>OX465596.1:78757500-79382500 GCA_950022295.1 Bromus sterilis | reverse complement strand
CGCATGTAGATTGTGTTTATGCTGCTCTTGCATGCTAATAAAAATAATAAAATATTGTTTAGGGCAAAACAGTACCAAATTCCATTTTTATCGTGGGGTCCGCAATAGTTTGCCATGTATAGGTTTTACCCCCCCCCACCCCACTTAAATTGACTAGCATAGATAGTTTACCTTATGCTTCACCTCTTGCCATCTTTGTGTGCTATGCCATGCTTGAGTGACATGCCATGCAAACAACCTTTGCTCATCTTGTGTAGCTAAACAACTTGAACCTTTCTAAATATGTGGTATCGTCGTGTGTGACGAGTACCCCACTTAACCTGTTAGTAACCGCTCTCGACGGTAGGTGCGATGTCTCGTGTTGCCTTCTTGTTGATGCTTGCTCGTGTTTGCTTCGTAGTAATAGATGCTTGCTCGTTGATTGCTTTCAAGTGTTTACCCTCTTGTGTGCTTCCGCGGTACCTCTCGGAGACGATGCGAGCTTGCGATCAACTACACCTTCGGAACCCGACTTAACAACAGGCAAGGACTATACATTACTTATGATCCATTCTATTTCAACCAGCGGTTTGCATGCTAGTCTAGGATAGGTTTGATGTTTGATCCTACCACATGTTTACAGCCTCTTTCTAACCGATACAGCCATGTCCCTTCCCAGCAAACCTTGTACTGCTATGTTACTATTGCTCGTTGCTCATCCCCTGCTTAGTATGCATGCTTAGGATGCTACGATGTTACCCTGTTACTCCTTGGTTTGGGCTATCACATTATTATATTGTTATGGATGATATGATTATTATAATGTTGACTATATTCGAAGAAGGATGGAAGGTCTAGGCTATCCCGCCCCGACGCTTTGTTCCATTCGAGTCACCTAGGATCCGAGTTCCGGGTATTGGTTTTAAGTCTGAGCGTGCCTGTGACGCCCCCAAAATCAATCCGTGTACAGTAATCATACACGCAGGGTACACGGCTGAGATTAGGGTGCCACAGTGAGAGTATCACAGCACAACACTAAACACAAAAGGATAAACAAATATTTTACAATACCAGGGATCACGAGGATCCGAATACATAAGTCATACAAGCCATAATATCTGAGTACAGACATAGTTAGTCAAGTTTTGCCTTAAGAAGGCTAGCACAGATCACATCAGAGATACAGATCGAAAAGGCGAGGCCTCCTGCCTGGGATCCACCGAACTACTCCTGGTCAACGGGGAACTCGACGTCGTAGTAGGCGCCTCCGGGGTACTCCTGCTCCTGGGCTCTAACGTCGGCTGCAGCGGCCGATCAGGCAAAGCGAAAAAGGGGAAATAAAGCAAAGGTGAGTATCTAGCATACCCACGAGTCTTATGTCCGCTACTAAGCATTATGCATTGTATCAACGGAAAGAAGAGGCTGTATATAGTGGACTGCACGATAGAAATCAGAATAAGGGTAAGAAGCTAGGCCTATCGAAGACTAGCATCTTCCGACGATGTCTTGCAGCATGAGGTAAGAATCAGCCAACAGTTTATATAAAGCATAAAGTAACAATGCAGCAGAAGTTGCTGCAGCATTGTATAATAATAAGTGGTAATAATTAACAATGCCTCAGAGTTCACCTCCTCGACATCCCCGCGAGGAAGAAAACCTGGAACCATACAGTTTAATAATAATAGTTTGTAGTGGTAAGATCCAGCTTCAGCATAAAGTGTCCTGTTACCGTGGACACGGCTATCCGAATAGATTAATCTTCCCTACAGGGGTGCACTTGTGTTACGCTACACGCACGGATCTCTAGGGTGGCGGGAACCTTGTTAGGGAACGCTCCACCGAGGCTATCCGACACTTCATAGCCCATCTTTCAAACTCAACAGAGAGGTCATCCGCCGGACTATATCCTATGTACGCGGGGCTTTTGACCCTAACCCCGACGTACTCCTGCACGGTGCGAGGCTGGCCGGTGAAGTTAAATCAAAGAAAATACAAATCACACTGCCGCGGAAAATAAGACAACACCACTTCCCGGCGCAGGCCGCGGTACTGCTGACGTCTGAAGAGTCCTCGGACGACACTACGAAGCAGAGGAGCCCATAAACTCATAATTCCCATGGGTAGGTAGTGCGTACATGGCATATAGCCAACTCAAGACATTCACTGAACCATTTAACATTTTAATTAACCTGCGTGACAACCGATATCGTTGCCTCGACTTAACTGACTCGCGGACAACGACAGCAGCCAGGACCACCAGTACATCGGTGCCTGCCCCGTCGTCCCACCAAGTCACTGCGGTTACCAACAAGGTGAACCGTCTCCTTACCTTGTCTCGCGTGTGCTCCTGAAGGAGCTCGACTTTCGTGGTTTGGTAACTCTCGCGGCCAACGATCAGGGGCCAAGCACACCGGTACACTGGTCGTACCCTCCCTGTCGTCCCGTCGCAATACCACTCGCGGGCACCGTTGGGTCGCCCGACTTCTTACCTTTAAGGACACCAGTTGGTTCGAGTTCCTACCATTAAGTGAAACCAGGAGGTATCACCCTCGATGGCACACTTAAAGAGGTTTGACAGAGACATCAGCGGAATGAACTAAAGAGGTAAACCTCGTATCATCCCGTTGATGCTACGCTACTGAGCCGACGAGAGTGAAATACGAGTCCATTCCACTCGTAAGTCAAACTCGACGCGACTCGGCAGAGTCTCGCCGTTGTAGGTTCCCTAGGGCGTCTGCATTGATCTGTACCTGTTGCAGTTGTAATATATCGTTCCCGCGATCACTCCCAAAGTGATCACGACCCGCTATCTAATCCTAGCAAACAATGCGCAGGGTTTACGTCTGAATAATGCATAATTAATAATAGGTAGCATAGGATTAAAGGAAGGTACATCAAGGGGCTACAATGCCAGGCTATGCAATTGAATAGGTAAACAACGTAACAACAGCAGTAACAATGCCTAGTGCAAGAAATGTACGGAAAGATAGGCGATATCTGGGGAAGGAAAATGGCTCTGCTTGGCTGCAAGCTCGACGGTACGGGTAGGGTCATCGACGAAGTAGTCGTACTCAGCAGCGGTGTCGTCGACGACAGCAGTGGGGTCTACCGGAGATTAAGGGGGGGAAGAAACAGTAAATACAAAGCAAGCATATACAAACAGATGCATGACATGACAGATGAAATGTTAACGGTGTTCTAACGCAGTGCAATGCACGTTGCTCGGAGCGGGAATTCATCCGGGGATGAACGACCAACTCCGGGTGATTATCGGACAAGGTGTCCGGAGGGGGGAGCTATCATGCCGGAGGTGTCGTGGACATCTGACACATGTGTGGGTGGTGTATCCGGGTTAGTTGATCTATTCCGAACAACTTTCGTGTTCGAAATAAATTCATCCGGGTACTTTAACAATACCAGACAAATCATCGAACAGACGGTCCGGAGGGGGCTAAGGTTCGACGTTTGGCATGTTACAGGGGTGTGGTGGGAGTATGAGTAACGTATTCGTAATCGTGGATCCGTTCTGAGTAACTTTCGTATACAAAAGTTTTTCATCCGGACAACTTTTATCGGTACCGGGAATTTTCGACAAACGGCCCGAAGGGGGGGAAAGTCCATGTTCGGTAAGTTAGAGGGGGTGGTAGACATACGAAGAGCGTATTCGTATTTGTTATATTTTTCTGGTCAATTTTGATGTATAAAGTTTTTCGATCCGATTTATGGTTTAAAAGATATTCGATTTTTAAAGTTTAAATCAATTTTAAATGAATTTCTGAATTTCTTTTATTATTTAATTAGCAACATTATAAAAAACATTATCCAGAATAGTGCTGACATGTGGGGCCACCCTGTCATAGGCTGAGGCCTTTGACTGGTCAAACTGACCAGGGGGTCCCACCTTTCAATGACTCATTTTACATAATCCATTTAATTAAATCAAAAATAGTCACTGGGCCCACATGTCATACACACCTAACTAGTTATCTATTTACTTTTATTCTAAAAGACATGGGGCCCATCTGTCATAGGCCTAGTAACTAAACAGGGGGGTTTATTTCTATTTCAATTAAGTGGGGAGTTAAGCTAATAGATGTTTAACCTTTAATTAACACAGGGCCGACCCCACATTTCATTGGGATAGCGAGGGGGGTTAGGGGGCCAATGCCCACCGGGGGTGAGGCCGACGCCGGCGACGAGCACGACGCTCGCCGGGGACGCGCCTCAGAGGGCCAAAACGTGCGCGGCTAGGCCCGTTCGGCTGTGGGCGGTCGCGTGCACCCAGTTGTGCCGCAAGCCGGAGCAGGGGGCAGCCGGAGGGGCGACAACGCCGACGAGCAGCGGCCGCCGGAGCTCGACCTCGCGGAATACGTCGAGGGAGACGGCTAAACGGAAGGGGGATAGGGGCGTTTGACTTGGGGGCTCACAGTGAGCGCGTAGGGGGTCGGCAGTGCGCTTGGGGGAGTCCGGAGCGCGCGAATCGCCGTCAATGGCGATGGTGACTGGAGGTAGAAGACGACCGCGGCTCGAGCGACAGGGGGCACTCCGGCTCGATTCCTTCTGCGGGTTGGGGAAGACGACTGGCGCGGTCTCGCCGGACACGCCGGATGGAGCTGGGGAGGGCGGTGGCCGCGCGGGTTCATCTTGGCGCGTCCATGGCGTCTCGGCTAGAGGTGGGAGACGACGAGGCGCGCGAGGAGGGGGGGAGTGGCTAGGGTTTCGCCAAGGGGGGAACAAGGGCGTATATCACCCCGACGACGAGCTAGGGTTCGCGCTGGCGGCCATCTAGAGGCTCATCGACGTTGGCGTGCTCTGCCATGGCGCCACGGTAGTGGGGTGAACAGCGCGGGGGAGGGGAGGGGTAGGTGGGCTGGCTTGGGCCGGTTGGGCTGGGACTGTGCACTCACTACACCAGGCCAGTGGGCCACTTTGCTATTTATCTTTTCTGTATTTCTTTTAATTTTTTTTCTTCTCTTAATATTTAATTGGCCATCAAAATGATTTTTTATAAAAATTCCAATTAATTCTAATATTATGGTTACATCATACAAAGATGTCACAAAAGATTTGGATCAAATATAAAATCATTTGTATTTTCTATAATTATTTAATAATTAAAATGGGCTACTTTGCTACTGTTTTTAATTATTTATTTTATTTAAACAAACTAATAATTCTCCAATACATCACAACATTACCTACTGATTATTTCACATTTTATAAAATAGGTGCCACAATTTTTAGTGCATTTAAAATTCCCATATGTTTATTAAAATTATCATGGCAACTTAATAATTCCCAACTATTGTTTTTATTTTAAATATCATTTCTTTATATTACTATACCATTTTAATAAAACAACCATCGCTATATTATCATGGCCTAAGATTGCTAGGCATTTTATTTAATATGTTTCATTAACTTTGGTTTAACTATGATTTCCATTTATATTTTAATTTTCAAAAACAATTGTGATAACCCCACAACATTGGTTCCATCATTAGCATTGACTTGTGATTATTCAAATGGCTAGTTGGATTTGGTTTAACCATGGTCAAGTTGATTGACATGCATCCACAATTCTTGGAGCAAAGTTTTTATAATTTACCCAATTGAAAATTTTATCCGGGTTGGAAATTGACAGAGCTATGATCAAAGGTGATCATGGCTTGATCATCAATAGTAATGATCACTAACAGTGGAATCACTGTAGTGATTACTGTTACTGATTCTGAGGGTGTTACAAATCTCCACCACTACAAAGAATTCTCGTCCTGAGAATTAAAATTAGTGTGAGGGGCAAGGTTCCGGTTTCGCCTTCTAACAAATCTTCTGGTCCTGGTTATCGTACTCGAAGAAATTAATCCTTCACGTTTTTGCCTTCACTGCACGACATCGGTGCATCTCGATGGGTTTTCATCCTTTCGTCGGGGGCTTCATCGCACTTACGAACTGGTTAAGAGGTAAAGCTTAAGGGGGTAGGATCGATACAAGGTTAATCAAATGGGGTTGCTCAAGGTTATGGGGTACAAAGTCCTTCCGAGTTTAACCTCAGGGAAGTACATCGTGAGAAGTTTTAAGCGGATAGGCACGTATTCAATGCCGATGACGGAAGATGGGAAAAGGGCCCCGATCATCAGACACAAGCACCAAGTCTGATATCGGATGGAATATCACAAGGTAGAGGACAAGAGTCAGGTTTCGGTCCTGTGGAACTGTGGGTTATGGGCCCCATTGAACCAGGGTGGTGACATTCAATGCGATCAAGTTGGAAGGGTATGACGGAGATCAACTTGTAAACTATGTTGTCAACAACAACAGTGCCAAGGGCGAGGGACGAAGAGAACCATTTTCCTGCTCGTTCAGACGAGGCGGACCAATTGGCAAAGTTCTCGTCCATCGGTGGTCACCGAAAAGTCATCAACAATCGTAACTAGTTGTACAGACAATGTAGCACACTGAAGTGTTTACATAAGCAGGGAATTATCACTGCCCAGATAATTTATATTAAAAGGAAAATTAAACAGACCAATGGAAAGGAAAATGTGATGATACTCAAGTACCAGGTGTATATCTTTCCCAAGGGAAAGCAGAGAACGATATACACGACCAAGTTGTACTGGCAAGGAGCCAAGGGAGGTTGTCGATGATAACACAAAGCATCGAGGGGCAAGGATGGTATTTCACACAATGAATTCAATCGACACATGGAAGAAACCACGTAAGCTTAGTCGGATAGTAATCCACCAAAGGTCGGGTGATTCGCAAGGAATCTGATGTGAGTATCGGTACTCAACCAGAAGGAGAAAGAATGCAAAGGCATCGGGTGATAGAAGCATCAGAATAATCCGATGCTTAAGTACAAAGGGATTATGACTTCCAAATCGGGAGGTGGATGTAACTATCCACATGGACTTATCGGTGGCAGGGGATTGCAAAGGCGATGAACACGCAGGTTCTCGGGAATTGATCAGAGAGTAATCGTCGGGATCTTCAGGTGAATCAGGCGATCATTGGGAAGGCAGCGCTCTCCGGAAGGAAGGAGGTACGAGAACCTAAAGTCAGCATTAATAAAACTTTACCAGCAAGGATAAGAGAGCAGAGTCCCAGAGCATAGGTACGGAGAAAAAGATCCTAATACCAAAGATATCACACGTAGTGACATCGATGTGGGCCCGTAAGACAAACATTAAGTTAGGAAGTAGTTTTGCAAATACTAGACTCGACTTCGACCGAGGAGTGGTTAGGGGCTTCCTACAGGCAGTCGCCTCTGATACCAACTTGTGACGCCCCCAAAATCAATCCGTGTACAGTAATCATACACGCAGGGTACACGGCTGAGATTAGGGTGCCATGGTGAGAATATCACATCACAACACTAAACACAAAAGGATAAACAAATATTTTACAATACCAGGGATCACGAGGATCCGAATACATAAGTCATATAAGCCATAATATCTGAGTACAGACATAGTTAGTCAAGTTTTGCCTTAAGAAGGCTAGCACAGATCACATCAGAGATATAGATCGAAAAGGCGAGGCCTCCTTCCTGGGATCCACCGAACTACTCCTGGTCAACGGGGAACTCGACATCGTAGTAGGCGCCTCCGGGGTACTCCTGCTCCTGGGCTCTAACGTCGGCTGCAGCGGCCGATCAGGCAAAGCGAAAAAGGGGAAATAAAGCAAAGGTGAGTATCTAGCATACCCGCGAGTCTTACGTCCGCTACTAAGCATTATGCATTGTATCAACAGAAAGAAGAGGCTGTATATAGTGGACTGCACGATAGAAATCAGAATAAGGGTAAGAAGCTAGGCCTATCGAAGACTAGCATCTTCCGACGATGTCTTGCAGCATGAGGTAAGAATCAGCCAACAGTTTATATAAAGCATAAAGTAACAATGCAGCAGAAGTTGTTGCAGCATTGTAGAATAATAAGTGGTAATAATTAACAATGCCTTCGAGTTCACCTCCTCGACATCCCCGCGAGGAAGAAAATCCGGAACCATACAGTTTAATAATAATAGTTTGTAGTGGTAAGATCCAGCTTCAGCATAAAGTGTCCTGTTACCGGGGACACGGCTATCCGAATAGATTAATCTTCCCTGCAGGGGTGCACTTGTGTTACGCTACACGCACGGATCTCCAGGGTGGCGGGAACCTTGTTAGGGAACGCTCCACCGAGGCTATCTGACACTTCATAGCCCATCTTTGAAACTCAACAGAGAGGTCATCCGCCGGACTATATCCTATGTACGCGGGGCTTTGGACCCTAACCCCGACGTACTCCTGCACGGTGCGAGGCTGGCCGGTGAAGTTAAATCAAAGAAAATACAAATCACACTGCCGCGGCAAATAAGACAACACTTCCCGGCGCAGGCCGCGGTACTGCTGACGTCTGAAGAGTCGTCGGACGACACTACGAAGCAGAGGAGCCCATAAACTCGTAATTCCCACGGGTAGGTAGTGCGTACATGGCATATAGCCAACTCAAGACATTCACTGAACCATTTAACATTTTAATTAACCTACGTGACAACCGTTATCGTTGCCTCGACTTAACTGACCCGCGGACAACGACAGCAGCCAGGACCACCAGTACATCGGTGCCTGCCCCGTCGTCCCAACAATTCACTGCGGTTACCAACAAGGTGAACTGTCTCCTTACCTTGTCTCGCGTGTGCTCCTGGAGGAGCTCGACTTTCGTAGGTTGGTAACTCTCACGGCCAACGATCAGGGGCCAAGCACACCGGTACACTGGTCGTACCCTCCCTGTCGTCCCGTCGCAATACCACTCGCGGGCACCGTTGGGTCGCCCGACTTCTTACCTTTAAGGACACCAGTTGGTTCGAGTTCCTACCATTAAGTGAAACCAGGAGGTATCACCCTCGATGGCACACTTAAAGAGGTTTGACAGAGACATCAGCGGAATGAACTAAAGAGGTAAACCTCGTATCATCCCGGCGATGCTACGCTACTGAGCCGACGAGAGTGAAATACGAGTCCATTCCACTCGTAAGTCAAACTCGAAGCGACTCGGCAGAGTCTCGCCGTTGTAGGTTCCCTAGGGCGTCTGCATTGATCCGTACCTGTTGCAGTTGTAATATATCGTTCCCGCGATCACTCCCGAAGTGATCACGACCCGCTATCTAATCCTAGCTGACAATGCGCAGGGTTTACTGCTGAATAATGCATAATTAATAATAGGCAGTATAGGATTAAAGGAAGGTACATCAAGGGGCTACAATGACAGGCTATGCAATTGAATCGGTAAACAACATAGCAGCAGCAGTAACAATTCCTAGTGCAAGAAATGTACGGAAAGATAGGCGATATCTGGGGAAGGAAAATGGCTCTGCTTGCCTGCAAGCTCGACGGTAGGGGTAGGGTTGTCGACGAAGTAGTCGTACTCAGCAGCGGTGTCATCGACGGCAGCAGCGGGGTCTACCAGAGATTAAGGGGGGGGGAAGAAACAGTAAATACAAAGCAAGCATATACAAATAGATGCATGACATGACAGATGAAATGTTAACGGTGTTCTAACGCAGTGCAATGCACGTTGCTCAGAGCGGGAATTCATCCGGGGATGAACGGCCAGCTCCGGGTGATTATCGGACAAGGTGTCCGGAGGGGGGAGCTATCATGCCGGAGGTGTCGTGTACATCCGACACATGTGTGGGTGGTGTATCCGGGTTAGTTGATCTATTCCGAACAACTTTCGTGTTCGAAATAAATTCATCCGGGTACTTTAACAATACCAGACAAATCATCGAACAGACGGTCCGGAGGGGGGGGGACGGTTCGACGTTTGGCATGTTAGAGGGGTGTGGTGGGAGTATGAGTAACGTATTCGTAATCGTGGATCCGTTCTGAGTAACTTTCGTATACAAAAGTTTTTCATCCGGACAACTTTTATCGGTACCGAGAATTTTCGACAGACGGCCCGAAGGGGGGAATGTCGATGTTCGGTAAGTTAGAGGGGGGTGGTAGACATACGGATAGCGTATTCGTATTCGTTATATTTTTTTGATCAATTTTGATGTATAAATTTTTTCGATCCGATTTATGGTTTAAAAGATATTCGATTTTTAAAGTTTAAATCAATTTTAAATGAATTTCTGAATTTCTTTTATTATTTAATTAGCAACATTATCCAAAAAATTATCCAGAATAGTGCTGACATGTGGGGCCACCCTGTCATAGGCTGAGGCCTTTGACTGGTCAAACTGACCAGGGGGTCCCACCTGTCAATGACTCATTTTATATAATCCATTTAATTAAATCAAAAATAGTCACTGGGCCCACATGTCATACACACCTAACTAGTTATCTATTTACTTTTATTCTAAAAGACATGGGGCCCATCTGTCATAGGCCTAGTAACTAAACAGGGGGGTTTATTTCTATTTCAATTAAGTGGGGAGTTAAGCTAATAGATGTTTAACCTTTAATTAACACAGGGCCGACCCCACATGTCATAGGGCTAGCGCAGGGGGGTTAGGGGGCCAATGCCCACGGGGGTGAGACCGACGCCAGCGACGAGCACGACGCTCGCCGGGGACGCGCCTCAGAGGGCCAAAACTTGCGCGGCTAGGCCCGTTCGGCTGTGGGCGGTCGCGTGCACCCAGTGGTGCCGCAAGCCGGAGCAGGGGGCAGCCGAAGGGGCGACAACGCCGACGAGCAGCGGCCGCCAGAGCTCGACCTCGCGGAATACGTAAAGGGAGACGGCTAAACGGAAGGGGGATAGGGGCGTTCGACTTGGGGGCTCACAGTGAGCGCGTAGGGGGTCGGCAGTGCGCTTGGGGGAGTCCGGAGCGCACGAATCGCCATCAATGGCGATGGTGACTGGAGGTAGAAGACGACCTCGGCTCGAGCGACAGGGGGCACTCCGGCTCGATTCCTTCTGCGGGTTGGGGAAGACGACTGGCGCGGTCTCGCCGGACACGCCGGCTGGAGCTGGGGAGGGCGGTGGCCGCGCGGGTTCACCTTGGCGCGTCCATGGCGTCTCGGCTAGAGGTGGGAGACGATGAGGCGCGCGAGGAGGGGGGGAGTGGCTAGGGTTTCGCCAAGGGGGGCACAAGGGCGTATATCACCCCGACGACGAGCTAGGGTTCGCGCTGGCGGCCATCTAGCGGCTCATCGTCGTCGGCGTGCTCTGCCATGGCGCCACGACAGTGGGGTGAACAACGCGGGGGAGGGGAGGGGTAGGTGGGCTGGCTTGGGCCGGTTGGGCTGGGACTGTGCACTCACTGCACCAGGCCAGTGGGCCACTTTGCTATTTATATTTTCTGTATTTCTGTTAGTTTTTTTTTCTTCCGTTAATATTTAATTGGCCATCAAAATGATTTTTATAAAAATTCCAATCAATTCTAATATTATGGTTACATCATACAAAGATGCCACAAAAGATTTGGATCAAATATAAAATTATTTGTATTTTCTATAATTATTTAATAATTAAAATGGGCTACTTTGCTACTGTTTTTAATTATTTATTTTATTTAAACAAACTAATAATTCTCCAATACATCACAACATTACCTACTGATTATTTCACATTTTATAAAATAGGTGTCACAATTTTTAGTGCATTTAAAATTCCCATATGTTTATTAAAATTATCATGGCAACTTAATAATTCCCAACTATTGTTTTTATTTTAAATATCATTTCTTTATATTACTATACCATTTTAATAAAACAACCATTGCTATATTATCCTGGCCTAAGATTGCTAGGCATTTTATTTAATATGTTTCATTAACTTTGGTTTAACTATGATTTCCATTTATATTTTAATTTTCAAAAACAATTGTGATAACCCCACAACATTGGTTCCATCATTAGCATTGACTTGTGATTATTCAAATGGCTAGTTGGATTTGGTTTAACCATGGTCAAGTTGATTGACATGCATCCACAATTCTTGGAGCAAAGTTTTTATAATTTACCCAATTGAAAATTTTATCCGGGTTGGAAATTGACAAAGCTATGATCAAAGGTGATCATGGCTTGATCATCAACAGTAATGATCACTAACAGTGGAATCACTGTAGTGATTACCGTTACTGATTCTGAGGGTGTTACAGTGCCTAACCGCGTGTGGGATTTTATGGGTCCCCTTTTCTTACCTACCTAGCTTCAAGCATTTCTAGTGGTGGCCCATGTTGATTTACCATTTGAAACCGTGTGTGTGCTGGTCAGCTGCCAGTAGTTTTTAAACCAACGCAGACCAGTGAGGACATAGTTCCCTTGCTGGCCCACCTTGTCCGGCTGAGGACCCGGTTTCCCATGTGTGATTAACCGGCTATCCAAACCTGTGACAGACGGTAGAGATAAAATCGAGAGCGCGGCCGGCTCCTGAGCTGAATGTCGACTCACCGGGGGCCACCCGAATTTGTTAGTTGTTAGTTAGAGGGACCTGTCGTTTAGGATCTCTTGGAACTAAATCATAAAATGGTTGCCTGTGATGGGTAGCAACTGAGAGAGATGGGCGTGCGTGCGGAGCCTTGTAATGGGCAGTTGGTACCTGCAGGGTTAAATCTTTTCGAGAAGCCGTGTCTGCGGTTATGGACGACTTGAGACCTACTCTTTGTTCATAGACAACAACAACTGAGATAATCTTAATATAATTTGATCAATGTGTATGTGCCTTGACTGCTTCTTCTTCGTCGGGATGCGAAGAGGAGGACAAGGATAGGATAGGATAGGTGCTATGTTTGCGTAAGTAGCTGATAGCAAGACTTGTTGGAGGCGATTCCTCATCGAATGCTAGCTTCTTACCTTACTCTCTAGATCGTTAGCCACTTCATAAATGCTAGTGCGGCAGCAACCTCACCACTTACCCCATCCTTACCGTAAACTACTAGTTGTCCTAGAATGACGAGTGATGAAGTCCTTGCTGGGTCAGTTGACACTACAATTGGATGCTAAGTACTTCTGTAGTCATGATACTACCCCGCAAACCCTTTTCAGGGTTCTTGATCGACAACAGGTATGGTGATCGACGTTTCACGTGGAGACTCGACGACGACTAGTTAGGAGGATCCTGGAGGAGGGCCTGGACCCGTGTGGTTATGGGAATCGATGTTTTTCTATTTGCCAGTAGGCATTTGATTGTAGTATGTACTCAGACATGTATCTTCCGCTGTTGTATTTTATTTGAGGCAGTTGTATGCCGATTGTATGAGATGTTGTATCCTTGTATCTGTAATGTTGTGATATCATGTTGGAAATCCGGGGCATATGGCTATGTCATATGTCGTGGTGGGACCGATATGTGCTTCGTCCCCGGATCTGGATGGAAACATCTAGATCTGGAACAGTACCGCATATCGGGCCTTACGACTTGGTATCAGAGCCTTACCGACCGTAGGATCCCTTCTCTGGCCGAAGTCGAGTCTAGACAAAAACTATTTTGTAGTTACTTAGTTACTTATCGGAGAGTAGCAATCTTTTTTACTCCTTACCCATTCTCTGGTCAGGACAAGTGTCGTAAGTGTTTTATTCTTGCCTTACCCCCTTCAAAACTTTAGGATCTCGATGAGTGTGGAGTTTCGGAATAGTTACAATGCCTTGCTTGCAGCGTATTGTCTCGATTCCGATCTCAGGTTTGGGAAATCCTATAGTACCTTTAGTTCCTCCGACTCTGGGTAAACATCTTGGTCATCCGTTGATTTCATTCCTCTTGCCCAGTATCCTCACGATTTGAGTGAGAGTACTTCCTTTGATCGTCACTTTCAACTATCGTTCTTCCCCTTGATCTTTCGATGGTTTCGTTTTCCGACGTTGCCGTCTCTCTGCGGAAATTTCTCTCGACAGAAGTTCGACGTCGACATGGAGCAGAGTCCCTTGTTGGTGGTGTTGAAGATCGTCGACTCGTTACTCTCCCCCCCCCCCCCTCTCCCCCGGATCATCCAGGATCTCGGGACGAGATCCCTTGTTGGTGGTGTTGTATTGTAACAGCCCAGATTTCACAAAAATTAAAATTTTTGTTTTCGGTGTGAATTGTTTGATTGTCTGATTTGTTTGCGGTGTTTGCATCCCCGATTTATCGATCGGAGATTACTTCCCCCCCCCCTCTTATCTCGTACCGGACGGAGACCGACCCTTGCCACCCTGACACTCGACCTTTGCGACACCGGGTTTGACCCGATCACCGTCGCGAAACCCGCACAAGACCAGCCGTAGCCAATGCAACGAAAAACCCCGTTTAATAATTAAACGGGATATTTTTATAGCGCGCCGGAAAGTGTTTTCGGAACGGTTCCAGCGTGAGGTGAACGCCACCGGATTGACGCGCTGATCGCGCAGTTCGAATTTTTACCCGAATCGAAGGTCCTGCGGACCCCCGACGGTCAGAAACGTAAACTCCGCGCGCGCGAGAGGAAAACCGGGGATGTTTTTGCAAACTGCCAGCCACCTGGGATATATAAAGACCACCACTCCCCCACCCCTTTCTTAGGGTTTCCCCAAAGCCAAAATTGCAGCCACCCCCCTCAAATTGCCCCAAAACACCCCTATTTTCGCACAAAACCCTAGCTCAGATCTGATTTTTGCTCCCATGCGATCTAGACCATCGGATCGGCCGATCCAACGGTCCAGATGTGCCCCAGCTCCCCACCAACCTCTCTCCTCTCTCCTGACCTCCACGCCGCAAGCCCACGGCTGTCCGAGCGCCGCCGCTGGCCGGCGAACAACCGCGCCACGAAAGCCGCCCCGGTGAACCCGCCCCTACGGCCTCCCTCTCCCCTCAGCTCTCCTCTCTCGCCTCACCCCGTCGCCCTTCCATCTCCCCTGCAGGAACACGGCGGAGCCGCCGCCACCCATCATGGCTGGCCCGAGCCGCCGCCATGGAGCTCGCTGAGCTCGGCCACGCGCCTCCTTGAGCCAGCCAGCCGCCGCCGCGGACTCCTGTGCTCGGGAGCGGGACGGGCGACGAGCCAGCCGCCAACAACCGGTCGATGATACGTCTCAAACATATCTACTTTTCCAAACACTTTTGCTATTGTTTTGCCCTCATTCTTGCATGATTTGGACGAAACTAACCCGGACTAACGCTGTTTTTAGCAGAGATGCCTGTATGGTTTTATTGTGTGCAGGGAAATGGATTTTTAGGTATCTCAGAAAATTCCGGGAAAATTCACAAAAAATCCACGCACCAGAAACTTCCACCAGCCAGAAGTGGGACCAGAGGGGGGCCACAGGGGCCCCAGGCGCCTGGCTGGCGCGGCCCCACCCCTGGCCGCGCCGGGGGGGCGCCTGGGAGGCTCCCACCTCCTCTCGTGCCCTACCTCGACTCCTATTTATTCTCGTAACGGGAAAACCACATAACAGAAGTCGCTTTTCCAGTTTCCGTCGCGGAGCCGCCGCCACCCTCTGTTCTTCTTCGGGAGAGCTAATCTGGAGGCTGATTTGGCCTCCGGAGAGGGGAGATCGTCGCCATCGTCATCACCATCACCAATCCATCCCTCCTCCATGACTTCTCTTCACATGTGTGAGTAATTCCCCGCTGTAGGCAAAGGGGATGGTAGGGATTGGATGAGTTTGATCATGTAATAGTTCGTCAGATTGTTGGGGGCATGTTGCCTATCATCTACTTTGGTGTTTATCTTCTTTGCTTTAACTTGTTGCTCTTAATGCTTGTCACTTTGGGGCCGAGTGCCATGTTTTCAGATCTGAACCCTATGTGTTTTCATGAATATATTTGTGTTCTAGATCCTATCTATGAGTTGTATGCACCTATTATGGTCCGGAACCGGCGATCCCAAAGGTGACAGCTTGGGACACCAAAGGGGATGGTCCATAATTTGAGGATTCCATGTATCCATTGAGTTTATTGCTTTGTTCCAGTGCTCTTTGACAGGAGCACCTTAATCTCCATAAGTTCCCTTTGGCCTCGTTCGTAGCGGGATGGTAGGACAAAAGATGTTGTGCAAGTTCTTATTGCAAGCACGCACAACTACCTACGGGATACATGCCTAATGTTTGATATTTGCCTAGATGATCATTTCTTTTCTGTGTGCCTTGCCCCGTGTTAGAATCTATCACATGTTCACTCTCATCCATGCAGCGCCCAACCATCCATCTCCCTAGCCTACAGTGTTTTCAATCCTGCTGGTCATTAGTTGTTACTTTTGCTGTTTACTTTTGTTGTCGCCACCATCACTATCATATTACCATTACCACTTATCTTTCGTTGCAAGCAAGTATATTTCAGGCTCGGTTGAATTGACAACTCAACTGTCAAAGCTTATAAATACTCTTTGGCTCCCCGCGTGTCGAATCAATAAATTGGGTTAACTTACCCGCGAAGACTATCTCGATCCCTTACGGTTGTGGGTCATCAAGTACCGTTTTCTGGCGCCGTTGCCGGGGAGCATAGCAATATTTACAAGTCTACTTGAAGTATCCTGTCTGCTGCACGTCATCCTCTATGGGTAAGAAAGGAGACCCCAAGGTTCCGATCTTACCATCCCGTACAAGAAAAGGTACTGTTCTGAACACTAGTGCCACACTTGATTCACCTTCTGTTATGAGTAAGTTCGCTTCACCACCACCACATGATGCTTCTACTGAGTCTGTCACTATGTTCGATGCATTTGATGATGCTTCCACTACTCTTGATGATACTACTTTTCTTGGCTACTATATTGAAACCCAGACTGCTAAGGCTGCAGCAGAATCAAAGACCGAGACCCCTGCTACCTATATTCCTACCTGCAAAACCTTTGATTACCCGTGCTTTGATGAACTCAAGGAGAGAATCTTTGATGATGATTATGTTACTCTTGATGATGATTTTTGCAGGGAACTCAGAGAGTGTGTCGACTCTGTCCCTGGTGCTGTTAAGGAGTTGCTCAAAAAGCACTCCATGAAGAAAAAAGTTATTCCTGATCCTAAATTCGCCACACCTCCTATATGCATCACTGATCCTGATTATGATTTCTCTATTGATCTTTCACTTATATCTACGGTCGAGGCTGACCCCTTTTATGGCAGAGAAAATGAAGATGCTATAGCACACTTGACCAAACTCGCTGAGCTAGGTAACCTATTCACTACTGATGAGAAGATACGAAACTTCTATGTAGCCAAGCTTTTTCCTTTTTCTTTGAAGGAAGACGCTAAATCATGGTACGATGCACTACCCTATGGTTCCATTTAGAGTCCTCAGGACTTAGTCCAATTCTTTGTCGATAAATATTTCCCAGCTCATATGCAACATGCTGCTTTGCAAAGAATCTATAACTTTAAACAATTGCAGGATGAGCACCTCCCTAAAGCTTGGGGGAGGTTTTGTGATTTACTTAAGGTTATGCCGGGACATGGAGTCCCCAAGAATGAACTGCTTGATATATTTTACGCTGGTTTAACCGATGAATCCAGATCCTACCTGGATAGTTGTGCTAGTTGTGTTTTCAGGGAAAGAACACCGGATGATGCAGAAGAATTAATGTGCAAAATTGCCAAGAACAATGAAGATTGGTCCGTACCTGAACCACTTCTACCACCGAAAAAGAGGGGCATGCTTGTTCTTAGCCCTAAAGATATGCAAGAAGCAAAGAAGTCTATAAAGGAGAAAGGTATTAAAGCCGAAGACGTGAAGAATTTACCGCCTATCGAGAAGCTGTGTGAGCCTACTACTCGCCCTCCCTTGGTAGAGGTACACTCTCTATTAGACTTTACTGAAAGTGACATCCCTAAAGGTAAGCCTCCCGACCAATGCTTAGATGAGCTTGATAATTTTATTATTAAGCAAGACCATTTTAATAGGATGATACAAAGTCAGTTGCATGATAACTCTCTTTCTATCAAAAGTTTGTGTGGTGTTCTAGAAAGAACAGTTAATGATGTTAAATGTCTTGTTAAGCATTTTCATATGGTTCGAACTCAGCTTGAACAAATTTCTAATGTGCAAAAATATTTGCTTGCTAATAATGCCAAACAGGACATACAAGCTTATGGCATCAAAACTAGGGGTGGAACACACACCCAGGACCCACTCTATCCTGAGGGGCACCCAAAGAGGATCGAGCAAGATTCTCAACTACAAGAAGAAGACGAGACTGTTAGCTCTCTGAAGAAAAAGAAGAAGAAGAAACACAAGGAGGCTGACAATCTCGATGATCCTATTACAAGTGAAAAGCCAGCTGTTGATCCTAACAGCATATCTACCTCCGATGTTGGAATAGAAGACGGTGCCGAGCCTGAAGAAAAGGACACGGAGAAGGATGATCCACCCGAAGTTCGAGAAGAAGAAACACCTGATAAACGCAAGAAGTACTCTAGAGAAGACTTCATCGCAAGAAGACATGGGAAGGAAAGAGAACCATGGATACAGAAACCCATGCCCTTTCCAGGTAAGTCCCTCAAATCTAAAGAAGAGGAGCATTACAGTAAGTTTTGTGAATGGATGAAACCTCTTTTTCTTCAAATTCCTTTGACTGATGCTATTAAGTTACCTCCCTATTCGAAATATATGAAAGATATTGTCACAAATAAAAGAAAAGTTCCTAATGAGGCAATATCTACTATGCTTGCTAACTACTCTTTCAGTGGCAAGATTCCTGAGAAGCTTGGTGATTCAGGTATACCCACCATTCCTTGCTCCATAAAAAAAATACGTCAGAACTGCTTTATGTGATCTTGGTGCAGGAGTGAGTGTTATGCCTTTCTCTCTTTACAAGAGGCTTTGTTTAGAGAAACTAATCCCTACAGATATCTCTCTTCAGATGGCTGACAAGTCAACAGCTGTCCCTATTGGTATTTGTGAGGATGTTCCCGTTGAAGTTGCTAACTGTTTGATCCTTACAGATTTTGTTGTGCTTGACATGCCCGAGGATGGGAGTGTTGGATATATTCTCTAGAGGCAAATAATATATGATTATTCCAATATATCTAAGCAAGTTCATAACCAGTTTCATACCGTGCTAGAACTGTGTCAGTGAAACAATGATGCAGGTGTGGTATAGAAACCCACAGAGTTCCTAGTTAGCCTCTACATCGATAACTAGTTCATGGTCAACATGATGGTCGTGGTTTCGCGATCATGGACAATTAAGTCTCTTGACTATGAGGTCACCTCACTGGTTAAGTGACGTGATGAACATTACCCAAAGTAAGCATTACAGCATGATCAAATCTTGTGAAGGTTCAGTGTTGTAATTACAGAACGTAGTAGACCGTTCCTTTGACCGTGAGTACGTGCATAATTGCTATCTTCCCGGATGCTTTGACTTACATCCCACCACCTGACTGAAATATGCGGGTCATAACGGTTGTATCTTGGGTATTCCATGGAGATATGTTGAGGAGTATTGTTACAAGAGCGGGATTTGTCAATCCATATAATGGATAGATACTCGGGGCCCACTCGGTGAGATTCCATCCATAAAGCTGCAGCATGTGACTAGGTCACAGGGATGAATATCACGGGAACGAGTGAATGAGGATTAGTTCAGAACGAGGTTGAACCAGACATAGGATGTCATTGATCGAATCTCGGAACAATCCAGTATCGCTGACAAAGGGAATGCTATACGGCGTAAGGTCCAATCGGTATTTGATATCCGGAATGCACAGGGGTCATTATGGGCATCCAGGTCCCGCTGATGATCATTGACCGTAGCCTCATCTCGGTCATGACTGGAGTGTTCTCGGACCGTAGGGTAACACATTTAAGGGCTCGATGAAATCGGAGAACTTTTCGGAACCATCGGAGTAACCAGAGAATAAAGGAAACAACATCGGAGAAGTACCATGTTGAACCAAACAAATTCGGAGTGAACCGGAAGGTGTTCCGGAGCACTGGGAGATGGAATATTATGTTTTAATTATTAATTAATTGAATTAATAATTAAAATCATTTTATTTCTAATTAATATGTGCAATGGGCCTTAGTGGAGAAAAAGGCCCATTAGGGGAAATAAAAGGGAAAAAAGAAAAAGGAAAGAGGGGGGAGGCGCCATGGGCCCTAGGGCCCATGAGGGGTGCTCCCCCTCCCCCCCCCCCCCTTGGCCGGCCACCCCCTTAGCAAAGGGACTTTAGTCCCCCATTGCTAAGGGAGAGGGGTTGACTCCCTCCCCTCTGCCTATATATAGATGGGCAGGGTGCACATCTTTAATTAAGCCAAATTCATGAGAAAATAAATATTACTCCGAATTGAGATCGGTTTTCTCCGGTCTTCTCCCCTCCCTTGTCTCTTTCATGGTGGGCTCCCTAGTGTGAGCCTATAGTGGAATTGAGGCTTCTCTGCTAGAATCGGAGGCCGTCGTGCTGCCGAAGCTCCGTTCGGAGGTCTGCTTCCGCCACCTTCGCTGGATCGCAGAACGGAGGTCGTCATCGAGTCTCGTACGTGTGCGAGTACTACGAGGTGATATACGTGTGGCACTACACCCATCCGGGTGCTCAACACAGCCAGGGGGCTGTGAAACTTGATCGGCTACATCAACCACGTTTGCGGGAACGTTTCCCGCGCAACGGACTACACCCCGAGGTATGTTATTTCCGCAATCCTTTCCGTTACGGTAATATGGCTAGCTAGATCTTGGGTTATGGGAACGCTAGTTAGAAAATTTTGTGTTTTCTGCTGCGAACCCCAACAGTGGTATCATGAGCTAGGTCTATGCTTAGTATTACTGTACGGATAGAACACATCGGGGATGTGGGCGTTGATTGTATGATTGTTACCCTCCCACGTGTACTTGTTCCCATCTGCGGCATTGTTTGATGAAGCGGCTCCCGACCGACCTTACGCGTACGCTTACACGAGACTGGTTCCATGCTTGACATACGGCTTGTACCATATAAAGTGGCTGGGGGTGTCTGTCTCTCTACTTTATCGGATGTGGCATTTGCAACGGAGGGCCCCGTGCGGGGTATAATAGAGACAATCGTATGGTTGACGTTGTGGTTGACTCGAAGGTTAAAACATGTTTAACTATGAAAGCCCTAGCAGCCACGTAAAACTTGCAATATACAACTAGACCGTCTAAACCTTGTATTGCTAAGTGGGGGCTATCATTCTTTTGTTTGTGATGTAGCGATAGCTTTGCTATGTGTTACTAGTAAGTAGTAATCGTCATCATAAAACAAACTAAAATGGAGACACTGTAGACTTAGTGTTGCCATAGCTCAGACATCTTAAAACTTGCTAGTATAGGATACACGACGGTAGCATGTGATAAGATGATCCCTTAACAAAGCCAAACACAAGTATTCTACCGAAGTGTGCACCGCCTGGAAGGTTCTCCCATATGGCTTGATGCTCCGTACATACCGGAGTTGTCCTACATATTCAATGGAGTTCGCATGAGGTTGGGTTCGGCAAGCCTGGCATATGCAGATATGGCCTTGCTGAGCAGCATATAACATGGAGGTTAATTTGGCGAGCCTAGCATATGCAGATATGGCCTCGGAATACTAGAGATCGAAAGATCGAGCATGAGTCACAGTACATATAAGATAATGTGATCACACAAGTTGTTGTCTACCTTTGAAACTGACCCGTCGGCCGTGTGATATTCGAGGTCGGGCAGTGAATCTGGATCATGTAATCACTAAAACTTCCTAGGGATGAATTGTTTTAGTGTGAGCTCAGTTATAATATGATTATATGAACTCATTGTTGTGAACTAGTCTTAATTGTGTTCCTTGCAATTATCTTTGTAGAAAATGAATGCACTGGAGCAACGTGAACTATCTTTCTTCATGGAAGGTGAAAGACTTAGAGAAAATGGGTCAAACTTTGCTAACTGGTACTCACGCCTTAGGACGTCGCTCAAGAGAGCAAACATCTTGTTTACAATAGAAGTGCATGTGGAAGAACATCCGGACGATCATGTTCGCGATCAAGGGATACTTGATCATTATGCTCGCCAACAGAAATGATCCGTAGTCAGGAATGTCATGATCTTAAGCATGTCAGAGGTTTTGGGCATACAGTTTCAGGACACTGGCTCATATGAAATGATGGAAACGCTAAATACAATGTTCGTACGTGAGTTCAGAGTTGCCAGATTTGAGTTAGAAAGCAAGTTTCTATCTACAAAGATGGAAGAACGCACAAACCTTGGTGATCACTTGGACAGGATGCATGAGATGTACCTGACCCTGGTGGAGGACTATGAATATTGGACAATGAACGAAAGCACCACGGAAGAGTTTGCAATAAACATGTTATTGCACTCACTCCCTCCGAGTTATGGTGATTATGTTCATAGCTATGTCGGAAGAGGAGCTAATATGAGTCTCCAGAACTTCATGACTGATCTCTTGGCCGCGGACATTGCTCCTATCGAGGATGCAGAAGTCGTGGATGGAGAAGGTATATACTTGATATACTTTATAAATTTTTACTCCCTAATACAACATTTGCAGTAAATGAGTATCTGATACTTATTCTGTTTTATGAAAACAGGACCTGCCGTTGCATGGACGGGAAGAGGCGAAATCGAGCATTGATGGATATCAAGTCAGTTGATAGCCAGCATGGATTCCGCCGAAACATCTATCATAGGAGATACTTAGAGTATTAGATAAATCTTATGTAATCATTATAGTATGAACACTTAGTTGTGTGTCTTGCATCTCGTGAGACAAAGTTATTCATGTAATGAGAGAAGTCAGTTGTTCCATCTTTATGAATAAAAGTGTGCTTATACTTTGATTACGTCTTGATTTATGATATGATAGAAAGCATTTATAATACTACTATTATTGTCAAGAAATATTCAATGTTTAATGATAAAGTTGTCTTGATTATAACAAGTCAAAGATTTGATTACATGAGCTGACTTCATAACTGATGAATTCATTAAATGTATGATCTATTAACTTGTGATTTCATTATCGACTGAAAATCATAACTTGATTGCATGAGATGGATTAGATGCACGATCTATGAACCTCTGCAATAAATATAACCATGACAAGGTTCTAGCAAGTAGAACTTGTGCCAATCATTATACATA
Organism: Bromus sterilis; assembly: GCA_950022295.1. Lineage (NCBI taxonomy): Eukaryota > Viridiplantae > Streptophyta > Magnoliopsida > Poales > Poaceae > Bromus > Bromus sterilis. The sequence continues at coordinate 79,359,547 of OX465596.1, read as the reverse complement.
AATGATGTACTAAATGGGCACGTGAGTTATCATTAAAGACTTCATATGATTAATTGAAAGTTGTATTCAATTGAGATCATAAAACTGAGATTCAGGAATCACAGTGAGAAGTGAGAATACAAGGATACATATCACTACGCTGCGATCCGGAGTGATAAGTATTGATATTGACATAATGGGAGACTTGTGGAAGTTGTACCACAAACTATGATGGAAGTTGTAAGTGCTAGACTACTTAAACCATTCGTAGTCATACTAAACCATAGTATGGTCTAAACGTTCTTTCCCCTAGCACTATAGTTATTGTCGAATAAGGTTGTTTAATTCATTAAGTTAAAACACTCACTTCATGAATAGGAAACCATCCTGAATCTAACGAGACATTTTAGCTCCATAACTGATGGTGTTATAAGGTTTCTTAAAAGAAAGAATTTCTTTGTAATAAAACTACAAGCAATTGAAATTACATATTCTCCCCGAATAGCAAAATGTGTGTTGCTTGATTGGTAATGCGAGAAGAAGTCTCTCGACACGGATCCAATGGGAGATAATGGAAACTTTGACCAGGGTATTGGACCTTGCCTTCAGAATATCAGAGTATTGCAACGGAAGAATGTTCCGCTGTAATGACACTATATAAGGAAGGATATGCCATAAATGATTGATCTTGGTATATGAATTGAAGCCATTGTTGAATTTAGAAGGTTGTCATGAATACATTCTGTACAGAACAATAATCATGACTCTTCTTAATAAAACAATAAAGAATAATATTGCTTGAGACACAAAGGAATGATGGTAGCCTAGAACACGAGGAGAAATGAAATAATATTGAGTTACATATAGGATGGCTCACGTCCCGTGAAATAAATTGGTTATTTCATATTCTCGACAAACTGGAGAGTTATTGAGAATAATGTAATGGGCATAAGGCATTATTTGGTTATGACCAAAGTTCAATGGTGATAGACTACGGAAACGTAGGAATTCTTTAATCAATAAAATATTTCATTTACACTACGATGGACCCATAGCCTGAAATTGCATCTCAGTCAAATTTGGGATTTGAAAGAGAATTGCAATGGGCATGACGAAGGTTATTTCGTTAAAAGGATGGACTATAGTACCTCAAGACAGGAACCCTCAACCTTGATTTGATCAAGTGATTTTGTGATGACCAAAATATTGAGTGGGCCTGCAGTTTCATGAAACTGAGTGGGAGCTTTGAAGACTTCCTGGAAACTTGGAATGCAGAGGGAATTTTCTGAGTGGGAGCTTTGGAAGCTTAGTCATTATGTGAGACATAGTGAACAATAAAATGACTTGATGAAAGCTGAACCACAAATATATGAGTATATGGTGGATATATTTGAGTGGGAGCATGATCATTGTCTCAAACATATATGCATTGATATGTGTGAAGAATGATCTCATATGTATATATATGGATATGCATTGATTGTGTATATAGAGAATCGTCTTATATACATATGTGCATCATGATGTATATAGAGCATAAGGCAAATAAAATACAAGATTGCAAGAATCTTCTTTTATGTGAAATACCAACACATTACACGTTGAAATCTATATGAGTAGATTAATATACGGATAATGAAACGAAGTAAAAGTTGGAATAATCTTCTAAGACAAGAAACAGGTTCTTGTGGCTAGAAATTATATAATGGATGAAATCCAAATATCACAAGCAATGTCTTGATGGAAGAATAGAGATGCACCATGTACTGGACATGTGATCTTATATGTTCTTGACATATGATTCTACCATATAACATGCATTGTGAATCGAACAACAGAATGACTCAAAAGTTCTTGGAAGAAGAACAGATTCCGATGTGCTTTAGGAGTAAAACACAGAATCTGAATAAAGTCCATACATTCAGTATATGAGGAATACTGAGGACTATTCTCTAAAATATAGAAAGGGATAATAGACTTGAATGTAATGCAAGATTACAATTGCAAGCCATATTATGGGTCTATATGGAATTAGAGACATCACCAAAGACATGAAAGAAATGTGAGAAAAATTCACGATACTACAAATATAATACTACTTAAGAAAGTAGATGTATGGATAAAAGTTTAGCGTTAGAAGTATTGGACTTCTGGTTGAGTGTATTTCCCAGTATATGTGACTAAGGATGAGTCTTCTAAAGACTGAACCAAGAGATCATTGGAGGATACTGTGAAATAATAGCCTCACTCTCCCACGAAACTTATATCCAACCATTATATGATAATGAGTGGTATGTCAAAAGAGTTTTGACCTATACCAGTTGCAAAGGAAACATACGAATCTGAATTGGTGCAGTTCGTTGATGAACCCTCTTCCATGAGCATGCATGATCAATGAACACTTATGTGATAAGATGATTATAATCGGAAAAATGCGGCTAGATTATTAGCACTCTAGTGCAAGTGGGAGACTGTTGGATATATGCTCTAGAGGCAAATAATATATGATTATTCCAATATATCTAAGCAAGTTCATAACCAGTTTCATACCGTGCTAGAACTATGTCAGTGAAACAATGATGCAGGTGTCGTATAGAAACCCCCAGAGTTCCTAGTTAGCCTCTACATCGATAACTAGTTCATGGTCAACATGATGGTCGTGGTTTCGGGATCATGGAAAATTAAGTCTCTTGACTATGAGGTCACCTTACTGGTTAAGTGACGTGATGAACATTACCCAAAGTAAGCATTACCACATGATTAAATCTTGTGAAGGTTCAGTGTTGTAATTACAGAACGTAGTAGACCGTTCCTTTGACCGTGAGTACGTGCATAATTGCTATCTTCCCGGATGCTTTGACTTACATCCCACCACCTAACTGAAATATGCGGGTCATAACGGTTGTATCTTGGGTATTCCGTGGAGATATGTTGAGGAGTATTGTTACAAGAGCGGGATTTGTCAATCCATATAATGGATAGATACTCGGGGCCCACTCGGTGAGATTCCATCCATAAAGCTACAGCATGTAACTAGGTCACGAGGATGAATATCACGGGAACGAGTGAATGAGGATTAGTTCAGAACGAGGTTGAACCAGACATAGGATGTCATTGATCGAATCTCGGAACAATCCAGTATCGCTGACAAAGGGAATGCTATACGGCGTAAAGTCCAATCGGTGTTTGATATCTGGAATGCACAGGGGTCATTATGGGCATCCAGGTCCCGCTGATGATCATTGACCGTAGCCTCATCTCGGTCATGACTGGAGTGTTCTCGGACCGTAGGGTAACACACTTAAGGGCTCGATGAAATCGGAGACCTTTTTCGGAACCATCGGAGTAACTAGAGAATAAAGGAAACAACATCGGAGAAGTACCGTGTTGAACCAAACAAATTCGGAGTGAACCGGAAGGTGTTCCGGAACACCGGGAGATGGAATATTATGTTTTAGTTATTAATTAATTGAATTAATAATTAAAATCATTTTATTTCTAATTAATATGTGCAATGGGCCTTAGTGGAGAAAAAAGCCCATTGGGGGAAATAAAAGGGAAAAAAGGAAAGAGGGGGGAGGCGCCATGGGCCCTAGGGCCCATGAGGGGTGTGCCCCCTCCCCCCCCCCTTCGCCGGCCACCCCCTTTGCGGGAACGTTTCCCGCGCAACGGACTACACCCCGAGGTATGTTATTTCCGCAATCCTTTCCGTTACGGTAATACGGCTAGCTAGATCTTGGGTTATGGGAACGCTAGTTAGAAAAAATTTTGTTTTCTGCTGCGAACCCCAACAGGGAGCATGTCCATTATTCTTGGTAGACCTTTCCTTAACACCGCAGGTGCTATTATTGATGGCAATAAAGGAAAGGTCACTTTCAACAATTATGATAAAGAACACACGGTGTATTTTCCAAAGAAGATCGACAAGAGGCATGGCCTTAACTCTATAGAGAATGTTGAGACCGTGAAGATTGGAGAATGGGACTGTCCACTACATGTGCACCACAAATACAAAACCATTATGGTGGGAACAATGTCCATTAAAGTAAAGGTGCAATGATCACTTCATAAGAGGTGAGACTTCTTGTTCTATATATCGCCGGTTTGTTGGTAAGACTTGATCAACCTTACTAGTGCGCTTGTTTTATATAGGTAAAAAGTTAAGCCTGTTATGTTTTGATTTGCTTTAGCTTTTATTCTCTTTGTTGTACCAAGTTTTTGTGTTTTTGAAGCTTCACAATACTAATCACCGCTTTAAGTTTTCAGAAAGTTTTGCAGCTTTTTGAACTCTGAGAAATTTTCAACAGTGAAGTTTTCAGAAAAAATCCAGAAAAATAACAATAAAAATTTCCATGCCAGGAGTGACCCAGAGGCACCTGGGGCTGACCAGGGGGGCCACCAGTGGCCCAGGAGGCCAGCTGGCGCGGCGTGCCCCCTGGCCGCGCCCATAGGGCGCCTGGGGCCCACAGGCCCTGTCTCCAGAAATGAGTTTGCTAGGAAGAGCAAAGGGGTGGCTTGGGAAGAAAAGGCCCGAGCCTTTCGATCGAGTTACAAGAGCTGCAGCTTCACCCTCGACTTCTAGGGTGAGCTACAACGAAGATCATGTGCCCTTAGAGTTGTTGGAGGACACAAATCCAGCACGTGCAATGACTTTCCCGTGCAATGAATTCCTTGAAGCTGCAGGAATTAAGGAGGAGTTCTATAATCTTTGTGCTAATGCAGGTCTGACGCGGCTCGCAACGTGCCGTGTTGCTCAGTATCAAAAACTCACCTCCTGTTTCATTAACAGTTTTAGATATAACCTTGATACTGGTTCTGTTGAGTTTAAAATTTACAATAATCTTTTGACCATGCCTTTGGAAAAGTTTTGTGAAATAATAGGTGTGCCGAACGTTGGACTGACGGCGAAGATAAGCTCTGAGCCCTCCGAGCTGAGAACCGTCTTCAACTCTCTCTGTAGCATGGATACGAGGGATATTCATCGGTCAAAAATCTCCAGCATCTTATTCCCACACATCAGGTATTTTGCGTATTATATTGCTAGAGGGGTGTTAGCTCGTGACAACACGACCAGAATTTCTGCGTCGGATATTGCTATCCTGGCAACCGCCCTCTCAGGGAGGTTTGATTATAATGTGGGTGCCTAAATTGCTCGACGCCTTGCTATGAACGGTAACAAGGGAGATTTATTTGGTGGCGTTTACGCCACACTTATCCTAGAGTCTCTTAATGGCACCCCACACCCTGATGATAAGCCTTTTACTTACTTAAGTTTTGATCTTGATGCTATGAAGAGGCATAAGTTTGTTACCATGACTTCCGAGATTGGTAACCTTGATTATATCTTGCGTTTCGGAGCCACCACGGAACGCAAGATCCGTCTACCTGCACCTCTTTAGTTTGATTTTTCTCGCAGGAACGGATGGTCCTTTGATGCTATCCAGTTCGATGAGTTCATGGTCCAGCATCAGTTTCATAACCCCATGGAGGGGGTGTTGGGGTTCGGGGCAGAAAACACAAATTTTTCCTTGACCTACGATACCCAATCCCAAGACCTATGCTATGCTGATGCAAGTAACGGACAGAAATAGATCACATACCAGTATGTAGTCCGTTAAGCGGGAAACGTTCCCGCATGAACGTGGTTGGTGTAGTCGTACCGGCAATCCCCGATGCCGCGCAGGTCCACGATGACTCTTGTAGCCACCCGATCCTTGCAGACCGATGACGGGATTACGTCCCCGTCGGAACGTTGCTGATGAAGACCTCGCGATACGACCACGACGATGAAGTAGCACCACAAGTGTAGTGCCTCGCGGGATTATACACATACAGTATACCTGACGTCCCTCCGGGCTCCGAACCAGTAGAGCAGCGGAAAGAAGATGGATTCGGATCCCGATTCCAGCAGCACGACGGCGTGCGTATAGTGGAGAAATCCCCAACCCAGAGCAGCCTCCAAACAAGGGGAGTCCGCTCAAAGGAAGGAGAAAGAAGGGAGAGAGATGAGAAACTTTTCTCAAAAAATTCATTTATTAAAAGGGCACCCCTACCCCTCCTTATATAGGCCAAGGAGGGGTGACACCCCCCCTTCCCCTTCCGGGGTGGGACTAATCCCAAGGGAGGGGGGTGGCGCACCAAATAAAGGGGGTGGGCCCCCTCATGGCGCCATGGCCCATGGGGGAAGACTCCCTCTCCCCCTAATGGGCCCTATGAGGCCCATATGCCTTTTAATTCATTTTTAATTATATTTAAATACATTTTAATATTTAATTCAGATAATTAAATAATAAAACATATATTAAACATTATTAAATATATTTTGAACCTTTCAAAATACCCAGAACAACTTCCGGCCTTCATCGGAACAATTCCGGTCATCACCGGAACAATTCCGGTGTTCTCTCCAATTTCTCCAGTGATCCCGAATCAATCCTTACTGCGTCGAGTACCCTTAAGTGCAACACCCTACGGTCCGGGAAATAGCAGACATGATCGAGACAACTCTCATTGATCAATGACTAATCAATTGGACCTGGTTACAATCCTTGATAGCCCCTGCGCTTCCATCGAATGAACTTCAATCGCTGTTGGATCCGTTAACCGTGTGCCTGTTCCCTTTGTCCCATGGTACTTTTCTTGTCCGAGGTTTGATCATCGGTATCCACTATACCTAGTTCGTCCTCGTTCTCAACAAACAAGTTTACTCGTTCCCCGTGATATTACAACTCTGTGACCTAGTCACACGTTTGCAAACTTTATGATGTAGCATCACCGAGTGGGCCCAGAGTACCTATCCGTCACACGGATGGACAAATCCCGCTTTGATCTATTTGCATACTCATTAACCATCTATTTCGGAATACCCAAAGTGCACCGTTATAGCCAGCATATTTCAGTCAGGCGGTGGGATACAAATCAAAGCATCCTAATAGATCGTAATTACGTATGATCATTACGGTCAAAGGATCTGGTCACTACGTTATAGTTATCGCAATGTCGAACTATGTGACTTGATCACATCGCAACACTTCTGGTGGGTGTATGTCCATCATATCATTATCCAATGATACGACTCCATTGTCAACAGACGCCATTGTCTCATGATCAGGAAACCTTGATCATCAATCGCCCAATGGACTAGTATACTAGGGTTTACTAGGGACCTGGTTGTTTGTATACCACACCTGTATTAATGTTTCCGCTTAATACAGTTCTAGCATAGTATCAAACGTATTATGAACTAATGGAATATGCTCGATAAAACATATTTTATTTGCCTCTAGGGCACATTCCCAACAGTCTCCCACTTGCACTAGAGTACAAATAAACTAGTTGCATTTTCTCTGGATCATAACTCCTGATTAATCATGTTTGCCCGTGGAAGAGGTTGTATCAACGGTCTGGGTACCATTCAGAACCGTATGTCCTTTTGCAAATCATAATGTCACCTAATTTGACATTCCTTCATTATCCACTATAATGATGAGGTATATATATATTTGGCGGTGAAGTGAGACTTCGTTTGCTGTGTCATAGCAATGACATCCGGTGGGTCACGCGGACTTTCCCATAGTCATGCACACTTGAAACTCACTCAATCAGAAGTCGAACTTCTTAAGCCATAATATAACTCCTGCTACTTCTAAAGCAGCCACATCAATGTAGATTCAATCCTAAGTGCATTGTATGCAACTTTGATGTCTAACCATGTTTCTTTCAACTTAGGCATTCATTAGTATGATATCTCAATTTTCTAGGTTAGTGTCAAAACTTGAACCAGCATAACATTTATGGTCAAGTCCACTATCCTTTACAAATTTGAGATGTATCCTCAGTTCTCTTCAGACACTGAAGGATAAACTTAACTCTTTGTTCAATGATTTACTCATAAATCATATCACAACATGTCCTTACTACTAAGAACTTGGGTCACATTACGTCGAGTACAAAACTCTGGTTTTATATGAAAGAACCTATGACAAAGGCATAGAGGATCCAGCACATCCATTTCTTTCATTAACCATTAACCATTGTTCTTGTACTGAGATTAACTCAACACTTTTCTTGGATATACAAGTAAGTACCACTTCTTGACTTGTCCCATTCTGAACTCCTTCAGAATCTTATCCAGGAAAGTATTACGACTCAATGTTATTAAACACATATCTATCTTAATAGATCTTCAATGCTTAATACTTATTCATCTTCATTTGTGAAAGATTCAAATAATCATTATATGAGAATGTTATCATGCTCCCACTCAAATATGTCATGCACATATTAAGTCTTTAGATAACACTCATATTGCTCCCACTCAAATATGTCGGCCACATATAAGACAAGGATAACATCCACATGGCTCCCACTTAGATATGTCAGACACATATTAAGTTCAGGATACTAACCACATGGCTCCTACTCAAATATGTCATTTACATATAAGTCTAGGATAATACTCCCATAGCTCCCACTCAAAATATGTCGTCTACATATATCAAGTTTCAGGAAACTATTCAGCTCCCACTCAGTTTCATGCAAATGCATGTTTCCTCGATATTTTGGTTAAGTCCAAAATCCTTTGATCATCCATCAAAATGAGAATTCAGTTCACGAGACACTAGTATCCATATGTTTTTCCAAAACCTTCTTGTTGTACCAATTACAACACTTCTTCAAATACAGGATTTGAGGAAGTCACGGTATTGATAACAATCCTGGATCAATCGTAGTGAATATCCCTTTGACTCAAGCATTGCTACACATTGTAGTCAACCCATTGAATTTGTCAGAAACAATCTTTGTGACAAACCAATCTTGACGTCCCTTTGATGTTCACATTTATTCCTCATAACTCTGAAGTTATTGTGAATATCAAGTAACCTCCTTACTTGATAAGATTCAAGAAATCTTAAATGTAACTCAACATAGGATTTCATGACTCATAGTCATATCTCGTACTTAGGTCCACCATCGCTTCTTTGTAGTTCGTAGGAATGTCTTGTTCCATTAACATGACAAGTGAATCATGAATATCATTTTGCACCAAGGGCAAATATATATTCTTGAATCCTACCTTTCTCAGTAAAAGCTCCCACCAGAAAAATCATGATCATTATCATTAGTTTCTCCTCTTATTATAGAGCTTTGCTTCCAGAACATATTCCATTGCACTACTCTGACATTTGGAGGCAAGGTCAATTACCTTGGTTGAACTTTCACTTTTCTTCCATTACCACATTTATCAAGAACAATTCTTGACAAACACAAAACATAGCAATACAAGTTTTGCTCCTTTTGGTTCTAGTTGTGGAAGATGCATCCATAGTTGTCTAAGGATACACTACAAAGATAATTTATCTTACATAAATCAAGCATCCTAGAAACCACAACACACCATGACATATATGGTGTTGGTTTCCAGGAACTCAGATGGTTCCCCATGCTGTGAGTGTTTGCATATTAAATTAATAACTCTAAACAATAATAACGTAACTTGGTAAGAGATAACTTAGACCATACACTTTTTCATAGAATATGATCACAATGTTCATGCACGTCAATCATATTGAAGTGTCTCAAGACATTGCAATTTGTGGAACAACTTTCACACAAGTCTTTATGCCCAAGACTAACTCAAAACATTTGTCACTTTGATCAAATCGTAGAGACTTCTCTTTCTTGTTAATTTAATATCCATTTTTACTCTGAAATCCCTTTTGATCATATCAAACTATTTCAGACTCATGTTTCATTAGTGAATACAAATATTCATCTAAGTCCACATACGAAGTTCACGAAATAATGAAATTCACCACATGCTGACATACGATACATCACAATGTATGATACTCAACAATCAGTACACAATCTGTTTTACCAGAATGCGAGGTTTTAGTCATCTCACCTCAAAAGCATGGTTTGTATATGTCAAGAGATCAAGTATCTTAAGACATCATCATACCAATCATGACTTAAACTGTAGTGTCATCATTAAGCCTGGATATTTCTTGGCATTACAATATTTCTTATAAATGATCAAACAACTATCATCAATATAAGAATAACTCATTCATAATCGTAATGTGACCATAATAGATATCATTCATAAAAGGGGAACAACTGACTTGTTTCTCACTAATATGAATAATTGTCTTTGCGAGATGCAAGACACACTAATAAAGTCCTCATTCAAACGATCATAAAATTTATTCATATATTAATCAATTGATAGATGTAGAGGGAGAGTGTTGTCGACCATCAACTATCTTGATTGCCGTCAGCACACATTGTCACCTCATCCCTTCCAAGCCACTCTCAAGCAGTAAGTTCAAGCATCGAATAATTAATCAACCGCAATTAGTGTTTCGTGGGAAAGACATTTATAACTCGTATATCAAATATACCTTCTCCGTCAATGACCATTCCTGCATTGGTTCTACTCTTAAAGTTCTTAACTTTAACCATGACCTCATGACAGGTGAACGATTCTCCTTCATGACATAGTCCAGACATGGTCTTTGTAACTGGGAGGAAGCGGATGTAACTCCCCAGTTATCGCAAAGTAACCAGTCATTCAGTAGTCCAAGTTATACACAAGGTGTTCCATGTATCTTATACATTTTCCAAGTGACTTTCTCAGAAGGTTGTTCCTTCCACCATAGTTGAAAGAAACCCCGTCCATATACTCATATTCCATTACTCTGATTTGTGACCAAGTGCTTTTCAAGTTCACCTAGCACGTCATACGTGTTGGTTAACATGCATTCACAATTCAGACTCATAGAATGAAGTATGGTGTATTGGACAGTCATTCATATGTGACGGTGAGTACGATACTCATCATCATCTTCCTTGAATACGGAGTTATCAGGTGTATCTCCTAGCAGTTCTTGGTATTATGTTTAACAAGTCATTACTAACGAGTATGTCTCTAATGGTGTTGGTACACATCAATGAAGTAAGACCCATTTACCTTAAGTTCTATCATATTAAGAGAGCCATAGTTCTAAACATTGGTATGACGTTATCTACAATGATATTTGCAAAGACATGAAGATTAAGTTCATAATATGGAGTTCATGTTTCAAAAACAATTCTGGAACTCCCACTCAGACAAACATCCCTCAAGTTTGTTCTAAGTGATTACACGATCCTTGAAGAACATACCTCCCCCGTGTGACACGACCATCAGTATGTTGTTCAAGGTAGGCCATCATGCCAATCACATCATCCATGTGACTCATGCTCGACCTTTCGGTCTCTTGTGTCCCGTGGCCATGTCTGCACATGCCAGGCTCGCCACAATAACCTTAGTGAGTATATGCTGCGTATGCAAGGCCATGTTTCTGGACATGCTAGGCTTGCTCCACCCATCTCTTGTGAACGTAAAAATGTTTGACACCCGTGTGACACGTGATGCCTCCATAATGAAGAACTTTCCAGATGGTGCTTCACTAAGGAAGGACACTTTGTTGGATTGGTGAGGGATCATCCTATTATGCTACCGTCGTATATCTAACATATTAGCAAAACAGGATGCAACATAAATCATACATGCTATGATTCCCCCCGACATGCAAATTAAAGTTGAAAACGTCTTTCTACTTTATCTTTTGCAAGTTTTACGTGGCTGCTAGGGGTTTCGAGAAAAGAACCGCTTTCTATCCTGCGAAAACAAGCCACAACACCAATCCCGCAATTGTCTCTATTACACCCCTGTCGGGGCCCTCCGTTGCAAACATCTTCGCATCGCTAATGCAGAGAGACAGACACCCCCCAGCCACTTTATATGGTACAAGCCATATGTCAAGCGTGGAACCAGTCTCGCGTAAACGCGTAAGGTCGGTCGGGGGCCGCTTCATCAAACATTGCCGCAACGCTAAATGAGTACACGTGAGAGGGTAACAATTGAGAATTTATGCCCACATACTAGATGTGTTCTATCTGTACAATACATCTACGCATAGCCTTGCTCTGATACCACTGTTGGGGTTCGGGGCAGAAAACACAAATTTTTCCTTGACCTACGATACCAAATCCCAAGACCTATGCTATGCTGATGCAAGTAACAGACAGAAATAGATCACATACCAGTATGTAGTCCGTTAAGCGGGAAACGTTCCCGCATGAACGTGGTTGGTGTAGTCGTACCGGCAATCCCCGATGCCGCGCAGATCCACGATGACTCCTGTAGCCACCCGATCCTTGCAGACCGATGAAGGGATTACGTCCCCGTCGGAACGTTGCTGATGAAGACCTCGCGATACGACCACGACGATGAAGTAGCACCACAAGTGTAGTGCCTCGCGGGATTATACACATACAATATACCCGACGTCCCTCCGGGCTCCGAACCAGTAGAGCAGCGGAAAGAAGATGGATTCGGATCCCGATTCCAGCAGCACGACGGCGTGCGTATAGTGGAGAAATCCCCAACCCAGAGCAGCCTCCAAACAAGGGGAGTCCACTCAAAGGAAGGAGAAAGAAGGGAGAGAGATGAGAAACTTTTCTCAAAAAATTCATTTATTAAAAGGGCACCCCTACCCCTCCTTATATAGGCCAAGGAGGGGTGACACCCCCCCTTCCCCTTCCGGGGTGGGACTAATCCCAAGGGAGGGGGTGGCGCACCAAATAAAGGGGGTGGGCCCCCTCATGGCGCCATGGCCCATGGGGGAGGACTCCCTCTCCCCCTAATGGGCCCTATGAGGCCCATATGCCTTTTAATTCATTTTTAATTATATTTAAATACATTTTAATATTTAATTCAGATAATTAAATAATAAAACATATATTAAACATTATTAAATATATTTTGAACCTTTCAAAATACCCAGAACAACTTCCGGCCTTCATCGGAACAATTCCGGTCATCACCGGAACAATTCCGGTGTTCTCTCCAATTTCTCCAGTGATCCCGAATCAATCCTTACTGCGTCGAGTACCCTTAAGTGTAACACCCTACGGTCCGGGAAACAGCAGACATGATCGAGACAACTCTCATTGATCAATGACTAATCAATTGGACCTGGTTACAATCCTTGATAGCCCCTGCGCTTCCATCGAATGAACTTCAATCGCTGTTGGATCCGTTAACCGTGTGCATGTTCCCTTTGTCCCATGGTACTTTGCTTGTCCGAGGTTTGATCATCGGTATCCACTATACCTAGTTCGTCCTCGTTCTCAACAAACAAGTTTACTCGTTCCCCGTGATATTACAACTCCGTGACCTAGTCACACGTTTGCAAACTTTATGATGTAACATCACCGAGTGGGCCCAGAGTACCTATCCGTCACACGGATGGACAAATCCCGCTTTGATCTATTTGCATACTCATTAACCATCTATTTCGGAATACCCAAAGTGCACCGTTATAGCCAGCATATTTCAGTCAGACGGTGGGATTCAAATCAAAGCATCCTAATAGATCGTAATTACGTATGATCATTATGGTCAAAGGATCTGGTCACTACGTTATAGTTATCGCAATGTCGAACTATGTGACTTGATCACATCGCAACACTTCTGGTGGGTGTATGTCCATCATATCATTATCCAATGATACGACTCCATTGTCAACAGACGCCATTGTCTCATGATCAGGAAACCTTGATCATCAATCGCCCAATGGACTAGTATACTAGGGTTTACTAGGGACCTGGTTTTTTGTATACCACACCTGTATTAATGTTTCCGCTTAATACAGTTCTAGCATAGTATCAAACGTATTATGAACTAATGGAATATGCTCGATAAAACATATTTTATTTGCCTCTAGGGCACATTCCCAACAGGGGGTTGTGCCCGATGAAGAGGAGCATGGTGAGTTACCACCTTTCCAGGGGGAGACCGTCACCCAGTTATGTGAAGGGTCTTCTTCTGCTTGGAGCATGGATCCTTCTTCATGGGAGGATCCGAGGACTTCTGTGTACGCACCGGAAGCCTCATACGATCCTTGGACTCACCAGTACCACCCTGGAGCAGGAGGCTCCTGTGGACATTAGCTACTACCAACTTAGGCCAAAAGCCTAAGCTTGGGGGAGTACGTGCCCTTCTCACTTTTCCATTGTATTATCCGTTTTATTTTTGTTCGCTTTGATCTTTTCGAAGTTTTTGCTTGTTCTTCTTTGATTCTTTCTTTGCAAAAACAACAAAAAGATTTTCTCTTTTCTTTTGCTCTCGTTTAAACCTTTAAAAATACCAAAAAGATTTCCATTCTCTCTTTAGTATGCTTTGTTTTCAGAGTTCAGCTCGAGTCCGTGATGGCACTTGATTATATTTCCCACGTTCGATTGTGCAAGTGACAAGGCAGTAATGACGAAGATCGACGGAAGGGAAGCAACAAGGATAACCGGTATGAACTCTTCTTGTTTCTACTTTTGTACATATGCCTGTACTTATGATCTAGAGACCAGCTTGTAGCGACATAGTGCTATGTTTACAATGCTTTCCCAGTGTTCATGCTTTCCTTGTGGCTAATCTCAAATAGCTAGAGTACATAATGTGTTGTTGAAATGATTTAAATGCATTGCATTGTTCATGGTTTGGCATACTGAAGTGGTATTTCCCTTCGGAGAATTTTTGGATTGACTTGGCACATGTTCACACATGTTTATGACTAAAAGTCTATTATGCCTTGATGATCTTTTTGTTTCAGAATAGTTATATCACTTTCATGCCCGATTCAATGTTGCTTTGTCGCTCTGCATGATTATGACAGTTATTGCTCTCTAGTTGGTCGCTTCCCAGTCTTTTTCTAGCCTTCGCTCGCACTAAGCGGAATTCTGCTTGTGCATCCAAAATCCTTGAAACCAGTTTTTCCATATGAGTCCACCATACCTTCCTATATGTGGTATTTACCGGCCACTCCTAACTTAGACTTTCTTGTGCCATCTCGAAATTTATTCAAAAGCTTCCATTTTGTAACCGTACAAGCTCATGGTGCGGTGAGGGAAAATCAGTATCTATCATGCCAAAAATATTGACGGAAGTTTTAACTAGTCATTTAAAAAAAGGGAAAGTTACACCTCCCCCATACTTGATGATGGAGTGAAATGGACCAGATGCTGCTAATGATAGGTGGAACGATACCCTCCTTCCATCCTTGAGGAAAAATAAAAGGTTTCTTAGACCATCAAAGATTCTGTCGGGACCCGGGGTTAGCGTATGCAAGTCCAGCTAAGACATAGTCAAATGGAGAGCCGAGAACCGTACCCACTTGTCTAAGTAGACAAGGCCAAGAAGAGAACATTCTCGGAAAGCATCGTACGTGAGGGGCATCCCATCCAGGCCGGATGATCAACTGAGATGGGTCCTCATCGTCCGCACACAAGTCTAATAATATGGGTGGTGAACTCCCATATTCAAAGACAAGTCGCCTCAACCATACTATCGACTATCTCATAACTCTTACATAGACTTACTCCAGCCCGATCACTTAGTCGGGGTCTAGGGCGGGCTCGATCATACCACAAAGTGTGCACGAGACGGAGTCTCGAGCAATCGCATCGCGATGCCCCAAGCTGCGCACATCTAAGGGCCACTTGGTGTATGAAAGACCGCCAGCCAGAACACAACTAAGGTCTCGAAAACCCATACAAAGACATGCATGTTATAAACATACACGCAGCACACATGCCTTGTATGAACAGTAGGTACCATTGCAATTCTCTACAAAGTGTACAATTTTATTGATAACTCTTATAGAGTGCAAACAGAGATCACAAACATGTGATCCAACATTACAACACAAACGGAAGCAAATTATGTCTGAGTACAGACAAGTTTAACAAATGGCTTAAGAAGCCTTATTTAAACACAAGCCCTCCACGAGGGAACCAGTCGTCTGACTGGGACTACACTAGCTTGATCTTCAGTCATCCAGCTCGATGAAGAAGCCACCTTCGGGGTCAGTGGGTTCATCTAAAACATAGATTAAGCAAACATGAGTACAAAGTCGTACTCAGCAAGACTTACATAGGAGCTATACTACCCATGCACATGTATCAAGGTAAAGGGAGGTGGGGTTCACTTGCAGAAGTGCCAGCTTTGACTTGGCTAATCCTGAACTACGAGTACCAGACTTTGAGGTAAGAAGCGTACACGAGTCCACTACTTTCTCCAACCAATTACACCACTATGGTGCCTTCCTCGACTTCCCCACGAGAAAGCACGCCATAGCACTCACACTTATCTTGGTGTGTTTTAGAAGTATCCATTTCAAGTTGTCTAATAATCAAGCTAAGCTTTCCAAGCAGTCCATAACCACGGACGCGGCTATTCGAATAGTTTTGTTAACCCTGCAGGGGTGTACCGCTACACACACATGATCATCATTTACCGCCTTTGATCTCGACACCATTCAAGGGGTGCCAGCGAGGATGCTCACCACAACTGTTACCTCATAGCCGATCTAGTTCGAGAAAGCCACCTACTTGGGTTGGCTACCACTATCGTGAACCCGGCCGGTTTACCGAAGTGGACCCAAGTGATGTGTGCGTGGTGCATAAGCCGGTCTCGGATGAGCCGTTCTCTCACTTAGCATCCAGGCCACAGACCTACCAGAACTCCGAACTATTGCGACATCTGGACATCGAAAGGGATGAGTTAATAGGTTGAGAGGGTCAGTGAGCCCAATGTGTGGTTGTACTCTTCATCTTGGATCACCACACAAGAACTCGGACTTAGGGCGGTGTTCAACGAGACAACCCACCGTGTACTCCTACACAGCCTCTCATCGTTCACCTTGTATTAGGGTCGATTCACCAACACTTTTCTACCAACATCAACATGATCACTATCATCCCGACTCACATCACAGTAACATCATGGTATCATACTAAGCATGCAATAAGCGATAACAATTGCAGGGGCCACATGATATCAAACAACTCCTACATTTGCTAGGATTGTGGTTTGCTTACTACGATGACAAAATGATAAGTCATGCAAAGGAATGGGTTCATCTATGCGGTAGAAACGTAGCATGGTGATCATCCTAAGCAATGCATAAGGGAGACATGAGAGGGAAGTGGGATTTTATCGACATGATCAATGGGGGTTTGCTTGCCTTGCTGACGAGGTTCGGGTTCTGGGTCTTCAGCGAAGGGGGCAGCCTCCTGCTCCGGTTCCACCTCTACTCGACAAACAACAAGTAAAGTAGCAAAGTAAAACAATGCACAATCACATGATGAAAGGTTGGAACTTGATGTAAATGCTTTGTTGTGTGAAGCAATTCCATTTAAATGGAGTATATTGCAATTTGAATTGCAAATTCAAACTCCAATTTGAATTCAAACTTAGTCAAGTTATATGTGACATGGTTTGATCAATTTGAACCTTTTGGAAATGTGTATGATATGCCTCTGAAGTGTGGTTGAAATATAGCATAATTCCATGGTCCAATTTGCAAAAGCATTTGATTTGAATTTGAATTAATTCCAAATAATTCAAATGACATATGCTACTGGTCCAATTTTAAAATCAACTCAAACATAGTTGAAATTTGAATTTTTGGA
This sequence comes from Bromus sterilis, assembly GCA_950022295.1. Taxonomy (NCBI): domain Eukaryota; kingdom Viridiplantae; phylum Streptophyta; class Magnoliopsida; order Poales; family Poaceae; genus Bromus; species Bromus sterilis. The sequence continues at coordinate 79,342,051 of OX465596.1, read as the reverse complement.
TATCTTATTTTCTCGTGATCATTTTTCATATATTATTTGTCCAATTTGGAGTTAATATGAATTTTCTATGAATTTCCAAAGTTTGGGGTATTTTCTGGAATTTCTGGAATTCTTTAATTCAATTTGATTTTCTGGAAATTCATTTAAATGACTTATTGCGTCATGCTGACAACATGCTGGCGTCAGGGGGGGTGACATGTGGGTCCAGGGTGTCAGTGACTGGTTGATTTAATCCGCTGGGTTAAATTATCCAGTGGCTTAATTAAGCCACTGGGCCCACTGGTGAGTGACACCAGGGAGGGATTAAGGGGTTAACTTAACCCGGCCACGTCATCTCGTCGGTGACGAGTCGGTGGCGACTCGCAGACACGGCGGCGTCCAAGGAAACGGTGCTCCCGTCGACGAATTGAAGCGCTGAGACCACCATCTTGAAGCCCTTGCCATAGTGCGTCGAAAGAGACCGATCCCAAGTGCTGGGGTGCCCTGTACGCTCGCCGGCGTCGAGTTCTGCGGCGAAGAAGCTACGGCCGTGATCGGGATTTCGCTACAAGGCACGAATTGAGGCGGGGCTAGGCTGGTTCGAAGAAGTGGAGCACGGGGAACTTGATGGACAACACGGCGAGCTCGATTGCGTAGTGGTTGGTCGTCGCCATGGATCCCGGCGGCGAGGAGCTTCGGCTCTCATGGCGGTCATGGCTAGAGGAAGCAATCGAGAGGGGGAGGTTAGGGGTTTTAATCCAGAGCTCACCAGGAACCCAACGGAGGTGGTGGCGATGGCTGGGGTGGCTCGACGGCGAAGTAATCGACGAAGTTGCGCGGCGGCCGTAGACGAAGACGACGATGCGATTCGGCAGCTCCAGGGGGCTTCAGCTCCTCCTATTCCGCTTGAAGACGAAGACGACTGCGGTGAAGACGATGGACAGGGTCCTGGGGCTTCTCGACGTCGATGGCTACGCGGGGGCTCGACGGTGCTCCGGCGTTCTTCTCGGGCGTCGACGAAACGGGCGAGGGAGACGGGGAGGAACCTCATGGAGGGGGGGAATGGAGTGGGGAAGCTTCTGGACGCCTCCAGGCGTGGAGATGTGGCACGGGGGAAGCAGGAGGTGGCCAGGCACGTTGGCGGCCTCGGCATGGCCGGCACGCAGTTGCCTGGCTGCCTGAGGAAGACGACAGGGAGGGGAGGTGGGCTGGGCCGGCTGGGGAACTAGTTGGGCCTCTTTGAGGTAAGCCCTTTTTCTTTTTCTTTCTGTTTTCACTTCTGACATTTGTTCTGTTTAGCTAAATAAAATAGCTAAACATTTTATTAAATGCTGAAAACTTTTATATGGCCTCATAATAAAATAGACTAGCCACTTATAAAGTTTCAACATTTTTAAAATTCAAATGATTTGAATTTTAAATCAAATAGGGGTATTTCTTTAAATCCAAGGCACTGTTTGAATATTTGAAAAATCTATGAGCATCGGGTGGGTCCCACATCACTTGATATGTGATCACACTCATTTATAAGACTATTCAAAAATCTAACATGAATTTTTGGAGAAGATTTTTTTATCTGGCCTTTTGAATTAATTCATCTGGGGGGTTCCTTCTCCCACTTTGCTTTTGATTTTTGATTTCAAGGATTTCTTTTGAAATTTTGACATGATGCAAGGTTACTTTGATCCTAGCACATTACCTAACAGAGGGTTCTGACAACACGCCCCCACTCAACAGAATCTCGTCCCGAGATTCAGAAGTCTGCGGGAGGAAGGTGGGATACTCGGCACTGAGACGGTCTTATCTTTCCCACGTAGCTTCTCTTTCAGAGTGGTGTGACCATTGCACTTTCAGAAACCTAATCTTCTGACGACGAGTGACACGCTCTGCGGAATCAAGAATACGAACGGGGTATTCTCGATAAGAAAGGTCATCTTGGAGATCAAGCGTTTCATGGTCGACTTCGCGGATGGGGTCCTTGAAGCAACGCCTGAGTTGGGACACTTGGAATACATCATGCACTCGGGAAAGGTGCGGGGGTAGTTCAAGTTGGTAGGCAACTTCTCCACGTTTGGCAAGAATGCGGAAAGGTCCGATGTAACGTGGGGCCAACTTGCCTTTGATACCGAAACGTTGGGTTCCCTTCAGAGGAGTAACCCGAAGGTAAGCCTTCTCATACAGTTTGTAGCTCTCTTGCCTATGATGACGATCATAGTAGCTTTTCTGACGAGACTGGGCTGCTTTCAATTGATCACGAACAATGTGAACTTGCTCTTCTGCTTCCTTGATCATATCCGGTCCAAAGAATTGTCTTTCACCGGTTTCTGACCAGTTTAAAGGTGTTCGACATCGTCGTCCATAAAGGAGTTCAAAAGGAGCCATGTTCAGACTAGATTGATAACTATTGTTATAAGCAAATTCGGCAAATGGAAGACACTTCTCCCAATTCTTTCCGAATGAGATAACACAAGCTCTGAGCATGTCTTCAAGAATTTGGTTAACCCTTTCGACTTGACCGCTAGACTGAGGATGGAAAGCTGTACTAAAGGAGAGATGAGTTCCCATAGCATTCTGAAAGCTTCCCCAAAATCTAGAGGTGAAAAGGCTACCACGATCAGAATTGATTTCCAAAGGAACACCGTGAAGGGATACAATTCTAGAGATGTACAAGTCCGCTAACTGGCTAGCAGTTATAGACTCACGAACCGGAAGGAAGTGAGCAACTTTGGAAAGCCTATCTATGACAACGAAGATGGCATTGTTTCCTTTCTGGGTTTTCGGAAAGCCGGTGATGAAATCCATACCGACTTTGTCCCATTTCCACTCGGGAATAGACAAAGGTTGAAGTGTACCAGCAGATCTTTGATGTTATGCCTTAATGCGACGACAAACATCACATTCGGCAACAAATTGAGAAATGTCTCTCTTCATCCTAGTCCACCAAAATCTCTGGCGTAGATCTCGGTACATTTTTGTGCTACCGGGATGAATTGAGAGGGGTGTGTCATGGGCTTCCTTGAGGATGAGTTGCCTTAGTTCCCTATTCTTAGGTACTACCAAACGATTTTCAAAGAATACCGTTCCCTTGCTATCCGTGGAGAAACATTTAGCAACTCCGCTAGCAATGTTCTCCTTGATCCGACGAACACCTCGTGCACGCCTTTGGGCAACTATGATTTGATCCTCAAGAGTTGGTTTCGCCACCAAGGTAGAAAGATAGCCATGAGGAACAATCTCAAGATTGAGCTTGCGAAATTCCTCATGAAGAAGTGGTTGATACTGTTGTAACATGAGGTTGTTACAATACGACTTACGACTTAGTGCATCAGCCATGACATTGGCTTTGCCTGGGGTGTAAGAAATTCCTACGTCGTAATCTTTTATCAACTCAATCCAGCGTCTTTGCCTGAGATTAAGATCTGGCTGGGTGAAAATGTATTTGAGGCTTTGGTGGTCGGGATAAATCTCACAACGATTACCAAGGAGGTAATGTCGCCAAGTTGTTAGGGCATGAACTACGGCATCGAGTTCAAGGTCATGGGTAGGATAGTTCTCTTCATGTGGCCGCAACTGGCGTGAAGCATAAGCTACCACATGTCGATCTTGCAGAAGTATGCATCCTAACCCTTGCCGTGATGCGTCACAATAGATCTCGAAATCCTTTTTGGTGTCTGGAGGTGCAAGTACGGGTGCAGAAGTCAATCTTCTTTTTAGCTCTTGAAAGCTTTCCTCGCACTTGGGAGTCCATAGGAATTTCTTATCTTTCTTGAGGAGTTCAGTTAGAGGCTTTGCAACTTTAGAAAAGTTCTCGACGAAGCGACGGCAATAGCTGGCTAGGCCAAGAAAACTCCTAACTTGCTTAACCGATTCAGGTGGAGTCCAGTCAAGGACGGCCTGAACTCTCTCGGGATTCACAGCAATGCCTTTTGCAGAAATCACGTGGCCTAAGTAGGTCACTTCTGGTAGCCAAAATTCACACTTGGAGAATTTAGCATACAGGCGATGCTCTCTAAGTTTCATCAATACCAGCCTTGGTTGTTCGGCATGTTCTTCTTCGTTCTTCGAGTAGATGAGAATGTCATCAAGATAAACCACAACAAATTTATCTAAGTACTCCATGAAGATCGGATTCATCATGCGTGAGAAAGTGGCGGGGGCATTGGTTAAACCAAAGGACATGACGGTATACTCGTAAAGACCATAACGAGTAGTAAAATCCGTTTTGGGAATGTCCTCGTTTCGGATCTTGATTTGATGATAACCTAATCTCAAATCCATCTTGGAGAAGACAGAGGATCCTGCAAGTTGATCATAAAGATCATTGATCCTGGGCAATGGGTACTTGTTCTTTATCGTCGCTAAATTTAGCGGGCGATAGTCTACGCACATCCTTTCTGTTCCATCTTTCTTCGTTACGAACAGAACGGGGCAACCCCATGGCGATGAGCTAGGGCGGATGAAGCCTTTCTCCAACAAAGCTTCCAGTTGGGTTTTAAGCTCAGCTAACTCACGTGGGGCCATTTTGTATGGGCGTCTAGAAATTGGTGCGGTTCCTGGAACAAGATCCACTATAAACTCTACACATCTGTCGGGTGGCATGCCCGGCAGCTCTTCAGGAAAGACATCCGGGAAGTCACGAACCACCGGAATATCTTCAAGTTCGGGAAGGGGAAGTACATTCAAGGAATGCACTTGGTTTCTTGTTCTGGGTGAGGTATAGTTGACTGTTTTGCCTGAAGGGTGGGTGAGTTTCACTGATTTGCCTTTGCAATCCAGGTAGGCATTCTGTCTTGATAGCCAATCCATGCCAAGGATGACATCAATATCTGAAGACTTGAGGGCTATGAGTGAAGCAAGGAATACTAAACCCTCAATTGCAATTTCATTACCATGGCTTACCCTATTAGTTTGCCATCTTGACCCTGGAGTTTGAATAATCATTGGGGTGGACAATTCAACAAAGGGTAACTCATGACGAAGTGCATAACTTTCTGACATGAATGAATGAGATGCTCCTGGGTCGAAAAGAACGGAAGTAGGAACATAATTGACTGGGAGCGTACCAAGAATGACGTCAGTGGTGTCGTCAGTCTCTTCGGCGGCGATCTGGTTCACACGTCCACGAGTGGCGGGAGGAGCGGGTTTGGCGGTATAGACCTTCTGTGGTGGCTTGCCGCGACCATTGTTGTTGTTGCCTCCGGCACGGGGTGGAGCATTCTGATTCTGGATCTGGTTCTGGGGGCACTCACGAGAATCGTGGCCTGCCTGACCACACTTGTAACAGGCTCCGAAAATAGTGCGTGGAGCTGGGTTGTTTGGTGGAGCTGGGTGGAACTGGGTTGGTGGACGAGGCCCCACATAGGATGGCCTCGGTGGGTTGTTCTGGCGGAACATACTGTTTGGGATCCAGATCTTGCGCTTCTGGGAGCCAGAACTGGATGAACCATCGTCTCTAGGGTGTTTGCGAAAGTCGTTGGGGGTGTTCATGTCCTCTGCCTTGATGGCCTTGTTGACAAGGACCTGGAATGTGGCAAAGTCATGCAGGTTGAGCTCACGACGAAGTCCAGAGTTGAGGCCACGACGGAACCTCTCTTGTTTCTTGGAGTTGGTGGAGACTTCTTCGGTAGCATAATGAGCCAGTCGGTTGAACTCATGACTAAACTCGTCAACGGTCCTTCTGCCTTGGGTGAGGTTACAGAACTCCTCACGCTTGCGGTCCATAAGACCCTTGGGAATGTGGTGCTCACGGAAGGAAGTGCAGAATTCATCCCAAGATGCAGGCGGTCCAACGAGACGCATATTCAGAAAGTTCTCCCACCAAGAGCTAGCTGCACCTTCAAGGTGATAGGTGGCATAGCTGACCTTGTCGCCATCTTCAACATGGCTTGCTTGGAGCTTCCTCTCGATGCTGCGAAGCCATTCATCGGCGTCAAGGGGCTCGGTGGAGTAACTGAAAACCGGGGGATGAAGTCGGATGAAGTCGTTCAGTGACACCAACTCGTTGCGTTGCTGAGTGGTGTTGCGTGCAATTACTTCCAACAGGTGGTGAGAGTCTCGGCGGTTCCTCTCAACCTCCATCAGAACCTGAGCCATCGTGGGTGGGGGTGGAAGGTTGCCTTCATCCTGGTCATTCCCACGACCCTGGTTACGACCAAGCTGGCCACGGGTTCCTTGAGACATCCTGAAGGTGAAAAACCAAAGTCAAACAGAGTTGATTGGGAGAGTCTGAACAAGGTATTGAAGTACTGGAAGGATTACAGAGCAAAGGAAGTAATCATCTTGACAACATGGTGATAAAGCATACAAGCCATATATTCACAAGCTGTCATACAAACCATACATCGTTTTAGTACAAGCACCAAGCTAATACAAACGTGATGAAGATGATACATCCTTCAGAGGCACTCTGACTTCCTATACATTATTTATCTAAGCCTCTGGAACTTAGACACCTTGCTTACTATATACTACGATACTACTACATCCTCACTAAGTAAGACCACAGGCGGTCTCACTCATCTCCATATCCATAGTAGTCCTCGTAAAAGTTACCCGCGTATCCCGGTAGCTGAAGGTGACCATCGGAAAACACGGAGGCCTGTGGACCCTGATATCCATTTGGGAAAGGATGGGGCCTAGGTCCAACGTAGGGTGGAAGCAAAGGACCACGGGGTGGAAAAATGCCTCTAATCTCGGGCCAAGCAACTCGAGAAGGCATCTGAGTCCTCACTGGGTAGATAGCATCATGCTCAACTGATCCAACGCTCACAAAGGGTGCCAAAAGTGTCAGTGCTCGATACAGACGAACACGGGTGGCGTGGAGCTCGAAACGGAGAGCGCGTGCATCACGATCTCGATCACTAGCAAATCTAGCAGTCACCTGAAGTGCGGGATCCTCTGCAGAGTGATCTGAGTAGAGTCCGGTGTAATATCCCTCTTCTCCTGGAAGTGCAGCAGGGATATAGCGGAAGGAGGTCTCTCTCAGCAAAGCGTGCTCCTCTCTCAGTAGTGTCATACATGAGTATGCAGCATCCTGCACAGCCATGTTCTCGGTAATGCCAATGCCATGTCCAAAATGGATAGGCTGGGTGACTCCAACGTGGTGCGGATAGATCCTGACAATGCAGTGGAACTGCGTCTGGTTGAAGTCGTGGAACTGCTCCTCGACGGTGTACTCAGGGTACCACCGATATCCCACATAGGACATCATCTCGATCAACGTGGCGCGATGGCCACGCACACCGAGGCACCTGGTCAAACGAACAATTTGCCGAGGGGGAAGATCTGCCATCTGAACAGAAAGGAGTTTGCAAATGCATCAGATTATGAGATAAACCTGGAATGACTCGGACAGCATAACGGCTGTAATTGTAAGAAATGACAATTTCTTCCAATATGAAAACAGCACTTACATACGATGTAATAAATCAGGAAGCATAACCACTCTAACAAACCGGTCACAACTTTCCTACGGCTACAAGGAAGCAAACAACGAGATGTTCTAATCAGACAGAGGAGAGCCTAGTCCTATCTTCCCATAGAATAAGATGAGGGTGACTCAGAACTCAGAACGAAGGGTGTAAGGAGAAAAAAAGAAGCCTTACTTTATTCCCTTATATACCCAGAGTAACTATATAACTATAGAAGGCTAGACTCGACTTCGGCCAAGGCTACTAGTCCTACAGTCAGTCTTGCTCTGATACCAAGTCTGTCGGGACCCGGGGTTAGCGTATGCAAGTCCAGCTAAGACATAGTCATATGGAGAGCCGAGAACCGTACCCACTTGTCTAAGTAGACAAGGCCAAGCACAGAACGTTCTCGGAAAGCATCGTACGTGAGGGGCATCCCATCCAGGCCGGATGATCAACTGAGATGGGTCCTCATCGTCCGCACACAAGTCTAATAATATGGGTGGTGAACTCCCATATTCAAAGACAAGTCGCCTCAACCATACTATCGACTATCTCATAACTCTTACATAGACTTACTCCAGCCCGATCACTTAGTCGGGGTCTAGGGCGGGCTCGATCATACCACAAAGTGTGCACGAGACGGAGTCTCGAGCAATCGCATCGCGATGCCCCAAGCTGCGCACATCTAAGGGCCACTTGGTGTATGAAAGACCGCCAGCCAGAACACAACTAAGGTCTCGAAAACCCATACAAAGACATGCATGTTATAAACATACACGCAGCACACATGCCTTGTATGAACAGTAGGTACCATTGCAATTCTCTACAAAGTGTACAATTTTATTGATAACTCTTATAGAGTGCAAACAGAGATCACAAACATGTGATCCAACATTACAACACAAACGGAAGCAAATTATGTCTGAGTACAGACAAGTTTAACAACTGGCTTAAGAAGCCTTATTTAAACACAAGCCCTCCACGAGGGAACCAGTCGTCTGACTGGGACTACACTAGCTTGATCTTCAGTCATCCAGCTCGATGAAGAAGCCACCTTCGGGGTCAGTGGGTTCATCTAAAACATAGATTAAGCAAACGTGAGTACAAAGTCGTACTCAGCAAGACTTACATAGGAGCTATACTACCCATGCACATGTATCAAGGTAAAGGGAGGTGGGGTTCACTTGCAGAAGTGCCAGTTTTGACTTGGCTAATCCTGAACTACGAGTACCAGACTTTGAGGTAAGAAGCGTACACGATTCCACTACTTTCTCCAACAAATTACACCACTATGGTGCCTTCCTCGACTTCCCCACGAGAAAGCACGCCATAGCACTCACACTTATCTTGGTGTGTTTTAGAAGTATCCAGTTCAAGTTGTCTAATAATCAAGCTAAGCTTTCCAAGCAGTCCATAACCGCGGACGCGGCTATTCGAATAGTTTTGTTAACCCTGCAGGGGTGTACCGCTACACACACATGATCATCATTTACCGCCTTTGATCTCGACACCATTCAAGGGGTGCCAGCGAGGATGCTCACCACAACTGTTACCTCATAGCCGATCTAGTACGAGAAACCCGCCTACTTGGGTTGGCTACCACTATCGTGAACCCGGCCGGTTTACCGAAGTGGACCCAAGTGATGTGTGCGTGGTGCATAAGCCGGTCTCGGATGAGCCGTTCTCTCACTTAGCATCCAGGCCACAGACCTACCAGAACTTCGAACTATTGCGACATCTGGACATCGAAAGGGATGAGTTAATAGGTTAAGAGGGGTCAGTGAGCCCAATGTGTGGTTGTACTCTTCATCTTGGATCACCACACAAGAACTCGGACTTAGGGCGGTGTTCAACGAGACAACCCACCGTGTACTCCTACACAGCCTCTCATCGTTCACCTTGTATTAGGGTCGATTCACCAACACTTTTCTACCAACATCAACATGATCACTATCATCCCGACTCACATCACAGTAACATCATGGTATCATACTAAGCATGCAATAAGCGATAACAATTGCAGGGGCCACATGATATCAAACAACTCCTACATTTGCTAGGATTGTGGTTTGCTTACTACTGTGACAAAATGATAGATCATGCAAAGGAATGGGTTCATCTCTGCGGTAGAAACGTAGCATGGTGATCATCCTAAGCAATGCATAAGCGAGACATGAGAGGGAAGTGGGATTTTATCGACATGATCAATGGGGGTTTTCTTGCCTTGCTGACGAGGTTCGGGTTCTGGGTCTTCAGCGAAGGGGGCAGCCTCCTGCTCCGGTTCCACTTCTACTCGACAAACAACAAGTAAAGTAGCAAAGTAAAACAATGCACAATCACATGATGAAAGGTTGGAACTTGATGTAAATGCTTTGTTGTGTGAAGCAATTCCATTTAAATGGAGTATATTGCAATTTGAATTGCAAATTCAAACTCCAATTTGAATTCAAACTTAGTCAAGTTATATGTGACATGGTTTGATCAATTTGAACCTTTTGGAAATGTGTATGATATGCCTCTGAAGTGTGGTTGAAATATAGCATAATTCCATGGTCCAAGTTGCAAAAGCATTTGATTTGAATTTGAATTAATTCCAAATAATTCAAATGACATATGCTACTGGTCCCATTTTAAAATCAACTCAAACATAGTTGAAAGTTGCATTTTTGGATATCTTATTTTCTCCTGATCATTTTTCATATATTATTTGTCCAATTTGGAGTTAATATGAATTTTCGATGAATTTCCAAAGTTTGGGGTATTTTGTGGAATTTCTGGAATTCTTTAATTCAATTTGATTTTCTGGAAATTCATTTAAATGACTTATTGCGTCATGCTGATAACATGCTGGCGTCAAGGGGGGGCTGACATGTGGGTCCAGGGTGTCAGTGACTAGTTGATTGAATCCGCTGGGTTAAATTATCCAGTGGCTTAATTAAGCCACTGGGCCCACTGGTCAGTGACACCAGGGAGGGATTAAGGGGTTAACTTAACCCGGCCACGTCATCTCGCCGGCGACGAGTCGGCGGCGACTCGCAGACGCGGCGGCGTCCAAGGAAACGGTGCTCCCGTCAACGAATTGAAGCGCTGAGACCACCATCTTGAAGCCCTTGCCGTTGCGCGTCGAAAGAGACCGATCCCAAGTGTTGGGGTGCCCTGTACGCTCGCCGGCGTCGAGCTCTGCGGCGACGAAGCTACGGCCGTGATCGGGATTTCTCTACAAGGCATGAATTGAGGCGGGGCTAGGCTGGTTCGAAGAAGTGGAGCACGGGGAACTTGATGGACAACACGGCGAGCTCGATTGCGTAGTGGTTGGTCGTCGCCATGGATCCCAGCGGCGAGGAGCTTCGGCTCTCATGGCGGTCATGGCTAGAGGAAGAAATCGAGAGGGGGAGGTTAGGGGTTTCGATGCAATTCGGCAGCTCCAGGGGGCTTCAGCTCCTCCTATTCCGCTTGAAGACGAAGACGACTGCGGTGAAGACGATGGACAGGGTCCTGGGGCTTCTCGGCGTCGATGGCTACGCGGGGGCTCGACGGTGCTCCGGCGTTCTTCTCGGCCGTCGACGAAACGGGCGAGGGAGACGGGGAGGAAGCTCGTGGAGGGGGGGAATGGAGTGGGGAAGCTTCTGGGCGCCTCCAGGCGTGGAGATGTGGCACGGGGGAAGCAGGAGGTGGCCAGGCACGTCGGCGGCCTCGGCATGGCCGGCACGCAGTTGCCTGGCTGCCTGAGGAAGACGACAGGGAGGGGAGGTGGGCTGGGTCGGCTGGGGAACTAGTTGGGCCTCTTTGAGGTAAGCCCTTTTTCTTTTTCTTTCTGTTTTCACTTCTGACATTTGTTCTGTTTAGCTAAATAAAATAGCTAAACATTTTATTAAATGCTGAAAACTTTTATATGGCCTCATAATAAAATAGACTAGCCACTTATAAAGTTTCAACATTTTTAAAATTCAAATGATTTGAATTTTAAATCAAATAGGGGTATTTCTTTAAATCCAAGGCACTGTTTGAATATTTGAAAAATCTATGAGCATGGGGTGGGTCCCACATCACTTGATATGTGATCACACTCATTTATAAGACTTTTCAAAAATCTAACATGAATTTTTGGAGAAGATTTTTTTATCTGGCCTTTTGAATTAATTCATCTAGGGGTGGTTCCTTCTCCCACTTTGCTTTTGATTTTTGATTTCAAGGATTTCTTTTGAAATTTTGATATGATGCAAGGTTACTTTGATCCTAACACATTACCTAACAGAGGGTTCTGACAGATTCATGGATAAGGGAACATGTGTAAGCAAAAGGCATTAATATGGTTGGCATGGGAGATATTGAGAGACCTTCACCGTTCAGCGTTGACTGGAAAGTTGCACTTCTCAAAAATGTTTTTGTCTCTGTTTTCAAAACCAAGAGCTCTGGCACATGTTTATTCTTTGCTTCCAACCACGGGTTTTCAACCTTGCTACCAAAAGCCACGGTTCGAGTGTCTCCCCTTCTTTCTTCAAAGCACCAACTATGAGAGCATAATTGTCATTCTTAGTGTAATATGCATTGTCCCAAAGTATTATATTGTCTTCTGCATGCTTGTGTTATTGCTAGTCTGAAATACTGAGCTCTAGTCACCTTTAAAACTACGGAGGAGTTTCTGCATTTATGTTTTGCTTCACTCATGGAGGCTAGTGAAATGCCACTCAAGTATGTTCAAGCTATGTGCATTGTGATCTTGTCTTGATTTTCAGTAGCGTATTATTTACTTTTAGTTGTTTGTGATTGATCACATGAAAGAAGAATTGCTTCGTGCATTGTCCTTATAGCATTGTTTCAATACTTGCTAAACTCTTTTCGTAGTACATGCTTATATACATCTAATGAAGCAAAAGAGTTTGTCAAAGTCCATCTCCCCTGCAGGAACACGGAGGAGCCGCCGCCACCCACCATGGCTGGCCCGAGCCGCCGCCATGGAGCTCGCTGAGCTCGGCCACGCGCCTCCTTGAGATCCCGGCAACTGGATCCGTCGCCTAGCCGCCCTCGCCGGCGAGCCAGCCAGCCGCCGCCGCGGACTCCTGTGCTCGGGAGTGGGACGGGCGACGAGCCAGCCGCCAGCAACCGGCCGATGATACGTCTCAAACGTATCTACTTTTCCAAACACTTTTGCTATTGTTTTGCCCTCATTCTTGCATGATTTGGACGAAACTAACCCGGACTAACACTGTTTTCAGCAGAGCTTCCTGTATGGTTTTATTGTGTGCAGGAAAATGGATTTTTAGGTATCTCAGAAAATTCCAGGAAAATTCACAGAAAATCCACGCACCACAAGTTTCCACCAGCCAGAAGTGGGGCTAGAGGGGGGCCACAGGGGCCCCAGGCGCCTGGATGGCGCGGCCCCACCCCTGGCCGCGCCGGGGGGGCGCCTGGGAGGCTCCCACCTCCTCTCGTGCCCTACCTCGACTCCTATTTATTCTCGTGACGGGAAAACCCCAGAACAGAAGTCGCTTTTCCAGTTTCCGTCGCGGAGCCGCCGCCACCCTCTGTTCTTCTTCGGGAGAGCTAATCTGGAGGCTGATTTGGCCTCCGCAGAGGGTAGATCGTCGTCATCGTCATCACCATCACCAATCCATCCCTCCTCCATGACTTCTCTTCACATGTGTGAGTAATTCCCCGCTGTAGGCAAAGGGGATGGTAGGGATTGGATGAGTTTGATCATGTAATAGTTCGTCAGATTGTTGGGGGCATGTTGCCTATCATCTACTTTGGTGTTTATCTTCTTTGCTTCAACTTGTTGCTCTTAATGCTTGTCACTTTGGGGCCGAGTGCCATGTTTTCAGATCTGAACCCTATGTGTTTTCATGAATATATTTGTGTTGTAGATCCTATCTATGAGTTGTATGCACCTATTATGGTCCGGAACCGGCGATCCCAAAGGTGACAGCTTGGGACACCAAAGGGGATGGTCCATAATTTGAGGATTCCATGTATCCATTGAGTTTATTGTTTTTTTCCGGTGCTCTTTGACAGGAGCACCTTAATCTCCATAAGTTCCCTTTGGCCCCGTTCGTAGCGGAATGGTAGGACAAAAGATGTTGTGCAAGTTCTTATTGCAAGCACGCACAACTACCTACGGGATCCATGCCTAATGTTTGATATTTGCCTAGATGATCATTGCTTTTCTGTGTGCCTTGCCCCGTGTTAGAATCTATCACATGTTCACTCTCATCCATGCAGCGCCCAACCATCCATCTCCCTAGCCTACAGTGTTTTCAATCCTACTGGTCATTAGTTGTTACTTTTGCTGTTTACTTTTGCTGTCGCCACCATCACTATCATATAACCATTACCACTTATCTTTCGTTGCAAGCAAGTATATTTCAGGTGCGGTTGAATTGACAACTCATTTGTCAAAGCTTATAAATACTCTTTTGCTCCCCGTGTGTCGAATCAATAAATTGGGTTAACTTACCCGCGAAGACTATCTCGATCCCTTACGGTTGTGGGTCATCCGCCGACTGGGCCACCCCTCGCCACGTGGGCCGGCGTGACCATGTGGCCTGCCAACGCGGGCGGCCCAACTCCCTCCAGCGCCTCCCCAGCTGGGCCAAGGCCCATGGTGAGCTCGCCCCCTTTTTCCTTTTTTATTTTTTTGTGGCTGCTGCTATATGACGCCATGTGCGATATTTAGCTATCCAGCGCCCCTGGTTAGGCCCGTTAGCTCCTAATTCGGCCCAATAAATGCGTTAGTTTCTTTTTTCTATTTATTTATTGGCAGATTGTATTATATTTTTGCAACGGCGATAACTTTTTAACGGTAGCTCGGATCGCGACGCGTAAAACATGAAAGTTGCTTAGAATTTTGTGTAGATTAATAAAATGAGCTCTTTTGCCATGTTTGCACTTGTTTACATGTTGTTTACCTGCTATTTACAACCCTTGCCACTGTAAATTGTTTATTTAATAACTTTTTAACCATTGCTCGGTTTAAAATGTTCTTTATATGTAACTTGACTAGAATTGCATGTAGATTGTGTTTATGCTGATCTTGCATGCTAATAAAAATAATAAAATATTGTTTAGGGCAAAACAGTACCAACTTCCATTTTTATCGTGGGGTCCGCAATAGTTTGCCATGTATACGTTTTACCCCCCCCCCCCCCGCCCACTTAAATTGACTAGCATAGATAGTTTACCTTATGCTTCACCTCTTGCCATGTTTGTGTGCTATGCCATGCTTGAGTGACATGCCATGTTAACAACCTTTGCTCATCTTGTGTAGCTAAACAACTTGAACCTTTCTAAATGTGCGGTATCGTCGTGTGTGACGAGTACCCCACTTAACCTGTTAGTAACCGCTCTCTACGGTAGGTGCGATGTCTCGTGTTGCCTTCTTGTTGATGCTTGCTCGTGTTTGCTTCGTAGTAATAGATGCTTGCTCGTTGATTGCTTTCCAGTGTTTACCCTCTTGTGTGCTTCCGCGGGTACCTCTCGGAGACGATGCGAGCTTGCGATCAACTACACCTTCGGAACCCGACTTAACAACAGGAAAGGACTATACATTAATTATGATCCATTCTATTTCAACCAGCGGTTTGCATGCTAATCTAGGATAGGTTCGATGTTTGATCCTACCACATGTTTACAGCCTCTTTCAAACCGATACAGCCTTGTCCCTTCCCAGCAAACCTTGTACTGCTATGTTACTATTGCTCGTTGCTCAGCCCCTGCTTAGTATGCATGCTTAGGATGCTATGATGTTACCCTGTTACTCCTTGGTTTGGGCTATCATATTATTATATTGTTATGGATGATATGATTATTATAATGTTGACTATATTCGACGAAGGATGGAAGGTCTAGGCTATCCCGCCCCGACGCTTTGTTCCATTCGAGTCACCTAGGATCCGAGTTCCGGGTATTGGTTTTAAGGCTAAGCGTGCCTAACCGCGTGTGGGATTTTATGGGGTCCCCTTTTCTTACCTACCTAGCTTCAAGAATTTCTAGTGGTGGCCCAAGCTGATTTACCATTTGAAACCGTGTGTGTGCTCGTCAGCTGCCAGTAGTTTTTAAACCAACACGGACCAGTGAAGACATAGTTCCCTTGCTGGCCCACCTTGTCCGGCTGAGGACCCGGTTTCCCATGTGTGATTAACTGGCTATCCAAACCTGCAACAGACGGTAGAGACCAGATCGGGAGCGCGGCCGGCTCCTGAGCTGGATGTCGACTCACCAGGGGCAACCCGAATTTGTTCGTTGTTAGTTAGAGGGACCTGTCGATTCGGATCTCTTGGAACTAAACCATAAAATGGTTGCCTGTGATGGGTAGCAACTGAGAGATATGGGTGTGCGTGCGGAGCCTTGTAATGGGCAGTTGGTACACCCCTGCAGGGTTAAATCTTGTCGAGAAGCCGTGTCCGTAGTTATGGACGACTTGAGACCTACTCCTTGTTCATAGACAACAACAACTGAGATAATCTTAATATAATTTGATCAATGTGTGTGTGCCTTGACTGCTTCTTCTTCGTCGGGATGCGAAGAGGAGGACAAGGATAGGATAGGTGTTATGTTTGTGTAAGTAGCTGATAGCAAGACTTATTGGAGGCGATTCCTCATCGAATGCTTGGCTTCTTACCTTATTCTCTAGATCGTCAGCCACTTCATAAATGCTAGTGCGGCAGCAACCTCACCACTTACCCCATCCTTACCGTAAACTACTAGTTGTCCTAGAATGATGAGTGATGAAGTCCTTGTTGGGTAAGTCGACCACTACAGTTGGATGCTGAGTACTTCTGTACTCATGATACTACCCCCCAAACTCTTTTGAGGGTTCTTGATCGACAACAGGTATGGTGATCGACGTTTCACGTGGAGACTCGACGACGACTAGTTAGGCGGATCCCGGCGGAGGGCCTAGACCCGTGTGGTTATGGGAATCGATGTTTTTCTCTTTGCCAGTAGGCATTTGATTGTACTCTGTACTCAGACATGTATCTTCCGCTGTTGTATTGTATTTGAGGCAGTTGTATGCCGATTGTATGAGATGTTGTATCCTTGTATCTGTAATGTTGTGATATCATGTTGGAAATCCGGGGCATATGGCTATGTCATATGTCGTGGTGGGACCGATATGTGCTTCGTCCCCGGATCTGGATGGAAACATCTAGATCTGGAACAGTACCGCATATCGGGCCTTACGACTTGGTATCAGAGCCTTACCGACCGTAGGATCCCTTCTCTGGCCGAAGTTGAGTCTAGACAAAAATTATTTTTTAGTTACTTAGTTAGTTATCGGGGAGTAGGAATCTTTTTACTCCTTACCCATGCTCTGGTCAGGACAAGTGTCGAAAGTGTTTTATTCTTGCCTTACCCCCTTCAAAACTTTAGGATCTCGATGAGTGTGGAGTTTCGGAATTGTTACAATGCCTTGCTTGCAGCGTATTGTCTCGATTCCGATCTCAGGTTTGGGAAATCCTGTAGTACCTTTAGTTCCTTCGACTCTGGGTAAACATCTTGGTCATCCGTTGATTGCATTCCTCTTACCCAGTATCCTCACGATTTGAGTGAGAGTACTTCCTTTGATCGTCACTTTCAACTATCGTTCTTCCTCTTGATCTTTCGATGGTTTCGTTTTCCAACGTTGCCGTCTCTCTGCGGAAATTTCTCTCGACAGAAGTTCGACGTCGACATGGAGCAGAGTCCCTTGTTGGTGGTGTTGAAGATCGTCGACTCTTTTCTCTCCCCCGGATCGTCCAGGATCTCGGGACGAGATCCCTTGTTGGTGGTGTTGTATTGTAACAGCCCAGATTTCAGAAAAATTAAAAATTTTGTTTTCGCTGTGAATTGTTTGATTGTCTGATTTGTTTGCGGTGTTTGCATCCCCGATTTATCAATCGGCGATTATTCCCCCCCCCCCCCTCTTATCTCGTACCATACGGAGACCGATCCTTGCCACCCTGACACTCGACCTTTGCGACACCGGGTTTCACCCGATCACCGTCGCGAAAACCGCACAAGACCAGCCGTAGCCAACGGAACGAAAAACCCCGTTTAATAATTAAATGGGATATTTTTATAGCACGCCGGAAAGTGTTTTCGGAACAGTTCCAGCGCGACGTGAACGCCACCGGCTCGACGCGCTGATCGTGCAGTTCGAAGTTTTACCCGAATCGGAGGTCCTGCGGACCCCCGACGGTGAGAAACGTAAACACCGCGCGCGCGAGAGGAAACCCGAGGATGTTTTTGCAAACTGCCATCCACCTGGGCTATATAAAGACCACCACTCCCCCACCCCTTTCTTCGGGTTTCCCCTAAGCCAAAATTGCAGCCACCCCCCTCCAATTGCCCCAAAACACCCCTATTTTTGCACAAAACCCTAGCTCAGATCTGATTTTTGCTCCCATGCGATCTGGACCGTCGGATCGGCCGATCCAACGGCCCAGTTGCGCCCCAGCTCCCCACAAACCTCTCTCCTCTCTCCTCACCTCCACGCCGCAATCCCACGGCTGCCCGAGCGCCATCGCTGGCCGGCGAGCCACCGCGCCACGAAGGCCGCCCCGGTGAACCCGCCCCTACAGCCTCCCTCTCCCCTCAGCTCTCCTCTCTCGCCTCGCCCCGTCTCCCTTCCATCTCCCCTGCAGGAACACGGCGGAGCCGCCGCCACCCACCATGGCCGGCTCAAGCCGCCGCCATGGAGCTCGCCGAGCTCGGCCACGCGCCTCCTTGAGATCCCGGCAACCAGATCCGTCTCCCCGACTCCTTCCTTGGTCTTCACGGCCTCCTCCGCCGCCTAGCCGCCCTCGCCGGCGAGCCAGCCAGCCGCCGCCGCGGACTCCTGTGCTCGGGAGCGGGATGGGCGACCAGCCAGCCGCCAGCAACCGGCAGACTGGGCCACCCCTCGCCACGTGGGCCGGCATGACCATGTGTCCTGCCAGCGCAGGCGGCCCAACTCCCTCCAGCGCCTCCCCAGCTGGACCAAGGCCCATGGTGAGCTCGCCCCCTTTTTCCTTTTTTATTTTTTTGTGGCTGCTGCTATATGACGCAATGTGCGATATTTAGCTATCCAGCGCCCCTGGTTAGGCCCGTTAGCTCCTAATTCGGGCCAATAAATGCGTTAGTTTCTTTTTTCTATTTATTTATTGGCAGATTGTATTATAGTATTGCAACGACGATAACTTTTTAACGGTAGCTCGGATCGCGACGCGTAAAACATGAAAGTTTCTTAGAATTTTGTGTAGATTAATAAAATGAGCTCTTTTTCCATGTTTTCACTTGTTTACATGTTGTTTACCTGCTATTTACAACCCTTGCCACTGTAAATTGTTTATTTAATAACTTTTTAACCATTGCTCGGTTTAAAATGTTCTTTATATGTAACTTGACTAGAATCGCATGTAGATTGTGTTTATGCTGCTCTTGCATGCTAATAAAAATAATAAAATATTGTTTAGGGAAAAACATTACCAAATTCCATTTTTATCGTGGGGTCCACAATAGTTTGCCATGTATACGTTTTACCCCCCCCCCCCCCCGCCCACTTAAATTGACTAGCATAGATAGTTTACCTTATGCTTCACCTCTTGCCATGTTTGTGTGCTATGCCATGCTTGAGTGACATGCCATGTTAACAACCTTTGCTCATCTTGTGTAGCTAAACAACTTGAACCTTTCTAAATGTGCGGTATCGTCGTGTGTGACGAGTACCCCACCTAACCTGTTAGTAACCGCTCTCGACGGTAGGTGCGATGTCTCGTGTTGCCTTCTTGTTGATGCTTGCTCGTGTTTGCTTCGTAGTAATAGATGCTTGCTCGTTGATTGCTTTCCAGTGTTTACCCTCTTGTGTGCTTCCGCGGGTACCTCTCGGAGACGATGCGAGCTTGCGATCAACTACACCTTCGGAACCCGACTTAACAACAGGCAAGGACTATACATTACTTATGATCCATTCTATTTCAACCAGCGGTTTGCATGCTAGTCTAGGATAGGTTGGATGTTTGATCCTACCACATGTTTACAGCCTCTTTCAAACCGATACAGCAATGTCCCTTCCCAGCAAACCTTGTACTGCTTTGTTACTATTTCTCGTTGCTCAGCCCCTGCTTAGTATGCATGCTTAGGATGCTACGATGGTACCCTGTTACTCCTTGGTTTGGGCTATCACATTATTATATTTTTATGGATGATATGATTATTATAATGTTGACTATATTCGACGAAGGATGGAAGGTCTAGGCTATCCCGCCCCGACGCTTTGTTCCATTCGAGTCACCTAGGATCCGAGTTTCGGGTATTGGTTTTACGACTGAGTGTGCCTAACCGCGTGTGGGATTTTATGGGGTCCCCTTTTCTTACCTACCTAGCTTCAAGCATTTCTTGTGGTGGCCCAAGCTGTTTTACCATTTGAAACCGTGTGTGTGCTGGTCAGCTGCCAGTAGTTTTTAAACCAACGCGGACCAGTGAGGACATAGTTCCCTTGCTGGCCCACCTTGTCCACCTGAGGACCCGGTTTCCCATGTGTGATTAAACGGCTATGCAAACCTGCGACAGACGGTAGAGACCAGATCTAGAGCGCGACCGGCTCCTGAGCTGGATGTCGACTCACCGGGGGCCACCCGGATTTGTTCGTTGTTAGTTAGAGGGACCTGTCGTTTCGGATCTCTTGGAACTAAATCATAAAATGGTTGCCTGTGATGGGTAGCAACTGAGAGAGATGGGCGTGCGTGCGGAGCCTTGTAATGGGAAGTTGGTACACCCCTGCAGGGTTAAATCTTGTCGAGAAGCCGTGTCCGCAGTTATGGACGACTTGAGACCTACTCCTTGTTCATAGACAACAACAACTGAGATAATCTTAATATAATTTGATCAATGTGTGTGTGCCTTGACTGCTTATTCTTTGTCGGGATGCGAAGAGGAGGACAAGGATAGGATAGGTGTTATGTTTGCGTAAGTAGCTGATAGCAAGACTTGTTGGAGGCGATTCCTCATCGAATGCTTGGCTTCTTACCTTACTCTCTAGATCGTTAGCCACTTCATAAATGCTAGTGCGGCAGCAACCTCGCCACTTACCCCATCCTTACCGTAAACTACTAGTTGTCCTAGAATGACGAGTGATGAAGTCCTTGCTGGGTCAGTTGACCACTACAGTTGGATGCTGAGTACTTCTGTACTCATGATACTACCCCCCAAACTCTTTTCAGGGTTCTTGATCGACAACAGGTATGGTGATCGACGTTTCACGTGGAGACTCGACGACGACTAGTTAGGCGGATCCCGGCGGAGGGCCTGGACCCGTGTGGTTATGGGAATCGATGTTTTTCTCTTTGCTAGTAGGCATTTGATTTTAGTCTGTACTCAGACATGTATCTTCCGCTGTTGTACTGTATTTGAGGCAGTTGTATGCCGATTGTATGAAATGTTGTATCCTTGTATCTGTAATGTTGTGATATCATGTTGGAAATCCGGGGCATATGGCTATGTCATATGTCGCGGTGGGACCGATATGTGCTTCGTCCCCGGATCTGGATGGAAACATCTAGATCTGGAACAGTACCGCATATCAGGACTTACAGTCACGGGGTTGCAATATCACGGGAACGAGTAAACATGTTTGTCGGTAAGGAGGATGAACTAGGTATATTGGATATCGACGATCAAACCTCGGACAAACAAAGTACCGTTGGACAAAGGGAACAGGCACACCGTTAACGGATCCAACAACGATGAATTTCATTCGATTGAAGCGCAGGGGGCCATCTAGGATTGTAACGAGGTCTGATCGATGGTCATTGATCAAGAGAGTGTCTTGATCATGTCTGATGTTTCCCGGACCATAGGGTGTCACACTTAAGGGTATTCAATGCATTAAGGATAGATTCGGGATCATTGGTGAAATAAGAGAGAACATCGGAATTATTCCGGTGGAGGCCAGAAATGGTTCTAGAGATTTTGAATTTTTCAAAAATATTATTCAAATATGTTTTAGTATTTAATTAATGAATTAAATATTTAAAATATGATTTAATAATTGAATAAAGTATTAAAAGGCACATGGGCCTCATAGGGCCCATTAGGGGAAGGAGGAGCCTCCCTCTTTGGGCCATGCGCTAAGGGAGGGGCCCACTCCCCCCTATGGCCGGCGCACCTCCCTCCTTGGTGGGATTAGTCCCACCTCGGGGGGGAGGGAGGTTTCCACCCTCCTTGGCCTATATAAGGAGGGGTGGGGTGCCCTTTTTTCTTCATGAATTTTTGAGACAAGTTCTCATCTCTCTCTCTCTCTCCTTCTCCTTCCTTGAGTGGACTCCCCTTGTTTGGAGTCTGCACTTTGTTGGGGATTTCTCCACCATACGCACGCCGTCGTGCTGCTGGAATCGGGATCCGGATCCATATTCTTTTCGATGCTCGCCTGGTTTGGAGCCTGGAGGGACGTCGGGTACACCATATGTGTGTAATCCCGCGAGGCGCTACACTTGTGGTGCTCCTTCATCGTCGTGATCATATCGCGAGGTCTTCACCGACAACGTTCCGACGGGAATGTAATCCTGTCATCGGTCTACGAGGACCGGGTGGCTACTAGAGTCATCGTGGATCTGCGCGACATCGAGAATTGCCGGTACAACTATATCAACCACGTTCACGCGGAAACGTTTCCCGCTTAACGGACTACATACTGGTATGTGATCGATTTCCATCCGTTAATTGCATCGGCATAACATATGTCTTGGTTTTGGGAGTCGTAGGTTAAGAAAAAATTATTGTTTTCTACCCCGTTCCCCAACAGCTACCATATCGCACATTGGCCACTCGACACCGACACGTACACGCTGTCAGCTCCCATGTGTGCATGTGCTATTATGTTGATATACATGTTACATTGTGTGTCTACCCTTACATTATGCAGGAGGCTAAGGGTCCTATTAGGACAAGACTCCGTACCCTATCTAAACACAATACAACTCAGAATTCAATTGTAACCTACCTTGTACACTATATTCGAAATATTCGACACAACTCTAACATACTTCGACTAGTTTCTCTACGACTGACGACCACGTCATCGTCATCATGGCTTAAGACAGTGTGTTGTATAAATGCTTTCCATATCCTCGTATGTTCTCACTCTCACTTCCTTGACATGTGTCATTGAGCCATATGTGTATGTACTAAAAAAAATCGTGTGTCGTATATGATTTGCCATGTCTAAGCCGATTTTAGTTTAAATGAAATCTGCTTAATTTTGTAACAGTAAATGTAGTTTGCTTGAGTTTAAATTGTACTTCCTCCGATTCATATTACTTATCCTAAAGTTGATGTATCTATCACTAAAATGCATCTAGATACATTCATTTTAAGACAAGTAATATGGATCGAGGGAGTAGTATAATCAGCCTATGTCATCAAACTCAACACAAACACTAATCCTCACCCACGTCAACACAACAACTCCATCCGGTCGTTCCCCGCACCAAACCCTCTCCAACAAAGCAGCAAAGTATTGAGACACCAAAGCTCATAAATCATTGCCGGCCATTAGATATACGAAGCTCACTGCTCAGTGCTCACGACGAAGTGCGAAGTCGAGCTCCAGCATGTCATCATTACCAGGGGATGACATGGGCAGCGCTCTGCCCAGTGCACGGGCTCCCACCGCCGTAATCAACGGCGACGTCGTCTTCTCTGGTGTCGCCCTCCTCTTCCTCGGCCTCGCCTTCGCCTTCGTTCTTTACCACTACCTCACTTTCAGTCGCGGCGGGGCTCCGGGTGCCGGGGGAACGGCGTCGAGAAGTCCGCGCCTCAGCGTTGGCGTAGCTTCTTCTTCCCGCGTCGGAAAAGGCGTCGATCCGGTGCTGCTGCGGGCGCTGCCGGTGACGTTGTACCGTGCGACGGACTTCGCGGATACGCTGGAGTGCGCCGTGTGCCTCGCCGAGCTGTCCAACGGCGAGGCGGCCAGGTTCTTGCCCAAGTGCGGGCACGGGTTCCATGCCGAGTGCGTCGACCTGTGGCTGCATTCCCACCCCACCTGCCCGCTCTGCCGGGTCGACGTCGACAAGCCGGACTCCTTGCCGCTGGCTCTACCTCCGGTGCGCCCGGAACCGGCGAACTACGCTGCAAACCTGCCAACCAACGTGCTGTTTTGGGGATCCCCGGACGCGGTCACCACTGGAAGAACCGTCGGCGGCCAGAGCTCGTCCGCAGGAGCAGCGGCGGCGATCGTCATCGAGGTTCCGGAGACGGCCGAACCGGCGTTGGCGCCGCGTGATGGTGACGCGGCGAAGTCGCAGGGTTTGACGAGGATGAGGTCGATTAGGAGGCTGTGGAGCAGAGGGAGTCGTGAGGTAGGCGCTAGTAGCAGTACTACTAGTTCTTGCCACGGAGCCACTGCTGGTGCTCACGCCGAGGGCAGTCTTGGTGTTGCCGCTGGCCAGCTCGGATCGTAGGAACGGATGATGTATTGGTCTTCCCATGAATGAATTGAAGTAGACAATCCACCTGGCCTGATGGTTTGTCTTTTTATGTTTATATCAAATATCGTAGGATGTTGTAAAACAAGATCTCATTGATATGTCCAATGAATAGTTTGATGTGGGGATGGATATTTTTAGGCTTAACTTTGCTATGATCGATTTGATCCCTGGAGAGAATGGTGTTTGAATTACTCTATGTAGAAATTTGAACATTAGTCTGCTACAATTATTGGGAGACTGGCCCCATATTGGAGGAAGATATACTTTGGGAATTTTTGGCATAAAAGATCACTTATGCGAATGAAATGATAGTAAGGATCACATTGAAATGTAAATTGTAAAATTATCGTGGCGGCATACTTAACAAGTAATACGTGACACTTACTAGCTGTGGTAACACGTTGACATGTGGTATTTATCGCTACCGACTGCGGCGTTGACACATGATATTTTTCGGGCTTGCCGCCACGGTAGTTTTACCATTTACATGTAAATGTGATCTTTTTTATCATTCCATTTACATAAATAGTCTTTTTATATAAAAAATCGCATTTTGAACGGTGTTGTCAAGGGGTCAACAAAGATTCTAAGAAAGAGTGGATAAAATCAACATATAATTTATATATGAAATATTATCTCTTAGATGTTTTGGTGAGACAAACAGATTACCGGAATCACTGAGGATGGTTCCACTGCAATCGCCAAGTCCTTAAGGCAACTCGAACAGATCATCTAAATACTTTAAAAAAATGAACAGCTAACCACATATATTGCATCTTTAAATGTTTGAAGGAGCAAACATTTATTCTTATAAATTTACTTCAATTCACATCTCTTCTATTTTTACTTTTTCTTAGTGCTTTTCTCTTTTAAAAAAAGAGAGGAATATAGTAGTATTGCAAAGATATCAATTACACTCACCCTCTGCATCAACAAGATGCCGTAAACATCCAAGATGCACATTGAAAAAATGTTGATGTAATCAAAGAAGATACAATTACAAAAAAAAACATGTCATGAAAATAAGTTGCAAAAAATGCCATGTGAAATTCAAAAAATTGTGAAATTTCCATGATAATATAGGAAACACTGTTAAAACATAAAAATTGCCATGTAAAAAAATAAAAAATGTACAATTACAACAAATGTCATCATTGAAAGGAGAAAAGGCCTAATTTTCCCATCAGAACGAATAAAAATTAATGGTCTACAATTGACATGACATGAGAAAAAGTTTGCCTAAAATTTCCATGGATACCTGACACAAAAATATAATGGAAAATAAAAAAATACCAGTTTATGTCAAAATAATTTTGCCATAGTGTATTCAATACAATTACCATCTCATAAGATTTTTTTTCATGATGTATAGAATATAATCGACATGGTCCAAACTGTTTTTGCCATGCTATAGAAACTAAAATTGCCATGGTCCAAATATAAATTTTCCATGCTACATAATTTAAAATTACCTTGGTCCAAAAAATAAATTTACCATGCTACAAGGACCAAATTTGCTCTCGACCAATAGTAAATTTTTCATGGTTGGAAAATTAAATTACTATGGTTTATAAATTAAAATTGGCGTGGTTACATAGAAATAATAATTGGAGAACTATTAATTTTTCATGTATCTAAACTATTTTTTTGTAGATTTTCTCCATCCAGAAAAAAAGGAAAATAAATGTGGTAAAATTGCCAAGTAACTAAAATAATCTTCTAAGGATTTTTTTTGTATGAATTTTGTCATCTCTCATGAAAAGTAAAAAATGGAAAGATTGGGATTCAAACCCAGACCCCCTCGGTGAAGGAAAGTAGAAACCGCCAGTACGTTAGCCACACTGAGTTAAAAGCTGTTTGCTCCCATTTATTTACCTATTCTTGTCCCGCGTTTGGTACCCTAGGGTTATAGCGGGATATTTTTACTCTTGTACGTTTCCTCTTCTATCAATGAATGATACAGAAACTTTTGCGAATTCTTGAAAGAAAAATAGCGTACTCTATTATCCCTGTGAATGATCAAACTATGCAAAATTAGACGTGTCAGGTGATGGAATTCCTTACGTTCACTCCCTAAAGTTTTCTTTAACCAGTGCGTTTGAAAAGCAACCGGCTTCTGCTTTTTTTAATTATGTAATGATTTACTATAGTTCTTGATATTTTGTATTCTACTTGTTGATATATTTAATCTGACTGTCTCATATCAATTTTAAGATAAATGTATGTAGCACAATGATGCGAAGGAGAACCTATTAAAAATAAAAATAAATCTAAGAGTCCATATCTGATACTTCCTTTAGACACACACTTTTAACCAAGGACCCTAATAGAGCGGGGCTGTTCCAAAGAGATACCCTTGGCATGAAATCTGTTTCGACGCAATCCTGAGTGGCCCAAAGGTCCAATTAACTTTTTAGATTATTTATCTGCAAATAAATCATTAACAAAATTTGACATATAATTAAAATAATGCATGTTAGTTGCAAGAAAAGGCCATATTTTTTAAAACTGAAAATTTGAAAAAAATTCATGAGACTATTAGACATTGAAAAATTGTTGATGTAATCAAAGAAGGTACCTTTACAAAAATGCCCTGAATATAATAAGTTGCAAAAAATGCCATGTTCTGAAATTCAAAAAATGCCATGTTCTGAACAAAAAATTATGAAATTTTCATGACAATATATGAAACACTATTAGAACATTAAAATTTCCAAATAAAAAATCAAAAATATACAATTACACAAAATTCCATCATTTGAAGAGAAAAGATCTAATTTTTCCATGAGAACAGATAAAAAGTAATGTTCTACAATTTCCATGTTATGGAAAAAGGTTTGTCTACCATTTCCATAGATACATGACAAGAAAAATGTTATTCATACTACAAAAATAAGAATTATCAGCTTATGTATAAATAAATTTGCCTAGAATATGCAATACAATTGTCATCTTATAAAAAAATTATGGTGTAAAAGATATAATTGCCATGGTCCAAATTATTTTTGTCATGCTACATAAACTAAGATTGCCATGGTCCAAAAATAAATTTGCCATGCTATAGAATTTAAAATTGCCATGGTACAAAAATTATTACCATCCTACAGGGACCAAATTTGCCATTGACCAATAGTGAATTTGTCATGGTTGCAAAATAAATTTACCATGATCTACAAATTAAAAAATTCACTGTTACGTAAAAATAATAATTGGACACCAAGAAATTCGCCATATAGCTAAACTATTTTTTGTAGATTTTTTCCATTCAGCAAAAGAAAACATTTTCTTTGTAAAAAGGCCATGTATCCAAGGCAAATTTTAAGGATTTATTCTTATGAAATTTGTCATCTCTAATTAAAAGTAAATAATGGAAAGACCAGGATTCAAACCCAGATCTCCTGGGTGGAGGCAAGTAGAAACCGCCGCTACGCTATTCACGTAGACTGGGTTAAAAGGGGTTCGTGCTTCCTTTATCTTAACATGAAAGAAAAGAAACCTGATGTGGCAATCCTCTGTACTATGCAAACAGCGCAGAATCTATTGCGCCAGACGACGGATTTTTTAAAGGCATGTACAATGGTTGATAAGACTATTTTATTTTGGCGTCGCCATATAGTTTAGATATAACAAAAAAGTGATATACAATGGATTATATCTTAGCTTAGCTGAGATTTCTAAATTTATGGTAAAAGAACTATTGTTATAAATTCATCTCTTAAATAAAAGAAGGCAAAAAAAATCAATTTTGCTCTTTTCCACATCAGCATTTATCCAATATGATAAGGTTAAGATATTAGCATTATACATACCCTAACGTTGAGTCCTCAAGGTTTGCGATTGAAAAGCAACCGGCTTTTGCGGCCACCGTGTCATTGGAACAGACAATACCCAGTGGCCTCCATGCGGTATTATCGTCAAGCTTATCAACGAAACTTCCACAAAAGATGAATTTTAGTGGCAGCTTTGGAACCATTCCAGGTTAAATTACAATACGGAACATAATACACCGAAAAAGATAAGCAGGGGCTGAGCTGTTCTCTTTTGAGAAAGGAATTGGATCGCTTTGGGAAAAGAAACGTGGAGCTAAAGAGAAACTTAGCTAGCAGGGTCATGGTTAAATTAAATGGAGATTCTGAAGAGATGAGGTGGACCCGCGACGGACGGACAACCGAGCTGTCTGTCCGACTGCAAGGCCCTGAAAAGTTCAGTGCTCCGTGTGACTGACTACTTCGGAGTATAAGTAGGAGAAGGATGAATAGTAAGGTGAGGGCAACGTGAGGTGAGGGGGAGGAGGCAAAGAAAACCAGGCGGTCGTCAGTGATGGCTGGTAGCGGGGCGACTCTGGAGGAAACTCCGACATGGATCGTCGCCTCGGTGTGCTCCGTCATCGTCCTCATCTCCATCATTTTCGAGCGCTCCCTGCATTATCTTGGCAAGGTGATCAAATCCACAACCTCACAGCTAGATTCTTCTCGCATATCATGTTTTCCAATATCACACACGCAGAGCTGATCAGTGAGAATGTACCTAACACCTTTGATTGTCGAGTGCAGGCGCTGGTTCACCGGAGAGAGACCCTGTTCGAGGCGTTGCTCAAGCTCAAAGAAGGTCAGTCGTCTCGTCCCGTCTCGTCCATCGACCTCCATTCATGTGGGGCTAACAGCTGCTTGCTTGCTTGTCACTGACGCGTGGCTTTGCGTGCGCACGGTGGCAGAACTGATGCTGCTGGGTTTCATCTCGCTGATGCTCGTCGTGTCGCAAGACCTGATACAGAAGATCTGCATCTACGAGAGCCTCATGGGCCACTGGCTGCCGTGCGTCCCGGGGGCCGCCGCCACGACGGCACATTACGGCGTCCCGTCCACCTCCGGCGTCGGAGTGACCGCGAGGAGGCTGCTCAAGGGGGAGCCTGCAGCAGCCGCGGGGTACTGCTCGAGCAAGCAGGTTTGGAAATGTTTATTATACTGTACTTGCGTCTACATCAGATGTAACCAACCAGGCGAATCATCGATCGGGCCGGTTTGGAGACATGTTTCAGAGTCGGTGCGTCGAAGGTCTAGAAAACTGCGTCAGACAAGTAGACTTTGTCCAGAAAGAAGGTTTAGTCTGATCGAGGTCTTGATACACTTCACTTTCTATTTTGATTGGCAGAACCGACCGACATGGTGATGGTAAAACTAGAGTACGGTGTCAGTGGACCTTTTATTTTACTATTAACCAGTACTATCTCCGTCAACTTAGTGCGGTGCATCTACCTATTTCAACATTTTAGCTTCTTTTTATTTGAAAATTTAGCATTGGACCATCTTCTATTATTAAGTAATAAAGCGCTCTTTATCAAAAATATGATGTTTCAGGGAAAAGTCCCGTTGCTCTCGCTACACGCCTTGGAGCAGATACACATCTTTATCTTTGTCCTAGCTATCACGCATGTCGCTCTCAGCGCCTTCACCGTGCTCCTGGGGCTTCTACAGGTGCCTAAACTACTACTCGTCCGTGCTAAGCCATTTCTGAACTTCCAACGTTGACCTGACAGTAAACTATGCTCAGATGCGGAAATGGAAGCAGTGGGAGATCAGCATCAAGTCTCACGGCGACAGTGGTAGGGCGACGACTCTCGCTCAAGTCTCAAACAGTATTATTCTCTCTTGAATAAAATGGTAATTCATGGCAATGCTCATAAGCTAATGAATGAAGGTGTGTTTTCTTACCATCAGCTGCGGCTCCGAAGATGATCAGCCGGGTGCAGAAAAAGTTCATCCAAGACCGGTACATAGGGTACGGTAAATTCACCATGGTCATATTGTGGATGGTACGTATGCGATGCAATCAGCCTTAAACTTGAGTGTTTGTTTTAGTACTTGTTATATGTCTGAACTCTGAACAAAATGTTGGCATATATGGATGCAAAGGAATACCAAAATGTTCAGGAATCAAAACTCCTCTGTCAACTCATGGAGACAAGCACTAAAAACAGATCTTTTCTTGCTCAATCATACTATCAAACATAAGTTCAAAGATATTCTCAACAGTTGGATTACAAATTATCTAGGATGATTCTTTTCAATGTTAGAAAAACTGGAATTGGATGATTTACTTGCTTTATTTTGATGTAATGTAATATATGTACATTATGTATATCAATATATCCGCAGACAAAAAAACAATTGTTCTACGGTTTTACATTCAAGAAAAAATTGGTCTGAACTCTGAACTTGGGTGACCCGCGGTTTCTTCCAGCGTTCTTTCTTCAAGCAATTCTACGGATCAGTAACCAAGGACGATTACATCGCCATGAGGCTTGGTTTCTTGATGGTAGGTAGATGCTGAATTTACTTGTCATTCATGCATGGTAGCTGAAATGGTTTTCTTCTTGCTGACCGTGGTTTGTGCACCACTATGTACGATTGATTAGGAGCACTTCAGGGGGAACAGGGAATATGACTTCTACGAGTACATGATAAAGGCCCTCGAGAAGGATTATAAGAGAGTCGTTGGGATAAAGTAAGTTCGTGCAGGGAATGGAAGATCTTTCCTTTTCCGAACCGGGGATTTAGACTGACTTCCACATGATCATTGCAGATGGTATTATTGGATATTTGTGATGGTTTTCCTCCTGATCAATGTCACCGGTACGCTTCACTTTCCTTTTTATCTTCCTTTTTTCCCTGCAGTATTCAGTAATATTCACAACACCGAGCATAATGGGTGATAATATTTGGTGCAGGGTGGCACTCCTACTTCTGGATCTCGCTTGTCCCGTTGGTCGTAAGTGCCATACTGCAAGTACCTCTGATCTACGCGGAAATTGTGTTTGGAGCTCGAGCTCCGTGAAGCCCTTAATTTTGAAAAATCAAAAATCAGAATTTTATATATACTGATGGTATCCCCTGTTTCTTTGGTCTGCGTGCAGCTGCTGCTTCTGATTGGGACGAAGCTGGAGCACATCATAACCCAGATGGCCTACAAGGTGAAGTCCAAGCACGCCCCGGTGGACGACGAGAACATCTTGGTCGACCCCTCGGACGACCTCTTCTGGTTCCACAGTCCCAGGATCGTGCTCATCCTCATCCACTTCATCCTCTTCCAGAACGCGTTCGAGTTCGCCTACTTGTTCTGGACGATAGTAAGCATGCACACCATAAACACATCCATCGATCTGGCCTTCCAAATCCTTGCACTTCACTGCAAGTAATTATGTTTCTGAGAGATGCCTTGTGCCTGCAGGCGATGTTCGGCTTCAACTCCTGCATCATGGACAGGCTCGGATACAGCGTCTCAAGAATCACAATATGGTACAGTACCTAGCACTCTAGCAGCGCTAGCTGCTCTTCTTCCATTGAATTATGCATGCTTGATGCTTCTCTGTCAGATAAGACATAGCTGACATACGTTTGCTTGGTTTGATCCTCGTCAGCGTCGTCGTCCAGGTGCTATGCAGCTACAGCACACTCCCCCTCTACGCCATCGTCTCCCATGTGAGTGGTCACCAGAGGAACCAGGCATGCATATCATCAACTTGAGCTTGATTAATGGAGTCTTGACTATTTGAATGAAATTGATGCAGATGGGGAGCTCGTTCAAGAGCGCCGTGTTCGCTGATGACGTGGTAGACAATCTCAGGGACTGGGCCAAGGACGCTCGGGAGCGAAACCAAAGAACCGAGGATGCTGGCTGCTTGGGCGCCGGTGCAGCGGCGGCGGGGTTCCTTAGGTGGGCGGGGCAAGAGAACCTCCGGCGTATAGCAGATGCTTCATACGTGGAGAACAAAAAAGGCGCTAGAGTTATTAGGTCGTTATCCTTGTGAGAAAATGGATTGATTCCTTAATCGTACTACCTCCGAACTGTATTAATGAATTGTACTAAGTGTGTGTCCATTAATATAGGTCGAAGGGAGTAGAAGATTTGGTTACATGATTATTTACACGCTCGACATGCACGATTGTACAGATGTCTTGCTTGCAAACCGTCACAGCAGTTGGAAGGGATACGAAAAAGAAGAAGAGATGCATCGGTTCTGGAAAGGCTAACCGATAGTTAGGATAAGTAGATTTTAATTTAATCATATGTTAATTAAGTTGTAAGACCCTTAATCCACGCTTATCCAGATAGTATCATCGTTTTGAAATATTATCCATAAAGCATCTTCATTTTGAAAAGTTCTTAAAATCTTCTACCCAAGATGAAAACCTCAAACATAAAACTCTCAAGAGAGAATTAATGATGCTATGAATTGGATCAGTTCAGGAAGATACTCCCCTGATTTTTGCAAGTCCTAAAGTTATCGCATACCAATTTCATAAATATATTTCTAGAATGTAAAAGCGGTAAGGACTTGGTAAATAAATCTATAAGAATTTCACATGATTTAACTTGCAAGATGTTTATCTTCCCGCTTTTCTGAAATTCATAGGGGTAAGACAATTTATGAGCAATATGCTTAGTGATGTTTCTTTCATGTATCATGTTTGCATTTGAGCAACACAACCAGCATTATCTTCATGGATAATGGTAATAAGCGATTCGATAGAACCAAATCCACATGACTGTCGTCCAGGCCCTATGCAGCTACAACACACTCCCCCTCCACGCCATCGTCTCTCATGTGAGTGGTCGCCAGAGGAACCATGCATGCATATCATCAATTTGAACTTCATAATGATTCTTGACTAGTTATATCGAATTCATGCAGATGGGGAGCTCGCTCAAGAGCGCCGTGTTTGCTGATGACATGTCAGACCATCTCAAGAACTGGGCGAGCGATGCTTGGAAGCGAAACCGGGGAGCCGATGAGGCTGGCTACCTGGGCGTGGGTGCAGCGGCGATGGGGTTCCTTATGCGGTCGGGGCAAGAGCAACTCAAGGTCTAGCAAATGCTTCATGCATGGAGCACAAAAAAGGCACTAAGAGTTATTAGGTCATTGTCCTCATAATTTAAGAAGCTTTAGAAATAAGTTCATAGCCTTAAAAATGGAGGCCGCAAGTCCAGTTTGTAGCACGTTTCATCGCCAACAGTTTGCGTGGGAGAAAAGTTTCATTTGTTTCTCCTATTGCCACGACCAAACTTTAAAGCTTTCCACCGCTCATACACGCACCACCAGGCACAAAGACTCGCCGGTGAGGGATGTTAACTCCTCGCCCCATTATGTGTGCATCCACTCTCTCGGATATCCGGGCGTCCCGTCAGATGACCACCATATAGGGAAATGTGCTACACAATAAAAGAATCACACATGATCAAGCCCAAGATCGCTACGAGTTAATAGACCACGGTCTAACTCACCAACTAGCCACACAACGAAAGACAAAGTGGAGGCTGGTGTAGCAAATGATTCCTGCAACTATATTATACCTCTTTATACCTCCTAGACGCGAGAATTGTCTTCGTGATGATCCATCGATCTAGTAGTTGAAAAAACCTTCGAGGTGTCCACACATTCTGTTCTAAAGGTTTGGTGACACTCCAGGACCAGCACGATGAACCATCGGTGAACTAGCGGGATGAGAGGCAGTCTATTATCGTCCTCGCCTAGAACTTGTCTCAAAAGAAACAACAAGGAGGGCATGGACAGAAGGAAGGGGTCAACTTAGGCTTTACGTGTGTCCCTTTGGGTTTCCCCTCCCCTGTATATATTGGTGGCTAGGGGGGGCAACCGACTCGGGGAGGGCCTCCCACAAGGGTTTGACCGACAAGTGAAGGGAGTCCTACAAGGACTTTGACTCCTTGTTTTGTCTTGGTACCAATGCCGGAGAAGACCACATGCATTGTAAAAAGTTGGGAGTTTCTCATATTTGATCTAATAGAAATCCGTGTTCCCTCCATTGGTTATAGACATAACGAAATTTATATTTAATTTAATCCGAACTCTCACGAACTCATCGACAAAGCTTCCCGACAGTGCAATCTAAACATCCAGAACCATGACTAGATCCCCCCCACCCCCCTGTCACAACCCTCTTTTAGGTATGTGCTAGGGTTAGCTTGACTTTGCATCATGCAAAATTTTCAAAAAGAAATCCAAATGGGGGAAAGCAGAAGCCCTAATTGAATTTATTTCAAATGCCAGATAAAAGGTTGCTCCAAAAATCACTTTGATATTTTTAAAAAGTCCTAGAAATAAGTGAGTTCACATAAAAAGTGGAGTGGGTCCCACTCAAGGCTCACTGATTTTTACAAAAATACCATAAATGCCTTGGAAATTAAATAATAACCCTATCTGATTTGAAATTCAGGTTATATGAATTTCAAAAATCTCCAAAACTGGTGAGTGGCTAGCTATATGCCATGTAAGGCCACATAAAAGTTTTGAGAATTTTATAAATCGCTTTGCTATTTTATTCAAGGCAAAACAAATTACAGAAAAAGAAAACAGAAACAAAACAGACAGGAAAAAGGAAAAAAGGAAAGTGAGCCCATCTACCTAGGCCTCGGGCCCAACTCACCTGTACCGCAGCCCAAGCCCACCTGGCTCTTGTCGTCTTCCACCACGGCGACAAGCAACTCGGTATCCGACATGCCGACGTCGTCGTGGCTGCCGACGCCACGCAACTGCTTCCCCGTCGACGACAACGTGTCCAGGAGAACCCCCTGGTCACCCCCATCTCTTTCCCCCTCTCCCCGCTCTCCTTCACGGTCTCCCTCGCTGGAATCTCGCCGCACCCGAGAGTTCGCCTGGCCGCCATCACGCGCCACAGTGGCCAACAACCGCCATTCGCCGCGCAAGCTTGTCCAGCCGCACCGACGTTGACGCCTTCGTCGAGCTACGCTTCCAATCGAGCCCAAAGCACCCCGGAGACGTCGCTATCTTCAAACTCCTCACCGCCGGCCGCCGTGAACCTCGACGAGGATTCCGTCGTCCCCAGTGCCCCTCCCACCTCGACGTCCTCACCACGACACTTAGGGTGAGCTCGCGCTCATTTCCCCTCTCTCCTCGACACCTACCGTGGCCTGGAGCACCGTGGCCATCGCACCAGTACTCCGACTGCCGCTGCACCTCGTCGCCGGCGATGTTTCGGCGCCGCCTAGGCCTTCCCGTGGCCACGAGTCGACGCAGATGAGCACGGGCATCAGTTCGATGCCCTCCCCGTTCCAAGACGTGGCCAGGAGCCAACTCCGGCGAGGACACCGCCGTGCTCTGTTGCCACCGGGGACGAGCCGACGTGGCCTGGGTTAATTAACCCTTAACCACCCCCAAGTGCCACTCACAGGTGGGCCCTGCCCTTTAAACACTTCGTTTAATTTGAATAACCACGGGATTAAATCTAATGAGGCTGACAGGGCTGGCCCACTGGTCAGAGCCCCCCCCCTCACCCCCCACGTCAGCATGACTTCATGCTGATGCAATAAAGCCTCTGTCCAGATTAAAATAAATCAGAGAAAATCTAGAAAATTGATTAAACTTTGGAAATTCATAGAAAATTCATACTAAATCCAAATTAAACAAATAATATATGAAAAACTATCAGAAAAATGCAAGGATTATGAATATGCAATTTCTTTACATGTTTGACCATTGTAAAATTGGGAAACAGTAGAAAATGTGCATATTGCATAATTTGAATTCAAATTTGAAGTTTGAATTTGCAATTCCTTTGCAATACACTTCAATTAAATGGAATTGTCAACATATCAGTACCATATACCTCATGTCACCACCTTAACATGTGCTTGTTCATTTTAATTTTGATGTTGCCCCCCTTTGTTGATGATTGCTATCGATAACATCGTTTCCTAGACGGAGGTCATCCCTGAAGCAGAAGATCGATAACCCGTGTATCGTCAGCAAGGAAAGCAAGCCCCATTGGTCATATCTATAAAAAAAACCAGTTCCCTATCATTCTCGCTTATGCATGTTTAGGAGATCACCATGATACATTCTACCGCATAGTTGAACCCATTCGGATGCATGACCTATCATTTTGTCACCGTATTAAGCAAACCACAATCCTAGTAGATCTAGGAGTTAAATGTTGAGCATATGTCCCTGCAAGTGTTACTGCTTATTGCCGCTTAGTGTTATGATGAAGTTACTTTGATGTGAGTCGGGATGATGGTGATCATGTTGATGCTGGTGTTAACGTGTTGGTGAACTTGACCTAAACAAGGTGAACGATAAGAGGTTGTGTAGGAGTACACAGTGGGTTGTCTCGTTGAACACCGCCTGATACGTCCCAAACGTATCTATAATTTCTGCTTGCTCCATGCATGATTTGTGTGACTTTGCCATGTTTTTCTTGAACTTTTATACATTTTTTATCATATTTGTACTAACCTATTAACTCAGTGCACCCAGTTGCCAGTTCCTGTTTTCTGCTGTTTTTATATTTTAGGTTTTCCGGCCATCAAAAGTGCCAAATAAATTCTGGAAAAATTATATAAAAAATCAGCGTCCCGGAAGATTCTCGAAGAACCAAGGAAGGAAGGGAGTGGACCCACCAGGCCCCCAGGAGGGTCCCTGGCGCGGCCCAACCCTAGGGCGCGCCAGGAACCCTCCTGGCTTGTACTTGTGGGTGCAAGGATTGTTTACTTTACGCAAAGTTCTTTTAATGCAGTTGTCTGTTGCTTTGAGTTTACACTTTGGGTGGGATTCGCAACTTAATACCAGCGAGATGTTCAGGATAGATGTCTCAAGGTGGATGATTCGTAGTAGAAGCAGATGGATTTCAGTCTACTTACCTTGGCGTATTGCCCATTGCTTTTGAGCCTCTTCCTTTCTTTTGTAGCATAGTTAGCATTGCGGTGCGTTTATAATCCTGTCAATTGCCCAGCTGTGATTTGTTTACCTCGCTAGCACTTTTATCGTCTTTTGGAAGAGAGACATCACTAGTGAACTTCATGGGACTCCGGTCCATATTTCCACCATTTTTTACACCCTCAATTTACTTTCAGTCTTTACTTTCCGTTGCCACTATTATTATCTCTTCGTTGATCCTTTGTAAACATCAAGGCCGGAGGAATTGACAACTCCTCTGTACTCGTTGGGAGCAAAGTTATTTGCTGTGTGTGCAGGTCCAGGTGAAGTAAGCAACCCTGTGTTGTGAACGGCGCCATTGTTCACTTTACCACCTTCTTGTATTTCTGCCAGTCCTACTGGAGACAAACCTTGATATCTTTACCGAGGGAAATTTGCTGCTAAGCTACATCTCACCTTCCACTTGAGGTAACCAAAGAGAAGTGAGAGAACTATCTTCCTCACCGTATCAAGCTAATTTCTGGCGCCGTTGTCGGGGACTCCAGTCTACAAGATAGGGGAGTTGCACACTATCTTTTATCTTTGCTTTTTAGTCTTGTTAGTTTATCTTTCAGTTTTTACTTTTGTGTCCCTTAGCAAAAATACCAAAAATACTTGCTTCTACTATGGGTTCCAATGAAAACACCAAGTTGTGTGACTTCACTAGTCACAACAACGGTGACTTTATCTGCACTCCTATTGCTCCACCTGCCACTTCAGCACCTTCTTATGAAATTAAACCTGCTTTGCTGAATCTTGTTATGAAAGATCAATTCTCAGGTGCTGGAGAGGATGCTGCCTTGCACTTAAATAATTTTGTTGAGCTTTGTGATATGCAAAAGTACAAGGAAGTAGATGGAGACATCGTCAAGCTGAAGCTTTTTCCTTTCTCCTTGAGAGGAAGAGCCAAGGAGTGGTTGCAATCCTTACCTAAGAATAGCATTGATTCTTGGGACAAGTGTAAGGATGCTTTTATTGGGAAGTACTATCCCCCTGCTAAAATTATCCAATTGAGAAGTAACATTATGAATTTTAGTCAATTGGATAATGAAGATGTTGCCCAAGCTTGGGAACGTATGAAATCTCTTGTTAAGAACTGCCTTACACATGGTTTGACTACTTGGATGGTTATCCAGACTTTTTATGCACGCTTAAACTTTACCTCGCGGAATCTGCTAGACTCGGCCGCGGAAGGAACTTTTATGTCAACCACACTTGGTGCTGCCACGAAGCTACTTGATGAGATGATGTTGAACTACTCTCAGTGGCACACCGAACGATCTCCAACTGGTAAGAAGGTAAATTCTGTCAAGGAGATCTCCTCTCTTAATGAAAAGGTTGACTTGATCATGTCTGTACTTACCAAGCAAGCTTCTATTGATCCTCAGGATGTTCCTTTAAATTCCTTGGTTGCTCAAGAACAAGTAGATGTGAACTTTATCTCTAGAAACAACTTCAACAATAATGCTTATAGGAGTAGTTTTGGTAGCAACAATCCTCGACCTTTCCCATCCAACAAATATGGGAACAACAACACTTACCCTAGCACCAAAAACTCCACTTCTGAACTAGAGAGTATGCTTAAAGACTTTATCACTACCCAAAAAGCCTTCAACAAGAGTGTAGAAGAGAAACTAGACAAATTAGATATCCTCTCTTCGAAGGTAGACAACATAGCCCATGATGTTGAGATGCTTAAGATTAGAACTTCTCCCCCCGAGAAGAGGAAAACCACTCCTATGAATGCTATCCAAGTGCAAATTAATGAAAACATTAGGATGTTGGGCAAACTTAAAGAGAGATGGGCTAGAGAAAAGGAGGAAGAAGAGAGAGTTAAGAGCCTTCCTACCTACTACACCGTAGCTACTATCAAAGTTGTTGAGGATGTCCAAACTATTAGCACCCATCACACCCCTAGTCCACCTGGACCTATCAATGGTGATGCTACCACCTCAACCGTAGATGAAGAAACCTCCATGAACATAGAGGCTTTCAAACAAGTGAGCCTTAATAATATCACTACCTCCTTGATAGATAGTAGTGATCTAGACTTTGGCAACTGCACCCTACCTGAAGTTATTGGATTCCTACACAAGATGTCTAGAGACCCCCACTCTAGCACACTTAATCTTTCCTTCACAGAGCATATCACCAATGCTCTAATCAAATTTAGGGAGGATAAGCTTAGACTAGAAGCCTCCATACTTAGGAAGCTAGAAGATGGTTGGGATCCTATGATAAAAGATAACTTCTCTCGCTTTGCTCTTTGTGATGTTGGAGCTAGTACCTCTATTATGCCCAAAAGAATGTATGATATGCTTGAATTGAAACCTTTTGATCCTTGTTCTTTTGGTGTTCGTCTTGTCGATTCTTCCGTAAATAATCCTTTGGGGAAGATCGATGATGTTCTTATCATTGTCAATGACAATTATGTTCCCGTTGATTTTACTACTATGGACATTGAGTGTGAGCCCTCTTGTCCAATTATTTTGGGACGTCCTTTTCTTCACACCGTTGGTGCTGTTATTGACATGAAAGAGGGGAATATCAAATTCCAATCCCCTCTTAAGAAAGGGATGGAACACTTCCCTAGGAAAAAGATTAAGTTGTCGGGACCCGGGGTTAGCGTATGTAATTCCGGTCACGATACAATCACATGGAGAGCCGAGAACCGTACCCACTTGTCTAAGCAGACAAGGCCAAGCACAGAACATTCTCGGTAAGCATCAAACGTGAGGGGCATCCCATTCAGGCCGGATGATCAACTGAGATGGGTCCTCAACGTCCGCTCACAAGTCTAAATGCTTATGGGTGGTGAATCCCATACTCATAGACAAGTCGCCTCAACCATGTTATCGATTGGATCCTAACTCTTACATAGACTTACTCCAGCCCGATCACTTAGTCGGGGTCTAGGGCGAGCTCGATCATACAACAAAGTGTGCACGTGACAGAGTCACGAGCAATCGCATCGTGATGCCCCAAGCTGCGCACATCTAAGGGCCACTTGGTGTATAAAAGACCGCCAGCCAGATCACAACTAAGGTCTCGAAAACCCATACTAAGACATGCATGTTATAATCATACACGCAGCACACATGCCTAGTATGAACAGCAGGTATCCTCACATAACTCTACAAAGTACTCTTTTATTGATATACACATAGAGCATACAAAGATCACATGTATGTGATCAACATTACATCATACAACGGAAGCAAATTAGGTCTGAGTACAGACAAGTTTAACAAATGGCTTAGAGAAGCCTTGTAAGCAAACATGCCCTTCCACGAGGGACCAGACTGCTGTCTGGGACTATACTACCAAGGTCAACATCGAGCTTCACGAAGGTGACTCCATCGGGGTCCGGTTCTTATCTAAAACATAGAATAAGCAAACGTGAGTACAAAGTCGTACTCAGCAAGACTTACATCAGAACTACACTACTCATGCTCAAGTATCAAGGTAAAGGAGGTGGGTTTCAACATGCAGAAGTGCCAGCTTTGACTTGGCTAATCCTGTACTACGAGTACCAGACTTTGAGGTAAGAAACGTACACGAGTCCACTACATCTCCAAACAATACACCACTATGGTTACTTCCTCGACTTCCCCACGAAGAAGCACACCATAGCACTCACGCTTATCTTGCGAGTTTTATAAGTATCCATTCGAGTTATCTATGATCAAGTAGAGGTTTCCAAGTAGTCCGTAACCGCGGACACGGCTATTCGAATAGTTCATTAACCCTGCAGGGGTGTACATCTTCACACGCGTGTCCTCACTTATCGCCTCGTTCTTGGCATCCTTCAAGCGGATGTCGGACGTGGATGAAACCAAGGCACTAACCTCACATCACCTTCTCTAATCCAGGAGTTGACTACCTGAGTTTGGCACCGCTCGAGAGTGCGGCCGGTTCCACGAAACGGACTCAGATAATGTAAGGGACCGAGACGCCACCTCTGCCAGATGGTTTCACTGCCTCACAAGTCCACCCACATATCTAGGATGATGCAACCTTTGCTTCATTCTTTTTCTATGCATATGCCAAATGGAAAACCCGAATCTATTGTGACTCCTGGACCGGATCGGTATGTAAAGAGGCCAAACGGGGCTCCCATAAAACCCTACATGTGGTCATACTCTTTGTCTTGGATCACAAAACAGGAACTCGGGGCCTAGGGTAGTGTTCAACGAGACAACCCACTGTGTACTCCTACACAGCCTCTCATCGTTCACCTTTGCTTAGGGTGGATTCACCAACACGTTTCACTTTCATCAACACCACCGTGTTCATTCCATGCCGACTCACAATCAAAACATCCTCATTGTATCACTAAGCAGCAAAAGCAGTAACAGCTGCAGGGGCCACATGCTCATCATTCAACTCCTATATCTGCGAGGATTGTGGTTTGCTTAATACGGTGACAGAAAGATAGGTCATGCATCGGAATGGGTTCAACTATGCGAAAGAACGTGTCTCGGTGATCTCCTAAACATGCATAAGCGAGACTGAGAGGGAAGTAGGATTTTATAGACATGATCAATGGGTTTTTGCTTGCCTTGCTGACGAGGTTCGATAACGGGGTCTTCAACGAAGGGGGTGGCCTCCGGTTCCAGTTGCACGTCTATCGAGCAAACAATCAAACAATGGTATAAATTTATTTGCAATGCATCAAACACATGATCAATATTGAAATGGTGATGTTCTTGGTCACAAAGTGTGTACAATTCCATTTAAAAGAAGTCAAATGCAAAGTCATTTGCAAATGTGCTTCAAATTTGAATTTGAATTAAAGCCATATGGGTGTTTTGCACTGTTCACCCAATTTTAATTGGTCAAACATGAAAACAGAGCCCATATTCATAATCCTTGGATTTTTCTGATATTTTTAGACATATTATTTGTTATATTTGGAGTTCATATGAATTAGTTATGAATTTCCCAAGTTTAACTCATTTTCTGGATTTTTCTCTGTTTTAAATAATTCTTTTAAAAACTGGAAATTTGATTTAATGCGTCATGCTGACCTCAGCATGACGTGTGGGGGCTCCTGACCTGTGGGTCCCTTCTGTCAGCCTCAGGGGTTAATCTCCCGGTTTGAATTAGCTTAACAGAGGGGTTTAGGGGGGGGGGGCTGGCCCACATGTCATGGACTCAGGGGGAGGGTTAAGTTGTGGATTAGGTTAGTTTAATGGCGCCGTCGCCGGAGTGTGGCTGGAGTTTCGCCGGAGTTGCAAAATGGGCTCGGCTTGGGGTTTGGCTGGCACGGTTGTGCTCCTCGTGGGCTCCCGCATGCGATGGAGTAGGAGGGGGTCAAGAAGGAGCTCCAGGGCGACGGCTAGGACAAAAGGCGCGGCGGCCGTGGACTGACCTCGCCGGAATCCCGAACCCGGCCACGAGAGAGAGCAAGGGAAGGGGGAAAATTACCGCCGGCTCACCCTGATGCGAAAAAAGGGGGCGGCGATGCCGGAGGGGCTCGGGAGAGGTTGAATTGGTCGCCGGAGTTCCTCGGCAGCGGCGGCGATCCGGTGAGGCTGGCGTCGACGTCGGGGCTCCTCGGGCTCGATTGGAAGGGGGCTTCGAGGGAGTCGACAGCGCTTGTTCGCCTGGACACCACGGCGAGCAAAATGGAGGACAGTGGCCGCGACGGCCACGACGGCGTGCTCCGGCTGGCTTCGGGGTGGCGCTGAAATCGCGAAGAGGAGAGGGGGAGGAGGTCCAGGGAGAGGGGGAAGAGGAGCGGGGCGTGCACGGGGTCTCCACGGCGAGGGAAAGAGGCACAGAGGGCCTTAGAGCCTTCTCGGCGTCGAGGTGGCGCCGCGGCGTGCTCCCAGGCCGCCACCGAGCTGCTTCGGCGTCGGTGGGGAAGACGACAGGCGGCCGCTGCGGGCTGGGCCGAGGTGCTGGGCCAGACAGGCTTGAGTTGGGCCGAAGCCACGGGTGTTCTCCCTTTTTAAATCTTCTCTGTTTTATTTTTCTGCCCTTTTGTTTTGCCCTGGTAAAAATACCAAAGCATTTTATAAAAATGCCCAATTACTTTTATAAATACTAGGTGACCAGTAGCTAGTCACATATGGAATTTGGGCATTTTTGAAATTCAATATATTTTGAATTTCAATTCAAATAGGGTTATTTTAATTTCCAAAGCCAATGTTTGAATATTAGAAAATTCCATGAGTATGGGATTGCTCCCAAACTAATTTTAAAATGATCAGCATCATTTATAGGAATTTTCCAAATGTTCAAAAGATTTTTGGAAAAAGATTTTTCTCTGGCTATTTGAATTAAATTCTCAGGGCTTTCTGCTTCCCCATTTTTGAATTTCCTTTTGAAATTTTGACATGATGCAAAGTACAAACAAACCCTAGCACTTACCCTAGTTGGGGTTCTGACATAAGTTGCCTTTTGAGTCCATCACACGGGCTAGTTATTTTCTTGATAAAACTTGATCTTTTGCTTTGTGCCTAGCTTAAAGGCGTAAAAGAAAGCGCTTGTTGGGAGGCAACCCAAGATGTTTTTTTTCTTCTGTTTTTAGTGGTCTTGATGATTTTTACTACTGTAGCATCATCATTTTATCTTTATTTTTCAAGCTTTGTGCCAAATATAGCCTCATATGACAAGGGAAGTGAAAGTTGTGGCATGCTCTCCAGAAAACAGATTCTGTCCTCGTGACGGGAAAAATCATAGTAAATCACCAGTTCATCTTTTTTAGCTGAATTTTTTACACAGCGTGCTCTATACAATCACGGAACTTTCGTATGTTCTG
The DNA here is from genome assembly GCA_950022295.1 of Bromus sterilis. NCBI lineage: Eukaryota > Viridiplantae > Streptophyta > Magnoliopsida > Poales > Poaceae > Bromus > Bromus sterilis. Next base: position 79,298,719 of record OX465596.1, on the reverse strand, counting down.
GGTTTTTTTATTTGAGTGGCAGAAGTACCCCTAAAAAATTCTTTACTACCTGCTGTTCTGTTTTTCACAGATTCTGCCATGTTTTGTCTCTCCTAACTTTTGCAAACCTGAAGCTTGCTTTTTCTTTGCAAAAACCTTTTGGGAATCTTGAGAAACAGTAACCCTCCAAGAATATATTTATTTGCAGTATAGTAAAATTATTTAAATAGGGTACTAACCTCTCTAATCAGTTTACAATGAGTTATGTATGAATGGAGTTTTCAAGTGTGTGATGGAAGATGATGAAAGAAGATCCTAGAGTGTCAAACGCTCAAGCTTGGGGTTCCCCCATGCATCCCCAATAAATATTAAATGATACTCAAGCGTCTAAGCTTGGGGATGCCCCCGTGCATCCCCTTCTTCATCAACAATTATCAGTTCGTCCCTCGTTGCACTATATTTTTATCACTTCATGCGTTATGTGTTATGCTTGAAGCGTCTCGCTCTTTACTTTTCTTAGGTTTGTTTTTGCTTTGTTTGATGTAGTAACAAGTTAGACCCCAGCTTTATTTTCTATGGGAGAGAAACACGCTCCGTTTGAACTAGAACTCCTCATAGGATTTGCATGCTTATTTCCTTAGCTATGAGTTGTTCTTTTTCTTTTCTTATCTGCTGCCCTGTTTAGTTATAGTGCTTTAGTTTTCTTCTAGAGCTTTTCTTTTGTCTCAGGTTGAACTTTATATAGGTTGCATGTTTATCTTGTTTAGAGATTTTGCCTGTTGCACTGAGTTTTGTGTCTTGACTAGAAAGTAGGTAGTTGAAGTTGCTATTCTCTTTGTAGTAGTAACTTGCAATAGTTTTGAGGTATTGACTAGAGTAATGTCTGAACTTATGGTGTCAAGAGCTTTAGCCTATTAGTGATAGATGTCGTATTTTGGGAAATCCGTGTGATTTTGGAAAACCAAAATCCCCTGTTGAGAACTCTAGCTACTAGATGGATCACTAACCTCTGGAGGGTTCAAATATTAGAGTACACTCACGTACCATGAGTCGAGGATGCGCAAGGATAACCAAAACCCCATACACTCCTCCTCGGGGTACTTGTCTCTTTTAGAACCTCTTGATTAGATTGAGAGTTACCGATAGTAAGTGCATGAGTTCTTCGGACTAATGTGAGTATTCGAAAGTTGACACTTCCACCTCCCATATTTTGCTAGCCTCTCCTATGTCGTGCATTGCCTCCTTCTCACTCCGAGAGTTGGCGTCCACCTTCGCCGGTACATCCAAACCCATGGCATGATACGCTCTGTCATCATAAACCTCCTTATATCCTTCCTCAAAACAGCCATCATACCTACCTACAAGGCATTTCCATAGCCTTTCCGAGATACATTGCCATGCAACATCCACCTTCTCATGACTTGATCTTCATGTCATACATGCTACTTGCTTGATCGATGAGCCGCATGCTAGTTGGGCCTTTCCCTACTCATTGCTACATGATGCGCTAGTATCATTGCATATCCTGATGTCCTGGCAGAGGCATACATTTGCATCATGACAGTTACATCGTCTTTATGTGAGTACCTTTGTAAAGTGTGAAATATCTCCTATACTCTTGTAAAATAGAGTGTTGCCCCTAAGTGAGGAAAAGATCCCAAAGAGGACAAAATCAAAAGATCCCAAAGATGACAAATGAGAGGAATAGAAAGAGTCATTGAGGCCACCAAAAAATACAAAAAATAGAAAAAAAAAGAGAAAAAGAAAAGAAAAAAAGAGAAGGGGGCACACTACTATTCCTTTTGAGAGATCCACACTAGTACTTCATCATCTATCTATTGTACTCTATAGAGATCATCATACATGCATATAGCTATGTGGGGACCCTTCACACTATAGAACTTGGCTTGTATATTCCAATGATGAGCCTCCTCAAACGAGCTCTAGGTCTTCTTGAGCAAGCAAGTTGGATGCATCCCCACTAGTTCCCTTGGAGAGCTTTTAGCTCGCATGTGCATCCGTTGCATGGCAATCCCTACTCCTCACATAATATATGTCATATGGCCTTCTCTCGCCTATGGTTGTCCTCATTGATGTGAGCCTTTCACACCTTTTTTGTCTTCCTCCTCCACCTTCTTTCTGTTTCGCCTTTTAGGTGTCAACTTTCTTGCTCACGCTCATCCATTGCATGAGTGCTCAAAATATCGAAAGGGAGTGGATCGGTTTGACTTGTACCTGGCTAGTGGTCTGGGGATGAGTCAAGATAATAATCCAAAGGAGACTAAGTGTGAAACTTTAGTTGATAGTAGTTCTCAACAACCTTTTTCTCTCTTTTTCACAGTCCCCTGCTGATACATGAGATAACTTCTCGCCCCCGTTGGTTACCCCAAGTGGAAGGTGAGATGTAGATAGCGGCAAATTTCCCTTAGCAAAAATGCTAAGGTTGAGTATCGTCCAGGAGGACTCCAACGGCAACAAGTAGGTGGTTCGGCAAGTGAGGCGTCGTTTTATGATAATCACTTGCTTTGCCTGGACCTGCACACACAACAGATAGCTTTTCTCCCAACGAGTACAGAGGAGTTGTCAATTCCTCCGACCTTGTTGTTTACAAAGGATAAAACGCACGGGATAATAATGATAGTGATAGCTACGGAAAAGTAAATACTGAAAGTAAATTGAAGGTGTAAACAGTGTTGGAAATATGGACCTGGGTCCTATGAATGATAATCTCTATGGAGTACAAGGGATAGGAGATGAAGTACTAGTGTGGATCTCTCAAAAGGAATAGTAGTATGCCCCCTTCTCTCTTTTTATTATTTTTCTCTTTTTCTCTTTTTTTGGTGGCCTCAATGGCTCTTTCTATTTAACTCTCATTTGTCCTCTTTGGGATCTTTTAATTTTTTCCACTTTGGGATCTTTTAATTTTGTCCACTTTGGGATCTTTTCCTCACTTTAGGGGCAACACTCTATATATTACAAAAAGTATAGAAGATCTTTCACACTTTACAAAGTACTCAAATCATAAAGAAGATGTAACTATCATGATGTATGCAAATGTATGCCTCTACCAGTGTAGCAGGATATGAAATGATACTAGCGCGTCATGTAGCAATGATTAGGGAAAGGCCCAACTAGCATGCCGCTCATCGATCAAGCAAGTAGCATGTATGACATGAAGATCAAGTCATGAGAAGATGGATGTTGCATGGCAATATATCTTGGAAAGGCTATGGAAATGCCTTGATAGGTAGGTATGGTGGCTGTTTTGAGGAAGGATATAAGGAGGCTTATGATGACAGAGCGTATCGTGCCAAGGTCTTGGATGTGCCGGCGAAGTTGGACGCCAACTCTCGGAGTGAGAAGAAAGCAATGCACGGCACAGGAGAGGCTAGCAAAATATGGGAAGGTGGAAGTGTCAACTTTCGAATACTCACATTAGTCCGAAGAACTCATGCACTTATTATCGGTAACTCTCAATCTAATAAGGAGGTTTCACAAAGAGACAAGTACCCCGAGGAGGAGTGTATGGGGGTTTGGTTATCCTTGCGCATCCTCGACTCATGGTACGTGAGTGTACTCTAATATTCGACCCCTCAGAAGAGTAGTGATCCATCTAGTAGCTAGAATTCTCAACTAATTTGTAGGCTTTTGAAAATAAACACAGATTGCCCAAAATACGACATCTATCACTAATAGGCTAAAGCTCTTGACACCAAAAGTCCAAACATTACTCAAAAAAACACCTCAAAACTATTGCAAGTTACTACTTCAAAAAGAATAGCAACCTCAATTACCTACTTCAAGTCAAGACACAAAACTCAGTGCAACAGGCAAACTCTCTAAAGAAGATAAACATGAGAACTCAAGAGAGTTCCAGAAACAAACTAAACAAAAGCTCTTTTTTAAAAGATAAGCATGAAAGCTAAGAGCAAAACATCGCAGTAGCTATGAAAAAGATAAGGAACACACACAACAAAGATAAGCAGGAAAAAGTCCTATGTTGTGTTCTAAATTTTGGAAGTGGAGCGTGTTTTTCTCCCACACAAAGAAAGCTGGGCTCTAACTTGTTATGAACAGCAAGCAAATCTAAAGAAAACTAAAAACAAAACCTAAGAGCGAGACGCTCCAAGAATAGCACATAACGCATGAAGTGATAAAAATATAGTGAAGCGAGAGACGAACTGATAATTGTCGATGGAGAAGGGGATGCACGGGGGCATCCCCAAGCTTAGACGCTTGAGTCTCCTTGAATATTTCTTGGGGATGCATGGGAGCATCCCCAAGCTTGAACGCTTGACACTTCTTAATCTTCTTTCATCATCTTCCCTCGCACACTTGAAAACTCCCTTCATACATAACTCATCATAATCTGATTAGCGAGGTTAGTACCCATAATAAAATATTTTTTCTCTACTGGAAATAAATATAATCTTGAAGGTATACTGTTTCTCAAGAGTGCCAAAAGATTTTTGGAAAGAAAAAGCAAGCTTAAGGTTTGCAAAACGAAGAAAAGGCAAAACAGGACAGAATCTGTGAAAAACAGACCAGCAGGTAGTAAAGAATTTTTTAGGGATACTTCTGCAACTCAAATCAAAAAACTCAGAACATACGAAAGTTTCGTAATTGTATAGAGCAGGCTGTTTAAAAAATTCAGCTCAAAAAGATGAACTGGGATTTTTCGCTGATTTTTCTAGTCACGAGGACAGAATCTGTTTTCTGGACAGCATGTCACAACTTTCACTTCCCTTGTCGTATGAGGCTATAAAAGGCACAAAGCTTGAAAAGTAAAGATACAATGATGTCGCTACATTAGTAAGAATCATCAAGACCACTAAAAACATAAGAAAAACAAAAAGGAAAACCTAAATTCGTTGCGGGCTGCCTCCCGAAAGCGCTTCTTTAAAGCCATTAGCTAGGCTTGAAGATTAAAGAAGATGCTCACATAAGAATAAGAATTTGGAGTAAAAGAGAGCATCAAGAAGCAAATATAAAACACATTTAAGCCTAACCCACTTCCTATGCATTGGCATCTTGTAAGAAAATATATCAAAGAAGCACAAAGATACAAGCATAGGAAGGTGGGACAAGAACAACTTCAAAACTTTCAACATAAAGAGAGGAGTTTTTGTAACATGGGAGTTTCTATAACCAAACTTTCCTCTCTCAAAATAATTTTCAGTAGTATCATGAACAACATCAAGAATATAACTATCACATAAATCATATTGTTCATGACCTACAAGCACACGTGTATTGTTTTCAACACGGTTTTATGTGTTGCTATGCTGAGTTTCGAGACCTCGTGAGCTGCCTCACATGATCGAGGCACCTTTGTAATTTTATGTGTTGCTATGCTGAGTTTGCTGGGATCTGATGGATTATGAGACTATGTTCAGATTGTGATGAGTAATATATTTGGTTCTCTTTTATATTTGTGTTCTTTAGTAAATTCTTGCATGTTCTCCGTTGCCGTATTTTGCTTTGGCCAAGTGATTTGTTGCAACTCCAAGAGGGAGCGTTATGCTTGATTGTGGGTTCAGCCCCTTGATGTCTAGCTTGAGTGACAGAAACATGAGACTAGGGGATGTGTTGTTGCCACCAGGGACAAAACAACGGTGCTTGTACTTGCGGGTGCAAGGATTGTTTACTTTACGCAAAGTTCTTTTAATGCAGTTGTATGTTGCTTTGAGTTTACACTTTGGGTGGGATTCGCAACTTAATACCAGCGAGATGTTCTGGATAGATATCTCAAGGTGGATGATTCGTAGTAGATGCAGATGGATTTCGGTCTACTTACCTTGGCGTACTGCCCGTTTCTTTTGAGCCTCTTCCTTTCTTTTGTAGCATAGTTAGCATTGTGGTGCGTTTATAATCCTGTCAATTGCCCCACTGTGATTTGTTTACCTCGCTAGCACTTTTATCGTCTTTTGGGAGAGAGACATCACTAGTGAACGTCATGGGACTCCGGTCCATATTTCCACCATTGTTTACACCCTCAATTTACTTTTAGTCTTTACATTCCGTTGCCACTATTATTATCTCTTGTGTTGATCCTTTGTAAACAGCAAGGCCGGAGGAATTGACAACTCCTATGTACTCATTGGGAGCAAAGTTATTTGTTGTGTGTGCAGGTCCAGGTGAATTAAGCAACCCTGAGTTTTGAACGGCGCCATTGTTCACTTTACCACCTTCTTGTATTTCTGCGAGTCCTACTGGAGACAAACCTTGGTATCTTTACCGAGGAAAATTTGATGCTACGCTACATCTCACCTTCCACTTGGGGTAACCAACGAGAAGTGAGAGAACTATCTTCCTCACCGTATCACCGCCTTAAGCCCGAGTTCTTGTGTGGTAATCCAAGACGAAGAGTACAACCACACATTGGGCTCACTGACCCCTCTCGGCCTATTACCTCAATCCGTGTTGATGTCCAGGAATCACATTAGTTCGGGCCTTCCATTTGGCATATGCATAGAAAAAGAGTGATTGAAATGTTGCTTCATTTAGACATGTGGGTGGATCTGTGAGACAGTGAAACCATCTCCGGATGGCGTCTCGGTTTCCTACATTGTCTGAGTCTGTATCGTTGATCCGGCCGGACTCTCGAGCAGAGCTACTCAGATAGTCGACTCCTGGAATAGACCGGCTGTGAGCGAAGTGTCGTGGTGAACATCCTCGTCGTCACCCCTTGAATGGTGACGAGTACATGGCGGTAACTGATGGTCATGTGTGTGTAGTTTACACCCTTGCAAGGTTAACAAATCTATTCGAATAGACGCGTTCGCGGTTATGGACTACTTGGAGACTTTTACTTGATTATTAGACATCTTCAATGGATACTCTAAAACTTGTCAAGATAAGTGTGAGTGTTATGGTTTGCTTTCTCGTGGGGAAGTCGAGGAAGGCTCCATAGTGGTGTATTGGTTGGAGACTTGGTAGTGGATTCGTGTACGCTTCTTACCTCAATCTAGTAATCGTAGTACAGGACTAAACAAGTCAAAGCTGGCACTTCTGCATTGAAACCCCACCTCCCTTTACCTTGAAACTTGAGCATGAGTAGTATAGTTCTGATGTAAGTCTTGTTGAGTACGACTTTGTACTCACGTTTGCTTATTTTATGTTTTAGATGAGAACCCAGACCCCGATGGAGACATCTTCCTGAAGCTCGACGTGGACTAAGCTAGAATAGTTCCAGACAGCAGTCGGGTCCCTCGTGGAAGGGCTATGTATGTTTGAACAAGGCTTCTCTAAGCCGTTTGTTAAGCTTGTCTGTACTCAGACCTAATTTGCTTCTGTTGTTTGAGTAATGTTGGATCACAGACTCGTGATCTCTATGTGTACTCTATATAAGTCAATAAATATTTACTTTAGAGTTCATGTAATGAGTACATGTTGTTTACACTAGACATGTATGTTGCGTGTATGTTTATAACGTGCATGTCTTAGTGTGGGGTTCGATAGCCTAGTTGTGTTCTTGCCGGCGGTCTTTCATACACCAAGTGGCCCTTAGATGTGCGCAGCTTGGGGCATCGCGATGCGATTGCTCGTGACTCGGTCACGTGGCACACTCCGTTGTATGATTGAGCCCGCCCGAGACCCCGACTAAGTGATCGGACTGGAGTCTGTTTATGTAAGTGTTATGATTCAATCGATAATATGGTTGAGGCGACTTGTCTATGAGTATGGGATTTCACCACCCATAAGCATTTAGACTTGTGAGCGGACGATGAGGACCCATCTAAGTTGATCATCCGGGCCTGGATGGGATGCCCCTCGCGTTCGAGCTTTCCGAGAGTGTCTTGTACTTGGTCTTGTCTGCTTAGACAAGTGGGTATGGCTCTCAGCTCTCCATATGATTGAGTTGTGACTGCAATTACATACGCATATTTCGGGTCCCGACAACCCCCCCCCCCAACACACACACACACACACACACACATTCCTTTGATTACCAGCGGAATGATATAGTTATTCGATAATTTCATTACACGAGTCCATATATTGATTTTATCGAACAATTTCTCTAGGGTTAACAAACCATTATACTCTTCCATGATCAACCCTTGGTTCTGAAACAACCACAACTCCATCATCATCGATGTGTTCCAATCCGCGAGACAAGCAAACTGCACGATGAAAAGGTTGTCATCAATCTTCCTCCAACGAACCTATCTCGCCAGGTTCCAAGCGGATCTCATGTCGGACTAGATGGCTGAAAGACTAAAACCCTTATCGGTATGAACTATAGCAAGCACAAGCCACTTGGCTTGGATTCCTTGATCACCTGCCTCAAATTCCCAAACGAACTCCTCATTTTCATCTTCATGTAGATCAAGGCGGTCGAGGTCTTCCACCCGCTCCGAGATCGGTTTGCTGACACTACTACAACCGTCATCCACCATCGCCCAAGAGTGCCTCGATATATGCCAAACAAGCCTACCCTAGCACGAGGGTGAGAGCCCAACTGAATATCGATCAAAGATGTCAAAACACTCGATGACTTCCGCCACTAGAGGAGCGGCTACCCTAGGTTTTTTGCTAGGGGGAAAAACTAAGGCTAGGTGTTTCTCATGACGCTATCCCTATGAACATTTCGGTTGATCAATAATGATTGGCATGGTTCTCCAAAAGAAAAAGTGTGTGCATGGAAGGATGAACCTGAACATGTGAAGCAGAGATATGCTCTCCTGGATTTGACTTGGTGTGCTCTGTGGTGCCATACGGTTCAGGAACACAACAAAAACACGATGCACAGTGACAATGATCACTTATTTGATGCTTTTCGGTGATTCATATAGGCTCTGCAAGATTAGATCTGATGGATAATAGTCTACTAAATCGTAGTGATAGAGCTAGGCTTTGAGAAGCCATTCAACGGTAAACCCAATCCTTGAACAGAAGCATCATGTATAGAGGAACATTCAGCATGGCAATAATGACAACCGACTGAATGACACGGAACAGCCTCTGGAGGACCTTCGTTATTTTCCATTTGCCCGGGCGAGTCACCTTCCCTCCCTCTTCTCGTGCCATTTCAGATCCCATCTCAACATGAACAGATGAATCAGGTTCCGGTTGGTGCTTTCTCGCAGTTGGCCTTGCCACAACATTTCCTCTGCCATGAATATTAGAAATCTTTCAGTCAGTATAAGCACCAGGCAAATTTCTGTTCGACAAAGTACCTGAAAGCATTAGCCGAAACAAAATACACACATACCGTCCTGTAGTTCTGGAATCTGAGTTACTGATGGGAGCCCTTCTCACTGCCTTTTTAACTAGGTGCATGGATCCCTCTGCATCCCAAACCATTTCATATTCGCCATCTTCCTCGTCATCTTTCTCTTTGCTTCTTGGAAACAGTTCAGCACCCACCGACCTCATGAAGCTCACAAATGTGTTCGCGTAAGGAAGAGAGCTTAGACCATTCGTTGGCCAAAAGCTCAGCAGAAGGATGGTAACCACAAACTGGAAGATATACCTGCAGAAACAGCAGACACAAACAAACTTGTCAGACATTTCAGTTGTACACCTCTAGCAATATAAGCAAAAGAATCAGCAGGCACACGTAGAAGCATTACCAGATATATATATGAGTTTGTTTAGGTAGAAAGCAAAGATTCGTCAGAACCTCATGACTAAAATCGGTTGAATTTCTGGGCCCAGCAGATAGCAGCATAAAAGATGGATAGAGATTCCCCTGCTGCCAACTTATTGTCCCAAGGGTGTGCTGTAGCATTAACAGTGCCATTAGACGCGTGGCATATGGAGCAACAAGATAACTTAAATTTTTGTTACCTCCGTTACTGGCCCAAAAGGAGTGGAGTGGACAACTGTGCACTGGTCATGGTCATGTCCTGAGAGCACAAGAGTCTGCAAAATGTTTAACCAGTCAAGATATTTTCAGATGTGACTCAAATGTCCAGAAATTGCAAAAGAAGCTTACCGGCTTCAGCAACCTTAGCAAAATATCAGAAGTCTGTTTGCTCAGATAATTCTGGTACCTGCATAAAAATAACTTATGTTAATCATTATGGTTAACATATGGAGAAACTTTTGTTCGGCAGAAAATTGAACGGGTTTAACCACAAGTAATTTTCAAGAGAACACATAGGGAAACAGTCAAACCGAAAAAAATTGTAAGAACTTTGGGTGCACAGCTAATCACATTAGCAATTTTCTTACCAATAATAATACTGTTAAGCAGTTCCCAAAACAATCTTTATTCTTATAATTGATTGCAATTAAACTCGGCACAATCTTTGAGCCGAATAAAAATAGATCATGAAATGATCATGATACTTGACTAATACTTGAGAGAGTTCAGTGACATATACCAGAAAGAGAATTCAATTATCCTAAGTATACCAGTCAACTTATCACAATGTTTACATGCTATGTTAGTCAAAAACAGGAAACAACATTACTAGGAAGGACATACTTGATTCCTTGGTCCATAGCAGCACTATATATCCTCTGAAAATGGAAGCGAACAGAATCAATCAGCTAGAAAAATGTGTGGTTGGTCGAATTGCTTGCAGAAATTTAAACACAAACGTGTTGCAACTTGCAGAATAGATCAGTGGGTAGACTGGGGCACTGATGCTACTATGAAACAAACGTATCTTCATTATATTTGAACAAAAAATCGTACGAAAGGTATATTAAATTCCAGCTTATTTTTAAATAGCAGACAAGAAATACTTGAGAGAACATACCTGATTTATAACAGGTGAAGAACGATGTGGGCCACACGGAGTATTGTCAGGTCGGTACAGGGGAATGTGCGATAGTAGAATTTTTGGATTTGATTCATTACCTTGAAAAAAATGTATAAGTAGTCAATTATCTGATATTAACTTGCTATGCATATTCATCTATTCAGTAGTGCCATACCGGATGATAGTGTTTTGATGAACTCCCAAGAAGAGGATGTTTCTTTGCTCTGTTCGGCTCCTCCTGAACAGATACTAACAGTTCTTTAGCTATACAAAGCACAAGCATGAAAGTAAACTACAAATCAATTCACTCTTTTCAAGAACCAAAATATGGATTCTATATTTCTATTGCACTTCTGATGTACGATTTCCTTTGTAGTGCAGTTTACTGTAGCACATACAATACAAAACTTTGGAGGCGTTGTAGCATACCATCAAGAGTTTGAGCATCAACAACAATAAAGTCAACCTTCCCAGACAAAAAATGGAAGTTTCTTGGTCCAAATTCTTTTTCGTATCGACTGATAACCTACAAGAAAAGAATAGCAAACTTATAAGTTGTAGTGTGTCAACAATTTATGTTCTCATATAGTCCCTCTGTCCGGGATTATTAGGCCGGAGGGCCATTGAGTTTTGTTCCGATCTATAAAGCCGTTCCGTTTTACAAGCAGGAGATTTAATGCTATGACTAATACACGGTCATTCATCCATGCATGCATGAGCAGCGATTGCTAGGTGCTTGCTGCATGCAGCCGTGGGAGAGAGAGAGACAGCGCGAGATGCGGAGTTTTTCGCTGGATTTCGAGGGAAAGCAAGCAGTTACTGAGAACTAATCAAGTGTGTCTTGGTTCTGCAGCTTTGGCTCGCTGGCCCAATAATCCCGGGCGGAGAGAGTATTCTATGCAGTCACGGTAATGTTACTACATATTTTTGAGGAAAAACTGTAGGCCCGGGATATAACATATTAATATATAAACACATTTACAAGAGACAGAGACTGGGAATGAACAAGAACTATTTACAAGCCAACAGACTAGGCCAATCAAAGGTCAAGAAAGAGAACCGGCGCAGTTTCAAAGAAAAGCCATATACTACTCATTAAATCCAAAAAATAAAAAAAGGACTTCCTTTTGGTAGAGATGAACCCAAGACTAAGGGTAGGGACATTGTCAAAAGATTGAGTATTCCATTGTTTCCAAATATGCCGTGGTTGACATGATGAAAGCTGTTAGGAAATATGTAACTTATATTTCCTAATATCCCACATGCCGGTGCACTCAAGAGTAGGAATCTCCTCTGCCATCGCATGCCTACTAAATACTAATCCTCTACCAATTTACTCTGTCCATTGTCCACTCCCATTTGAGTTACGATGCAGGAAAGACTAAAATGGACTACGAGATGGATAAGAAGGCATCCGTCGAATTTAACAAGCAGCTCATCCGTGGAGACAATTGTTTGTAAAGGGAAAATGACTTGAGATTTCAGAAAAAATGTAAATATACAAATGAAAGTCATGAGGCAATGATAGTCAATCACCTTAGGATGAACTGAGTGAAATGCTGAGTAACCAATATCATGATTTCCTGAAAGGTAGTAGATTGGGACATGTAGATTTGTTCTCTGTTCGCTCATGCTGAATATATGCTTAAATCGAAATAGAGAATTCTGCCACCTGAAAGGTTGTGAACATAAATTAGGAAAGGAAGATAAAGTGAATCCTACCACCTGAAAGGTTTTTAACATAAATTAGGAAAGGAAGATAAAGTGGAAACTAGAACCCTTTGATGATTTTGTGGGGACATATGGCATAACTTGTAAAGCCCAATGGCAACAGCAAAGGTAAAGGACACTTAAGAGGAAATGTAATTATCACAGATATATGACCAATAAGGAGTCTTCCAACTATTTTTTCTTTTGATAAATCTTATTGCACATTGCAGTTGTATAAGTTTATATAACACCATCATCCTCTAAAGCGCATACAAACAAATAATTTTGGTCTTAACCAACATGGTACCGAACGACAACCTCAAAAAACGAACTTGTTGCAAGGCAAAAAAAAAAATTCAGCACCCATGCCTTACTCTTCGTCCGATATATATGCGCCCCCATCAAAATAGTCGCCAAGAAATAAGATGACATCAGGCTTGAACGGCAATATCACAGACTGGAAGGATCTTCTCATGTTCAAATCTGTGAAGAACTCTGCAGCTTGCAGCGCAATTGACCTTGGTGGTAGACCAAGGGAGGTGCTATCCATGAGCTACAAGGGAAAACCTCTTAGAAGGGAGCAACATACACTCGAAGATATTTTGTACTATGTACTACTTTGGCTTAATATGTACTGTTAGTAGGGAAACTGACCTGTGGATCAGCAATGACGGCAACCTTCACATGATTACTCTGCCAAACAAACGAAATATGATAATAAGGTAACAAAAATGCTAAAATAATGTTCATGCAAAGCTGCAAACTCGAGCTGATGTCTGATAATAAGCGGTAGAAATGGAAGTTTCATTCCCTAGCATGACTTGGACAAGATGGAGGTCGAATTAGCCTTTTCATCAGGATACCATAGGTGTTTATAAACGATAATTTACGAGTGGAGCGTTTTGGAGCTCGGGCTCCATGGAGGCCGTTTTTAAAAATAAATCAAAATTCAAAATTCTCGGTTGCAAAAAAACTGAAAAAATATATGCAAGTATGTAAGGATGTAATGTACGTGTGTGTAAAAATTCACGATGAAATACTTTGAATTGCAGCCTGTGCAAAAAAGACAAATTCATGGCTTGGAAGGATGAATAGTATCATGTGTTAATAAGCTCCAGATTTGTTTTTTTTTTGCACAGTCCTCCTTTCAACATATTTTGTCCTGAAAATTTACACACTTGTGCATTATACCTCCATGTATATCTGTATTTTTTTTTAAATGAAACATAGAAATATGAATTTTGATAAATTTTCAAGTTTGAAATTGAAGGGCTCCATGGAGCTCGGCCTCCAAAGTGCATTTCCGATAATCTACTACGGAGTATGTAGTTTTTAAGACAGATAAACGATTATTTAGTAGTAATCGAATTCTTTTAGGGATAAAAACCTATAGAAACATTTCATCGGCCAAAGAGAAATGCGGCAGCTACAACTCTAACTAACCAGAAAACCCAACACCCTTAGGCCCAGTTCTTTATGCGGCTTCTCCCGTAATCCATCCCCTTCTACTGGCTCCTACGTAGCTGCCAAAAAGAACTGGTCCTTTGTCGGTTGTCCCAATCTAGACAAAAAATAAGTAACTTCCTATCAAGACCGGATCGACGGCGTTTCTTACTGACCGGCGGTGGGGAGGAAGAGGATGCGGATGGCCAGGAGCAGGAGAGGTGGGCGGCCCAGTAGGCGCCCATCTCGCCGTAGAGCAGCGCGGCCACCCACGCCGCGCACAGAAGGATAGTCAGCCGCGTCGCGCTCTGCATCGTCCCGGCGGCGAGGTGGCTTACTGCACCACAGCCCACCGGAGGGGAGGGAGAGCAGCGCCGGTGCAATCGAGAATTCGAGATCTACTCCACCCTCATGTTTGACTTTGGACTTGTTAACGGAGTCCCCCGCCCGTGCGTCAAGAAGCTGTACTTCGCACAGGGCGATCCTACTGGGCCGTACTGTACCGTCAATTCACTGTAGCATCCCTATTGTTTGCTCGTTTTATTTCAAATATTTAATATACATATGCTGAACAATTTATAAATACACTTATTTTGTAATATACACTGAATTATTTTTTTTAAAAATAAAGTTTTTATAATAAAAGGTTGAACCATTTAAAATGTACAATGAACATTTTGTCGTATAAGTTGAACAATTTCTTAAAATATGATGAACATATTTCAATATACAATGAACAGTTTGTTGTACACGTTGAACAATTTTTTAATATACAATGAATATTTTATAATACACGATGAACATTTTCATAATGCATAGTGAAATTTTTCATAAATACATGGAGAACAGTTTCTTAATATAACAATTTTGTAATATATTGTGAGATTTTTATAGAATACATAAAAAAACACATAATGAAGAAAAACTATAACAAAAAGAATGAAAAATCAGAACAAAACCACTGAAAATCAATGAAAAACTATGAAAAACGAAAGCAAAAAAAAACCATAGAAGAAAAACAAACAAATGCGTGAAACAACAAGAAAACGATACTACGTGAACCCGTATGTGGACCGGCCCAATTGGTGACTCGCTTCATCGAAGCCATGAATTTTGGACGTACACGTACATCAGATAGGATTTACCATGTTAATGATATATGGTGTCTATGAGTCAATTTATGACCCGAGATTATTTTGGGCCTGTTAATAGCATGTGGTTAACATGGGTCACTTTATGGTCTATTATCATATTTGGTCCGTAGGGGGTCCTACCTATGGGCTATTCTCAGCATGTGTTTTTTTAGACTTCTAACTGTGCGTTAATCCATGAATCGGTGTACCAAAGTCCGATGGGGACTCACATGTTTGTCAAGGGCTTCTTGGCCGAGCTGGAATCGATCAAGCAGAAAGTTGTGAGCCGGAGGGCGAGTATCCGACAGCCTTCGATTGGAAGACGGGTACCATTATCACATGCTCATGGAAACAACTGGGTGCTCCCAGCCTTTGGCGAGGTGAAATTCAAGGTTGATGCTGCCGTGGGAGAAGGAGTCGGGTCTGTCGCGGCCGTGTGTCGTGATCACACGGGGCTGTTTTGGGGATCTTCATGACTTGTTCTAGAAGGTGTATCTGACCCTAAGGTTCTGGAATCTATTGTTGTCAGAGAGGGTCAATGACAGGCGGGTGACCTATACAAGAGCAACATAATCATATCAAGTGATTGCAAGTCGCTGGTGGAGGAACTTCAAGATTCTGTGGGTGGTGCAAATATCTCAATCATTAAGGAAGTGGTGGGACGTTGTAGCTTATTTTCTAGCTGTATTTTTATTTTTGAGAATTGTTCGTCGAATTTAGATTCGCATAATTTAGCTAATTTCTCTTTTTCTTTGCCCAAGGATCGCCACGTGTGGCTTATAAACCCTCATGACTTGAGTTGTATAAGTATGGTTGTGGACGGTGAGCAGTAAAGTTTTGGAAAACCCCTCAAAAAAACTATATGTTAATGCGATGTTGTATTTACATCCTATTAAATTTTTGGCCCATTAACAACACATGACTTGCTTGGTTTTTTATTCATGCTTCAGCGAGCTTTTAGCCCGTTTATCGACCTGCTAGAAAAAAATTTTAGTAAATCATATTACATTTAGGCCCTCCTATTGCTCATGGTTGAATAGACCATATTAGGCCCTGTTGGATATATGCTCTAGAGGCAAATAATAATATCTGATTATTGTAATATATATCTAAACAAGTTCATAACCAAGTTTCATACTATGCTAGAACTGTATTAGTGAAACAATGATACACGTTTGGTTTACAAACAAACCAGAGTTCCTAGTTAGCCTCTCATGATAACTAGCTCATGTATCAACCGATGATCGAGATTTCACGATCATGGACAATTAAGTCAATTGACAATGAGGTCACTTGTAACACCCCGGGTGTCACACTACAGTAATCACCTACAGTAATTACTTTTACTGTTGCCAAGTCACCATGATTAGGCATATGATGATCACCTTGACCAAGGCTTGTTCAAATTCAACCCGATTAAAAATTCTCAAAACAAAGTGACAATTTATGTTCAACCAAAAATTGTGCAACAAATTTTTTTAAATGCCAAATAATCAGTGGTTCATGTCCATATGGATGTGGGGATTTATTAAGCTATTTAATAAATCAAACAAATCAAAGCAGCAGCCAAAAGTCCCTTTTTATCAGTTGCAGCTCAAAAACAAATAGCAAAATATTTTATAAAAGCCCCAAACTTCTTGTGGCACTGTTATAATGTGCAACACAAATATAGGAACAAGATTCACCTTGGTCAAAAATCATTTAATAAGCTAAATAAATAAAACCGTAGCTAAAGAGCCTAGTTAACCCTTGGCATTTTATTTAGTATTAAAATGGATTTAGTTGTGACCCAAACTTTTTGTAGCCATGTTATAAATTGTATCCACAATATTGGGACAGTTTCCACATTTTGCTAAAAGCGCTTGATAGGTAAAATAAAATATAAACAGAAAACAAAAGCAGAAAAGAAAACTAAAAAGGGAAAACGCTAAACTTCGCCCAGGGAAACTTCTCCCACACCCCCACTAGGCCCGGCCCACTCCCACCTCCCCTTCTTCTCCCCCTGTTCACCCATGGCGTGGCAGCCATCCATGGCGCCTCTCCACGCCGTGGCGGCCATCCGGCGGATGCCGGCGGGTACAAGCCCCCCCCCGAGCCGCCCCCCCTTTCCACAAACCTTAGCCGCCTCCCCCGATTCCTCCCTCGCGCCGCCCGCTCCCTTGCTCACGCTCGAGCTCGGTCGAGCGCGCCCGTGGCCACGTCGTCGTCGGCGGCATGGCCACCCACCTCCCCGTGCAACTCTGACGTGTCCAGGAGGTTCCCCGCGCTCGCCTCCTTGACCTCGTGCATCCCATCGTCGCTGGGACGCCCCGCTGCTCGCGAATTGAGCCCGCCCCGCCCCTGCATCCCGGTGGCGCCCCCGCGCAATTCGCCGCGCTCCGGACACCTTGCTGCTCCAGACCACGCCGACGAGACCCCCCTGGTGAGTCGCGCCTCCGAAGCCCCCTTCCCCCCGCCTCAACGCGTCCCCGTGGGCTCCCCGCACCGGCGGCCGCCATGGCCGGGGCGAGCTTTGCTCGCCCACGCCCGCGCCTTCTCGTGCTTTGGCACGCACCAACCACACGTCGCTCGCCTCCCTCTCCCGCTCAGGTGCGAGCGCACGCGCGCGAGGCCGCTCACGTGATACGTCCAAAACATATCTATAATTTATGCTTGCTCCATGCATCTTTTGTGTGATATTTCTATGATATTGATGCACTTCCATACACTTTTGATCATATTTGGACTAACCTATCAACTCAGTGCACCCCAGTGCCAGTTCCTGTTTTCTGTTATTTTTGTATTTTAGGTTTTCCCATTACTTAAAGTGCCACAAAAATTCCGGGAAAATATAGGAAAATTCAGCGAACAGGAAGCTTCGGGAAGAGCCAAAGTGGGGCCATAGGGGAGCCAGGGGTGGCCCAGGCGGCCACCTGGCGCGGCCACCCCCTAGGCCGCGCCAGGGGGGGCGCCTGGGGCCCCTGGTCCACCTCTGGCTGCCCCCCTTCGCCTATATATCTCTCTCGTCCCGAAACCCTCGAGGACAGAACCCTTTTTTGCGATCTTTCCTCTGTTCCGTCGCCGCAACGCTTCCAAGATCGGGAGCACCAGGAGCCCTCTTCCCGGCACCCTGCCGGAGGGAGGAACCACCTCCGGGAGACTCTCCACCACCATGGATGCTTCCCGGATGAACCGTGAGGAGTTCACCTTGGACCATGGGTCCATGATCAGTAGCTATGTGATGTTATCCTCCCCTCTTTGTGTTGGGGTTCGCAGCAGAAAACACAAATTTTTCTAACTAGCGTTCCCATAACCCAAGATCTAGCTAGCCGTATTACCGTAACGGAAAAGATTGCGGAAATAACATATCTCGGGGTGTAGTCCGTTGCGCGGGAAACGTTCCCGCAAACGTGGTTGATGTAGCCGATCAAGTTTCACAGCCCCCTGGTTGTGTTGAGCACCCGGGTGGGTGTAGTGCCACACGTGTAGCACCTCGTAGTACTCGCACACGTACGAGACTCGATGACGACCTCCGTTCTCCGATCCAGCGAAGGTGGCGGAAGCAGACCTCCGGACGGAGCTTCGGCAGCACGACGGCCTCCGATTCTAGCAGAGAAGCCTCAATTCCACTATAGGCTCACACTAGGGAGCCCACCGTGAAAGAGACAAGGGAGGGAGAAGACCGGAGAAACCCGATCTCAATTCGGAGTAATATTTAATTTCTCACGAATTTCTGTGTATTAAATATGTGCACCCTGCCCATCTATATATAGGAAGAGGGGAGGGAGTCAACCCCTCTCCCTTAGCAATGTGGGACTAAAGTCCCTTTGCTAAGGGGAGGTGGCCGGCCAAGGGGGGGGAGGGGGCGCACCCCTCATGGGCCCTAGGGCCCATGGCGCCTCCCCCTTCTTTTTCTTTTTCTTTTTCCCTTTTATTTCCCCTAATGGGCCTTTTTCTCCACTAAGGACCATTGCACATATTAATTAGAAATAAAATGATTTTAATTATTAATTCAATTAATTAATAACTAAAACATAATATTCCATCTCCCGGTGCTCCGGAACACCTTCCGGTTCACTCCGAACTTGTTTCGGTTCAACACGGTACTTCTCCGATATTGTTTCCTTTATTCTTTGGTTACTCCGATGGTTCCGAAAAGGTCTCCAATTTCATCGAGCCCTTAAGTGTGTTACCCTACGGTCCGAGAACACTCCAGTCATGACCGAGATGAGCCTACGGTCAATGATCATCAGCGGGACCTGGATGCCCATAATGACCCCTGTGCATTCCGGATATCAAACACCGATTGGACCTTACGCCGTATAGCATTCCCTTTGTCAGCGATACTGGATTGTTCCGAGATTCGATCAATGACATCCTATGTCTGGTTCAACCTCGTTCCGAACTAATCCTCATTCACTCGTTCCCGTGATATTCATCCCCGTGACCTAGTCACACGCTGCAGCTTTATGGATGGAATCTCACCGAGTGGGCCCAGAGTATCTATCCATTATATGGATTGACAAATCCCGCTCTTGTAACAATACTCCTCAACATATCTCCACGGAATACCCAAGATACAACCGTTATGACCCGCATATTTCAGTCAGGTGGCGGGATGTAAGTCAAAGCATCCGGGAAGATAGCAATTATGCACGTACTCACGGTCAAAGGAACGGTCTACCACGTTCTGTAATTACAACACTGAACCTTCATAAGATTTGATCATGTTGTAATGCTTACTTTGGGTAATGTTCATCACGTCACTTAACCAGTGAGGTGACCTCATAGTCAAGAGACTTAATTGTCCATGATCGTGAAACCACGACCATCATGTTGACCATAAACTAGTTATCGATGTAGAGGCTAACTAGGAACTCTGGGGGTTTCTATACCACACCTGCATCATTGTTTCACTGACACAGTTCTAGCACGGTATGAAACTGGTTATGAACTTGCTTAGATATATTGGAATAATCATATATTATTTGCCTCTAGAGCATATATCCAACACTTTGTTCTTCGTGGTTTAGACCTCGTGAGCTGCCCTACATGATCGAGGCACATATGTAATCTTTTTGTTGTTGCTATGCTGAGTTTGCTGGGATCTGATGGATTATGAGAGTATGTTCAGATTGTGTTTGAGTAAATATTTGATTCTCCTCTTTTATATTTATGTTCTTGAGTAATTCTTGCATGTTCTCCGTTGTTGTTTATTGCTTTGGCCAAGTAGTAGGTAGTGACTCCAAGAGGGAGCGTTATGCATGATTGTGGGCTCATGCCCCCTGATGACTAGCTTGAGTGACAGAAACATGAGTCTAGGGGATGTGCTGATGCCACAATGGAGAAAACAATGGTGCTTGTACTTGCGGGTGCAAGGATTGTTTACTTTACGCAAAGTTCTTTAATGCAGTTGTCTGTTGCTTTTAGTTTACACTTTGGGTGGGATTCGCAACTTAATACCAGCGAGATGTTCTGGATAGATATCTCAAGGTGTATGATTAGTAGGTAGATGCAGATGGATTTCAGTCTACTTGTCTTGGCGTACCGCCCAAGCTTTTGAGCCTCTTTCTTTCTTTGTAGCATAGTTAGCATTGGTTTGCGCACATAATCTTGTCAATTGCCCAGCTGTAATTTGTTTACCTTGCATGGCTATTTTATCTTCTTTTGGGAGAGAGACATCACTAGTGAACATCATGGGACCCCGGTCCATATTTCCACCACTGTTTACACCCGCTATTTATTTTCTGCTTTATTTCCTTTTCTGTTGCTATCGCTATCATTATTATCCTGTGCATTTGATCCTTTGTAAACAACAAGGCCGGAGGGATTGACAACCTCTCTGTACTCGTTGGGAGCAAAGTTATTTGTTGTGTGTGCAGGTCCACGTCAACCGCCTAATTGCTGGCACTGTTGTCACCTTCCTGTCGTTGTCGGAGTCCTACTGGAGACAAACCTTGGTATCTTCACCGAGGGAAATTTGCTGCTGTCTACATCTCAACCTTCCACTTTGGGTAACCAACGAGGGGCGAGAAGCCATCAAAGCTAATTTATTGCGCCGTTGCCGGGGACTCCACTCTTCAAGATAGGGGAGTTGCACACTATCTTTTATCTTTGCTTTTTAGTCTTGTTAGTTTACCTTTCAGGTTTTGCTTTAGTGTCCCTTATCAAAAATCAAAAAATTAGTTACCTTGCTAGTAGTTGTCATTATGTCTGGTCCTTTTGCCTTTGGTGAAGCAGAAGTGTTCACCTTTAAACAAAGAGGTGGTGAAAGTCTGAAAGATGCCTGGTATAGAATTAATGATTCTCAAAAAAAATCCACCAAGAAGCAACCCACCACTATCCTGCTTAGAAACTTTTATGTTGGAATTACTTCTTGGAATAGGTTTATTCTAGATACTGCTACCAATGGGAATTTCCTAGAAGTCCCAGTTTGGGAAGCTCTTAGTATTATGGAAAATCTTGTTGGAAACCCCCCTGTTGCTAGCATTCAAGAGGACATTACCCTAGCTCACATTATGAAAAAACTTGAAAAGATAGAGCTAGAGATGCCAAGAATTATTAAGATAAGTGAGTTGGATCGTAAGTTTCAAGGGAATTTGAATAGACTCGATAGCTCCATGCATAAAAATTTCAAAACCTTGGAGACCATCAAATCCTATGACTTGGATCCTTCTAGGATAGATAAGATTGAGGAAATAATTGACACTTTAGGAACTAATTTCTCCTCAATCAAAACCAAAAAGTTAGAAACTCCGGCAAAGAAGGAACCTAAGTTCGTTTACGTTCCAACGGCTCCTCGTTTCAAGAATAATCCATCTATTGCCAAAGGGGTTGAAACTGTGAAGACTTTGGAAGAGATACCTCTCTTTAGAATAAATGAAACTCCAATTGATCTTCCGCCTTTTGCTTTTATCCCTAGAAGTATCATTATTAGGCCTTTATTTGAAAGTCCTCTTAAGAATGGTTGTACTATTGAAGAGATTTTTGATGATCTTGAT
Source organism: Bromus sterilis (assembly GCA_950022295.1). Classification (NCBI taxonomy): domain Eukaryota; kingdom Viridiplantae; phylum Streptophyta; class Magnoliopsida; order Poales; family Poaceae; genus Bromus; species Bromus sterilis. The sequence goes on along the minus strand of OX465596.1, from coordinate 79,276,756 downwards.
GATGGTTCAATTGATACAACTTGATCTTTTTGCATCATGCCTAGCTTAAAGGCATAAAAGAAAGCGCTTTTGTTGTCTCTTGATGTTTTTTACTACATTAGCAACATCATTGTATCTTTACTTTTCAGCTCTGTGCCATTTATAGCCTCATATGACAAGGGAAATGAAAGTTGTGACATGATGTCCAGAAAACAGATTCTGTCCTCCTGACGGGAAAATCATAGAAAATTCCCAGTTCATCTTTTTGATCTGAAATGTTTACACAGCGTGCTCTATACAATCAAGAAACTTTCGTATGTTCTGAGTTTTTTGATTTGAGTTGCAGAAGTACCCTTAAAAAATTATTTACTACCTACTGGTCTGTTTTTCACAGATTATGTCTTGTTTTGCCTTTTCTTCGTTTTGCAAACCTTAAGCTTTCTTATTCTTTGCAAAAACCTTTTGGCAATCTTGAGAAATAGTAGCTCTTCAAGAATATCCTTATTTCCAGTAGAGAAAAATTATTTTATTGTGGGTACTAACCTCGCTAATCAGATTATGATGAGTTATGTATGAAGGGAGTTTTCAAGTGTGCGAGGGAAGATGATAAAAGAAGATTAAGGAGGGTCAAACGCTCAAGCTTGGGGATGTACCCGTGCACCCCCAAGAAATATTCAAGAAGACTCAAGCATCTATGCTTGGGGATGCCCCCATGCATCCCCTTCTCCATAAACAATTATCAGTTCGTCTTTCGTTCCACTATATTTTTATCACTTCATGGGTTATGTGCTATGCTTGGAGCGTCTTGCTCTTTATTTCCTTTTTAGTTTTCTTTAGCTTTGCTTGTTGTTCATAACAAGTTAGAACCCAGCTTTCTTTGTGTGGGAGAGAAACACGCTCCACTTCACCCTAGAACACAACATAGGATTTTCATGCTTATCTTTGTTGTGTGTGTTCTTTATCTTTTTCGTAGCTGCAGACATGTTTAGCTCTTAATTTTCATGCTTATATTTTTAAGAGCTTTTGTTTAGTTTGTTGCTGGAACTCTCTTGAGTTTTCATGTTTATCTTCTTTAGAGAGTTTGCCTGTTGCACTGAGTTTTGTGTCTTGAGTAGAAGTAGGTAATTGAGGTTGTTATTCAATTGTAGTAGTAGCTTGCAATAGTTTTGAGGTATTGCCATGAGTAATGTTTGAACTTTTGGTGTCAAGAGCTTTAGCCTATTAGTGATAGATGTCGTATTTTGGGCAATCCGTGTTTATTTTCGAAAAACCTACAAAATTAGTTGAGAACTTTAGCTACTAGATGGATCACTAATCTTTGGAGGGGTCGAATATTAGAGTACACTCACGTACCATGAGTCGAGGATGCGCAAGGATAACCAAACCCCCATACACTCCTCCTCGGGGTACTTGTCTCTTTGTGAACCTCCTAATTAGACTGAGAGTTACCGATAATAAGTGCATGAGTTCTTCGGACTAATGTGAGTATTCGAAAGTTGACACTTCCATCTAGCCATATTTTTCTAGCCTCTTCGGTACCGTGCATTGCACTTTCTCACCTCGAGATTTGGCGCATACTTCGCCGATGCATCCAAATCCTTGGCACGATACGCTGTGTCATCATAAGCCTCATTATGTCCTTCCTCAAAACAGCCACCATACCTACCTATCAAGGCATTTCCATAGCCTTTCCGAGATACATTTCCATGCAACATCCACCTTCTCATGACTTGATCTTCATGTCATACATGCTTTTGATTGATCGATGTGCCGCATGCTAGTTGGGCCTTGCCCTAATCATTGCTAAATGACGCGCTAGTATCATTGCATATCCTGCTACACTGGCAGAGGCATACATTTGCATACTTCATGATAGTTTCATTTTCTTTATGTTGAGTACTTTTGTAAAGTGTGAAAGATCTTCTATACTTATTGTAATATATAGATTGTTGCCCCTAAAGTGAGGAAAAGATCCCAAAGAGGACAAAATCAAAAGATCCCAAAGAGGACAAATGAGAGTTAAATAGAAAGAGCCATTGAGGCCACCAAAAAAATATAAAAAAATAGAAAAAAGAGAAAAAGAAATAAAAAGAGAGAAGGGGCACACTACTATTCCTTTTGAGAGATCCACACTCGTACTCCATCTTATATCTTGTACTCCATAGAGATTATCATCCATGCATATAGCTATGTGGGGACCTTCACACTATAGAACTTGGCTTGTATATTCCAATGATGAGCCTCCTCAAATGAGCTCTAGGTCTTCTTGAGCAAGCAAGTTGGATGCACCCCCACTAGTTCCATTGGAGAGCTTACCGTAGCTCATATGTGCATCCTACTCCTCACATCATATCTATCATTTGGCTTTCTCTCGCCTATGATTGTCCTCATTGATGTGATCCTTTCACACCTTTTTTGTCTTCCTCCCCCATCATTTTTCTCCCTTTGTCATCCTAAGTGTCAACTTTCTTCCTTACGCTCATCCATTGCATGAGTGCTCAAAATATCGAAAGGGAGTGGATCATTTTGACTTGTACCTGGCTAGTGGTCTGGGGATGAGTCAAGATAAGATTCCAAAGAAGACCAAGTGTGAAACTTTAGTAGATTAAGTTCTACTCTCTCATATATCCCTATCCCCTTTCTTGCACGCAAACACCATTTGGAGACATTCGAGCTACTATGGTGGATGTTTTGAGGAAAGATATAAGGAGGCTTATGATGACAGAGCATATCGTGCCAAGGGTTTGGATGCACCGGCGAAGTATGCGCCAACTCTCAAGGTGAGAAAGGGCAATGCACGGTACCGAAGAGGCTAGAAAAAGTATAGGTGGGTGGAAGTGTCAACTTTCGAATACTCACATTAGTCCGAAGAACTCATGCACTTATTATCGGTAACTCTCAATCTAATCAGGAGGTTCACAAAGAGACAAGTACCCCGAGGAGGAGTGTATGGGGGTTTGGTTATCCTTGCGCATCCTCGACTCATGGTACGTGAGTGTACTCTAATATTCGAACCCTCCAGAGGTTAGTGATCCATCTAGTAGCTAGAGTTCTCAACAGGGGTTTTTGGTTTTCGAAAATCACACGGATTGCCCAAAATACGACATCTATCACTAATAGGCTCGAGCTCTTGACACCAAAAGTTCAAACATTACTCTAGTCAATACCTCAAAACTATTGCAAGTTACTACTACAAAGAGAATAGCAACTTCAACTACCTACTTTCTAGTCAAGACACAAAACTCAGTGCAACAGGCAAACTCTCTAACAAGATAAAACATGCAACCTATAGAAAGTTCAACCTAAAACAAAAGAAAAGCTCTAGAAATACTAAAGCACTACAACTAAACAGAGCAGCAGCTAAGAAAAGAAAAAGAACAACTCACGGTTAAAAGAATAAGCATGCAAATCCTATGAGGAGTTCTAGTTCAAGCGGAGCGTGTATCTCTCCCACACAAAAGAGTAAGCTGGGGTCTAACTTGTTACTACAGCAAACAAAGCAAAAACAAACCTAGAAGAGTACAGAGCGAGATGCTCCAAGCATAGCACACAACGCATGAAGTGATAAAAATATAGTGCAACGAGGGACGAACTGATAATTGTTGATGAAGAAGGGCATGCACGGGGGCATCCCCAAGCTTAGACGCTTCAGTCTCCTTGAATATTTATTGGGGGTGCACATGGGCATCCCCAAGCTTGAGTGTTTGACACTCCAAGATCTTCTTTCATCATCTTCCATCGCGCACTTGAAAACTCCCTTCATACATAACTCATTGTAGACCGATTAGAGAGGTTAGTGCCCTACTAAAATATATTTTTCTCTACTGGAAATAAAGATAATCTTGAATATCTACTGTTTTTCAAGAGTGCCAAAAGGTTTTTGCAAATAAAAATCAAGCTTAAGGTTTGCAAAAAGAAGAAAAGGCAAAACATGACAGAACCTGTGAAAAACAGACCAGCAGGTAGAAACGAATTTTTTAGGGATACTTATGCAACTCAAATCAAAAATTTCAGAACAAACGCCTGAAAGGTAATTGTATGGAGCATGCTGTCAATACAATTCAGATCAAAAAGATGATCTGGTGATTTATCCAGAATTTTTCCGTCAAGCAGACATAATCTGTTTCTAGACAGCATGTACCAACTTTTGACCTTTCTTGCAATCTGAGGCTAAACTTGGCACAAAGCTTGAAAAGTAAAGATATAATGATGTTGCTACAGTAGTAACAATCATCAAGACCACTAAGAATAGACGAAAAGAAAAAAAGAAAAACCTAAATTCGTTGCGGGCTGCCTCCCGAAAGCGCTTCTTTCGAGCCATTAGCTAGGCTTAAAGCAGAAGATCAAGTCTTTTCAAGAGAATAACTAGCCCGTGTGACGGACTCAAAAGGTAACTTAATCTTTTTCCTAGGTAAATGTTCGATCCCTTTCTTTAGAGGGAATTGGAATTTGATATTCCCCTCTTTCATGTCAATAACAGCACCAACTGTGCAAAGAAAAGGACATCCCAAAATAATTGGACAAGAGGGCTCACACTCAATGTCCATAATAGTGAAATCAACAGGAACATAATTGTCATTGACAATGATAAGAACATCGTCGATCTTCCCCAAAGGCTTCTTTACGGAAGAATCAACAAGACGGACACCAAAAGAACAGGGATCAAAAGGTTTCAATTCAAGCATATCATACATTCTTTTGGGCATAACAGAGGTACTTGCTCCAACATCACAAAGAGCATAACAAGAGAAGTTATTCAATTTGATTTTTATCATAGGATCCCAACCATCTTCTAGATTCCTAGGTATGGAGGCTTCTAGTCTAAGCTTCTCCTCCCTAACTTTGATTAGAGCATTGGTGATATGCTCTGTGAAGGCAAGATTAAATGTGCTAGTGTGGGGGTCTCTAGACATCTTGTGTAGGAAACTAATAACTTCAGGTAAAGAGCAGTTGTCAAAGTCTAGGTCACTACTATCTATCAAGGAGGTAGTGATATCATTTAGGCTCACTTGTTTGAAAGCCTCTATGTTCATAGAGGTTTCTTCATCTATGGTTGAGGTGGTAGCATCACCATTGGTAGGTCCAGTGGGACTAGGGGTGTGATGGGTGCTAACAGTTTGGACATCCTCCACTACTTGGATAGTGGCTACTGTGTGGTAGGTAGGAAGGCTCTTAATTCTCTCTTCTTCCTCCTTTTCTCTAGCCCATCTCTCTTTTAGTTTTCCCAACATCCTAATGTTTTCATTAATTTGGACTTGGATGGCATTCAGAGGAGTGGTCTTCCTCTCCTCGGGGGGAGAAGTTCTAATCTTCAGCATCTCTACATCATGGGCTATGTTGTCTACCTTCGAAGAGAGGATATATAATTTATCTAATTTCTCTTGCACACTCTTGTTGAAACCTTTTTGGGTAGTGATAAAGTCTTTGAGCAAGGTCTCTAGTTCAAAGGTGGAGTTTTTGGTGCTAGGATAAGTGTTGTTGTTCCCATAGTTGTTGGATGGGAAAGGCCTAGGGTTGTTGCTACCAAAATTACTCCTATAAGCATTATTGTTGAAGTTGTTTCTAGAGACAAAGTTGACATCTACTTGCTCTTGAGCAACCAGAGAATTTAAAGGAACATCCCGAGGATCAATAGGAGCTTGCTTGGTAAGTAGAGACATGATAAGGTCAACCTTTTCATTTAGAGAGGAGATCTCCTCGACAGAATTTACCTTCTTACCAGTTGGAGATCTTTCGGTGTGCCACTGAGAGTAGTTCAACATCATCTCATCAAGTAGCTTTGTGGCAGCACCAAGTGTGGTTGACATAAAAGTTCCTCCCACGGCCGAATCTAACAGGTTCCGCGAGGTAAAGTTCAAGCCTGCATAAAAGGTCTGGATAACCATCCAGGTAGTCAGTCCATGTGTGGGCCAGTTCTTGACAAGCGTCTTCATACGTTCCCATGCCTGGGCAACGTGTTCATTATCCAATTGCCTGAAATTCATAATGTTACTCCTCAATTGAATAATTTTAGCAGGGGGATAGTAGTTCCCTATAAAAGCATCTTTGCATTTACTCCAAGAATCGACACTGTTCTTGGGTAAGGATTGCAGCCACTCCTTGGCTCTTCCTCTCAAAGAGAAAGGAAAAAAGCTTCAGCTTGACGATGTCTCCATCCGAGAGCTCGATAAAATTGTTTAAGTGCAAGACAACGTCCTCTCCAGCACCTGAGAATTGATCTTTCATAACAAGATTAAGCAGAGCAGGTTTAATTTCATAAGAAGGTGCTGAAGTGGTAGGTGGAGCAATAGGAGTGCAGATAAAGTCACTGTTGTTGTGACTAGTGAAGTCACACAACTTGGTGTTTTCATTGCAACCCATAGTAGCAGCAGGTATTTTTGGTATTTTTTATAAGGGACACAAAAGTAAAAACTGAAAGGTAAACTAACAAGACTAAAAAGCAAAGATAAAAGATAGCGTGCAACTCCCCTATCTTGTAGACTGGAGTCCCTGGCAACGGCGCCAGAAATTCGCTTGATACAGAGTGGCAACTCTCCTCGTTGGTTACCCCAAGTGGAAGGTGAGATGTAGTGTAGCAGCAAGTTTCCCTTAGCAAAGATGCTAAGGTTGAGTATCGAACCAGTAGGACTCCAAGAGATACAAGTAGGTGTCACGGCGCTTGACGTGGACCTGCACACAGATACAAATAACTTTTCTCCCAACGAGTACAGAGGAGTTGGTAATTCCTCCGGCCTTGCTTTTTACAAAGGATCAACGCAAGAGATAAAAGTGGAACTGAAAGTAAAGACTGAAAGTAAACTAAGGGTGTAAACAATAATGTGAAGATGGACCAGGGTCCCGTGATTTTCAGTAGTGATGTCTCTCTCGCAAAAGACGATAAAAGTGCTAGCGAGGTAAACAAATCACAGCTGGGCAATTGACAGGATTATGAAGGCACCGCAATGCTAACTATGCTACAAAGAAAGGAAGGGCTCAAAAGCAATGGGCAGTACACCAAGGTAAGTAGACCGAAATCCAACTGCATCTACTACGAATCATCCACCTTGAGATATCTATCCAGAACATCTCGCTGGTATTAAGTTGCGAATCCCACCCAAAGTGTAAACTCAAAGCAACAGACAACTGCATTAAAAGAACTTTGCGTAAGGTAAACAATCCTTGCACCCGCGGGTACAAGCACCGTTGTTTTATCCCTGGTGGCAACAGCACATCCCCTAGTCTCATGTTTCTGTCACTCAAGATAGACATCAGGGGGTTGAACCCACAATCAAGCATAACGCTCCCTCTTGGAGTTGCAAGCAAAATACTTGGCCAAAGAAAAATACTGCAACGGAGAACATGCAAGAATTTACTCAAGAACAAAATACAAAAGAGAAGAACCAAATATATTACTCATCACAATCTGAACATAGTCTCATAATCCATCAGATCCTTGCAAACTCAGCATAGCAACAACAAAAATTACAAAAGTGTCTCGATCATGTGAGGCAGCTCACGAGGTCTCGAAAGTGGAAGCACAAAGAGGGGAGAGGTACATCACATAGCTACTGGTCACGGACCCATGGTCCAAGGGGGACTACTCACGACAGATCCATGAGGCGTCCATGTCTATCGATGGTCTCCCGGAGGGGGTTCCTACTCCCGGCAGGGTGCCGGGGCAGCTTCTCCAGGCAGCCCCGATCTTGAAACGGCGGCGGCGGCGGTACAGAGGCGAGTTCGCGGAAAAGAGATCGATATTAGGGGTTTCCACCCCGAGGGCTTAATATAGGAGGAGGGGTGTCGAGGGGACCCACCAGGCAGCCAGGAGGCCTCCTGGCGCGGCCTAGGGTGGGGCCACGCCAGGGACCCTCCTGGTCTCCTGGTGGTGGCCCCCCTCCGCTACCTTGGTGATTCCGGAAGCTTCCGGGTCGCTGATTTTTTATCTGATTTTTCTGGATTTTTCGGAGCACTTTTAATGGCCGGAAAACCTGAAATACAAAAACAGCAGAAAACAACAACTGGAAGCTAGGTGCACTGGGTTAATAGATTAGTCGAAATATGCTCAAAAGTGTATGAAAGTTCAAGCAAATCATGGCAAAGTCACACAAAACATGCATGGAGCAAACAGAAATTATAGATACGTTTGGGACGTATCAGGGTCCTATGATGTTAACTAGTGATGTCTCTCTCCCAAAAGACGATAAAATAGCTATGCGAGGTAAACAAATCATAGCTGGGCAATTGACAGGATTATGTGCGCAAACCAATGATAATTATGCTATAAAGAAAGGAAGAGGCTCAAAAGCATGGGCTGTACGCCAAGACAAGTAGACCGAAATCCATCTGCATCTACCTACTAATCATCCACCTTGAGATATCTATCCAGAACATCTCGCTGGTATTTAAGTTGCGAATCCCATCCAAAGTGTAAACTCAAAGCAACGGACAGCTGCATTAAAGAACTTTGCGTAAAGTAAACAATCCTTGCACCCGTAAGTACAAGCACCGTTGTTTTCCCCCTTGTGGCAACAACACACCCCCCTAGACTCATGTTTCTGTCACTCAAGCTAGTCATCAGGGGGCATGAACCCACAATCATGCATAACGGTCCCTCTTGGAGTCACTACCTACTACTTGGCCAAAGCAATAAACAGCAACAGAGAACATGCAAGAATTACTCAAGAATATAAAAGAGGAGAATCAAATATATTACTCAAACACAATCTGAACATAATCTCATAATCCATCGGATCCCAGCAAACTCAGCATAGCAACAACAGAAATATTACATAAGTGCCTCGATCATGTAGGGCAGCTCACGAGGTCTAATCCATGAAGAACAAAGAGGGGAGGAGAACATCACATAGCTACTGATCATAGACCCATGGTCCAAGGTGGACTACTCACGGTTCATCCGGGAAGCATCCATGGTGATGGAGAAGCTCCCGGAGGTGGTTCCTCCCTCCGGCAGGGTGCCGGGAAGAGGTCTTCTAGTGCTCCTGATCTTGGAAGCGCGGCGGCGGCGGAAAAGAGGAGAGATCGCGAAAAAGGGTTCCCGTCATAGGGTTTTTGCGTCACGAGGACTAAATAGGCGAAGGAGGGCAGCCAGGGGGGCCACCAGGGCTCCATGCGGCCCCCTGGCGCGGCACCACCCTAGGGCGCGCCGGGAAGGAGCCTGGGACCCTGGTGGGTCCCCTCTGTCCCCCCCCTCGGTGATTCTGGAAGCTTCCTGTACGCTGATTTTTTTATTGGATTTTTCCCGAATTTTTGGAGCACTTTTAATATGGGGGAAACCTGAAATAGAAAAACAGCAGAAAACAGGAACAGCACTGGGGTGCACTGAGTTAATAGGTTAGTCAAAATATGATCAAAAGTGTATGGAAGTTCATCAATATCATAGCAATATCACACAAAAGAGGCATGGAGCAAGCAGAAATTATAGATACGTTTTGGACGTATCAACATCGCCAAGCTTAATTCCTGCTCGTCCTCGAGTAGGTAAATGATAAGAGCATAATTTCTGTGGTGACATGCTAACAACCATAAAAGAACTTTTAAGTAAAGCAATACATGCATGTAATTCAATTCAAGTCATAACAGGCAAGAGTCTATATTTAGCATTGAAACAAGCAACATAAGAACATAAAGGTGCAAGAGCTCTCGCTGTCCGTGACTCGAATGTCTCCAAATGGTGTTTGCGTGCAAGAAAGGGGATAGGGATATACGAGAAAAAGTATTTTTGTGTTGAGAACTCAATCTACTAAAGTTTCTCACTTGGTCTTCTTTGGGATCTTCTCTTGACTCGTCCCCAGACCACTAGCCAGGTACAAGTCAAAATGATCCACTCCTTTTCGACATTTTGAGCACTCATGCAATGGATGAGCGTAAGCAAGAAATTTGACACTTAGGATGGCAAAGAGAGAATATGGTGGAGGAGGAAGACAAAAAGGTGTGAAAGGCTCACATCAATGAGGAAAATCATAGGCGAGAGAAAGCCAAATGATAGATATGATGTGAGGAGTAGGGATTGCCATGCAACGGATGCACATATGAGCTAAGGTAATCTCTCCAATGGAACTAGTGGGGGTGCATCCAATTTGCTTGCTCAAGAAGACCTAGAGCTCATTTGAGGAGGCTCATCATTGGAATATACAAGCCAAGTTCTATAATGTGAAGGTCCCCACATAGCTATATGCATGAATGATAATCTCTATGGAGTACAAGATATAAGAGGGAGTACGAGTGTGGATCTCTCAAAAGGAATAGTAGTGTGCCCCATTCTCTCTTTTTATTTCTTTTTCTCTTTTTTTTATTTTTTCTATTTTTTGGTGGCCTCAATGGCTCTTTCGATTTCTCTCATTTGTCCTCTTTGGGATCTTTTAATTTGTCCACTTTGGGATCTTTTCCTCACTTTAGGGGCAACACTCTATATATTACAAAGAGTATAGAAGATCTTTCACACTTTACAAAAGTACTCAAATCATAAAGAAGATGTAACTATCATGATGTATGCAAATGTATGCCTCTGCCAGGGTAGCAGGATATGCAATGATACTAGCGCGTCATGTAGCAATGATTAGGGCAAAGCTCAACTAGAATGCAACTCATCGATCAAGCAAGTAGCATGTATGACATGAAGATCAAGTCATGAGAAGATGGATGTTACATGGAAATATATCTCGGAAAGGCTATGGAAATGCCTTGATAGGTAGGTATGGTGGCTGTTTTGAGGAAGGATATAAGGAGGTTTATGATGACAGAGCGTATCGTGCCAAGGGTTTGAATGTACCGGCGAAGGTGGACGCCAACTCTCGGAGTGAGAAGAAAGCAATGCACGGCACAGGAGAGGCTAGCAAAATATGGGAAGGTGGAAGTGTCAACTTTCGAATACTCACATTAGTCCGAAGAACTCATGCACTTATTATCGGTAACTCTCAATCTAATAAGGAGACTTCACAAAGAGACAAGTACCCCGAGGAGGAGTGTATGGGGGTTTGGTTATCCTTTCAGATCCTCGACTCATGGTAAGTGAGTGTACTCTAATATTTGACCCCTCAGAAGAGTAGTGATTCATCTAGTAGCTAAAGTTCTCAACTAATTTTGTAAGTTTTGAAAATAAACACGGATGGCCCAAAATACGACATCTATCACTAATAGGCTAAAGCTCTTGACACCAAAAGTGCAAACATTACTCAAAACAATACCTCAAAACTATTGCAAGTTACTACTACAAAAGAATAGCAACCTCAATTACCTACTTCAAGTCAAGACACAAGATAAACATGATAAACATGAAAACTCAAGAGAGTTCCAGCAACAAACTAAACAAAATCTCTTTAAAAAGATAAGCATGAAAGCTAAGAGCAAAACATGACAGTAGCTATGAAAAAGATAAAGAACACACACAGCAAAGATAAGCATGAAAAGTCCTATGTCGTGTTCTAAATTTTGGAAGTGGAGCGTGTTTCTCTACCACACAAATAAAGCTGGGTTCTAACTTGTTATGAACAGAAACAAAATCTAAAGAAAACTAAAAACAAAACCTAAGAGCGAGACGCTCCAAGCATAGCACATAATGCATGAAGTGATAAAAATATAGTGAAACGAGAGACGAACTGATAATTGTTGATGGAGAAGGGGATGCACGGGGGCATCCCCAAGCTTAGACGCTTGAGTCTCCTTGAATATTTCTTGGGGATGCATGGGGGCATCCCCAAGCTTGAGCGCTTGACACTCCTGAATCTTCTTTCATCATCTTCCCTCGCACACTTGAAAACTCCCTTCATACATAACTCATCATAATCTGATTAGCGAGGTTAGTACCCATAATAAAATGATTTTTCTCTACTGTAAATAAAGATATTATTGAAGATCTACTGTTTCTCAAGATTTCCAAAAAGTTTTTTCAAAGAAAAAGAAAGCTCAAGGTTTGCAAAACGAAGAAAAGGCAAAACAGGACAGAATCTGTGAAAAACAGACCAGCAGGTAGTAAAGAATTCTTTAGGGATACTTCTGCAACTCAAATAAAAAAACTCAGAACATACAAAAGTTCCGTAATTGTATAGAGCACGCTGTGTAAAACATTCAGCTCAAAAAGATGAACTGGGATTTTTCTGTGATTTTTCTAGTCACGAGGACAGAATCTGTTTTCTGGACAGCATGTCACAACTTTCACTTCCCTTGTCATATGAGGCTATAAATGGAACAAAGCTTGAAAATTAAAGATACAATGATGTTTCTACAGTAGTAACAATCGTCAAGACCACTAAAAACAGAAGAAAAACAAAAAGGAAATCCTAAATTCGTTGCGGGCTGCCTCCCGAAAGCGCTTCTTTAATGCCATTAGCTAGGCTTAATGCAAATAGATCAAGTTGTATCAATTGAACCATCATAAAGATCATCAAAAAGCTCTTCAATAGTACAACCACTATTAAGAGGTCTTTTGAAATAAAGGCCTAATAAAGATACTTCTAGGAATAAAAGCAAAAGACGGAAGATCAATTGGAGTCTCATATATTCTATTAAAGAGAGGTATCTCTTCCAAAGTCTTCACAGTTTCAACCCCTTTGGCAATATATAGATTATTTTTGGAACGAGGAGCCTTTGGAACGTAAACGAACCTAGGTTCCTTCTTTGCCGGAGTTTCCACCTTTTTGGTTTTGATTGAGGAGAAAGTAGTTCCTAGAGTGTCAATGATTTCCTCAATCTTATCAATCCTAGAAGGGTCCAAGTCATGGGATTTGATGGTCTCCAAGGTTTTGAAAATTTTATGCATGGAGCTATCTAGTCTATTCAAATTCCATTGAACCTTACGATCCAACTCACTTATCTTATTAATGCTTGGCATCTCTAGCTCTATCTTTTCAAGTTTTTTCATAATATGATCTAGGGTAATGTCCTCTTGAATGCTAGCAACAGGGAGATTTCCAACAAGATTTTCCATAACACTAAGAGATTCCCAAACTGGTGCTTCTATGAAATTCCCATTGATATCAGTATCTAAAATAAAACTATTCCAAGAAGTAATTCCAACATAAAAGTTTCTAAGCAGGATAGTAGTGGATTGCTTCTTGGTGGCTCTTTTTTGAGAATCATTAATTCTATACCAGGCATCTTTTAGACTTTCACCACCTCTTTGTTTAAAGGTGAGCACTTCTGCTTCACCAAAGGCAAAAGGACCAAACATAATGGCAACTACTAGCAAGGTAACTATTTTTTGATTTTTGATAAAGGACACTAAAGCAAAAAACTGAAAGGTAAACTAACAAGACTAAAAAGCAAAGATAAAAGATAGTGTGCAACTCCCCTATCCTGAAGAGTGGAGTCCCCGGCAACGGCGCCAGAAATTGCTTTTGATGGTACGAATTAACGCCCCCTCGTTGGTTACCCAAAGTGGAAGGTTGATATGTAGACAGCAGCAAATTTCCCTCGGTGAAGATACCAAGGTTTGTCTCTAGTAGGACTCCGACAACGACAGGAAGGTGACAACGGCGCCAGAGATTGGCGGTAGGCGTGGACCTGCACACACAACAGATAACTTTTCTCCCAACGAGTACAAAGGGGTTTTCAATCCCTCCGGCCTTGTTGTTTACAAAGGATAAAACGCACGGGATAATAATGATAGTGATAGCTACGGAAAAGTAAATACTGAAAGTAAATTGATAGTGTAGACAGTGTAGGGAATATGGACCGGGGTCCTATGATGTTCACTAGTGATGTCTCTCTCTCAAAAGACGATAAAATAGCTATGCGAGGTAAACAAATCACAGCTGGGCAATTGACAGGATTATGTGCGCAAACCAATGCTAATTATGCTATAAAGAAAGGAAGAGGCTAAGCATGGGCGGTACGCCAAGACAAGTAGACCGAAATCCAATTGCATCTACCTACTAATCATCCACCTTGAGATATCTATCCAGAACATCTCGCTGGTATTAAGTTGTGAATCCCACCCAAAGTGTAAACTCAAAGCAACGGACAACTGCATTAAAGAACTTTGCGTAAAGTAAACAATCCTTGCACCCGCAAGTACAAGCACCGTTGTTTTCCCCTTGTGGCAACAGCACATCCCCTAGACTCATGTTTCTGTCACTCAAGCTAGTCATCAGGGGGCATGAACCCACAATCATGCATAACGGTCCCTCTTGGAGTCACTACCTACTACTTGGCCAAAGCAATAAACAGCAACAGAGAACATGCAAGAATTACTCAAGAACATAAATAGAAAATAGGAGAATCAAATATATTACTCAAACACAATCTGAACATAATCTCATAATCCATCGTATCCCAGCAAACTCAGCATAGCAACAGCAGAAATATTACATAAGTGCCTCGATCATGTAGGGCAGCTCACGTGTCTAATCCATGAAGAACAAAGAGGGTAGGAGAACATCACATAGCTACTGATCATAGACTCATGGTCCAAGGTGGACTACTCACGATTCATCCGAGAAGCATCCTTGGTGGTGGAGAAGCTCCCGGAGGTGGTTCCTCCCTCCGGCAGGGTGCCGGGAAGAGGTCTTATGGTGCTCCCGATCTTGGAAACACGGAGGCGGCGGAACAGAGGAGAGATTGCGAAAAAGGGTTCCCGTCACGGGGGTTTTGCGTCACGAGGATTAAATAGGCGAAGGGGGGCAGCCAGGGGGCCACCAGGGCTCCAGGCGCCCCCCTGGCTCAGCCCCACCCTGGGCAGCGCCGGGAGGGCGCCTGGGACCCTGGTGGGTCCTCTCTGCCCCCCCCCCCTCGGTGATTCTGGAAGCTTCCTGTACGCTGATTTTTTATTGGATTTTTCCCGAATTTTTGGAGCACTTTTAATATGGGGCTAACCTGAAATAGAAAAACAACAGAAAACAGGAACTGGCACTGGGGTGCACTGAGTTAATAGGTTAGTCCAAATATGATCAAAAGTGTATGGAAGTTCATCAATATCATAGCAATATCACACAAAAGAGGCATGGAGCAAGCAGAAAGTATAGATATGTTTTGGACGTATCACACACGCGAGATAAGGTAAGGAGACGGTTCACCTTGTTGGTAACCGCAAGAGTTGGTGGGACGGCAGGACATGCACCGATGTACTGGTGGTCCTGCCTGCTGTCGTTGTCCGCGACTCACCCAGAAAGGGGCAACAATAACGGTTGTCCCAACATATAATAATAAAATTCTTAACGGTTCAGGTGGATGACTTGAGAGGCCGCAAAGGCTTGTACGCACTACCTTCACGTGGGATTACGGTGTGGTATCGTTTGAAAGCTCTGAAAGACGTCCAGTTCAGTATTGTGGCCGGGACTGATCGTCACCTGTGGTGTACGGATCTCCCACCTCACACCGACCCGGAGAGCGAGGGGCGACGGCCGAAGACCCCCTTGCCCTTAGGAATTTAGACCGACGGGGACCTCTCTGGTGAGCCATAGGATGGGCCTCGGCGTGTCGGATAGCCTCGGTGGGGCATTCCCTAACAAGGTGTACGCCACCCTGGAGATCCGAGCGTGCAGGCTGAACTATAGTGCACCCCTAAAAAAGCTAGGCTCAACTATTTGCACCAACAACTTATACTAAGCAAGATAAACAACTATGTGATAGCAAGATATATAACTAGATCACTAAGGCTATCACAAATTAGGTGCACAAGTAAATAGGTTGACTAGATGAACAACCTATGGGACAAGCAATGCACAATAATATGAGCAAGCACAAGATAAACAATGTAATAAGCTTGCTCAAAGTAAGGGTAGAGATAACCGCAAGTGGAGTCGATGGAGAAAAAGATTTGTTACCAAAGTTCCTTCTCTTGCGAGAAGTACGTCTCCGTTTGGAGAGGGTGTGGAACACAATGCTCACACGAAGCCAACGAGGGCCACCCTATTTCTCCTCGCGCTCTTACCAATGCAAGATGTCGTGATTCCACTATTAGGACACTTGAGGGCGGTTACCGAACCCGTACAAATGGCGACCCTTGGGGCGGTCACCAAACCCATACAAATGCTCGGGGCAATCTCCACAATCGAATTGGAGGCTCCCGTAGCGTCCCGAAGCTTTCCACCACAATGATTGAGCTCCGCAACAACAAGCCTCTAGACGCCAATGCACCCATGAGGTACAAGCTCTAGAGTACCAATGCACTCAAGAGTAGCTATCTTCTCAACTTCACTTACTACAACGAATCCTCGGAGAGAACTCAACCCGATGCATCAAATACAATGGCAAGAGCATACAAAGTGATCAAGTCCCCCACTCTCAAATCACACCAAAGCAACAAAAGCTATGGAGGAATATGAGAGGAAGAACAAGGAGAACACCAAGAACTCCAAGATCTAGATCCACAAGGTTCCCCTCACTTAGAGGAGAGATGGCTTGGTAGAGAATGTGGATCTAGATCTCCTCTCTCTTTTCCCTCAAAAAGGAGCAAGAATCATGGGAGGGAAAGAGATAAAGCAAGCTCAAAGAGGTCAACATGGGGGGAAGAACTTGCAAGGAACCGGTGGGGACAAAGGAAGAAGAAGACCCCCTTTTATAGTCCCCCACGAATCCAGCCGTTGGCAGCCGTTGGCAGTCCACCAACCACGGTACTACCGCACCGGGAGCAGTACTACTGCCCCACGGTACTACCGAAGCCCAGTGAAGTGCCCACTACCACAGAGTCCAGTGGACTTACGGTAGTGAGTGCGGTACTTGCCCACGGTACTACCGCATTGGGAGCGGTACTACCGCCCCACGGTACTACCGGGGGCCAGTACTGTGCCCACTACCGCAGAGTCCAGTGGACTTACGGTAGTGAGTGCGGTACTCGCCCACGGTACTACTGTGGCGCGGTACTACCGCCCTGGCAGAGCCAGGGAGCCCATGCCACACAACAGATGAACTCCAAATGAAACAGGCAAACCCTGAACTGCCACAACTTCCGCAAATGAACTCCGATTAAGGCAAACTCAAGCTTGATGGAAAGCTAACGAACAGAGCTTCCTAATCACGACATACTTAGAAGTGGAAAGGGAGAAATGTCAAACAAATAGAGGTGTGAAACCTCTAGCCGAGACTACCCGACAAATCTCCCACATCGAAAAACATAAGAGAAGACGCATATGAAATCCGTTTTTGATGAACAAGATCTTGTCATGAAGAAGACCACAAGCTCCAAAACCCACAAAGAGAAAAGCCAAACAAGAACCTATAAGGATGATGCCAAGGATGCAAAAGGTTCGAGCTCTCCACGAACGACTCGACCTAGCCTACAACCCGGTCTCCTAACTACAACCAAGAGACCGGTAAGCTAGACACCTATCTATGTCAAACCTTTGTCTTGCGCATAATTCACTTGAGCTCGACGATGACTATCATGCCCGCCTCAAGTTGGAACATCTTCCTTGATTCCGCCGACTCGATGAATAGTAGGTTGCTCCCCCATTATCCATTATGGGCAAGCCTCTTTTAGGCACATCTTCACAAGACCATTATCACCAAATGATCGACAAGCTACAAGCATATGATATCTTCGTGATGCTCCTCTTGACCTTGCGCACATCAACTTGACCAATCTTTGGATAGCTCCACGAAGAACACCTTGGTCAACACGTAATCTTCATCTTACGACCTTGAAGCCACCATATGATCTTCAAGCGTTGCCTATGGACAAACCTTAAAGTATAACTCAAGGAAACCATTAGTCCATAAAGATTGTCATCAATTATCAAAACCAAACATAAGGGCACATGCCCTTTCAGATCGGATCTTAGACAAATCTAGTATCACGTGACAAAAGGAATGGAATACAATGTGTAAGATTCAATCGATTTATATTCGGAATGCATAGGGGTTATTACGGGCATCTAGTTCCCTCTGATGATCATTGATCAGAGTTATGTCTCGGTCATGTCTGGAGTATTCACGAACAGTAGGGTAACACACTTAAGGGCTCGATGAGTATCAGAGATTGTTTCGGAACTATCGGAGTTATCGGAGAAGAGAGAATAACAAACCGGAAAAGCTTTGTGTTGGTCCAAAGGGCGTTCAGAGTGATTTGGAAGACGTTCCGGACAACCGAGAATTGTAATAATATGTTTTATTCATTAATTAAATGAATAAATAACATTTTATTTTAAGTTAAAAAATTCAATGTGCTTTATTTATGCAAGAAGCCCAATAGGAAAAACAAGAAAAGGAAAAGGAAAAAAGAAAAAAGGATGAGGGGTGGCGCCATGGGCCTTGGGCCCATGTGGCCGGCGCCACTCCCCCCCATGACCGCCCCCTAGCTATGGGATTAGTCCCATATTGCTAAGGGAGGGGAGTTGGCACCCTCCCCCCTCTCATATATAGATGAGGAGGGTTGCACTTATTTAATAGACAAGAAATTCAATAAATTCCCAAAATTGAGACAAGTTTCTCAAATCTTTTTCTCTCTCTTATCCCCTTCGTTGTCGGGCTCTCCTTGTTTGGAACTTGTATTGGGTTGGGGTATTCTCCACCATACGCACGTTGTTGTGTTGCTGAAATTCCTATTCTCAAAAGTCTACTTCCGCAACCTCGTTGGATCAGAGACCAGGAGTCTTCGTCGGGTACCAAACGTGTGCGAGTACTACGAGGTGTTGCATGTGCGACACTCACCCACCAGAGTGTCTATGGCTAGGGGGTCGTGAAGGTTACGCGACTTTATCAACCACGTTTATGGGGACTACACCCGAGGTATGTCACCGCAAGCTCCTCCGCCACAGTAATACAACTAGATAGATCTTGGTTTTGGGTGACTCTAGTTAAAAAAATTATTGTTTTCTTCTTCGATCTCCAAAAATGGTATCATGAGCTAGGTCTATGCTTAGTATTACTATACGGTTAGAACACATCGGGATGTGGACATTGATTCTATGATTGTTACCCTTTCACGTGCACTTCTTCATATCGCGGTACTGTTTGATGAAGTTGCCCCCGGCCGACCTTACACATACGCTTACGCGAGATTGGTTCAATGATTGACATATGGCTTGTACCATAAAGCACATACAAACAAGTTGCAATACATAAATAATTAGTTCATGTAGTCACGTATGAATGGATCTATCTATATATCCTCCATAAAAAATAATGATTCATTTAATTTATCTAGAAACAAATTAACGAAAACAAACATTTTGTGTCTGTGTGGTGTGCACGGTAACAAACTACTTTATTCTTCAATTCGTTATGTTATCTACTTACATCGTGTATCCAAAAAAAATTGTGCACAATGGTCCATTATTTGAAGCAACACGGGTGCACCAAGCGGGTGGACTTGTTTTCTCTTTGGGTTTGTTTTTTCTCACAGTCATCGTCACACCATGGTCCTATAATTTTTTATTTGACTCTCTACTAACTGTAGAACTCTGCTCCACACTCTCTTTTTTGACCAATAAATACCTTCTTTATTCAGATTCAATTGAGGTAGCATCTGTTACAAACAAGAGAATAATGTAATCAGGAAGTGTTTCCATCCAACTTAGGCAAATTGCAACATATTATTCATCAGAAGAAGGAAATGATCCATGGAATGGTGCCCAAACAGTAACTGAAATAATTCACTACTAACTAGGGGTACACACTAACTGAAACTCTAACAATTTATAGCGATTGATGAACACCAAGTAAAACAAATCCATAGCAATGATACAACAATAAAATCCTCTCGCCATCATATTTGATTGCTTATTCAAATCGATCAACTGCTTTAGCCGCGTGCTCATTTCCTTTATTCCCTATTGAATTCTGCATTGCTAATCAAAGTAACAGATCTATCCGCCACATTCTTCTCCACGGGCTCCACAACATGGAGCCCTAAATTGAGCTCTCGGGTTGCGCCAATTGATCCCTCTAATTACAGCCTCTCAACGTACGAATCAAGCCACTGGCTACTTGAATGCCCACATTTTTTTCAGGACCTAAAAACGACGACACATGAACCCTACATCCCAAATTCAAATTCACTGGAAATAAAATATAGAAATCGGTAGAAACATAGCATACAATTGGCGGAGTACTCAGATATAACATGCCCGGACTTCATAAACTAGCGCCCACACGGTTGCCATTGTCCCCATTCACACAGGTCTACCGCTTCATAGGCTACATGCGCGTGCAGTCGGGGCATCTTGTCAGCGGCACTGGACCATACCGCGACCATGATGGGCGGGGGGCAACATTGGAGCTAGACATCTATCGCGGGTCGGTGTTTCCGTGCATCCTCGCTGATGTCGTCCCTGGAGAAGAAAAAGAAGAACGGGATGGGGGAAGGAAAGGGGAAGGGAGTGGCACGGCAGGCAATGGCATGGGCACGGGCTCGGGGCTGGCTCGAACACCCATCTCGTTGGGGCTACGCTGATGTGGATAAGTTGTTAGTCCTGCACATAGTGGGTCCTTTGGTGGACCCGTAATAAGTTGTGGGTTCGACGCTGAGGTGGATAAGTGGTGGGCCCCACACATAAACATTCCTGAGCTAACCCATATCGATAATCCCTGTCTCTTTAGATTTATGGTTAAAAAGAGATTGGCCGCATAGAAGCTATTCATGCCATCTAAAATGTCGTCGTGCATGAGTTATCCTCAACTATGTCGCGTTCCTTTCAATCCACTTTAAAAACATCGCACATGAGCTATTTTCCCATTATTATGGTGAAATACTGTAAATTAATCTTCCCTTCTCTCAGATTTTGTGTTACTATAATAAGCATGCAGTTAATAAAGGTGCAAATAAATCAGGGCGTTGTTCTGATTGAAGGCGATTTAGCTGGACAAATTTGGTGATAAATATACCAAGAAAATCAGCAGGTACCTTCAAAGCTTCAGTTGGTGTGAGTAAACATAAATTCCATGACCACCCTAGCATAAAATTCAGAAGAACAAACAAGAACAGGACGTGCTACAGTTATCAGTTATCTACAAGTAGGCAGTCGCACCCCGGCCGCCTATTGTCGGCATGAACGCCAGCACCAGGAGCATCACCAGCATTGCCACTGGCACCAGCATCAGCATCGACGGCGGCGGAGGCAGAGGTGGCAGCACGAGCGGTAGGATCACCAGCGACGCGGTGACGAACATGAGCAGGAGAAATGAGAAGTACTTGCCGAAGAAGGTATCGCTGCAGCTAGAACGACTGGGATCCTCCTCCCTGCTGGGTGTCGACGACGTGCCTCCGCCGGCTCCTGCCCCGCCTCCGCCACTCTCCATGTCGTTGGTTGGCGTAGATGCGTTGCACTTGAGGCTACTGTCGATTAGTTCTTGGATGTCCTCCGACTCGGAAGGCTCATCTCTGGCGCTCAAGAACATGAGGAGCTAGCATGCAATTCGAGACCTTTGCTCTTTCCGTGATGAGTCTTCTTATGGTGGAAGATAGTGCACTGCTAGAGCTTTGAGTTGAAGCAGCTTTGATATCTCTGAGTTCTTGCTGAATCAGATCAGATCTAGCAATCTGCTACTAATCTGGACTGTTGCGAAAAAAGATCTTATCAGCATGTGAAGCAATCGAGCTGATAACCAGTCTTTTACTTGCGTAAGCTTTACGTTTATGAGAGTGTTTTTTCACACGCAAGTGCATTGTACCCCTTATGTCATTTAACAGTAGTTTGAGATCTAAATTACTGCATCGACGTTTCTCTTTTTTGTTTCTCAAAAATGGAAAAATATATGAACTTCAAACTTTGTGGGCCAATAAACTTGAGGACTAGAATGTGTAAAAAAGTATGTTCTGATTTTTCTGGTCCAACATAAATATATAAAATGTGATATTTGAATTAACAAAAGGAGATGTTTCAATTATTTACAATGCACCAAAAAAACTGAATTCTTTTTCACATTGTAGTTCTAATGTTTTGTTGGTCTGTAAAATTTGAAGTCCAAATGTTGTTTTGGTTCAGGAGAAACAAAAAAGAAAAAAAAATGTTTACACACAGATGGCAAGGCACAAAATGAATGGTTAGATAAAGTGGGGCAGTGCTTTCTGGTGTATGCACAATTTCCCTTACGTGTATACCTAGGTTCCGTTTCACTACAGTTCAAGCAGAAAAGGCTGTAAAGCCATGGATAAAGGCAGGAAAACATCATAAAGTAGACAAACTGAAAATGACATTCCTTGTTCTTTCAGAAAAGGGACCCAGCCCGTATAATTTTTTAGGGATAAACAGGATGAAATGATTACCCCACTATTCGCAACAACACAACCATTACTTATTACCTGTATCTGTGAAAGAACACCTAAATGTAGGTCAAAATTAGCAAACAAATATACATACATATACTCGTCCGAGAGACCGCGAGTACTGTACAATCCAAGCATGCTTGCAAGTAGTCCACATGTGTGTACGTATGTAAGCAAGGTACGTAGACACCGACAAAAGTAGATATACGATCACATGCATCAATGGATCGCCACCAAATAAAGATAGCCAGATTTCAACCGATCGTACTACGTGAAAATCGAAGCATATGTCTACCTGGTGAAAGTGAAACCGATGGCGGCAGCAGCAGCAGCTAGGTAACATCTCTTTCCTGCTCGTCAAGATTGGTGTGCATCAGCAGTAATCCAGCACCGACGGGGGCTTTTTCGATCGCTCGTTCATGGACCGGGAGATGGAGATGCAGACATGCAGATGGGAGAAGGAAGACAAAGAAACAGGCGGAGAAAGGGAGAGAGATCAGAGATGTGGGGAGGCCGGATGCAATGCATCGAGACGGAGGTATTTTAGTCATGGCGTCCCATGCAAGTTGTGGCGATGGTGGGGGAGTATTATAAGCAGGAGGGGATGGAAAGGAGGGGGTTCGTCTCCCCTGGCCGGCCTCGCTGCCCTCGTACGTGTTTCTCGCTGCCCTCCTTTTCAATTTCTATGCAGCTGCCCCCACCCCGCTCAGTACGATCCACTCAGGTGACTGCAGCGCGGCGTTGTTAATCGCAGCGGAAATCTAGGGGCGTCCATCGGTAGTCCTCCTCCTCTTTTGTTTAGGGTTTTAGCCGAATCTTGACTGTCTGGGCACGTCTCACTTTTGCCAAAAAAAAAAAGAAGGCCATGGACATCTTTCTTAATTTCTCCTACGTAGTATCACTTTAATTTGTAGCTGAAGATATTTTTTTTCTTTTTTTCTTTAGGATAGGCCCCCGTATGTAAGTGGCAGATGGAGGGAAGGGCTAAAATGTCAAAGAAACTGTAGATGCTGATCAAAGGCCTATGAACTAACAAAAACGGTATGGAAGGGCATTTTTATAAAGGCAACTAACGGCAGAGGGGTAAATTTGAGCATATTTTGAAATTAGAGGCAAATTTGAGCGGTGGGTTCAAATTAAGGGCACAAATGTAATTGTCCCAAATTAAAAAATATGGAACTTTATTATTTGCATAACACTCATGGTAGTAGCAATGTTATTAGTATGTTTTCTTTGAATACTTTTGATGCTAATGATATGCAAAGCCATAAGCTTGGGATGCTATGTTTGATGAGGATGATATTTTTAGCCCCCCAAGTTTTGATGAGAATGTTTCTATGATGATACTTTGCCTTCTATGGATGATTACAATGATGAATGTGATATTTTCAGTCCACCTACTATTGAGGAGAAATTTTATTATAATTATAATATGCCTCCTATCTATGATGATTATTGTGATGAAACTTATGCCATAAAAGAATACTATTTTGCATTATGGACCATGCACTACAAGAAATATGCTATCTTGTGACCCTTCATATTGGTCCCTGAAAGGTCACTGTTTATCATTTTGTGACCTTTTTGTGACCAAAATCAGTTGGTCAAAAGCTAAGGGTCGCAAAGCGGACACTGCGACCTTTTTTGTGAAATGGTCATAGATCTTAACGACCAAAATTAAAGTTCGTAGCCCTTGTGACCTAATGGTTTGGTCGTTGGATGTTTAGCCAGTCCACGTCAGATCCAACGTGGCAAGCTGACGTGGCAAAATAGTAACCAAATAAAAAGGTCGTAGATTAGAATCAGCCCGGTCCTGTTCGGACATCTATATGGGCCGAGTCCAATAATTCAACCCATCTAAAAAAATCTGTTAGTTCTGGTTGGCTGCTTTGGGCTTTTTGCAATTCATTTCAATTTTGGGCCTGGCCTTTTTGCATTCTAATTCTGTTTGGGTTGTACCATTATGAAAGCATAAATATATTTGGTCCAATAGATATTTTGGCCAGTTTTTTATTTTATCCAATACACATTTCGGCCAGTTTTTCATTTGGGTCAGGCCTCTTTATTTCAAATACAATTTACAGCACAAGCATAGAATCAGCCCAAAGTCAATACCAATATATTCTCTTTTTGACAACTTTCAATCCAAGAATACATTTCAAGTGAACATAGAATAATATTCCAAGGATCTATTCATAAATCCTAGCATTTGAAGCAGCAGCTCCCAGGCGCCTCCACCTCTATGTGCCTCCACCTCCAGGCAGAAGCAGCAGCTCCCGGGAGCTCCACCTCCAGGCACCTCCAACTCCAGGCATCAGGGAGTAGCAGCAGCCCCTAGGCGCAGCATCAAGGGTAACAGCAACATCAGGGAGTAGCAGCAGTAGGCCCAGACACTCCTAGGCCCTGGAACAATTGGATTGAAAAGTTAACCCAAGAAGATCATTGTAATAGCAACAACTAGACAGAAGTAGCAACATGACAATTCAGAAGCAAATCCGATTCAAAAGCAAGTGGCAGAAGTAGCAACCAAAAGAAAAGGTTCTTCTAAGTTAAATGAAAAGTGCAGTTTCAGTTAATTAAAATTAAAGGATAATGTTTTTTCTTTTAAGTTAAATTAAAAGAACAGTTTTAGTTAATTTAAATTCAAGGAAAATGTTTCTTTAATTTAAATTAACTAAAACTGATTTAAATTAACAGAACAATTTCAGTTAATTAGAATTAAAGGAAAAGCTTCATTTAATTTTAATTAACAGAAAATGTTTAGTTAAATTTAATTAAAGGAAAAGGTTCATTTAATTAAAGGAAAAGGTTCAGCTAATGTATCCAGTACTGGACAAGTTATTTACAGACACTGAAATAAGCCATGAGTATATAGCACAGCAAACAAGTTATTGACACACAGGCCAAGTAAGCATACTGTGAGCATACTGAATTTATACTCCACAAAATTGCAAACCGCACTGTTGGAGTCAACAGAATCATCCCACTAAATTTATACTGAAGATGACAGCGGTTTCAGTTTTAGTAGCAGTTCCAAATCAACAGCAAAATGAACGCGAAACAACACACACTACAGCAAGCTCCTAGAATTATACCAAGAAGGCGTTGCCGCGGTGGCGCTCAGGCTCCCCGTGGTGCTCCGGCTGCTCCTCGACGCTCCGGTTGCTGAAAATAAAGGAAAAGGTCCAAATTCAGCTTCAGTAGCAATATTTGAACATGCAAAAGATTTCCTTGCAACATCAATCAGCACTTAAGATCCTCCTACTAGTTGATGTTCACAAAAACAAATGACACTACAGTTTCAGTTTCGGTACAACAAATCTTCTACTCTCTCATCACTTATTAAGGGTGGTTTGTAGTTTGGAGTTGGAGGTAGTATCAACATGCAGCAAATTGCAGCTTGGAGGTACAGTTTGCACTACCTCCATTAGCAGGTATAGTTTCAGAATTTGCACCCATCTATTTCAGCTTGTCATTTCACCAGCAAAATTCTCTTACACAAAGTAACATTGCTTTCATCGAAAACAAGGCCGAATTATTTGATTTTGTGCTACTTATACTCCAGAACAAACAAGACATGATAAACAATCCAGAACAGAAGTTTTGCTTCTTTATTATCAAGAATAAACAAGACATGATAAACAATCAAGACCAGATGCTTTCAATAGTAGTGCAAAGCTAACAGGCTATTACTAACTGAAGCATGGAAGGATGAATAAATGTGATGATATACACACATCATAGAGATGGACTGTTCACAACTCTCTAAAAACTGAAGCATAGAATCTTCCAAATCTGAAGCACTAAGAAGATGTATTTGAGAAGCATAAGATGCATGACATACCAAAATTATATGGGTTACAGCAAGCCATTTATAAGCTAAAATTGCAAAGAATTCCTATCTGTTGCCTAGAGCATGGCCAACCTGCATTGATTTAAAATGTGACCGCTTTGTTTAGCAGTTCATATACTCACATGGTCGTCATTAAGAAATCAGGTGTGGAACCACCTGGTTAGTACACATGGTCTAGAATTTTTATGATAATTTGGATTGGAAGATGCTGCTTCAGTACTTAGCGAGCAATCGTCATGAACACGCCAGATTGTCTCGCCTAGAAGGTTAGCGACTGAAAGGATGGTCAGCTGCGGGAAATTCTTCTCCTCCTTCAAAGGGATAGTGTTCGTGATGATTACTTCTTGAAACAATCCACTTGATAATCTCTCAATGGCTGGTGGGCTAAAAAGGTGATGTCAAACATACTTGTAATAAAACTAGAAGTACTAATCATATTGACTCAGAATAACAAAATATAACATACGTATGATTCAAATTTGAGTTCAATGATTACATCTCAACCTTTTCTAATGAACAGAAGAAATCAGAGTAAGAAATCATAATTATTCCAATCTATATTGAAGGTTCAAATTTCCATGACACGAATCTAACACCACAAATGTTTAATTGTCACTACTGAATTCTTTTCCCTGCTGTTTTTCTAAGTTACTGTGTATATACAGATTTGTAGCTAGATCCTGACATACAATGTAGACTAAATCAACGGTTTGAATTGCTCACACAAATTGGTACAGACTCTGGTTCCATCAAACTCTCAATTACATGGAATAAGTCTGTAACTACGTATATATTGCGGTGTGGCCTCCCTTGACAGCAAGGCAATTTCAGTAGTTCATCTACCACACTTCATACTAGAAAATTATGGAATGCGCATAAAAACAACATACCTAAAAACAGCATGTGTACAACATGCATAGACTTCTCTTGCTCCTTCCTGATGTAGCATCTTAGCTCCTTTGGCAATAGTTCCTAATTTAATTGTAATGGTCTTATTAGGATATATTCATATTCAAGATCATCAGATGGTAGCTACTTTTTAAACTCAAACAAGTTTTGGCGCACAGTTTGGTAAAAAAGGGCCATAGTTCTGTTTTCTGAACTCTGAACATTTCTGAATGAAAATGCAAGGTGTGGTGAGCGTGACTGACCGAATAGGATGTGGTCGAGGCTGACGTTCGGGAAGTATGGGTAGATGAGCATCTTGTGGCCGGCGGCGGCGCAGCAGGCGAGGAGGGAGACGAGGTTGCGGTGCTGCACCTTGAGAAGCAGTCGCACCTCGTTGAGGAACTCCCGCACCCCCTGCCACGACTCCATCGACAGCCGCTTCACCGTGATCTCCTCCTCGCCCGGCTCCATCACGCCCTGAATGAACATCAACGAGGCAAGCGGATTGAAGCTCCCACATGGGGAAGAAGAGGAAAGAAGGAAGGACAGTGCTGGTCGCTTGCCTTGTAGATGGGGCCGAAGCCGCCGCAGCCGAGCAGGTTGCGGTCGGAGA
Organism: Bromus sterilis; assembly: GCA_950022295.1. Classification (NCBI taxonomy): domain Eukaryota; kingdom Viridiplantae; phylum Streptophyta; class Magnoliopsida; order Poales; family Poaceae; genus Bromus; species Bromus sterilis. Next base: position 79,249,285 of record OX465596.1, on the reverse strand, counting down.
AGCCGGCAGTGGCGGCCTCCAGCACCGGCAGGTCGATGAAGAGCGTCCTCCGGTCGTCCTCCCGCCCCGACGCGCCGGCGCCGTCCCCCGCGTCTCCCTTCCTCCTCTGTCTGCCACAGCAGCACGACCACGACGCGGCGGCCGGCGTCATCTAGGCTCTTGTGAGCTAACAAGCTGGCACACCCAAAGAGCACGTGACGCGACGCCGCCGGAGAAAACAGAGAAACCTGCTCGGTGCTCGTCCACGCGCCAGACCGGAACACATGGCTACTAGTAATGATCACTGATCCCCTCGACGCCGTCACCGTCCTTGTTGCCGGAGATCCATGGACGGCGTGGGGAAGCCACCGCAAACCCGGTGATGTTGGGGGGGACTGCTCGATCTGTTGCGAGAGGACGAAGGGGAGCGATTGGGCCAGGAGCAGGTGGCAGAAGGGAGGATGGCCAGGGCTAGGGGATGTGGGGTGGCGGCGGAGGGACCATCCGGCGGGGTGCGAGAGGCGGCGTCATCGGTCTGGATCGGATAGAGGGAGGCGGCGGCAAGGGAGGAGGGCAGCGCTAGGGTTCGCGTGAGTGAGAGGAAGGCACGAGGAGTTGGGTGGGGTTCACGAGAAAGAGGGGGAGGGGTTATTAGCTGTCGTGGGATGGATGGATAGACGGACTGATGTTTGCCACATCATCGATCCATGCCACAAGTGATTCCACCAATCAGAATTAAGCTTATGTAGTTTTTTTTATGTTTCTTTTGTAAGGCAAATGGTCAATGTTATGTCAAAATTCATGGAAAAGTTTGTCAAAATTATCTCAAATTTTGCATAAGTGTGCATCTTGGAATAGCACACAATGTTGCTAGAGGGAGTTTTCATTTTCTTTGCATAAAATCTCCATTTTTCATTTTCCGAGTGCCAAAAGTAGGGTTGTTTTGTGAAGAACCTAGCAAATATTTGGTGTAAATTTGAACCACTCCATTTTTGTAAAATACTAGACCATATTTTATTAACAATTGACCAAACTTTCCATGTAAAATGTTTCTTATACACCTCTCCTGAAAAAGACAAATTGTCGCCGATTCAGCAGGAACGGGGTGAAATTTGAACTACAAGTGCTTGATAGTTTACTCTTTATTTTTTCAAAAAATCATTTCTAGGTGCACAGGTACTTATTTCATCAGAGATCTACCAATATTTTTGCAAGATTCCACCCCTAACTATCACCGGCCATGCCCACCCTCCCCCGTTTTGATCGCATTTTGAAATCGGTGCTTAAAAAATTAAAAAAAATTAAAAAAATATAAAACCTTTGCGTTGCATACTAATTTATGTCCTAGTAACCATACAAACCACCAAACTTGTAATAATGCAAATCTATTAAAAAAGTCTTCTCAAAATGGGCTATCGAGTATGAAGGTTCATGGCTTTCAAGCCAAATGACCGATGTTAGTGCTACTTTCAAAGGATAGTTTTACCAGATGATCTCTTATTTTGCATACGTGTGCATATTGGAATGTGCAACAAGTTTTCCAAAGGAAGTTTTCATTTTCACTGCACAAAAAATCCATTTTTCATTTTCCGAGTGTCGAAAGTAGGGTCTTTTTGTGAAGGAACTACCAAATATCCATTTTTAAAAAATACTAGGTCATATTTTATTAACAATTGACCAAACTTTCCATGTAAAAATTTTCTTATACACCTCTCCTGAAAAAGACAAATTGTCACCAATTCAGATAGAACGGGGTGAAATTTGAACTACAAGTGCTTGATAGTTTGCTCTTTCTTTTTTCAAAAAAATCATTTATAGGTGCACAAGTACTCATTTCATCAGAGATCTACCAAGAGTTTTGCAAGATTCCACCCCTAGATATCACCGGCCATGCCCCCCCGCCCCCGTTTTGATCGCATTTTGAAATTGGTGCTCAAAAAATTCAAATATATATAAAAAAAATGTAAAACCTTCGCGTTGCATCCTAATTTATGTCCTAGTAACCATACAAACCAACAAACTTGTAATAATGAAAATATATTAAAAAAAGCATTCTCAAAATGGGCTATCGAGTACGAAGGATCATGGCTTTCAAGCCAAATGACCGGTGTTAGTGCTACTTTCAAAGGATAGTTTTACCAAATGATCTCATATTTTGCATATGTGTGCATATTGGATTGTGCAACAAGATTCCCAAAGGAAGTTTTCATTTTCGCTGCACAAAAAATCCATTTTTCATTTTCCGAGTGTCGAAAGTAGGGTCTTTTTGTGAAGGAACTACCAAATATTTGGTGTAAATTTGAACCAATCCATTTTTTTAAAATACTAGACCATATTTTATTAACAATTGACCAAACTTTCCATGTAAAATGTTTCTTATACACCTCTCATGAAAAAGAAAAATTGTCGCCGATTCAGTTGGAATGGGGTGAAATTTGAACTACAAGTGCTTGATAGTTTGCTCTTTATTTTTTCAAAAAATCATTTCTAGGTGCACAAGTACTCATTTCATCAGATATTTACCAAGAGTTTTGCAAGATTCCACCCCTAGCTATCACCGGCCATGCCCCCTCCTCCGTTTTGACCACATTTTGAAACCAACTTAAACAATTCAAATAAATATAAAAAATTTAAAACCTTCGTGTTGCATCCTAATTTATGTCCTAGTAACCATAAAAACTAACAAACTTGGAATAGGAGGGGTCTAGATTGCACTTGCTTTGCAATGTGCTAATCTGACCAGAAAATAGAAATTGAAGCTAGGCTCACATAGTTGATTGGTTTGAGCTGCAATTTGGAGGAGGATGATAATTCGGGCATATGAAGGCACTATAAAAGTTTCCTACCATTTGGATAAATAAATATGGTACTTCCTTCACAATGCTCTCCACTGAACAAAAAATTGGGAACAATATTGAGGGAAATTGGCTAAACTAAATGAGCTAAAATTTTCTTGAGGGAGGTTCTATGGGCAGGTTCATGTCCTGGTAAATTTGTAGCAATAATAAATCAATATAAAATATAGTTGCTTCACAAACTGAAAATATTACCAAAAACAAAGATTGGATGGTGAGCTCACATGGATTGTTAGATGAGGCTCAAATTTTGTGGAGAGCTATTATTTGGGCATATAGAAGACGTGGCAAAAATTCAACTCATGCGGATATGTCTAGCTAGTATTTCCTTCACAAAGCTTCTAGCTGAACAGAAATTTTTGGAAATTTGCTGAGGAAGATTTACTAGGAAAATGGACCTGAATTTTTTCATGAGGAAATGGTTTGGATAGGAAAGAGTGCCTAAAATTTTTTAGGGCAATCAAGAAAATATAAATAACACTTCCTTCACAAAGTGCTGTTCTGAACAACGTAGGAAAATGAATACTCCTTAATTATTTTTGAACTAGGCAAGGAAGGTTTTTGACATATTTGAGGACGATATGATCCAAAAAAAATTATGAGAATTTTTCGGGAATTTTGGGAATGATAGAAATGTAGGCTACTTCACAACCTAGGGCAAAAATTGACACATGGACATGACACATAGGCAAAACTGATGACGTGGCGCCTAGTCATATCAATGCACCACAATTTACAAGGCTATGACCATCTTTATTGGTCGTGATCAGCTAGAAATAAGGCAGCGGAGCGGTGCTATTTGCTTTACGACCATTTCGTGTAAGGAAATTACGACCTTTCTGACCAAAATGGTCGTTATGGTTTAGGGTTTGGAGCCACCCGAGCAGCTTCTGAACAATTGATATAAAATGGTCGTACATTTACGACCATTTCTTGCAGGGTCACTGACAGAAGGTCACAAGTTGACATATTTCTTGTAGTGATGATAAGAATGATTTATGTGATGGCTATTTTGTTGAGTTTGCTCCCACTATTACTAATGAGAAGGATTTTGCTTATGTGGGGAGTAATAAATTTTCTATGCTTGTAGATTATGATAAGAATGATTTTTGTGATACTTAATTATATTGTGTAATTTATTCATGATGCTACTGAAAATTACTATGAGAGAGGGAGATATGGTTTCACTTATCTCAATAATATTAAGCTTCCTCTCTTCATGTTGACCTTTTGAAGTTGTACATGTTTTGTCTTCCTATGCTTATTGCTTTATGCTTCAATAAATTATTTCATTGCAATATTCCTATGCATAGAAAACATGTTAGACTTAAATGTGGTTGGTGTTTGCTTCTTGATGCTCTCTTTTGTTCTTCAACTCTTATTCTTACAAGAGCATCATTAAAAATTTAAGCCTATCTTTATGGTTATAAAGAAAGAGCTTTTGGGAGGCACCCCATGTTATCTTTATTTACAGTTTTTCCTTTTTGTTTTAGTGTGTCTTGGTGTTTGCTACTACTGTAGAAACACCATTGTATCCGTATTTTCCAGTTTTGGGCCAAGTTTTAGCCTCTAATGACGGGGAAGACAAAAGTTGTGACATGTTGTCCATAAAACAGATTCTGTTTGCTTCATTGTAAAAATCTTTAATAATCACTAGATCATCTTCTTGACCTAATTTTTTTACACAACATGCTCTATATAATTTTCCTACTTTCATTAGTTTTAAGTTTTCTGATTTTATCTACAGAAGTGCCTCCAAAAATTCAAGTTTCACATGTTGTTGTGTTTTCCCAGATTTCTGCCTTGTAATTGCATTTTCATCTTTTGTGTAAAAAATTTATGGTTTTCTTTGCAAGAAACATAAACAAAGTCGGGAACATTAGCTAATGTTTAAATTGAGTGTTCCATTGTGTTCCAACAATACCTAAGTGAAACTTAATTATTATTGGCACTAACCGCTCTAATCAATTTATGAGAAGTTTCATGTTAAGAAAGTTTTCAAGTGTTACGAAGGGAGATGATGAAAGAAGATCAAGGAGTGCCAAAATCTTAAGCTTGGGGATGCCCCCGGCACCCCGAAGAAATATTCAAGGAGACTCAAGCTTCTAAGCTTGGGGATGCCCCCGTGCACCCCCCCCCCCTTCTTCATCAACAAATATCAATTCGTCCTTCCTAGCACTATATTTTTATTGCTTCACATGTTATGTGCTTTGCTTTGAGCGTCTTGCTCTTTAGTTTTAGTTTTTAGTTTTCTTTTTATTTTCCTTGCTGGTCATAGCCTTTGAGACCAACAATCCTTGATTGGGAGAGAGACATGATCCACTTTTGCTTAGAATACTCTTGTGCTTCATGTTTACTTTTTGAGTGTTCAATTTCAGTTTCTACCTACTGCTTTACTTTTTAGCTCTTGTTTATCATGTTTACCTTTCAAAGAGCTATTAGTTCTATTTATGAAAGTTTTAGGACTCTTGTGTTTCACTCTTATTTGTTGAGAGAGTTTTCTTCTGTTGCACTGGTTGATATATCTATGATAAAAATGCTATGTGCATAATGTTGTTTAGTAGTTCATGTTTTCTTATGGTTAGTCTCAAATAGCTGACAATGCATAATGTGTTATTAGAAATACCTGCATGATCTGTTTGCCTATGATGTGGTACGGTTTAGTGATATCTTCCTCCATGAATTTATTTGGATTGACTTGGCATGTGCTCACGCATATTTAAGTCTGTAAATAAAGTCTATCAAGCCTTGATGATCTTTTATTTCTGAATAGTGATATAACTTCCATGCCCGATTCAATGTTGCTTTGTCACTCTGCATGATTATGACTGTTAATGCTCTCTTAGTTGGTCTCTTCCCTGTCTATTTCTAGCATTCACTTGTACTAAGTGGAATGACTGCTTGTGCATCTGAATCCTTGAAACCAGTTATGCCATATGAGTCCACTATATCTTCCTATATATGGTATTTACATGCCATTCCTAATGAAAACTTTCATGTACCACCTCAAAAACTTTCAAATAAGCTTCCTTTTTGTACCCGTACAAGCTCATGGAGCGGTAGGGGTGATCAATATCTTCCATGCTAAAGATGTTTTACTCAATGACAAAGTTTAATCTAATCTAATTTATGAGGCAGAGGCTGGTCTGGAGAATACCCAGTTCTAATTGGTTTATAAAAAAATATAAAACTTACACTCCCCCCAGCCTTGAGATTGTATGGAGGGCACCCGCGGATGCGGCTAGCCATGGATTGTGATTGTTTGGTGGAGGGGCAGTGTAATCAATATTAAAAAAAACATGTGAAACGCCATTAACATTGTTGGCATGTTAGATATTGAAAACCTTTGCCGTAAACCGTTGACTGAAAAGGCACACTCTCAAAAGCAATGTATCTATGATTTAAGCAGCGAGCTCTAGTACATGTTTAGTCTTTGCTTTGGACCATGGGTATTCAACTTTGCCTTCAAAAGCCACGGTTCAAGAGTCTCCATATTATTCTATCAAAAAACACCGACTAGGAGAGCATGATTGTCATTCTGAGTATAATGTGCATTGTCCCAAAGTACTATTGTCTTCTGCATGATTGTGATGTCGTTTATTCTGAAATCATTATATTTAGTTATCACTTAAACTTCGGAGGTGCTCCTACATTTATGTTTTTCTTCACTAAAGGGGGTGAGCGAGGTATCACTTGATCATGGTTTCACCATGCTCACTACAAACCTATTGGGTGTTTCAGTATCATATTGTAAACTTTTAGTTTTTTGTGATATTCTCATGAGCCAACATAATTACTGAAGATTCATTATCTCTATAAGCATTTCTCATGTAAGTGTTGAAGACTCATTGGTAGAATGTCACCACAAAAATTATCTTGGTTATCATTTACCTACTCGAGGACGAGCAGGAATTAAGCTTGGGGATGTTGATACGTCCCAACGTATCTATAAGTTTTACTTGTTCCATGCTTATTTGGTTGACACTTTTACATGTTTTGATGCACTTTCATGTCTGTTACAACATATTTGGGAACTAACCTGTTAACCTAGTGCCCAGTGCCAGTTTTTGTCTGTGTGTCGCAAAGAAAAGGTGAAAAATTAAAGTGCTCAGAAATATCCAGAAAATTTCCTAAAATTCTTATTCGTCGGAAGACCCCAGGTCCCAAGAGCTAGAAGATCTCTCCCAGAGGGGCCACCAGTCTGCCAGGTGACCAGGGGCACGACCAGGGCTTGCGCGCGCTGCCTGGCCGCCTGGGTGACTGGTCCCACCTTTGGTGCCCTACTTTGCACCTATTTATTCCCTCGGACGCAAAAAAACCCTGAATATCCCATCGCTTTTTCCAAAAGTTTTTTATCTCCGCCGCCATCTCCAACAAGCTTAGGGGGGACCTGAAGTACATGTTTAGGCACCCTGCCGGGACATGGAAGTGTCCCGGATCAATCTCCATCGACGTTGCTTCCTCCCTCCATGATGCGGGAGTAGTTCCTCCTCGGGGCTGAGGTCTTCTACAGTAGTTATGTGGTTATCTCTCTCTCCCATGATGTGATCTTGATTGTGATCATTGGCTATGTTAATCTAGTTGTATCCCATGATGTTCTCCTTCTTCTATGAATTGGATTTGATGTGCTCACTTGATAATATCTAGTTTAATCTCTCAGACCATGGTGACATTGGGTCTATAGGACATGGATTAGAAGAATATTTTCATGAGTTTATTCTTATATTGTGGATTGATTAAGGATTTGAGAGACAAGATGGGTGCTTTGTGTTGAGTATAGTTTTCATAGTGCTTCGGTGACATGATCGGTGCTTTGTCATACTAGAAAGAGACTATTCTTGACATATATGTTGTGGTGTTTGTAAGTACTATCTTTGGATGGCCGTGGTGACATTGGGAAATCTATATACGTGGAACACAAAGTCTAAGGTGTGCTCTTGTAGCCCTACACAATTCTCAACCTCTTTTGACCACAAAAGAATTATCTCCAAGTTACGTCTTCCTTGCATGTTTTTGAAGGAAATATCATGTGTTTCAGTTATGTTAATGTTGTTGGGAGTTGCCACTAGTGAAAGTATGAAGCCTAGCCCTTGTTTCTCACCATTGTTACACCGTTTGTGCTCACTTTTTTCACTTGCTACCTTGTTGTATTTTTTATTACAGATTTACATTTACCTTGCTTTGCCACACCTATCACTCATATTTTACCATCTCTTCGTCAAACTAGTGCACATATACAATTTTTCATTTTATTAGGTGTGTTGGGGACACGAGAGACTTCTTGTATCTTAATTGCAGGGTTGCTTGAGAGAGACCATCTTGAACCTCTACTTCCCTGAGTTTGATAAACCTTAGGTCATCCACTTGAGGGAAATTGTTGTTGTCCTACAAACCTCTGTGCTTGGAGGCCCAACATGGTCTACAAGAATAGAAGCGTATGTAGACATCAAATGTACATATGCAACATAGTTGTGAGTGGCGTGGCCTGGCGCAATCACATCGGTCAGGAATCACACACGACAAATTTTGGTCGGTGGTGGTGAATGGCGTCTAGCAAGAAGTAAGTCTAGGGCCACTACTAACAAACATGCTATCAGCAGCGGACGCAAAACACCTATCAGTGGTGGGCACAGTTGCAGAAAGCATCCCCCACTAACCTTCCGCTACTGCTAACATGTCATCAGTGGCTTCAGCACCCCTCCCATAGAGCTCGTAGATGACAATGGAGGTTTCCAGGTCCTGCAGAATGGTGATGAGGCTCAAAGAACTTCTCTAAATTTTAATCACAACAAGGCAGCTAAAATTACGGCACGCCATGAGGATGACTTGACCGAGATCTTATACAGTCATCTTTGGGGTCGTCTATATATGGTCAGTGGGCAGGAGACTAGGGTTGGCTCTCCCCCCCCCCCCATCCACGAAACCCCAACCCTGCTGTAGAAGAGCTATCAGACCCGAAAGAATACATGAATGATGAAGGGAGAGTTTAGGGCCATGCCAAGGGAAAGAACAACCATGCGAAGGGGGAAACCAACTGTTGCAGTTGTGATCCTAATTCATATATAAGGAAAAAGACTAACTTCTAACAGAGCGAAGCAGAGGCATGTCCCCGGGAGGCTTGGGCCTCCGCGGTATGGATCAGTATCACGCTAGCTCACGGCTATTATATAACCCTTGTAAGCCACCACACATGATAGTTAATCAAGTTGTAAACCCCTTGGCGATCTATAACCTCTCCTCGATAGTGAAAGTTGGTCGGCCGACGCTCGTGGTTTTTACTCTTCTCTTCGGAGAAGTTTTCCACGTTAAATCCTTGTGTCCTCTGTGTTGATTTTCGTTCTTCTCGTTGATCTTTTGTCTGTCGATTCTTTAACACCAACTCCTGCAGCAAGAGGAAGAGCAGATGCAACAAATGGTAGGAGCTCCTCCACCCCCTTGGTTCTTTGTGTATGGATTCAAAGGTCAACCTCCTCCTTGGACTTTCCCTGGTCAATTTAAAGCTTAGTTCTTGCAACAGTAGCCATTGGGTGGAGTGCAGGACCCATGGCTCAATGCCCCCTCCCCTCCAAGCCAAAATCAGCCCCCTTCGTATGTGATGCAGAAGGGTTAGCAAGGTGACCATGGTGGAGGCCGGGGTACCAGTAAGCAATAGTGTTGAGCTCCTCCGAAGAAGAGGCTTGATGCTGCCACAAGCAACCAAAATGCTAGTAGATCTGGGCTCATGTCATATGCCATAGTCTTTTGTTTTAATTGTAGTCAGCGAGGGCACCATATGGATGTCTGTGACAAAGAAAAAATGTTGCTTCATCTGCAAAATGGTGAACCACAAAGTTGACCGAGCAAGGCATGGGAGGAAAAGGACGGGCTAAAACTTCCCTCTGCAAGTGATCAGTTGTGTTTAGAGGTCACTCCATATTAGCATCCTCTAACCTTCAAATATGAAGGCCCACGGGATAAGGTATGAAGCAACCTCCAAAAATTTATGCAAGCTGAGGGACATATGGTGAATCTACTAAAGTGCACATTTTGAACGTGACCATCATTTGAGTGGTTGTTATTGCGATCAGGTATGGTGCATGGGCTAGAGTTGCTCTTACCTCAAAGTTCTGGTCCCAAAGACTTTTCCTTAAGACATCAACTCACAATGTTTGTGGCCTGGTAGTGATCTAAAGGCTTATATATTCCTTAAGACATCTGTTTAGCACATTGGAGATGCAAAAATGCCTAACGTAGACCGAGCTACACGTAGCCCTTTATTTTGAACAAGGCATAAAATATATTTACATTATCCAAAAAATATTGATTTTTTTTATGAATACACATACACATGTATATAACATATGTGCAAATTTTCATACCATTATACTTTCACATGTGGTGTATGAAAAAAAAGATAAATATTTGATTTTAAATGGGCTTTTTGTTGTTGTTTTTGGGCTGAAAATTTGTTTTTTATGTGTAGGCTGCATATTAAAATATTTTAAAACGAAAATTGACATGTTCATATGGAATACATATAAGTTTTCACATAAAAAAATCGGTTTTTTTCAAAACTTTTAAATATGTTTTATGATCTTTTCAAAATAAAGGGCTACGTGTAGCTCGGCCTCCAGAAATCCGCACTCATTGGAGATGCCCCTAGTCAAGTACAATCAAATGCTGAAGAGATCCTTGTAGCATTACAAAAAGGTGTGTTTCTGATGCAAGAGATGAATAACCGGGTACCTACCCATACCAACAATACCAACCGACGAACTTGTTAAACTTCCACATGAATAACATGGCAAACACCAAATGATTAGATATGCAGTGCGTATGCTACAAAAGTATATAAGTCTATAATTACAAGAAGTTCTATTTCTTTTAATCAGATGTATATATGTATGTAGAAACGTTTCGATGCATTTGTTCATTCGTTTTAGTTCATATATACTACCTCTATAAATTTTTATAAGACGTTTTAGATTACTAAAGTAGTAACCCAAAACATCTTATAAAAGTTTACAGAGGGAGTAGTTTATATAGAAATATTTAAAACAACCTATATTTGTAAACGAAGGAAGTGAGTAGAAATATGTTGACCTTTTTTGCTCCGGAACACAGGAGACATTCTCTGGAACAATCGGCTCAAATTGCCAATTCTGTGTGTTACTGCTCCAGAAACAATTGGGAAACAATTATGCAGTTTTTATGGGTAGAAAGAAGCTCAGTGCATTTAAAACAGCTCTGGCAAGTTTTGTTCGATATGAGGTAGGCCCGAGGTTTAGTATATTCTCAATTATACAACCTATTGTTCTATTTTTTACAATTATACAGCCGATCTGCCCCGCATAATCGGACCTTTTTCTCTCTCTTTTTTAATGTAAATCATGCCCCCTTTTAATGCAAAAGCAAAGCACACGCAAGTTCCCGTATAAAGAAAAACATGTTTCAAGTTTCCAGTCTCCAACAAATAAGTTTGCACAGTTGAGATCAATATTGTAACACTTCTGTTTTCTGAACACGAACGAAACGTAGATGATGACCACCAAACAGCTACCTATACAAGCAACGTGAGTCCATTCATACTTGGGAGCTCGATATCCTGACTATCCTCGCTCGGCGCATTTGTGAGCTCAACTGTTACACACAAGCGTCAACGGAACTATTGTGCAAGAAAAGAAAAGCAAGCGTCTTACCAATAGCCTAGCACCCCCTAGTCATCAAGCTCAACAAGCTGAGCTCTTCTCTCGGCTGCTTTCTTCCTGACGAAGATGCCCCACCGCATGGCAGCCTTAATCTTAAGCCACCCAACAACAGCCTTACCGGATGGGCGAGAGCGATCATCCTCGAAGCTGAAGGCTGCTGGTACAGGAGAAGGGTACGAGGGAAATCCAACTCCATTGTTCAGGTTTCCTGCTGCCCCGCCGCTAAGAATGCGCAGCATATGTTGCATCTCTTCTTCATTCTCCAGTATGTCATGGCTTCTTACTCTTATCTCCTCCATCAGGAAGTCGTCAACGCCACCACGGTTGTCCTGCAACCGTCCAGGCCAGTCATCAAAAGGATTAGGAGCTGGGGATTGCATGGACAGACCAAGCGCTGAGAATTCGAAGTTTTGTTGCTGTGGTGGAGGTCCAAATGCTAGCATATTGGAGCTTCTTGATGCCTGAGTTTGGATGGAAGACCCATTGAACTGGCCTTCAGGGATCAATGAACTCATGCCATATTGCATGGTAATACTTTGTGAGATGTCTCGAGGATTGGATCCATATATCGCTACCTGGTTCCCGTTGGATGTGATTCTTGTCTCTTCTGATGAACAGAACAAAAAACTTCTAAAGTCCAGCTAATGGTAATTAACAAATGAAATATAGAATACTATGTGCACTTAAAAGTGTGGCATGATAATAAAATGATACGGCAAAAGAGCAATGCTGTAACGAAACCTTTTCTGAGCACACATATGAACTAAATTTGTAAAATATACATTCTATAACATTTTGCATTTGTGAAATTAAACAGCAGGATTAAAAATACTGTTACTTTTTAGACCCTGATGCATCTCATCCCATTTTGCATATTTCAGACACGTTATTACGATACAAAAAGAAAAATAATGTTAGCAAGAGAAATAAACACTGGAAATAGTATGTACTACGGAGTATCATGTAAATATGGTAGGTGGATAGAAACTGGAACCATGAAGTTTAGGTCAATAATAGAATTGAAGTTCATTTTAAACAATGCAGATAACTGTTCAACAAGCATGGCTAAAACATGTGTTTGGAGAAAACATGTGTTGAGCTACATGAGGCCAAAATCCTATACCTTTACCCGCAATGCTCATGGGAGATCGCTCAACATTTGCATGTCCTCGTACCAATTGTTTCTGAGGGTGCGATGAACCATAAGAAGCGGTGTTGCTTGTAGAAGCATTTGCAGCCTCACTTCTTGTTGTGACAGATTTTTTTTTCTGCTTAAGTCTCAACAATCCCTTGCCATCATACTCTATAACATTGATCCAATCATCATATGCTTGCTTCACCAAAGTATCCGCAAACACCTGTGATCAAGTAATGTGATGCTAACTTTCGCGACAAAAGGTACTTCAGATATCACCATACAAGGAACAAATCACTATTGGAGTAAGAGTAATATAGTGTCTATCAATAAGATTACTTCAAGAATATTGCAAGAGAGCCTTGCTGTGTTTTGTTTTAAATATTGCACTGAATGCCACATAACATCTCATACTGGGAAGGAAAGATACATATCTTCAGAAAAAAAAATTACATTCCTAAGACTAGAATAGCATAATGGCTGATAAATAGGCAGGTTGAGCGAGTCAGTCACTTGAGTAACTGAATTGAAGAAAAGGTGAAAAATATCCATGAGATATGTCCAAGATTACTGTAACCACAATATGACCATTAAAAATTTTCTGAGTGAATCTTTCAAGAAAAAACTGATCTTCAAAAAAAGAAGTTTCTGAGTGTCCAAATAAGTAATTTTGGCAACAGTACAACAGAAACCAAACTTCTTGGGTAGTGTGAATGCCCTGCCTAGGCCAATAAGTGTAACAGACTACTCCAGGCAAGAATGACAATGGTCAATAGACACTTGATGGTCAGCAAAGCAGGGCAACTTTTAGATGAGAAAGATGCATAGATTTAATACAACATACTAAGAGCCAACATTCAAGATACCAGAAAAAAACAAAAAATATAACATCAAGTATCTAATTTATAGATTATCAAGTGCAGACAATATATTAAAACGTCCAGTGATCTTCATCAACAGGGCATGTAAAAGATACTAACCCTCTGGTTTTCAGTAAGATTTTCCGTTGAAATAAACTGATCATCAGCAATCAAACCAGTGAATTCATATATGTTATTGAATATTGCACCAACACTTGCTGTATCCTTCGAGTAATATATATAATGCTTGCCGCTCAAAACACAAGTTTTCGCATGTTCAACGAGACTTTCCCACATCTTATTTGACATACCAGTGCCAAGGATCTGCAAAAGGCCAATAGAAGAAGCTGATATTTGGCTACCAACCAGCAAGGTTTGCAACTCACAAGTCACAGAGAGAAATAATACAACTTACACTTCTCAACTTCTGTTGATCTTTAACAAGAAGTTGAAGAAAATGTTCGACTGTATAGATTCCATTTGAGTTTAGCTTTCCATGGAATGCACCATCCTTTCCAATCTTTTCCAATCTCCAAACATCATCCTTAAGCGCAGGGGGGTAATGTTTCTTGTACACTAAAAAAAAGAGGGAATGCAGTCATACATAAGTACATTTTGGATTATTTAACAATGACATTAGATCTGTAAAGAACGCCGAAACATACATTCGCCTCTGTGATCTTTTACAGTAAAAGCCTCTGTCTTCGCCTCTTTGATACGAATTCCTTCACAAAATCCTGAAGAGACTCTCATCCCAAGTCTGAATTTTCTGCTCCTTATCCAGCTGGAATTGTCAGTGAAAATAAGATCTCCTATGGTCCCTACGCCTTCTTTAAGTGTCACATGGACATCACCATTTAAAAGAGGCCTCTTCCCTTCACGTTCTTTCACAATGTGGCTCTCGAATTCCTCTTCAGTCCAATCCTCATCCTTCTCTTTATTAAAATCACCCTCAAGCACAAGAACATCCAGTTTTGCACATGACTCGGGTCCTGAAGTAACAACATGTCCAGTATTTGCATCCAACAGTACAACATGTATTGATGCTCCCTGCTCGCCTTCTACTTTTCCTCCAGTAAAAAGTGGGAGTGCTAACCTACTCCTAAACTGAAGCTGGAGATTGCTACCATTAGGGCCTTCAAGTCTTTTGGGAGAGGTCCTGTTTTCACTCGGTACATGAAGCTTGACTTAAGTGACAGATCCAAATACCACTACAGAAATATAAATATCTACATCTCTTCATACGGTGCATCATCAAGAACAAGTTGTATAATCTTATACCTTCCTTCAATTCTGGCAGGTGCTGCTGCAGGTCCCAGTTTGGCTAAAGCACGCTCTACTTCTTCACTGACCTACAAATCAAATAGCATGCGGCGATTGATCAGGAAAGCAGCCAAATGAGTATACCAACAAGTTACACTAGATGATACCCCGCGCGTTGCTGCGGGAACCTTTGTTGAAAAATGCACATCTAGATGCTACAAAAAAAACACAAATTAAAATGTATGCTCACAGTTTTTATATTTTGAAATAATAAAACAGAAGAAGCATATGACAAGATTGAACTCAAGGGAATGTCATTTTTTAATGAAAATGTGAAAAATAAATGCTCCAAGAGTCCAATACACATACCATGGATAGTCACACAAGAATTAATGCATTTTTTTAACTTGTCACTGGCATGCATGATTACTGAGGTGTCATGGTTGCATAAATAGGTTACTTCAAGAAAATAACTTATGGTCACATGTATGATCACTGAGGTGTCATGATTGCATAAATAGGTTAGTGCAAGAAAGTAACTTATGGTCATATACTCATATGCAAGACCTGCTGCGGTGGCATGGCTGCATGTTAAGATAAATAATGGTAGTGGAGAATGCAAATTTTTAAATCATGACTGACATGCAAGATTGCTGAGGTGGCATGGTTGCTTGAATAGATTAGTGCAAAAAGTGTAATTTATGACCACATGCATGATTTGCTGTGGCATGCCATGTTAGGATAAATAGAGGTAGTAGGAATCGTCTACATATATAGGATATAGGATAACAGATGCTGCATTTTTTTAACTCACAACTCTTCGCAGAATCGGCTCAAGGGATGAACAAAGCTTCTGCAAACTGTCCAACTTGAGAGCTTCTACAATGACACTGAAGGAAAAAAGATAAGTTTCTAGGTAAATCATCATATAGATTTATCCGAGCTCGATATAATAAGCCTAAAAGTGAACGACACAAAAAAACAAAGGGTGCACACCTTAAAACCTTAAGTTTACATATATCATTTGTCATGTAATGGTTTACCAAGATTAAACAAAAATAGATGAAGTTAAGCATGTGTCAAATAGTTGTCATATGGTTTGAGAAAAAAGATATTAAAATTCAAGTAGTCAATGAGTGGTAACTGGTAAGTGAAGCATATGAGACAGATGCCTATTAAGAATTCCACTCAACGTTCAAGGTAGGATATAACAGCTATCTTACTAAAAGGGAAAAGGGTGTCGAATCGAGTCCTAGACCAGTGAATATACATATAACACTCTTAAACAATACCAACCAAAGAACTCATTACCTGACTATATGTGCATATTCCGTACTGTGGATGATAATACACTTTAGAGCTCATAAAAATGCTTTGAAGAAATATTTCAACTAAAATGGCCAACGCGGGACATGTTCTCACTTGTCACCCAAAAACTATGTTTTAAATCCCATTCTTAGTTTTGTAGAAGGAAACTCTTATTCACCAACAGCCCGATTTTAGCTGTCTAAGAGCAGATACAGTGATTTTGCACCTTCTACTGGGAGCAAATGCGCACTTTTCCGTATTAAAACAGGTCAGTGTAAGTGGACCCTGATAAGTGCCAAACGTCAGGGCGGAAGGGATGGCAATTCCGAACGTTTTGGTTGGCAACTTTAGTTAAGCGCGGTTGGCAACTTTAGTTAAGCGCGGTTGGCAACTTTAGTTGTAAGCACATGACAATTTTCTGCAGAGAGGACAATTTTCGATTTTTCCATTTTTTAGGTGGCAATTTTAGTTCAAAAAACGTTTGGCGATTATCATTTCCCAAAACCAAAGGCGTGTGGACACGAACTGAGCCAATCATTAACTACGGTAGCATCTCTTAATGGCATCTGAATTTAAGCTAGTGGTACAGCAAATCGCTAAATAACCAAGCCCTAGGAGCGTCTCTTAATGGCATCTGAATTTAAGTTTGGCCTGTCACACTCACCTGGCGAGGGCCGGAACGCGCGGTCGTTTAGGATCACGTTCGTCGTCGTTGCCGCCGCCGCCGCCGCTGCCGCCGGGGTCTAGCGCCCGCTTGGAGCCGGACCGGTCCATGTCCCGCCCCTGCCTCTGCATCCCCGCGGCGCCTCAACCCTGCCGGCGCCGTGAGTCAGATCTGCACCCACCACCACAAACTCAGAGATTAAAAACAAAATCCGAACCCCCGTGAAATCACCACCACGAATCGCAGACAGACAAAGGAAGCGTGGTGTGCCCAACCTTGGCGCAAAAGAAAAAAACAGATGGTGGAGAAGGCAGGTACTCGGGCTGCTGTGTCCGCCGTCGAGCCGGAGCAGTGACTGGGCGACGACTCGGCGCGAGCACGAGGGAGACGGAGAGAAAGATCTATGTGTGGCGTGGGTGGAGGTGGCGCCCGCCTTTTGCCTTTGATTTGTTTACTCGTTTTGGTTCGCGTACGACGACAGGGGCTTCAACAACCCCGCGCTCGGCCGTCTGTCAGGTGATCTGGATGACAGGTGGGACATGCGCGGATGGGACCCTGATGTCAGTGAGTGTGGTGGGTACGGTGGAGCCTGGAGAGTGCTCAAAGTTGTGGCGGCTATCATGGCCATTATTTTTCTCCATCGGGCAGGCAAATGTGCACTGCCGTGATTAGCTAGCTGTGCTAGTCACTGACAGTGCCTGGATGGCCCGCTAGTCGGTGGACTTGTTCGGAGTGGGTCGCCAAGTGGACACTACGTTACAACGTAAGATAGGGTAGTCTATGATGGAGCGCAGGTGAGGTGACAGATCGCCCACCATATGTGGATGTCAAGTCTGCCATGATCCAGTTCAACACAAAGGTCCGCTAAGATCGTCTGTGGGTGCGCGACCGTACGTTTGCTTATGATGTTTTCTCATTCGGCTTAGAGCATGTATCAGGCTTTTCAAACCCTTCCTATATGATCAGACACATGATTCGATTTCATAAAAACACGATCCAAACAAACTCTTTATAGCGATCCTATACATTTGGATTGACCGGCGCTACTCGTATCCAATCCCGTTTGAGGGCAGGGGGCGGGGTATGAGGAGGCTCAAGCGTGTTCATCGCGTCGGATCCGGCTCACCTAATCCACTCTGACCCCACATATATTCATCTAAGTTCGATTCTCAGATCAATTCCATCTAAGTTCGATTCTCAGATCAATTCCTAACCAATTTCACACTCCACTTCACCCCTAAGGGCATCTCCAAAGGGCCGATGCAAACAGGCCCGATTTTGGTTCACCTTTTATCCGTTTGGATCGGCCAAGCGGACAAATGACCGCCCTGTGTTCGTTTGGATCGACAAGTCCCTCGCGGTCGAAGGAAGGACGCATATTTGCTTCCACGATTATCATTGCAAAAGTCTTAATTATACAGTAAAAATGAAAAAGACCCTCCTAAACCCCTAGCTCATCATCGGTCGTTGTTGGGCCTCTCCCAGGGCCCTAGTCGTCCTCCATGTCGTCGTCGTCCCCGCTGAGGTCGATGAAGGCCGGCAGCGACCACGGCACGTCGGGTGGCCAATAGCCACGCGGAGGCGGTGTAGGAGGCGGTGGGGCGGCGGTGGCAGGAGAAGCTCTAAGGGGTCGGAGCCAAAGGTCCAGATCGTCCCAACGAGGTGACAGATGACCTCGCGCACCTGGGCCTCGTGGTCGTCGGCGGGCGGCGAAGGAAGGGACATCGGAGGCAATGCCTCATACCAAGGCATCGGGGGCGGGGGATAAGGTGGAGATGGCGGGGCATCGACTATGAGCTCTAGCATGTCGACGAGCTCTGGCCTGCCGGCGCTCCTCCCGCTCGGTCCCCTCGAGGGCCATGCGGAGGGCCTCCTCCTCATCTTAGTCGGGCGAGACGTAGGGGGCGATGACCTCTCGGCCTTCACCATGGGTGGCGCAGGCCCGCCCCCGTCGCAGATCTGCAGACCGCCATGATGGATCTGGGGTGTGCGAAGAGAGGGCAGCAACTCGTCCACCATGTTCCACCTGTAGACGTCGCAGCGGAGAGGGGTCGTAGCCGACAGCGACGTTAATTGGCGGTGGCACCGGCATCCTCACGGACTGAGGTGTCACCTCTTAGGCAGCTTCACATCGGAGTAGGGCACCGACCGCCCGTTCTTCCAGTACCACATCGCGTCCTCGATGCCGATGGGACGCGGTGGGGGCGTTCGCGGGAACGGCGGACTCCCAACGAGCCGTCGACTTCTCCATTGTGCGACATGGCAGGGGGAAGAGGTGGCGGGGGCGGTGAGGGAGTGAAGTGGGGACTGGTGGGGGTGGCCGGTCCTGTTAAGTGTGGTCGGTCCACGCCGCGTGAGAGAGTCAAAGGGGCGTCGTGAGGCTGCCAGGTGGGCGATCCAAATTGTCCCCAAATTTGAGTCTAGTTTTGGTCGCGCCAGACCGAAAAACGTACAAAAGCGGACCTCCAACTGTTTGGGTTGCCCCGTTGGGCCGCATTTTTTGACCTTGTGTAACAACCCGGGATTTCCCCTTATTTAGAAATTGCCTGTTATTTTTTTTAATTTTGCTTGGTCGTTATTGTTTGCGTGATAGTAATTAAATACTTCCTTCGATCCATAATAAATTTCTCTCATTTTGTATTAAGCTAGTACAAACTTTATACTAGATGAGCGACATTCATTATGGATCAAAGGGAGTAGTATATTGATTTCACCAATCTATCATTTGGTGAATTATATTCCCCCTCTTTTCGTATCGGCTTGCGTATTTGGTACACGACCCCGTTGCGGCACCAGGTAATCACCCGATCATCGTATTGACTTTCGGCACAAGATTGACCTCCACCATCGATGCGGAAACCCCATTTATTTAATAAATGGATTATTTTATCAGGGGATAGTTGATGTTCCCGGTTGAACACGAAACGTGGTAAATGGCGTAGTTATATTGTTCGGAGCACGTGGTTCGAATCGGAGTCTGTTCGAAGCCGAAACGATTTAAAACGTGCAACGTAGGAGCGGATATTACAAATAGGGGTATTTTCGGGTTTTCACCTACTCTCATAGACCCTTCTATATATAGCCATCACCCCCTACCATTTTAGGCAGCAACCTAAACCAACTTAGGGTTTCCCCCTAATCCTAACCCTAGTCGTCATCTCCTTCCTCCCCCATCAGATCTGGAGCCCCCCACCAACGATTTGGTCCGTTCGATCCAGATCGGGCGACTCCTGTGGTGCCACGTCACCAGATCGGGCCTCTCTCCAAAAGCAAGGAATTGAAAAGAGAGTTTTGGATCAAGATTGAAAGAATATGCGAAGAAGATGGATTGTGTTCATATGTTCAGAAGTGGTCTCTCTCCGAAATAAAGCATGGTGTGGTGAAAAATATACTTTTTATAACTATAATTATCCATGGCATAATCAACATATGAGCCTCATGTCCCACTATCTATAGACCATTGTTCAACAACATCTATAGTTAATGCTTCACCCAAAACCGCTATGCAACATGTATCTTGAAGTATTAAGACAAAATAGAGTGTTCCAATAAACATGATGACATGAAGTAGATGATATATTGTCTCCTCCCGGCGTTCAAAGACCAACTATTGCAACATTTCGAAATTCTAAATGGTGAAATATTAATTACTTAAGTAATATTAAATAAAACTTGCTAGTCGTGCTTTCTTATATTTAATTTTTGACTATGGTTTGATACTTTTGGATTTAAATGAATATTAAAAAAAAGAGGAAATAAAATGACTTTACCAAATATTCATTTATGATCTTATTTGAATTTTATTATTTAAGACAAATCCATCTACAAAAGAAAAATGAAAGAAGGTAATATGACACCTTTAATATTAAAAAGTTGGAAAATCTATTAAATCTAAATTTATTTTTATTTGGTGTTTAAGGATAGTTTATAAATTGCAAACGTTATCTCTCTCTCCTCTATGTATTGGGCCGTTTTCCTTTAGCCTGATAAAAAAGGCAGGAGCAGCATCCCTATCTACGCTCCTAAACCTCAAAAAGAAAAAAAAAATCTCTATCTACGCTCCTATCTTCCTTAAGCCCATTCTTTACAAATTATGCATTACAAAACCACTAATTAATAAGTATCCTTTGAAATGATCATTTTCAACCATCTTCAGTTGATAAGTGATGCACTACATATGAGTCACTCATCATAATTTGGACGTTTTCTATTTTTTGGTAATTTTTTTCTAAAAATGTTCTATCACTTGAACTTGCGTTCAAATCTCGAACAATTTTTACCGTGGGATTCCTTGTGTCGAGATCTTCAAAGCCAAATCCCATTTTAATAGGTTTTGATGTTTTCTTTTCAAAAGCGTACTTCTCATAGAAGTAAACCTATGCCTTTAAAAGAAGAAAATCTGCACCTTTCACCAAAAATGTATATTTTTTTCCTTTTTTGAAAGGCAGAATCGTTTTTCCTTTCATATATATATGCCTACATGAGAGACACGGCCTTACCTATCGAGAAAAAAAGAAAATACATTTTTTTTCCTTTCATAGAGGCACAACCTTACCTATCGCGAAAGCAAACTATAGCTCTCGTAAAAAAATAAACGTATATTTTTTATGTAAGATATATACTTTTTAATTTTTCTCTTACTAAAATCTAAGAAAAATCACGTGACAATCGAAAAGCTGAAAAACCTTGAAAAACTCTCTAAACCTTCAAAACATATAAACCATCTATTTCAAAAAAGCGCTCAACAAGTTTTTTTTTGAGGCAAAGCGCTCAACAAGTGATACGTGATGTGCTCTCGCCCCACCAAAAATAACATTTGCGAAACTCATGCAAAAAGATACTCGCTAACTAGTTACTCTCACTGCACTAATACTATCTCCTTTATTTATCGTACCTAATTACCACGTGCTTCCACATATAAATCTCACACTACTAGGAAACTTCTTATAGATAGATATAGATTCTGTGGCGTACCTAAAAGGGCATGCTCCACAGAATTATTTTTGTGGTACCATGCGCCACAGAAATATAGACATTTTTGTGGCGCATGTAAGTCCTCTGCGCCACTGAATTACAAAATTTTGTGGGCATGCTGTCACCGTGCGCCATTGAATTGCATGTGGGCCCTTGCGCCATAGAAAGACCTATAAATAGACGACCCACGGCGGCCTCTCCGCCCCCTCCCAACCCTAGCCCCCACTTTTCTTCGCCCCGATCCAATCTAGATCTAGCGCCGCCGCCGCGCACCCCTTCGGCGACCGCAAGAAGCTCCGGCGACCGTGCACTCCTCCCCGTCCTTGCTCTCCGCCGTCCGCTCCTACTTCGATTCCCGGCTCCCCGTCCCCGCCTCTGCTCCAGCTCGCAGCTGCCCGTGGTCGTTGCCGCCGCCGTCCAAGCTCGCCTCCTCAAGGTGACGAGGCCCTCCCTCCCACTCCTTCCTTCTCCATCCCTCCTCCCTCCTCCTCCTTCCTCCTCCCCCCTCCTCCCACCTTCTTTCTCCTCACCGTTCTCTGATGGCAATTAGTAGGAATTTGTGTTGCTCTCTGTTTTTATTTAGTCAATTGGTTAATGGCTAGCTTGTCATTTTTTAGTATACATTGTTTATCATTGATCAAATGTTGTGTGAAGTCTATCATTTATTTTCATATAACTGGAAACACTTATGTTTTTATTTTCTTAGATGGATAAATGAGTGAAATGCACGGTCAGGCCATAAACTAAAATTTAAGACACACTTTAAGCCATAAACTCAAATTTTGCACACATGAGGCCACAAACTGAACCTGCATAGGCGGAAGCATAGATCATGATCATTGCATGTGGAAAAGGACTGGACAAGAATCTTCTCTGCATAGGCGGAAGCATAAATCATGTTCATTGCAAGAACTGAACCTTTACACTTTGTTTAACTGAATAGATATGTGAAAAAACTAAACCTGTACAGTATGTTCCTATGTGTGAAAATCTGCTTTATATAGGTGGAAGAATAGGTCATGTTAAGTGAAAAAACCTAAACCTTTACACTCTATTTTAACTAAATTTTTTGAACATGTACTCATATTCAGTGCATAAACTGAATATATATGTTGATATTCATTGTAGAAACTGAATATATTCAGTGCAAAAAACTGAACAATTATTGCTTAAAGTGAATATATATGTTATAGTTGGTCTAAAGTCTGAACACTTACTTCATTTTAACTGAAGAAACTGAACATTTGATTATATTCAATGCAAAAACAGAATGTAGGAAATGTGCTGTAAATCTTGGAAATTTAAAGCTAGGAAAATTTGATGCTAACCTAGTTAATATGAAACGAAGGAAATACTAGTTATTGATATTCTTGTTGTATGTTAATATCTGCTATAGGCTTTCACATACATATGCAAGCTCTTTACTGCTTTTTTATCAACTTTGTGCTCTTTGTTATCTGATATGGAACATGGGAAAATGCTCATCACTCATTATAAATTTGTCTCCCTTGTGCCTTCTTATTTCATGTCAATGTCTGCAAGATAATTGTTGGCATTCAAGTAAAAGTAAACTGTTGAATAAATTAAATTTTGGCATTCAACTAAAAGTTTATTAGTGAATAAAATGATTTTTTGCATTTAACTGAATGTTGAGAGCAAACTGAATATTAGCCAAGTTTCTGTTCACTGAATGTTGAGAGCAAACTATTGAGTAGACAATAAAATAATCAACGACAAGGTTATACTCCTAGTGTATATAGACACTGAAGATGATTAAAATAATTTTTAGGAAGCTAATATTCAGTTTGCTCTCAACAACGAGTTTGGAAGAAAATTGAATTTTAACTGAAATAATCAACAACAAGTTTAGACAATCCTGTAGTTACTCCCACTTCTCTGCATGTCAAACTGAACTTGTGTAGTCCCAGTGTTTAGACACTAAAGTTACTCCTAGTGAACTGAAGATGTTGTTTAGAATTTTTATAGATGTCTTTAAACACTGAAGAAGTATTTTAAACTTTTGTTTACTCCTAGTGTCTGCTGCAATTGCAATGTTAAATGTTAATTACATTTAAATGAAGCTTTGTTCAAAGTTTCAGAATTCTTTGCTGCTGCAATTAATTACACTCAGTTTTGCACGTTTGTTATTTGTATGTAGAAAGCATGCCCAGGTACCCTATGTCACGTGCAAGGCTGATCCACAGGGAGTAGCCTAAGAAGTTTGAGTGGAAGAATAATCCATTCTTCACAGCAGTAGTGACCTACATTGACGGTGGGTCTGTTAAGCTGTAGATGTGCAAGCTTTCCACAGACGACACTCCTGAGTCCCAGGAGTCTGGGAAGATTTTCTAGTATGTAGGCTAGAAATTGGATGCTTCTAGCTAGGATGAGATTTTGATGCTTCTATGCTTTATGTACTAACTATGAAAGTGACTACTTCTATGGATATGTAAGTTGCGTAGACTTTGCATGCCATTTGAAAATTATCAAGTTTTTAAAACCTTACCTTTTATTTTTCCTTGAAAATTATCTCTTCATTGAACAATAACACATATAGGAGCAATGATTGCTTTGTTTAAGAGTTGAAATGGTCATAGGGTGATCAATGGTCATAATAAATATCAACATTTCTTCATGGCAAGTCAAACCCAATTCATTTTTTTGCCTTTTTGTCTAGTGTTTCATCTATATTATGTTAGGCTGCTGGAACTGCAATGCTTGCTTGCTTGCTTGCTCCTGTGGCACTAGCTTGTTTGTTCACAACCACTAGTAGTAGCATTATTAGTACCGTATGCTATAACTGAAATTTTATTAGAACTGCATGCCCCTATATGCACCTTCAGCTCTGTTTATTACTAACTACATATTTTGCAGCACGACCGACATGGTTTGCTCCCGCAAAAGCTGCCTCATTAGCACCGCCATCCGTATATTGCCATGTGGTCCCGACGCCCCTTGCCGCCAGCGCCAGCGCCGGCTCCAGCACCAGCGCCAGCAGACCCGGCACGCCAAGCGATAGTATGGGAAGCATCTCAGGCCGCAAAGGAGAAGAAACTCATCGTCATTTCTGCCGACGAAAAGTGAAGCTATGCATACCGACTTGTAATAATGTGATGAACACTATGTATATTGGGCTCTAAGTAATGTGATGATCACCAAGAGATGACTGTTGTTTATGAAGACCACTATATATTAATCTGCTGTTTGTGATGACCATTATGTATTAATCTGTTGTTTGTATAACATTTTTTATATATTTTTTGTATTGTTAATGTATTTTTGTGGCGCATGTATATAGGATTTCTGTGGCGCACGTTCCTCTTATGTGGCGCACCTCGCTCTGTGGCGCATGTACGCCTGGTGCACATTTCTGTGGCGCATGGCATATTTTAATGACGAGGTTTCTGTGACGCATCGACACATGCGCCACGGAAAGTGAAAACAGGTGCACCACAAATAGATATTTTCCTAGCAGTGTCATGTCCTCTCTACACCAACTAATAAAGGAAGAAAATTACTTCTCCCAAAAAATTTCTTATGGTCAAATGTTTAGTACGTCGTCCCTTGAGGAAATATCTAGTGCTCCCACTAGTTTAGATGCTACCAATGCTACCATTCAAAAAAACATTTTTTAAAGTTTCAAAAAATTCAGCAAAAAAGTGTGGTACTTCACAAGACATGCTTGAGCATGTTCTAAAATTTTCAGTTCCAAATTCGAAATGTGCATTCAGAAATAAAAAAGACAAATCTGAGATGAATAGTGGCATTTTCTTGCTTTTGTCTTTTTGTGACACTAGTGACACTATTCATCCTAGATTTGTCTTTTTTATTTCTGAATGCACATTTCGAATTTGAAACTGAAATTTTTTGAACATGCTCAAGCATGTCTTGTGAAGTACCACACTTTTTCGCTGAATTTTTTGAAACTTTTAAAAATGTTTTTTTAATGGTAGCATTGGTAGTACCTAAACTAGTGGGAGCACTAGATATTCTCTCGTCGTCCCTTCACGCAGACGTGCCTCGCCCATTCTTCCGAAATAGGCTCATCTATTTGGCCCGTGCTTGCATCGCTTCAGGCCCGCCTATTCTGGCCGGGGAAAAAAATATTAATAGATTTTATAAAATCATTAATTAAGGAATATTCCACCCTTCTAGTATACTATCACTCCTATCGTGCCGGGAAAAAAATGTTAATAGTTTTTACCTCTCATTGATCCCAAAATTAAGGAGTATTCAAGAATATGTTTTAACCTACTCTCATATACCCTTCTAGTATTCTATCACTCCTATCGTGCCGGGGAAAAAAATGTTAATAGTTTTTATGAAATCATTAATTAAGAAATACGGGTTTTCTTTATTCTACTGTATGCGCATCACTTTTAGTATTCTAGAGTTTTTTATTTCTTTCTTGATAAATCATTTTTATTTTTATTTTATCTTTAAACGGTGCATTTAAATCTTGAACCATTTTTACCGTTGGATTCCTTGCGTCGAGATTTTCATAACTATATCCCATGTTAATAGGTTTTAATGAAAAAAATTTATGAGAGGTACGATCGTACCTGTCACGAAATCAAACCCGTGCGTTTAGAAGGAGCAAATATATGGCTCTCACAAAAAGAAAAAAACATTTTTTTCCTTTTCGGGAGGCACGGTCGTGCCTCTCGTGAAAGCAAATATGTGCCTCTTGAGAGGCACAACTGTGCCGCTCGTAAAAACGCATTTTATTCTTCTTTCCGAGCCTCTCACGAAAGCAAACATATAGCTCCATAGGAGGCACTGTCATAGTTTTCGAAAAAAACGTGTTTTCCTTTTTTAAAAGGTACGAACGTGCCTCTCGCGAAAGCAAACCTGTACCTCCACGAAAGGCACGCTGTGCCTCATGAAAAGGAGAATAAACCCGTGCCCCCACGAGAAGCACAACCGTACCTTTTGAAAAAAAAGAAAATGCTTTTTTCTGGGTATTTTTTCAATTTTTCTCTCTTAAAAACCTAAGAGAAACTGTGGGAAAACCAGAATGCCACCCCCTCCAGTAAACCCCATCTAAACCCTGAAAACACATACAAAATAAAGAAAATAAATTTTCAAGGAAACATCCAGGATGCGACACGTGATGCGCTCTCATCTCACCAAAAATGATTCTTGCTGGACTCCCGCAAATAATATTCGTTAATTAGTTGCTCTCTGATTTTTGGAATCAACCTCGCAACCTGTCTTTCACGTAGGTATTTTTGCAACCTGCTAAGCCAGCTGAGTTCTTTGTCTTGAAGACAATGTTGATGCACCTAATAAATAGTCCTACCTCGCTTTTTTTACATCTAATAATCCTTCTGATTTATATAAGTTTTTGGGGTATTAATAGCATCTCCAATAACAGCTTTATTATAGGGCAGTAGTTTTTTTTAGTCTTTCGAAAAAACACACATGTGCAGTAAACATTTTCAGGATGCCCGAAGTCTAGAGGAGCCCCCAGCTAAACTGGATCCATTATTTCTCGATTGGTAAGAAAGACAGCCAGTATAACTCCACCAGTGAAGTGCCGGGCGGGATGGGCCTGGATGCGTGATGGAACATCGCGTGCGGCTGTAGATACGAGTGATATGAACAGTGTGAACCGATAAGCGGAGACGACCCAATCGACTTTCGCCAGCGCGTGCGTTCAAAACCTGGATTCTACACTTTAGTGGCTCCATCCGACATCGTCTTGTGACATTGCCGTTCTGATCGATCTGATCAGAGTCTCGGCGCTCGCAGCTGCATGCCATGCCCTGGGGGCTGTGGCTGGGGCTGGAGCTGGGAGAATCGGGTTGTAGTAGATTGTAGTGGCACAGAGGGCGTACTGTGAAGGGTGACAGGACTAAACCAGCGGCACGCATGTACGTACGACGTTACTCCGGCAGCGCTAGCAGTAGCTGCTGCCATGGGAGACCCCCCAGGGGGTCGATACAAGGATACACGCCCAAAACGCGTACAGAAACAACGCAGCGAAATCAAACAGGACGTACGTGTAGCTGCTACATATGCATGGGTCATATGGACTCATGCATGTGTGGGGTGGGTGACGATCGATGCTATCTAAAACGCCGTAGAAGTAAATACTTTACGTTAGATTGACGCGAACGAGATATCGAAGCATTTCATTTCCTTCAGTCTGTATATATGCATGTGACTAAGTGTTGCAACTTGTTACTAATTTCGTAACGTTTGTAAAAAGGAAAACCAAAACTTGCTACATACAGTATGCCACGAGTTTCGCGTACATCTATGTTGTTGTGCCCATCATGTGCGATGTGACAGTACCACTGTATAGAGGGCTGTACGTGCGAACAGATTTGTATACTTTTGAGAATACGGAATTTTTGTGATCTGACGGGAGGCTAGGGCACGCATGCATTCGAGCGGGCACAGTGAACGCCTAGAAAAGAAAGGCCCCGTCTAGCTAGGTCTGCATGCTGCATCTGACTCCACCACGAACGAGATCGACCAGCCCATGTTCGTCTCCATAATTAGCCCGTCCATGGATTCCCAGCGGGTGATGCGTCCCTGTTCACCGCAACAGTCGCCGGACTCATCTCCTTCGTCCAACTCGCCGGGCCTAGGCTCCCGTGCAACCTTAACTTCCTCATCGTACACGCCCTCCACTGCTCCACAACGTTGTACCACGCCAGGGAACTGTCGTTTCCAGTTTCCACCTTCTCATTGCTCTGTCTCTGCGTGCACGCACTTGCTCTGTGCCGCCGTTGGCTAGCTAGCTACGGGCGTTGTGCCAACCAGCTAAACACCACCACCTCTCTCGCTCTACCCTTACCAGTACATATCCGCGAATGCATAGGATTCGTACGGTTAATATGTAGTACAGTAGTATTTGTGAACTTTGACCACACGACCATGCTCGTCAGAGAGGATTAGGATAAGGTGCTTTTTTGAGCAAAAGAAAGGAGGCCATCCCCTTTCTGATTTCATTTATAGAAATCAAGAGATTCGGAGACCAACATCAAGAACGAAGCCACAGACCGGCAAACACTATACTGCACGATGGCAGCATAGCCTAAATTGGTCACGCAGGAACCAAATATAACAGGGTTCAAACTAGATTACGATCATCTCAGAGAATCAGTCTAAACTGCAACCAATTAAGGTAACTACTACTACATATTGCCAGCCACCATAGCATGATGACGAAGAACCAACCTTCAGAACCTTTAAGAGACCAGCAAAAAGAAAGAGAAACTACTGCATACGAGGAAAGCAAGACTTGGCGGCGTCCATCAAACTGCTCCAGTGATCCGCAGAACTCCAGGTCTCCATCCCTGCGACGATCTATATACTTCATTTTCCACCTGACTTATTAGTCTTGTACCCAGCATCGATAGATTTTCCTTTTCCTTTTTTATCTGCAAAGGAGCCCAATCCAATCCAGGCAGTCAGTAATTTCACACACAATAAAGGGGTAACATTCTGTTTTCTATTGAAAACCATATCATTTCTGGTTTTCCATATTGCCCAGAAAAGATAGATATCCGCACTAGCACTAATTTCCTATCATTTTTGGTAAATCTGTCTAGCCAATCTCCAAGACAGCTACCCAATGAGTCAGGGGTATTATTCAAATTAAAAGAGCATCTCAAATGACACCAAATCAATTTAGCCATAGAGCACTTGAAAAAAAAAATGATCTATGGTTTCGGTAGATCCACAAAACACACAATGGTCATTTCCTTTCCAACCTCTTTTGAGAAGATTATCCTTAGTTAATATGCTATTTCTACACATCAACGAGCTAAAGAATTTATTTTTCGCAGGAACTTTAACTTTCCATAGAAATTTCTGAGAGAAGTTACAGGAAGTACCTACCAATTCCTTATATAATGATTTAACAGAGAAACATTCTTTTTTAGTAAGTAACCATTGTATTCTATCTTTCTGTTTAGAAAGTGTAACTTCTCCACATCTCTATTTACAGCTTCCCCAAAGAATGAGGGATTCTCCAATTAAAGTTCTCCTAAAAGAAAAGTTGTCTAGGCCTAAATTGAAAGCCTCAGCAACAGAGATGTTTTTATTAAAGCATAAACTATATATTCTAGGTTAAGCCTCCATTAAAGTTTTGTCATTCAGCCAAAGATCTTCCCAGAAACTAGTATTACTTCCATTCCCTACATGTTTCCTGCAATTTTCATAAAATATGTTCTTAATAGACATGAGGATTTTCCAAAAATAGGAATCCCCAGGTTTTGGTTTTATCCTAGCAATACATTTGTTTTCAGCATATTTCTTAATTAAAATTTCCTGCCAAAGTCCTTGTTCAGTTTCAAGTTTCCAAAGCCATTTGGTCAAGAGAGCTTGATTCATAGTATCTAGGTTAAGGACCCCTAGCCCCACTTGATGGGCAAAAAGCAAGTTTTCCAGTTAACCAGGTGATATTTCTTTTTCCCTTCATCAGCTTGCCATACCAGCCTGGATCTGAAAAAGGCCAATTTCTTTCTCACACCAACTGGCAAAGGGTAAAACGACATCATATAAATGGGCATGTTGGTAAGATAGGCTTGAACCAAAGTAGTCCTTCCAGCCATGTGTAATAACCTACCCTGCCAACAGCTACATCTCCCCTCAACTTTCTTCAGGACCCCATCCCAGAGACCATTACTGATTCTCCCTTTAGAGACAGGAATACCTAGGTATTTCAAAGGTAATCCCCCCCTTCACAAGCAAAAATTTCTTGATAATGATTAATATTCTCTTTGGTGTCACCTAAGGCAAAAATCTCACTCTTATAGAAGTTGATTTTCAGTCCGGACATTTACTCAAAGGCACCCAAAATAAATTTAAGCCTTCTTGCATCATCTATATCATCCTGAAGTAAATTTTTTTGTGTCATCAGCATATTGAAGCATATTCACCCCTCCTTCATTACAATCTACCATCACCCCTTTTACTAGATTATGTCTTTTAGCTTTATCAATGATAACATCTAAAGCATCAGCAGCCAGGTCAAACAACACAGGAGATAAAGCATCCCCTTGTCTCAAACCTGTCTGAGTCTTAAAGTATGGTCCAATATTATCATTAACTTTAATGCCTACCTTACCCCCAATCATAAACTTCATCACCCAGTCACACCATTTTTCAAGAAAACCGTTCATTTTAAGCATTTGATAAACAAAAGGCTACTTAATCTTATCATAGGCTTTCTCAAAATCCACCTTAAAGAGCAAAGCATTCTGCTCTTTAGAATTAATGGAATTAATAGCTTCATGTTAATAACAATCCCTTCCATGATGTATCTCCCTTTCACGAAGGTAGTTTGGTTTCTGGAAATGGCAGGGTTAACTCCCCTACTAAGTTTGTTCATCAACTCCTTAGTAATGATTTTAAAGCTAATATTAAGAAGACAGATAGGTTTGAACTTCTTAATCTGTTTAGCATCTTTGATCTTAGGTATAAGGGTAATGATTCCATAATTCAACCTAGATAAATCAAGGCAACCTTTATGAAAATCATCAAGAAAATTCTTCAAATCCCCTTTCACCATATCCCAAAAATGCTGGTAAAAATCAGATGGGAGACCATCTGGCCCAGGGCTCTTATTATTTTTCATTTTGAAAACCACCTCTTTAATTTCTTCCAAAGTGAAATCAGATGTAAGAGATTCAGAGTCCTCTTGTGTCAATTGTGTCATATGTTGTTCACCAAGGGAGATAGAGGATATCTCAGGTGTCCCAAAAAGATTTTTTTATAAAAATGTGTGATATAATTGATCAGATTATGCTCTCCTTCAATCACCTGTCCTTTTTGTTATAAGGAGTGAATTCTATTTTTCCTCCTCCTACAATTTACTTTTGCATGGTAGTATTTAGAATTACAGTCCCCATATTTAATTTCATCACTCTTGAATATTTGTAGCCATCTCCTCTCCTCTTGCTCTAGCAATCTATTAACTTGGTCTCTCAACTCCTTCTGCTCAATATAATTATGAGCAGACACTCCCACAACCTCAGCCTCTTTATCAATTTTCTCAAGTTTCCCAAGAACCTCTAATTTCAATTTTCTACTAAGAGCCTCAGCATTGTTAACCCATCCTTTCATTTTTTCCTAATAATTCTCACCCTAGCTTGACATCTATCAATGCTCGAGTTAGCATTAGGCTTATCCCAATTTTTCAAAATAAAATCCGTAAACCCCTCTTTCAACATCCAGGCATTTTCAAACCTAAAAATGGGAGTATGCCACGAGCTTCCTTCCTGATCAAGATCAATTGAGGCTCCCGAAGGCCATTCCTCTTCAGGATAAAGGCAAGTCCAAGACGGTGCCCCTCAAGACCGCCTTGCTTTTGCTAAGATAGGTAGCTTTAGTCGGGATAAGGACAGAGCTTGCCCCATCACCATTGGCCTCATGTGGCAGCCCTTCCCACCAGGTTGTGGGGTAAGAGGACCAAGGCACACATATAAGTGCCAAATAGGGCACCGTAGAGGGGATCGGCCATTCCAGATCTCAAACTTGTAGCTCTCCAGTCTCCATGTTCATCTCCACTGGAGCAATCCTAGACAAGCAGGAAGTAGGGATTTACACCATGACGGTGACCCGAACCTGCAGGGTAGCTCCTTGTGTCTCCACCATGTTGCATGCTTGACTGATTTGCAGATTCGTCCACCCTCGCCATCGTCGTCTCTAAGATCGTGAAGCTAAGCCCCCTGTGTTTGAACTCGGGTTTTGGGGAATTTCCTTCAGACAAATCTCTCTAACATTCTTATTATGCCACTAGGCATATTTTTCATCATGTTTTCCAATAGTGCCTTAGAATTTGCTTGCTCATGTTAATTAAAGTTTCAAATGCAGCTGAACCTAGAAGATTCCTTGATAACATTAAGTCCACCATATAAGGTGTGATGCATTAGACAATCATCAAGTTCTTTACTTGGCAATTTGTAATCATGCTTTTGATTCTTTCCCAAGATGGTGCTAAGTGTTCAATATTATTTTGTCTAAAGTTCATGATAGCATTTATTAGTTATATTATCTTAGCAGGAGGATATTTTTTTCAATAAAATGTTATTTGCATTTGTTCCATGGAAAATGCATATGTACCTACACAAGCGATACATTTCCTACCCCACCATTCACTAAAAATCATGTTGCTTCGAGATCTGTGCAGCCATGCACCATGAATTGCATAAAGTCATACTAGTATTTTTGTGCATGCTACTAGAATATCCGGTTAAGGTTCATGTTGGTGTGATGATTTTTTTAAATTAACAATGTGCACCAAATAAATCTGCTTAGGTGTAATGCGGATCTCAATGCACAGATGAATGGTGTGAATATGACATGTATCGATTGTGTTGGCACAAAATCCGCACTCTTTTTCCATGAATAAATGCTACCTTTAGGTAAAATTGTAACCATTCTTTAGTTGTTGCTCTTAATGAGAAGAAAAATCAGTTAAGTTTCACATAATTATCTTCTCCTCTCTACATTTTTGCATATAACACACTTGACCAAAATTATGCAAATGAGCAACATCATCCTTACTAAAATTTCTAAAGAAATTGTTGTTTTGTAACTAAGTTGAGCAAAGTGGGGCTACTATCATAAGATTCAACATTAATGGTGGACGCATTGATAGGTCTACTCATAAAATTATTGTTATTTGTATTATTATTGGTAATAGATAAGTATTTTAACTACTAAAAAAAATATAATTACTAGCTTAATTAAATATTTTTGTGAAGTTTTTGATAACTTTGCAAAACTAAACAAATAAGGAAGAAATAAACTACAACTAGGCTATATATAAAGCATGGAAGATAATAAAAGCGCTAAAAAATCTATTGTAATAATGGTATCTTCACGGTAGCGGCACCGAAAAAGATTGGGTTAATTGGATGTATGCCACTTCAATTTTCATCACTTGAAGAAATGCCATTACAAAAACTTAATTTGGAAATATGCCACTCCAACTTTGCTATTCCTCTATATATGCCATTATGATCATTACCGAACAGTGTACATTCAGTTATATTCCCGTACGTACACAACTCATTTATAGACAGACAGGTAAAAGAAAAGAAAATAATTCATATGTACCCGAAAAAGGGCTCATATTAGACAGTAGAATCATATTAGTGTTTTTAATTTTCCGTCATTTTTTCAGTTTTTTTCTGAGAAGTTCAAATTTTTGGCAAAAAAATGAATTTTTTGAATTCTTTGGCAGCCGAAAGAGCCCAAAATGCTTTCGAAAGTTGAATACATAGGTATTACAATAAATACTGCAATACACACTGAAATACATGTATTTTTTTCAACCATTATGCTCTTTAAGTACAGGAAATGGCATACATAGAGGTATAGCAAAGTTGCACTGGCATATTTCCAAGTTCAGTTTTTGTAATGGCATTTCTCCAAGTGATGAAAATTGGAGTGGCATAGATCTAATTAACCCAAAAACATTTGTTGACGGGAGGTTATTCCAATGGAGAGTGTATCTCCCGGGCAATGATGCAAAGAAAAGGTTTTGACGGTATGTAAGATTTCAATGGATAGTGTATCTCCCAACTTGCTTGAAGGTATATATTACCATGAGAACCCTCCCCCCCCCCCCCCCCCCCCCAACATTGGAGTTCTTAGCACGTGACATGTTTTCACTCGGCGAGAAACAAATTTAACAATCTCTAGAGATACGTGCACATACTAACAAAATAACCACATGTGATTTTTGACCGTGCCCAGCTATGATACCTACCCCTCCTCCTTCTCCTCCTCTCCCAAAACCCTAGTGCTCGTGCCCACTGAGAATTGTTCTTCTCCGAGAGGTGGTTGCAATAATTAACTTGCTGTGATGAGAATGATGCTACTAATTGTGGTTTGCTACTGAACTATGTTGTATGTATGTGTGAATTGCCGAGTTTTCTATTTTCCAAGTATTATACTCGGTAAGGACATCTTTGCCGAGTGCTTGTGGAATGAAATGAAGCAAAGACGCCGACACTCGGCAAAATGAATTTTTCAGTAGTGGAGGCTTCCACGTTGCATTCTCATTTTGTCATTTTTACCATGTGTAAACTTAGCGTTTTGTTGGTATTGGTGAACTCATTTTACTTTGTTTTTTGTGTGTTGTGTGCATGAAAACGCTGAGGCCCTAAAAAGCCCTATGTATTGTGTTAAATCATGCATCTTGATGTCGAGTTGCAAAGAAATAAAACATTTTGTTGTGTTATAAAACATGCTCCAGAGGAGACAGGGACCATATATGCATGCAATAATGTTGCATGTCTCTACACGGTTCGATCAGAGGCTTGGCTTGCTGGGGCTTGGTGTGAGCTTGGTAGATTGAGCAGCATTCATAATAGGACATCGGCCATGTCTGTGGCTATGAAAGCCTACCCGTGTTGGCTCTTGGACCCGTGCTGCCCCGCGAGTGCGTACGAGCGCAGCCAGAACAGTGCCATGCACATACACATCGAACAGTTCCGAGGTGAAAGCTAGCTAGCCATAGCGCGGAGACGGCACGGGGACATGTAGATCAGTAGTAGATGTGTAGGGTGGTCATTGATCGTGAGAGCACTGACCAGGCCACAGGCCAGGAAAGAGAGGCCCGGATTAACCATCCTCGGCATGCAGGACGACGCAGCGTCTCAGTCTCAGGCAGTCAGAGCCGTTGAGTGCCGTCAGTTTCATAGCTGGTTTTTACTGCAAATGTTTCATGTGTGGAGTGTTCACTGTTTCGTTTCCGACAGGGCAGCCCCACACCCCGGCCGCGCCACAATATCATGGCACCTCCCCCTCCCCCCTGGGAGTGAGCTGCCTGCGTGATTGATTGCCACATTGTGTGTGTATATCCACTTCCAGTGTCACTTGTGGCTTCTTTCTTGTACCTGAGGTAGCTAGCCTGTCGCCCGGCGCCGGTTGTGACATGGACATGGGGATGGGGATGGGGATGGGGAGGGGGGTGGACAGGGAGGAGGGGCTCAACCTGAGCCTGTCGCTGCAGCGGTCTCCGACGTCGCCGCCGAGGTTCCAGGCGGTGTTCGCCTGCTGCTACTGCCCCAGGAAGTTCAGGAGCTCGCAGGCGCTCGGCGGCCACCAGAACGCACACAAGCTGCAGCGCAACCTGGCCAGGCGGGGCCGGGAAGCCACCACCGCGTTGTCATTGGCGGCGGCGGGAGAGCAAGGTAAGGCTGCCGTCGATGATGACGAGAGTGCTCCGCTGCGCCCCGCGGATCCGGACGCCGCCGACGCGTGGGGAGGAGGGAGGATGCATCACCACCGTCGCCAGCAAGGGTCCGGTGCTCCGGGAGCAGCCTCGTCTGGTGCGGCAAGAGGCAACGAGGAGCTTGCGGATGAGATGATTGACCTGTCCCTGAAGTTATGATCTACCGATGCAGGAGCATGGGCTAGTTCTAGGCTTCTAGCTAGCTTGCCCGTAGCGGCATGAAGTTCCTCTCTTCCATTTGTTTCATTTCCTTCCCGTCATTTCTTGTGTGTGTCTCTGCTATCGCTTGTCAGGTTAATCGTTGTTCGGTGGCTTCTGGTTTGGGCTTGACACTGTACTCGATCTTCAGGTATCTCCATCCATGGATTGTTAAGTAGCTATACTGATCAGAAGCTTTTGATGGAACTGTTTGCACTTTGCAGTAATCTACTACTGGTCGTAAATATGGGTGCCTAGAATAACTTTTCCTCTTTGATAAATCTGGAGTACTCTGAACTCTTCATATTTCCATTTGTGGTTAACTAAACTAGCTAGCTGTCTGCTAGCTTGTTGCTTCAAGGGTTTATCAGGTTAACTCGTTAGAATTTTCATGACGTATCGCCGTCGGTAGCGTCTTGTCCTGGGGAACTCCTGTTTACATAGTTCATGAATCATTAGCACTGCACTATAATATATATGTACTGTGATGAAGAACATCTGTGTCAGATCAGAGTCAGGCACCTTTTTACGATTTACATCTTGTGTGATATGCTATGCTTAAATTTAGGAGCAACCTTTTCTTTTTCATTGCTTTGCTAATGGAGAGGCAAAGCGTTTGGCCGGTGTTTTCAGCTATTGATTCTTTTCGCTTGGACATAAGATACATAGTACTGCCAGCGTTGATGACCATCCTTTAATTTTTTGCTGTTTTGCATCTGGGTCGGATGAACTGCAGCACGCTGGAAATACCAGAAGCAATATATATATATAGAGCGGGAAAACTTGCCGGCATCTCGTTTCTTTCTTTTCTGATTTAATCTAGTGCACTAAATAACTGATTGTAACAGTCATATATATCATGGTCGAAATAAATCAATATGTGTTGACTTGCTGGGAGAGGGAGTGGAAATGAAACTAAGCAGGCAAATTCACTATGAAAGAACAGCATCACCTCGGAAGCCATGACAGAAAAAGCTGCGCGCTCATACATGCGTCCACCACCGATAAGGGGGAAGAAAGGCCATATAACACCTGCAAGGTAGTCAAATGCTGCATGATCGCTGCCTGCAGAGAGGCCCT
The DNA here is from genome assembly GCA_950022295.1 of Bromus sterilis. Taxonomy (NCBI): domain Eukaryota; kingdom Viridiplantae; phylum Streptophyta; class Magnoliopsida; order Poales; family Poaceae; genus Bromus; species Bromus sterilis. The sequence goes on along the minus strand of OX465596.1, from coordinate 79,212,076 downwards.
GTAGGGTTTTCTGCATTGAATATAGTGAATATTATGTATAAGTTCACAGGGCATTTTTGGCTGAACCCTCAAAATTTAGCCCCTCAAACTAAAACCCTCCTCAGACATTAACTCCTTAATTTTTAGAAGTTAAGAAAAGGTGGTTCCTAGCCAAAGTCCTAAAGTTAACTCCCTGAAAATTTTTACACACTATTTCATTTCAAACACAAATTTAAACTACTCAATTACATAATTAAACAAAGGTAGCACATCATATATAGCATAATTAGATAGCTTATTACATCATACATAGCATATTTTATTTATATCCCATGGTAGGGGCACACTTTACGATGATGTCAATACAATAAGTGTACTCCTGACTCAATGATAAGCATGATGTAGGAACATCTAACGGAAGCCAATGGCAGCGTATCAGTTTATGCAATGATCTAGTGTACCAAAGAAATAAAAAACAAATAAACCATCCGAATTTCTCTAGTCATGTAATAGTTGATGATGGAACTTGCATGACAATATACTACGAATGACTTTGAAAATGTCATGATAGGTAGGTATGGTGGTTGTTTTGAGAAAAGATGTATGATTTTTATGTATGAGAACAACAGGAAGTCCTCTGATGGATGTAGATGTACCATCGAAGGATGCACCATGTCTTGGGGTGAGAGTGGGCAATGCACGGTACTGGAAAGGATAGAAAATATGGATAGGTGAAAGTGCAATAAAATCACAAACTCACATTAGTCATAAAGAACTCAGAAACTTATTACAGGCTTGTTATATATGGTTTAGTTCAAGACTTTGCATGTGATCCATGTATCCTTAGGAAAGTGTTTGATGGGAGTGGTTACCCGTTGCACATCCCGACCCATCCTATGTGAGTGTTTACTTACAACGTCCAGTTCAACGTGGATTGATTCGAGTGACACTTTGTTATCAACTTTTATATAAAAAATTAGGACACGTTGAGCCAACATATGACATTTATCACTAATTTACGCAATTTATTAACCAACAAGTTCACTATTATTCCTTTGATACCTCAAAACTATTGCAAGACATCCTATCTTCAAGTTAATGATTCCAGATTAACTTATGTAATTATATATACCACCTAACATACATACCACCAAGTATATTAATGCCAACTAATATACTATTGAACTCTACAAACATATATAAGTGAAGAAAGAGAGTTTTTAATCATTTCTAACGAACTACCGTCGTGCTCTAACAAATCTATAATACCTAAATAGTTCATTCCCACTAAACTATTTATCTTGACATGCAAGCTATCCACATCATCAAGTAGGTCCACCATATAAAAAATCCACTAACTCTTCATACACATGATCCCATTAAATTCGCATCCGCTTGCAACCTTTCACAAATAGATATTAACTTTTTTCCACTCAACCTCACGATTTAGAAGTGCTTTTTATATAGAAAATCAAATTATGAGATACCTCATATTTTATTCTTTTTCTATGCGACAACTTTTTTATGAATGCAAATATGTAGTTGCTATCATTGTTTTAGGTTTAGCCAAGGCTATCCCAACATGCAAGCTATCCACATCACCCACTATTATAGCCAATCATTTTTCCATGTCATCTACTAACAAAACCCCATGCATTTATGGTATCTATCCCAACATGCAAGCTATCCATATCACTCACTTTTGTAGCCAATCTTTTATTCATGCCATTCTCTTTCATTTACATGCATCTTATACCCTTTTAATTTATATTGTAGAGTTATTATAGAGATTTTCGCCTCGTTGCAGTGGAAATCTCTATAAGAACTCTACAATGTAAATAAAATTATATAAGATATATGCATGAAATTGAGAATTGTCTACAAAAAATGCAAAAAACATTTTTTCGTAGTGCTTAAGGTTCTAAATTTATTTGGCATGAGATTATTGTTTACTCCATCACTAAAGTGATTATATATATGGTGGCTAAATGAATGGATGATGTGGTGGTGATGTGGATAATTGTTGAATGACTAAAAATATATTATGTGTATAGCTTGTATGTAGAGATAGACTATTTATGGTGGCTTAATGAATGGATGATGTGGTGGTGATGTGGATAATTGTTGAATGACTAAAAATAGATTATGTGTATAGCTTGTATGTAGAGATAGACTATTATTAATAAATGTCAGTGGAGATGGTGTGAAGAATTGGTTGGTTAATAGGTAAAATGATGTGGATACACCCCGCATGTTGCAACTGAAATCTTTAAAAAAAGTCATTGTTTAAACAAAAGGAGTTATTGATGTATGAAATATGAATTTGTTTCTAGAAACATGAAAGATCCAGTTTATCATAATAGTAAAAAAACTCAATTTTTGATCTAGAATTATTTTATATTTGATGACTAAAAATTGGTAGCATGTACATTTGCATGGATATTGAATTGCATGATGAGATAGACACAATAAATGCATTTTAGTTGTTTTTTAGTGGATGACATGAACAAATCATTGGCTACTATAGTGGGTGATGCGGATAGCTTGCATGTTAAGGTGGACATCATAAATTCATCTTAGTGGTGTTTTTCTTTATAACAGATAAAATCACACTCATTTTTGGATATTTCATCAATCTATATCTCTTATAAAGCAAAACCCCGCTAAGATGCATTTATAGTGTCTATCTCAACATGCAAGCTATCCACATCACCCACTATTGTAGCCAATCATTTGTCCATGTCATCCACTAAAAAGCTCCACTAAGATGCATTTATGGTATCTATCTCAACATGCAAGCACTAGTAGAAAGAGTCCCATTTGTCCCGGTTCCGTAACCGGGACTAAAGGGTCGTTACTAATGCCCAAAACCTTTAGTCCCGGTTGGGTCACGAACCGGGGCAGATGGGCCTCCACGTGGCCGCTGTGGCTTGCCCAGGCGGGAGGGCCTTTTGTCCCGGTTGGTGCCACCAACCGGGACGAGCTAGGTTTTTGTTTTGAAAGGGTGGGGGGGGGGGGTTAGGGGGTTTTGCAGGGGTTAATTTAGGGGTTTCATATATTGTTTTAGCTAGCTAATAAAGAGAGTTGTGTACTCTCTTATCACCATCTAGGAGAGAAAGGATTCATCTCATATATATCATCATGATCATAATTAATATCCAACACACAAAGGTCCTTTGCTAGTTTAACTTCGCTAATATCAAACACAAAGTTCCATTTCCATAATATTACCTCAACTCCTCATATATATCACCTATGAGACTGCTCATCCTCATAAGGGTAAATATAAAAAAACCAAAAGACACCTCCATTTCCATAATGTAATATGGAGAAGACCTTGTCCCAATCTTTTATATTCTTCCGAATCACTACCCGTTTCCAATTTTTTATTCTTAAGGAGCCACCATCACGTTCACTTTCAGTGGAGTAGTCAGTCTTGAAGAGTTCTTCCCATGGCCGTAGAAGGCATCCACAACTGTAAGCCACAACTGTAAGCTCGCCTCTAGAAGGCATCCATCTAGGCACACATTTTTTCGGGATTTTCTGTTGAAAACATATGAGTAAAATACTTAGTAATGCGGTATAGTTAATCTTAGGTCAAAAGATTTCTGAAAATGATGAACTAGTGACAGAACAGTAAAAAATCTCACCATGATATAGTTTGATACATATACCGGCAACAACTCGAGAAAAAATGGAACATATGGAGTATAAGATTTGCTTGCAAAGCCAGTTACATCTTTAAGAAAGGAGATTTACTCATCTTGTTCATCCATAGTTAGCTCCTCAACGCCACCATTATAGAAAGCATTATCAAACATCTTGCGTATACCCATCGGAGCATAGAGATGAACTGGCAATTATAACAAAGTTTTCAACTTGGGAAGCAAAGAAATAAGGAAAGAAAACAAGTAAAATTTGGTTAAGAAACTCACGTTGAGATAGTACCAGCTTCTTGTCGTCCACTAGCATCCAAATATCCTTATTTTTAAATACATCTCGGCGACAAGGTCCAAGATCAAAGGTTATTTGTATACCCTCCTGTAATGCATATGCCTTGCACAATGCATGCCAATTTGGACAAGCAAAATAAGTGCACCAAGATTTATTAGTGACATCAATCCTCAAAGTTATACCATGTTTCGTCGTCTTTAGTTTGACTTCCTTTGTTTCATTCTTTTGCCAATCATTGAATTTAATAAAGTCACATACTTGGCGTCTTGCATAACATGGGATGCGCTAGTTGATTATAAAAAAATTACACGTCAAAACAAAAATTTAAGTGCGAAGCATGCTTAAATAAGAAGGACGATGTCGACGCAGAAGTGGTATATACCGTTATTTTTACGAAGTCACCCCTAAGCGTGAGGGAGAAATATCTTTCTTCATCCCCATCCAACTCTGGATACCTGTCGCACCGACCCGATTTATCGTCACAATAGGGCACTGGACGAGTTGTTCATCGTCAGCCATTTTCTGAGTTCGGTGTCGTCGTCGGCGTCGTCTTGACGCAAATGGCGAGATGGGAACGACGACTGGAAGGCGGGGGATTATATACCAAGAGAATAGGTCCCGTTTGGTTCAAAGTTAATACACACAAAAAATGATGAACTAAAATAAAAATGCAGCAATAATATTTTAAAACAAGGTTGCATAGTGCCTCATATTTGAAGTGCACACATAAGCGATTCTAGGACAGTGTGGCGACGAACCCAAGTAGGATGAACAAGTTTCATACTTGTATATATCACAAGGGTGCTTGGTCATACATATATATCGAGTAATACAACGGTAAACAACATGACTAATACAGTAAACAACGTCGGGTGCAGCGGAAGGTGGCCACCCAAAGAGAAGGAACCACAACGAACTCGTAGCTCGGATGAGATCCCTGAAGAACCTTACAGGTCCTCCATGACCCGGCGTCCAACGCCACCAAGTAGCGACGGACGTGCTCGTCCTCCTCCCTGTCACGTCGGCGTACAATCCACTCGGGGCCCGGCTGCCTCCGCACCGACTGCGGCCCACGCGACCGCCACCAAAGAAGATCCGGGTCGACGACAAGACCCGGATTCCTCACTAAGCGGCGCGCCTCGGAGATCACTTCCCAGTGCCAGCCCGGGGGAGCCCAGTCCCGGACATCGCCCATCCCATCAAGAAGGTGCTCTCCGACGCGGCGACGACGGGGATGCGGGCCAGGCATCGTTGCCGAGAACTTATTTAATATGCAAAGTTTTATTAACATGAATGAGTGAAAAAATTATACTAACTAACAAATTAACAAAATAAGACAAAGATACTTAGCTATCTATCTATCTATCTATCTATCTATCTATCTATCTATCTATCTATCTATCTATCTATTATACACAGATTCTACTCTATCTATTATAAATCTATCTATTTATTATAGCTATCTCTATCTATCTATCTAGTTATTTATCTATCTATTATACACAGATTCTACTCTATCTATCTATCTATCTATCATCTATTTATTTATCTATCTATTTATCTAGCGTCCGGAGACTCACCAGTGGGCGAGGTGGCGACGTAGAGGAGCGGGGCGGCCGGCGTCGGTGGAGGAGTGTGGGGGCGGCGACGTCGGTGGAGCGGGGCGGCGGCGGAGGAGCGGGGCGGCGAGGCGCGGTGGTGAGGAACGGAGGAACGGGGCGGCGGCAATGCGAAGCGAGGAAGGAGAGATGCTCGGGGTGCCGCAGGCGAGGTCGTCGGCGACTGCGGGGGCGGTGCGGCGCGACGCGGCAATCGGGCAGCCTGACGGCGTCAATGTCGTCGTCGGCGTCGTTTGAGCCAAATGGCAAGATGGGAACGACGGCTGGAAGGCGGGGGGGATTATATACCAAGATAATAGGTCCCGGTTGGTGGCACCAATCGGTACTAAAGGTGGGTATTCGTACCGGTTGATGTCACCAACCGGGACCAATGATCCTTTTTCAGCAGCCCAAAGGGTGGGAAACAGAGACCATTGGTCCCGGTTGGTGCCACCAACCGGAACTAAAGGGGTGCATTGGTACCGTTTGGTGCCACCAACCGGAACCAAAGACCTTGCGCCGTGGTGCGGTGGGATGTTTAGTCTCACCTTGCTAGTTGAGGGACAGCCGGAGTGGTTTATAAGCGCTGATGCACGTACCACTTCGAGCTCCTCTCAACCACTGGCTTTCGGGCCTACACTGTTACTGCTTTCCTGTGGGCCTTCTGGGCCTGCTGTGGGCCTGGATCCTGGCCCATTAGTGGGTTTCTAGTCGTATCCAGGCCGTGTCAGCCCTGTAGGTGGCATTATTTTTCTCTGAAAAAGGACCTTTAGTCCCGGTTAGTGCCTCCAACCGGTACTAAAGGCCTCTCCCACCGTAATTAACCATTAACTAACCCTTTAGTACCAGTTGGTACCCATAACCGGTACTAAAGGTCCCATGTAACCAACTAAAGTTAGTACCACTTCGCTAGTCGAAGTGGAGTTAGACCTGTTTATAAGCACAGGTTCGCGTGGACTTATCGTAGCATAACAAGTTCACTAAAGGCCGTACACGGAGAAATTCATCTGTATCCGGTACTCTGTCCGGGAGAAATTCGGATGGACCTCGGTTGGTTGGCAGATTTTCCAGATGTGCCCACGAGGCGTGGCCCGTCTGAAAACCCGTATGGGACGAAAATCCCGTACGGGTATTTTAGACGGTCCACGCCTGGTCGGTAGACTTGTCGGATCTGTCAACCAGGCGAGGACCGTCTGAAATTCGCCTTGACAGAGTACAGGATATGGATTATTCTTCCGTTGATGTCCTATAATTAAATTGTTATACTTTTTTTGTTTTTGTTTTCCAATCAAACAAAACACAAGGCTTCCCCTGCATACAGCCTGACGGTGGCTCATGAGTGCAAACATATCAAATACACCGTCGGACGTATGCAGGGAATCCGAATGATTTGTATTTGGTCGATGAACTGAAAGATTTCTAGCTAGATATATATAAGATCAACAAAACACACGATTTCGCCTGCATACAGCCCGATGGTGGCTCATGAGTGAAAGAATATCAAATGCATCGTCGAACGTATGCAGGCAAATCCGAATGGTTTGTATTTGGCCGATGAACTGAGTGTCGAACATGTCCTAGAGGTGGGCTATATATATGGGCAACGACAAGCCTGATCCAACGGATCACAAGCCCGATCCAACGACTCACAAGCCTGATCCAACGACTCACAAGCGCTTGAAAGAAACACGCAATCCGTGTGCTTCTTCCTGATTGGTTGGATCTAACGGCTCAGAAGCCTGATCCAACGACTCACAAGCGCTTGAAAGAAACATGCGATCCGTGTGCTTCTTCCTGATTGGTTGGATTCAGAATCGTGTACGGTTAAAAGCGCGTGGAAGAGGACTCCACGCAACGCCAGTCGCCACTAGTTCTTTTCTCGTGCACTCTTTCCCCTTCCACGCCACCGTCACCATGCCGCCCCGCCGCCGAATCCACCCCCGCTACCACGGCGTTCGCGGGCGCCTCGACGGCACATACACGCCAGTGATCACCTGTGCGAACAACGAGCGCGTGTGGCTCGACACGTTCTACCATGCATCTTTAGCCGCACGCGCGTATGACGTTGCGGCGTGCAGGCTCGGCCGCCCGCGCACGGAGATGAATTTCCGCAACTGCCACAACGTGGAAGAGGAGGAGGACATGACAGATCCACCGCTCCTCCTCATTGAAGAGGACCACCGCCTCCATCGCCGACGAGCGGTTCTCGGCCTCGCCTCGGAGCAGGACCAGCACGCCATGCAGGATTGGTACGCGAGCCATCCCCGTGAAGCCTCGGAGGAGGCGGAACACTGGACGAGGCTGGCGGCCGAGAGCGCGGAGCGGCCACACGAGCTTCATGAATGGCGGGAGGAGCGGCGGGCGGCCAAGGCGATGGCAGAGGAGGAACTGGCGAGAGGCGCCGCCAACTGGCCTGTCGGTGACCCCCGCTGGATAGCGCTGGAGGATGACATCAGCTCCGTCACCGAAGACGATTTCTCCGGCTACGAGGAGTAGTAGTTTTTTTATGTTCTACTTTTGAGATGTTAAGTTGTTGAATATAATAAGTTTGCCGCGTCGCCGCCACCATTCCGCCATATGTTATAGGTTTCCCGCCACCATTCAATATGCATCATTCAAAGCCACATACTAAAATTTCAACCCTTTCTGACTTCATTTGTTATTTTTCATGCATTTAATGATTTATTTTGGGCAAAAGTTGAGAGGGTTATGGCAAAATCTGGATGCACTTCGTATACAAACTGGACCATCTCTTTCGAAGTACGAGGGTTTCTGACGAAAACTCATCTGTTACAAAGGCATTTCATTTTTCTAAACTTATTTGAAATCAAGACTTTTTGTGCATTCAATATGCATCATTCAAAGCCACATACTAAAATTTCAACCATTTCTGACTTCATTTGCTCTTTTTCATGCATTTAATGATTTATTTTGAGCTAAATGACCCTGAAATTGGACTAATGCTTGTGGGCGAGTCTTTAGTCCCTGGTCGAGCCACAAACCAGAACTAATGCTTGTGGGCCAGGAGCGAGGTGCATTGGTCCCGGTTCTTGTCTGGAACTAGGACATATGCCCCCAGACGAACCGGGACCAATGCTCCACGAGGCTCGGCCGGCCCCCTGGGCGCACGAACCGGGACGTATGCCCCCATGGGTCCCGGTTCGTGGCACAACCGGGACTAATGGGCTGGAGAGGCCTGAACCAAAGCCCTGTTTTCTACTAGTGAAGCTATCCGCAGCACCCACTATTGTGACCAATCATTTGTTCATGTCATCCACTTTCATTTACATGCATCGTATACCCTTTAAATTTACATTGTAGAGTTCTTATAGAGATTTACGCTGCAACGCGCGTATAAGTGAAGTAAATGAGAAATTCTATAAATGCAAGGACTATGAACAACTACAATAGCAAGTTATAATCATTGATTACGGCCAACAAAAGAAAATAAAAGACACTCCAAAAATAACACATATCATGTGAACAAATAAAAACGTAGGCACAACCACGATTGACTGATAATTGTTAATGAAGAAAGGTGTGATGCATATCTGATTATCTGGGCACCCCCAAGATTAGATGCTTAAGTCTGCTTGGATATTACCTTGGGGTTCCATAGGAATCCCCAAGCTTGGTATCTTGTAACTCCTTAATTATTCTCATACCACAATCTCTCATGGGTGTTAAAACATTCATTAACACAAAACTTCGCAGAAACTTGTGAGATATATTAGTACAAATAAACTTGAAACTTTATCATATGCTCTACAAAGTATTGACCTCTCCAGACCACTTTTAACATTTTAGCACAATATTTAGCATTCTCTAAGGTTGTGGTATTCTACCTAAAGTTGACACTCTTCGACGCCCACATTATTTATTATCATATCTACAACTTCTAAGCAAAGTTGAAAGTTCATCCATCGAGGTTTTTTCACTACTACCTAATTTTTTTACCTTTCCAATAGAGCTTCTCTCAAAATTTCCAACATATATAAACCCCTTTATGTGTCCTCTTTATCACATCTAGATCTAGCATAAATATCATCCTATCAGTATTATCTAAGATAACTTGGATATGTTTTAAAGATTCAGGCATTTCTTCTTTGGGTAGGACTTTTATTTTAAGCAATTCAACATCATGAGTTGAAGAATCAACTTTAAGTATAACATTATCTAGTTTATCCGATTTGTTGCTAACCATATTATTGAATTCGTTTTGAGTGGCAATAAAGTCTTTAATAACACTTTCTAATTCAGAGGGAACACTTTGCAATATAAATTTCGATAGTTATTTTAAGGGTTGGCCTATCATAGTTGTTATTATTACCAAAATTACTCCTATAAGCATTATTAGTAAGGTAGTTTCTACTTATGAAATTAACATATAGTTGTTCATTATTTTGTTCAATAAGTGCATCAAGAGAAAGAACTTTAACATCCCTAGAAGCATGTCTGGAAGCAAGCATAAAAACAATCATACCAATCTTATCATTCAAGCTAGAGATCTCATCAACATAATTTACCTTCTTACCAGTTGGAGCTCTTTAAGTATGACATTGGGTGTAGTTTGATGTTGGTTCATCCAATAGTTTGGTAGCACTTCCAAAAGTAATAGCCATAAAAGTACGACATGCAGTCGAATCTAGATGATTTCGGGACATATAGTTAAGGCTAGCATAGAAGTGTGTGTAATATCATTATTTTATTAAGGGTACAAACCTCTCTAATAAACTTATGATGAGTTATGTATAAAGGGGGTTTTCAAGTGTGCGAGGGAAGATGATGAAAGAAGATCCGGGAGTGTCAAACGCTCAAGCTTGGGGATGCCCCCATACATCCCCAATAAATATTCAAGGAGACTCAAGCGTCTAAGCTTGGGGATGCCCCCGTGCATCCCCTTCTCCATCAACAATCATCAGTTCGTCCTTCGTCTCACTATATTTTTATCACTTCATGCGTTATATGCTATGCTTGGAGCGTCTCGCTCTTAGGTTTCCTTTTTAGTTTTCTTTAGCTTTGCTTGTTGTTCATAACAAGTTAGACCCCAGCTTACTTTGTGTGGGAGAGAAACACGCTCCACTCCAATCTAGAACACATCATAGGATTTTCATGCTTATCTTTCTATGTTGTCTGTTCTTTATCTTTTCGTAGCTGCTGCCAGGTTTAGTTTTAGTTTTAGTGTTTGTCTTTAACAATATCTTTTGATTTTGTTTAGTTTGTTGCTGGAAGTCTCTTTAGTTTTCATGTTTATCTTGTTAAGAGAGTTGGTTGTTGCACTGAGTTGTGTCTTGTCTTGAAGTAGGTAATTGAGGTTGCTATTCAATTGTAGTAGTAGCTTGCAATAGTTTTGAGGTATTGTTGTGAGTAATGTTTGAATTTTGGTGTCAAGAGATCTAGCCTATTAGTGATAGGTGTCGTATTTTTGGCAATCCGTGCTTATTTTCAAAACCTACAAAAACTAGTTGAGAACTCTAGCTACTAGATGGATCAATAATCTTTGGAGGGATCGGATATTAGAGTACACTCACGTACCATGAGTCGAGGATGCGTAAGGATAAGCAAACCCCCATACACTCCTCCTCGGGGTACTCGTCTCTTTGTGAACCTCCTTATTAGATTGAGAGTTACCGATAATAAGTGCATGAGTTCTTCAGACTAATGTAAGTATTGAAAGTTGACACTTCCACCTCCTCATATTTTCTAGCCTCTTCGGTGCCGTGCTTTTCCCTCTTCTCACTCCGAGAGTTGGCGTCCACCTCGCCGGTGCATCCAAACCCTTGGCATGATATGCTCTATCATCATAAACCTCCCTATATCTTTCCTCAAAACAACCACCATACCTACCTATTAAGGCATTTCCATAGTCTTTCCGAGATATATTTCCATGCAACATCCACCTCTGCATGACTTGATCTTCATGTCATACATGTTCCTGCTACACTGGCATACATTTTCATACATCATGATAGCTACATCTTCTTTATGTTGAGTACCTTGTAAAGTGTGAAGATCTTCTATACCTTCTTGTAAAATAGAGTGTTGCCCTTATGTGAGGAAAAGATCCCAAAGTGGACAAAATCAAAAGAACCCAAAGAGGAAAAATGAGAGTTAAATAGAAAGATCCATTGAGGCCACAAAAAAACACAAAAATAGAAAAAAGAGAAAAATAAATAAAAAAGAGAGAAAGGGGCAACACTACTATTCCTTTTGAAATATCCACACTCGTACACCCTCTATATCCTTGTACTCCATAGAGATGATCATTATGTATATAGATATGTGGGGACCTTCACACTATAGAACTTGGCTTGCATATTCCAAGGATGAGCCTCCTCAAACGAGCTCTAGGTCTTCATGAGCGAGCAAGTTGGATGCACCCCACTAGTTCCATTGGCATATGATTGTCCTCATTGATGTGAGCCTTCCTCACCCTTTTTGTCTTCCTCCTCCACCATATTTATCTCTTTGCCATCCTAAGTGTCAACTCTCGTGCTTATGCTCATCCACTGTATGAGTGCTCAAAATGTCGAAAATGAGTTGATAAAATTGACTTGTACCTAGCTAGTGGTCTGGGGACGAGTCAAGATAAGATTCCAAAGAAGATCAAGTATGAAACTTTAGTAGATTGAGTCTTAACAAATATATTTTTCTCTCATATTCCTATCCCCCTTCTTGCACGCAAACACCATCTGGAGACATTCGAGTCACGGACAACTAAGAGCTCTTGCGCCTTAATGTTCTTTTTTTGCTTGTTTCAATGCTAATATAGACTCTTTCCTGTTACGACTTGAATTGAATTACATACTTTGATTGCTTTACTTTCAAAGTTTTTATATGGTTGCTAGCATGTCACCACAGAGATTATGCTTGTTATCATTTACCTACTCGAGGACGAGCAGGAATTAAGCTTGGGGATGTTGATACGCCCCAAACATATCTATAATTTCTGCTTGCTCCATGCATGTTTTGTGTGATATTGCTATGATCCAGATACACTTTTGATCATATTTGGACTAACTTATTAACTTAGTGCACCACAGTGACAGTTCCTGTTTTCTGCTGTTTTTCTATTTCAGGTTTCCCCCATATTATACAAAAATTCGGGAAAATCAGAAAAAAAATCAGCGTGAAGGAACCGCCGCCGCGCTTCCAAGATCGGGAGAGCCAGCAGACCTCTTCCCGGCACCCTGTCGGAGGGAGGATTGACCGCCGGGAGCTTCCCCTCCACCATGGACGCTTCCCGGATGATCCGTGAGTAGTCTACCTTGGACCATGGGTCCGTGATCAGTAGCTATGTTATGTTCTCCTCCCCTCTTTGTTCTTCATGGCTTAGATCTCGTGAGCTGCTCTACATGATCGAGGCACATATGTAATTTTGTGCTGTTGCTATGCTGAGTTTGCTGGGATCTGATGGATTATGAGACTATGTTCAGTTTGTGATTGAGTAATATATTTGGTTCTTATCTTTTATATTGTGTTCCTAAGTATTTCTTGCATGTTCTCTATTGCTGTTTATTTCTTTGGCCAAGTAGTAGGTAGTGACTCCAAGAGGGAACGTTATGCTCGATTGTGGGTTCATGCCCCTTGATGGCACGCTTGAGTGATAGAAACATGAGTCTAGGGGATGTGTTGTTGCCACAAGGGGGAAAACAACGGTGCTTGTAACCGCGGTTGCAAGGATTGTTTACTTTACGCAAAGTTCTTTTAATGCAGTTGTCTGTTGCTTTGGGTTTACACTTTGGGTGGGGCTCGCAACTTAATACACCCAAAGTGTAAACCCAAAGCAGCAGACAACTGCATTAAAAGAACTTTGCGTAAAGTAAACAATCCTTGCAACCGCGGTTACAAGCACCGTTGTTTTCCCCCTTGTGGCAACAGCACATCCCCTAGACTCATGTTTCTGTCACTCAAGCTAGTCATGAGGGGCCATGAACCCACAATCGAGCACAACGTTCCCTCTTGGAGTCACTACATACTACTTGGCCAAAGCAATAAATAGCAACGGAGAATATGCAAGAATCACTCAAGAACATAAATATAAAAGATAGGAACCAAATATATTACTCAATCACAAACTGAACATAGTCTCATGATCCATCAGGTCCCAGCAAACTAAGCATAGCAACAACAGAAAATTACATATGTGCCTCGATCATGTAGGGCAGCTCACGAGGTCTAATCCATGAAGAAAATACAGGGGAGGAGAACATCACATAGCTACTGATCATGGACCCATGGTCCAAGGTAGACTACTCACGGATCATCCAGGAAGAGTCCATGGTGGAGGAGAAGCTCCCGGAGGTCAATCCTCCCTCTGACAAGGTGCCGGGAAGAGGTCTGCTGGCGCTCCCAATATCGGAAGCGCGGCAGCGGCGGAACAGAGGCGAGATCGCGAAAAGGGTTTCTGTCCTCGAGGGTTTCAGGGCGAGAGGTAAATATAGGCGAAGGGGGGCAGCCAGGGGGGCCACTATGACACCCTAGATTTTGGAACTTTCTTTTTCCAAAAACTTTCCTGAGTTATTTCTTGATTTTCCATTTGGTTTGGATTTTGAGCAACTCTTTGGACTTGAACTTGAGCATACTTTCTTTCCATGCTCAAGTATCACTTGTTTCCTAGCCTTCTCATGTCATTTCATTGATCCACCTCACCCAAACCACCATTTTATGCAAGCCATATATTCCTTTTCCAATAAAAGGAATATTCCTATTATTTGAGGATTGTGAAGCAACTCATATTTTCATTGCTCCATTATATCTAGCCCAATTCTCCAAAAACATTGCATGGCCCAAATGGATTTTTCCAGAGATTTGTCAATGGGGGAAGAATGGAGCATTGTGAAGGAGGTACCAGTTATCCTGATCCATTGCCGGTGAAACTTTTTTTGCATGTTATTGTGATCATATTATTATCCTACACCAAATTCCACCATCAATTTGTTAGCCAAACTCCCACAATAAATTCCCAAAGATTGGATGCATAAAAAGGCATTGTGAGGGAAGTGCAAGCTAGGGGATTCCATTTTCTTTGAAACTTTTTGTGATTGATGCCACCACCAAATGACTCCACCAAACCAAGCTTGAGCCCAACCCTACCACCCATGTGAGTGCTTGATCATGTGGAAGTTTCTGGTCAGCAGGACACCTTGTGAAGCAAGTACCATCAAGGAGTATCCAATGGCCATGAAATTTTACACACTTGGGCACCACTCCAAATAACCCCAGTACACCAAAATTCAGCCAAATTCATCAAGACGAATTGATGTCAGCTTCAACAAAAAATTTCTGGTCCATTTTGGCACTTACAAAGGAAGTATACTTTCCCTTTGGCCATTTGGGCTAAAACTCTCTAGATACCTAGTCCTTTGCACCCCAAAGCTATATGACAACCTGGCACCACCTCAACCCCCACCATGTGAGCTCTGCTTCTTGTCCAAGTTTGTTGTATCCACCTTTGCAGTGATGATAAGCTCCCCACAGACCCCTATTTGGCAATCCAAGCACACAACAGTGATCAGCCCCAGAAGGATCATTCCCCAGACAACTTTGTTCGCGTAGAAGCCTCCCCGAGATGCCCAGCCCAGGGTGGCCACGCCCCCAGGCTGCAACAGGCGTGCTCTGGCCACGGCCACGTGCCCCTGGCCATGTCCATCCCGCGCGGCAGAGCGCCCTCGTCGCCATCCTCTTGTCCAGGAGCGTCGCGTAGGCCTCCTTTCCACGCGTCGCCTCCCATCCACCTTATCCTCGCCGGATTCCCGCCGGCAGCTCGCCACCACGGAGGAAAACGGCGGAGCAGTGCCCTTGACCTGTCGCCGTCGCCCCTCTGGTGCCCTGCTTCCCCCTCGCTCCTTGTGCGCACGCGTGCTTCTCCGCACTCTCCAGAACCCGCTCGAGCCGACCACCTGTCCCCAAGCATCTCGCCGGCGTTGCCCTCTTCTGCTCGGCGGCATCCGAAGCCAAGCATCGCTACTGGCCTATAAAAGGAGACACCCTTGCTCGCCCCAGCACCCAACAATGCCTCCTCCCTCCCAATCGTAGCGCGGAACCAAGAATCGAAGCCGGGGAGGTCTTCTTCCCCAGCTCCCGAAGCCTCGGCCGTCGCGGTGCCCCTGCCCCTCTAGCACACTCCCGTGTCTCCCCGGACATGCATACCCCACCACTCAACCCTTTTCATTCCCCTGGTTCTCCCTCGACCTAGCCCCGCTCGAATCCCGGCCGGAACCGTCGCTAACGTCGACCTCGCCGGAGCCCAGAAGCTTGGCTGCCGCCGCGTCGCCTCTCCCCTAGCAAACGGCGATCATTTCGTACGCCACTGGTACGGGTGTGACCGCCGTGATCTCCTCCGTCGATTTCCACTGGTCCCGACCTCCGCCGTGGCCCCTCGCCGGAGTTGCACCGCCGGTGAGCCTCGCCCTCCTCTGTCCCCCTCTCCCCCTCTGGTTATATGACAGGTCGGCCCCACTGTCAGCCACTCTAATCCACCCGAAGGGGTATCAAGTGAAGGCGCCCTGCTGTTTTACGCCTTCGACGTCACCCCCTGGACATTTCGAAAATGATTTTAAATCATTTAAAATCTGAATTAAAATCATTATTTTGACCAGACTTTGACCACTTATAACTTCCAACCCACAAGTCCAAATGAGTTGATTCTTGTTGCATTGGATTGCTCGTGTTCCCCTCTTTATTTTGGCATAGATTTTGCTCCATGATGTTCTGCTGTTATTTGCTGGTCAAGTAAAAGTGTATTTGACCCTTTCTCCCCATTTCTTTATTTTGAGATATTTTTCAGGATTTTCTGGTTGAAGACCAGGAGCTTTCCCCTACACCTTGTAGGTGAAAGGCAAGCCATAATTTCTTTTGCACTTTTGCAAAGCTTTGGCATGCTTTAAAAGTTGCCACAACCTCCGGTGATATGATATGCTTGCTATGCGTTGATCATGTCATACCCATATGCTTGGACCACTTTGATGATGCCATATAACCGTATTATGTTTGATCATACCATGCCGTGCTTGACTATATCATGATCCCGTATGTCGATATGCTTCCATGCATGATATGCCAAGTTATGTTCATGATAAGTTTTGCCCATGTTATCGTCGTATCATGCTGGGTACTGCTATGTTGCATGATAAGATCTTGATCACCCTAATATGACCAAGTTAATCTACTAAAATATGATTTGAATCATGATGTGACTATAACCGTATCTTGGTTTGTCCCACTAATGTTGTTATGCTATTAACTTTAATACAAATGTTGCACCTGATGCTTGTGCTTGTTGTTGGAGATGTGTTTCGTGCCAAGTTGATCAGGTGCCACCGATCCGAACTTATTGGTGCAGCCACGCTCGCCTTTATGGGAAGGCTTGACTCGGTCTATCGGTGGGCTCTTTTGTTCGTATAACCCAAAGAGGGGAGGCTATGCGCGCGTGGTTACCCTGATTAGGTAAGCGGCGATAGTCTTGAGAGCCGGTTGGTTTATGTGGAGCTCCGTCCCCGTTTGGGACAGTTTTACCACGACGGTGGCCATTTTTCCAAGGTATTTGGTTGTTTGCCAGGTGATGGCAGTTGTGCCGGGATGACACGGGGCTACCCAAGACGGGATGTCGGGTGATACGGTAAGGGAGACACGCGGTAGGACGGTCTCGTTGGAGAAGTCCTAGTCCACTCCTATGGTACTAGTTCCGAGGTTCCCGTGGGACAAGTTCCAAGGTACTGGATGGAGTAAAAGCTCCATAGTGTGTGTAAAGTGCACAAACTCTGCAGAGTCACACAAATCTATTCGAATAGCCGAGTCCATGGTATTGGACACAGTTCGTACTAGGTCACACCATGAATCAACATGAGTTTGGTTGGATGACTGTGCTAAGTTGGTGGTTATGTGATGACCGGATTGGCTGGGTGGAAACGCGATCACACCCATCCCGTTGAATACTCATGTGATGACCAGTTTGGCCATGCGACGGCCCGTGAAAGTATTGGCCCTGCGATGACCCGTTTGGTCATGCAGTAACCCGTGCAGGGTGTATGGTCACGAGATGACCTGATGCTTGAGTCTGTAAGGACTCCGAGGTAAGCCACGTGTAACACCCTCGGTGTTATGCAATAGTAATCACTTTGATTAATTCCAAGTCGCTGTGATGGCCAAGCCATGGTCACCCTTGATCATGCCTTATTTAAAAGCCATCTCAAATAAAATTTCAAAACAAAGTTGTAAAATAAAGTTGCTCCAAAAAATTGTGCAACCAATTTTGTAAAATGCCAAATAATCAGTGGATCATGCCCATATTGATGTGGACATTTATTGAACTATAAAAGAATTTAAACAATTCAAAACAGTGCCAAGACAACTCCTTTTAATCATTCCATATTCAAAAGAATTATCAAATGAATTTATTTTGTGCCCAAACTTTTTGTAACACTTCTATTGTGTGTAGCACTAATATTGAAGCTAGTTGCACATTTTATAAAAATCAAATGTTGAACAAATAAAACAGAAACATAAAAAAAGAAACTGTCGGGACCCGGGGTTAGCGTATGCAAGTACAGTTAAGACATAGTCATATGGAGAGCCGAGAACCGCACCCACTTGTCTAAGCAGACAAGGCCAAGCACTGAACATTCTCGGAAAGCATCGTACGTGAGGGGCATCCCATCCAGGCCGGATGATCAACTGTGATGGGTCCTCATCGTCCGCACACAAGTCTAATAATATGGGTGGTGAACTCCCATATTCAAAGACAAGTCGCCTCAACCATACTATCGACTATCTCGAAACTCTTACATAGACTTACTCCAGCCCGATCACTTAGTCGGGGTCTAGGGCGGGCTCAATCATACCACAAAGTGTGCACGAGACAGAGTCTCGGACAATCGCATCGCGATGCCCCAAGCTGCGCACATCTAAGGGCCACTTGGTGTATGAAAGACCGCCAGCCAGAACACAACTAAGGTCTCGAAAACCCATACAAAGACATGCATGTTATAAACATACACGCAACACACATGCCTTGTATGAACAGCAGGTACCATTGCAATTCTCTACAAAGTGTACATTTTATTTAACTCTTATAGAGTACACACAGAGATCACATACATGTGATCCAACATTACATCACGAAGCGGAAGCAAATTATGTCTGGGTACAGACAAGTTTAACAAATTGGCTTAAGAAGCCTTATTCAACATAAAGCCCTCCACGAGGGAACCGGTCTGCTGACTGGGACTAGACTAGCTTAACTTCAGTCGTCCAGCTCGATGAAGAAGCCACCTTCGGGGTCAGTGGCGTCATCTAAAACATAGATTAAGCAAACGTGAGTACAAAGGCGTACTCAGCAAGACTTACATAGGAGCTATACTACTCATGCACATGTATCAAGGTAAAGGGAGGTGTGGTTCACTTGCAGAAATGCCAACTTTGACTTGGCTAATCCTGAACTACGAGTACCAGACTTGAGGTAAGAAGCGTACACGAGTCCACTACTTTCACCAACCAATTACACCACTATGGTGCCTTCCTCGACTTCCCCACGAGAAAGCACGCCATAGCACTCACACTTATCTTGGTGTGTTTTAGAAGTATCCGGTTCAAGTTATCTAATAATCAAGCTAAGCTTTCCAAGTAGTCCATAACCGCGGACGCGGCTATTCGAATAGTTTTGTTAACCTTGCAAGGGTGTACCGCTACACACACATGATCATCATTTACCGCCTTTGATCTCGACACCATTCAAGGGGTGCCAGCGAGGATGCTCACCACAACTGTTACCTCATAGCCTATCTAGTCCAAGAAAGCCGCCTACTTGGGTTGGCTACCACAATCGTGAACCCGGCCGGTTTACCGAAGTGGACCCAAGCGATGTGTGCGTGGTGCATAAGCCGGTCTCGGTTGAGCCGTTCTCTCACTTAGCATCCAGGCCACAAGCCTACCAGAACTCCGAACTACTGCGACATCTGGACATCGAAAGGGATGAGTTAATAGGTTGAGAGGGGTCAGTGAGCCCAATGTGTGGTTGTACTCTTCATCTTGGATCACCACACGAGAACTCGGACTTAGGGCGGTGTTCAACGAGACAACCCACCGTGTACTCCTACACAGCCTCTCATCGTTCACCTTGTATTAGGGTCGATTCACCAACACTTTTCTACCATCATCAACATGATCACTCCCATCCCGACTCACATCACAGTAACAACATGGTATCATACTAAGCATGCAATAAGTAGTAACATTGCAGGGGCCACATGATATCAAACAACTCCTACAGTTGCTAGGATTGTGGTTTGCTTACTACTGTGACAAAATGATAGGTCATGCAAAGGAATGGGTTCATCTATGCGGTAGAATCGTAACATGGTGATCATCCTAAACAAAGCATAAGCGAGACATGAGAGGGAAGTGGGATTTTATCGACATGATCAATGGGGGTTTGCTTGCCTTGCTGACGAGGTTCGGGTTCTGGATCTTCAGCGAAGGGGGTGACCTCTTGCTCCGGTTCCACCTCTACTCGACAAACAAAGCATGAAGTAGCAATCAATATGAATGCAATGCTCAAGCACATGAATGAATGTTGAAACTTGAAGTATAAGTTTTGATGTGTGAGGCAATTCCATTTAAGTGGAATATATTGCATTTAAAATGCAAATTCAAACTCCACATTTGAATTCAACTTTAACCAAGTTATATGTGATATAGTTTGATCATTTTGAATTATCTTCAAATGTGTATGATATGCCTCTGATGTGTAGGTAAAATGTAGCATGTTGCCATGGTTCAAGTTGCCAAAATATTTGAATTAAATTTGATTTAATTCCATTTAAATCAAATAGCCAATGCTACTGATCACATTTTAAATTCAACTCAAACAGAGTTGAAAGTTTCATATTTGGAAAGATAATTTTCTCCTGATCATTTTTCATATATTATTTGTCCAATTTGGAGTTAATATGAATTTTCTATGAATTTCCAAAGTTTGGGGTATTTTCTGGAATTTCTGGATTTATTAAACTATTTTTCTTTTCTGGAAAAACATTTACTGCGTCACTGTGATGTCATACTGGCGTCAGGGGGGTTTGACCCGAGTCAAACTGACAAGGGGTCCCACTGGTCAGCCTCTGTAGGGTTAAACCCGTGGTTAAAATTTAATTAACAGAGGGATTAGGGGCTGGGGCCCAGTAGTCAGTGGGTTTAGGGTGTGATTAGGGGTGGGTTAGGGTTAACTCTCCGGCGGTTAGCCGCCGGTGGCACGGGCACGGCGGCGTGGTCGCCGGAGTGAGCTAGAGGCCACGGGAGAGCACGGGGAGAAGTCCATTGGACTCAGCAACGTCTCGCGCATCGTCTGGAGGCAACGGGGGTCCTCGGGGTGGTCGGGAGCGACGACGGCGACGACTCCGGCGGCAGCGGAACGGCGGTGAGGTCGTAGCCGAGGCTAGGGAGCACGGTTTGAGGCGTTCTTGGTTGCGTTCGCAAGCTGGCACACGCGGGAGTCAAACGCGTGCACTGGGAGTCCATGACAAGCACTGGAGCGAGGAGGTCGACGACCATGGCGGCGACCTTGCTCGGGATCCATGGCGGATTCGGTTGTGGGGCAAACGAGGCGCTACAAACTTAGGGGAAAGGTGAGGAAGCTCACCCTGAAGCTAATGGAGAAGACGGTGAGGCCGGGGACGCTGTGTAGCCGAAGAATTTGACGACGGCGACTCACGGGTCCGGCGAGCTCTCGGTGAGGCTGGCGTCGTCCACGGGGGCTCCTCGGTCCAATTGATCGGCCACGGTGATGAAGACGGCGATGGAGGACGTCCTGGACAAGCTGGGGCGACGAGTGGAGGCCAGTGGTCGCGGTGGCGCACGGCGGCGAGCTACGGGGCGCTCGGGTCTTCGCTGGTTTCGCACGGGAGAGAGGAGGAAGAGGTTTCCAGGGGGGGGGAAAGAAGTGGATGAGCACGGGGGTTCTCCACGACGCTAGAAGGCGGCCGGGGAGGCAGGTGGAGGGCTGCGGGGCGTCGCGGTGGCGTCGGTGGCGTCGGCGGCTTTCCACCGAGCACCTTGGGGGCGCGGGGAGGAAGACGACAGGGGAGGGTCCAGGTGGGCTGGGCCGTCCAGGGGAGTTGGGCTTCGCCCAGTGCGAGAGGTAAGCTTTTCTGATTTCTGTTTAATCTTTCCTTTCTTGTTTTTCTGTAATTTGTTCTGTTTAGCTAAAAAAATAGCTAAACATTTTATTAAATGCTGAAAACTTTTATATGGCCTCTTAATAATATAGACTAGCCACTCATAAACTTTCAACATTTTTAAAATTCAAATGATTTGAATTTTAAATCAAAAAGGGTTATTTCTTTAATTCCAAGGTACTGTTTGAATATTTGAAAAATCTATGAGCATGGGGTGGGTCCCACATCACTTGAAATGTGATCACACTCATTTATAAGACTTTTCAAAACTCTAACATGAAATTTTGGAAAATATTTTTATCTGGCCTTTTGAATTAATTCATCTGGGGGGTGTTCCTTCTCCCATTTGGATTTTGAATTTGATTTTCAAGGTTTCTTTTTGAAACTTTTGCATGATGCAAAGGCACTAGCTAACCCTAGCACATACCTAACAGAGGGATCTGACAGAAACACAGAAAAATGGAATGGGCTACTCTTCTCCCTGGGCAAATCCTAGTCGGCCCACTCCCTCTTTTTCTTTTTTTTCCTAACTCCTCCCCGCCGAGCCGCCGCTTATCCACTCCTCTCTCTCGCTCGGACTCTCTCTCTCTTTCCCGTTCCTCTCGATCCCCCCTCTCCATCTGAAAACCACGGCCGCCCCCCCGATCTCCACCGCCGCCGGCAAACCCGGCCGCCGCGCGGCACGCCCCGAAGCCTCGTTCGTGCTCTCCTACGTGGCCACACCTCTAGGCCGCCTCCCTGCTGCTCGCCCTCGAGCCGCCTCTCTTCCACGGCCACCGCGGCAGGCGCCGCCTCCACTGCCACTCTGGCAGATCCCCGAGCCCCGGCCGGCCCTGCTCCCCCTGTGAGAACCCCCTCTCTCCCTGACGCGACCCCCTGGCCGCCGCCCCACCCATGGCCTGGCAGCCATGTTGGCAGCCGCGCCTCCCTGTGGCCGCTGCCCCTCGGCCAACTCCCCTGGCCCCGGCCCTCGCGATCGCCCAGCAGCCACCGCGGGCTCGTGGCCACGGGTATGGCTGATGTGGTGTTGCTGCTGAACCTGCACCTGCGTGTGTGCTCGTACGTCACTGCTACTCCTTGATGCTGCTGGGCTGCTCCTCCTTGTTGCTTGCTGAAGCTGTGTTGCGGCTTCTACCTACTGCTGCTACTAGTTGGTAATGCTGCTGAAAATACCCAACAAAACGACAGCAAATAAACAGCCAAACAATTTCTAAATTGAATAAAATGTGTGTGGGAAGATTGTACACTTAACAAGCTTCATTTTGTTCCATCGGAACATTTTCGGATAGTGCATAGATTAATTCCCATAAAAATTGCAAAATGTAGATTTCTGTTAAAAGCAAAAATGTTATATCACCATTGCTACTTTGGAGTTGTAGACAAACACACTACAGGGATCTTTCATGCCATTTGAGGGCATGGCATGATAGTACACATAATGTTGTGCAAAACACATTTTGGATGCATCTCCATAGGAGATATATATAAAGGGCAATCATCGTGAAAAGATTGGTAAATCTTAACGATTTCTGGAATTAGCCTCGCGTAGCACCTTTCAGACCGAGTTTTAATTAAGTTAATGTGCTCTTACTAAATATGCCATTGATACGGTGAGGATCTCTCACTCCTCGTTGGTTACCCCAAGTGGAAGGTGAGATGTAGCGTAGCAGCAAAATTCCCTTAGCAAAAACGCTAAGGTTGAGTATCGTCCAACACGACTCGCAGAGATACAAGAAGGTGGTAAAGTGAACAATGGCGCCGTTCTCAACCAAGGGTTTCTAACTTCACCTGGACCTGCACACAGATACAAATAACTTTGCTCCCAACGAGTACAAAGGAGTTGTCAATTCCTCCGGCCTTGCTGTTTACAAAGGATAAAACGCACGGGATAATGATAGTGATAGCAACTGAAAGGTAAACTAAAGATGTAAACAATGATATGAAGATGGACCGGGGTCCCGTGATTTTCACTAGTGATGTCTCTCTCCCAAAAGACGATAAAAGTGCTAGCGAGGTAAACAAATCACAGTTGGGAAATTGATAGGATTATGAAGGCACCGCAATGCTAACTATGCTGCAAAGAAAGGAAGGGCTCAAAAGCAATGGGCAGTACGCCAAGGTAAGTAGACCGAAATCCATCTGCATCTACTACGAATCATCCACCTTGAGATATCTATCCAGAACATCTCGCTGGTATTAAGTTGCAAATCCCACCCAAAGTGTAAATCCAAAGCAACAGACAACTGCATTAAAAGAACTTTGCGTAAAGTAAACAATCCTTGCATCCGCGGATACAAGCACCGTTGTTTTATCCCTGGTGGAAACCGCACATCCCCTAGTCTCATGTTTCTGTCACTCAAGCTCGACATCAAGGGGCTGAACCCACAATCAAGCATAACGCTCCCTCTTGGAGTTGTAACAAATCACTTGGCCAAAGTAAAATACGGCAACGGAGAACATGCAAGAATTTACTCAAGAACAAAATATAAAAGAGAAGAACCAAATATATTACTCATCACAATCTGAACATAGTCTCATAATCCATCAGATCCCAACAAACTCAGCATAGCAACGGAAAAAAATTACAAAGGTGCCTCGATCATGTGAGGCAGCTCACGAGGTCTCGAAAGTGGAGGCACAAAGAGGGGAGAGATAGATCACATAGCTACTGGTCATGGACCCATGGTCCAAGGGGAACTACTCACGGTACATACGGGAGGCATCCATGGCTATGGATGGTCTCCCGGAGGGGGTAGCTTCTCCCGGCAGGGTGCCGGAGCAGCTTCTCCAAACAACCCCGATCTTGAAATGGCGGTGGCGGCGGTACAGAGGCGAGATTGCGAAAAAGGGATCGATATAAGGGGTTGCCACCCAGAGGGGTAAATATAGGCGGAGGGGGTGTCGAGGGGACCCACCAGGCAGCCAGGAGGCCTCCTGGCGCGGCCTAGGGTGGGGCCGCGCCAGGGACCCTCCTGGTCTCCTGGTGGTGGCCCCCTCCGCTGCCTTGGTTATTCCGGAAGTTTCCGGGTCGCTGATTTTTTATCTGATTTTCCCGGATTTTTTGGAGCACTTTTAATGGCCGGAAAACCTGAAATACAAAAATAGCAGAAAACAGCAACTGGCAGCTGGGTGCACTGGGTTAATAGATTAGTCCAATTATGCTCAAAAGTGTATGAAAGTTGAAGAAAATCATGGCAAAGTCACACAAAACATGCATGGAGCAGGCAGAAATTATAGATACGTTTGGGACGTATCAACATCCCCAAGCTTAATTCCTGCTCGTCCTCGAGTAGGTAAATGATAACAAGCATAATTTCTGTGGTGACATGCCACACAACCATATCAGAACTTTGTAAGTAAAGCAATCAAAGCATGCAATTCAATTCAAGTCTTAACAAGCAAGAGTTTATATTAGCATTGACACAAGCAACAAAAGAACAAAAGGTGCAAGAGCTCTCGCTGTCCGTGACTCGAATGTCTCCAGATGGTGTTTGCGTGCAAGCAGGGGATAGGGAAATATGAGATAGAAAAGGTAATTGTTGAGAACAACTATCTACTAAAGTTTCACACTTAGTCTCCTTTGGATTCTTATCTTGACTCGTCCCTAGACCACTAGCCAGGTACAAGTCAAACTGATCCACTCCCTTTCGATATTTTGAGCACTCATGCAATGGATGAGCGTGAGCAAGAAAGTTGACACCTAAAAGACGAAACATAAAGAAGGTGGAGGAGGAAGACAAAAAGGTGTGAAAATCTCACATCAATGAGGACAATCATAGGCGAGAGAATGACATATGATAGATATGATGTGAGGAATAGGGATTGCCATGCAACGGATGCACATGTGAGCTAAAAGCTCTCCAAGGGAACTAGTGGGGGTGCATCTAACTTGCTTGCTCAAGAACACCTAGAGCTCGTTTGAGGAGGCTCATAATTGGAATATACAAGCCAAGTTCTATAGTGTGAAGGTCCCCACATAGCTATATGCATGATGATGATCTCTATGGAGTACAAGGGATAGAGGATGAAGTACTAGTGTGGATCTCTCAAAAGGAATAGTAGTGTGCCCCCTTCTCTCTTTTTATTTTTATTTTTCTATTTTTTTCTATTTTTTTCTATTTTTTTGGTGGCCTCAATGTCTCTTTCTATTTAACTCTCATTTGTCCTCTTTGGGATCTTTTGATTTTGTCCTCTTTGGGATCTTTTCCTCACTCAGGGGCAACACTCTATATTTTACAAGAATATAGGAGATCTTTCACACTTTACAAAAGTACTCACATAAAGAAGATATAACTATCATGAAGCAAAGGTATGACATGAGGATCAAGTCATGAGAAGATGGATGTTGCATGGCAATGTATCTCGGAAAGGCTATGGAAATGCCTTGTAGGTTGGTATGGTGGCTGTTTTGAGGAAAGATATAAGGAGGTTTATGATGAAAGAGCGTATCGTGCCAAGGGTTTGGATGCACCGGAGAAGTATGCGCCAACTCTCAAGGTGAGAAAGGGCAATGCACGGTACCGAAGAGGCTAGAAAAAGTATAGGTGGGTGGAAGTGTCAACTTTCGAATACTCACATTAGTCCGAAGAACTCATGCACTTATTATCGGTAACTCTCAATCTAATCGGGAGGTTCACAAAGAGACAAGTACCCCGAGGAGGAGTGTATGGGGGTTTGCTTATCCTTGCGCATCCTCGACTCATGGTACGTGAGTGTACTCTAATATTCGAACCCTCCAGAGGTTAGTGATCCATCTAGTAGCTAGAGTTCTCAACAGGGGTTTTTGGTTTTCGAAAAACACACGGGTTGCCTAAAATACGACATCTATCACTAATAGGCTCGAGCTCTTGACACCAAAAGTTCAAACATTACTCTAGTCAATACCTCAAAACTATTGCAAGTTACTACTACAAAGAGAAAAGCAACTTCAACTACCTACTTCTAGTCAAGACACAAAACTTAGTGCAACATGCAAACTCTCTAACAAGATAAAACATGAAACCTATAGAAAGTTCAACCTAAAACAAAAGAAAAGCTCTAGAAAAACTAAAGCACTACAACTAAACATAGCAGCAGCTAAGAAAAGAAAAAGAACAACTCACAGCTAAAAGAAAAAGCATGCAAATCCTATGAGGAGTTCTAGTTCAAGAGAAGCATGTAATTCTCCCACACAAAATAAAGTAAGATGGGATCTAACTTTTTACTACAGCAAACAAAGCAAAAACAAACCTAAGAAAAGTAAAGAGCGAGACGCTCCAAGCATAGCACATAACGCATGAAGTGATAAAAATATAGTGTAACGAGAGACGAACTGATAATTGTTGATGAAGAAGGGGATGCATGGGGGCATCCCCAAGATTAGACGCTTGAGTCTCCTTGAATATTTATTGGGGTGCACATGGGCATCCCCAAGCTTGAGCGTTTGAAACTCCAGGATGTTCTTTCATCATCTTCCATCGCACACTTGAAAAATCCCTTCATACATAACTCATTGTAGACTGATTTAGAGAGGTTAGTACCCTAATAAAATAATTCTTTCCTTGCTGGAAATAAGATAATCTTGAAGAGCTACTGTTTCCCAAGATTTCCAAAAAGTTTTTGCAAAGAGAAAACAAGCTTAAGGTTTGCAAAAGTGAAGAGAGACAAAACGTGGCAGAATCTGTGAAAAACAGAACAGCAGATAGAAACAAAATTTTTAGGGGTACTTCTGCAACTCAATTCAAAAAACTCAGAACATACGCAAGTTTCGTAATTGTATAGATCACGCTGTGTACAAATTTCAGCTGAAAAAGATGAACTGGGATTTTCCCATGATTTTTCTAGTCACGAGGACATAATCTGTTTTCTGGACAGCATGTCACAACTTTCACTTCCCTTGTTGTATGAGGCTATAAAAGGCACAAAGCTTGAAAAGTAAAGATACAATGATGTTGATACAGTAGTAATAATCATCAAGACCACTAACAACAGAAGAAAAGAAAAAATAAAAACCAAAATTCGTTGCGGGCTGCCTCCCGAAAGCGCATCTTTAGAGCCATTAGCTAGGCTTAAAGCAGAAGATCAAGTCTTTTCAAGAGAATAACTAGCCCGTGTGACGGACTCAAAAGGTAACTTAATCTTTTTCCTAGGGAAATGTTCCATCCCTTTCTTGAGAGGGAATTGGAATTTGATATTCCCCTCTTTCATGTCAATAACAGCACCAACTGTGCGAAGAAAAGGACGTCCCAAAATAATTGGACAAGAAGGTTCACATTCAATGTCCATAATAGTGAAATGAACGGGAACATAATTTTCATTGACAATGATAAGAACATCGTCGATCTTCCCCAAAGGTTTCTTTACGGAAGAATCAACAAGATGAACACCAAAAGAACAAGAATCAAAAGGTTTCAATTCAAGCATATCATACATTCTTTTGGGCATAACAGAGGTACTTGCTCCAACATCACAAAGAGCAAAACAAGAGAAGTTATTCAATTTGATTTTTATCATAGGATCCCAACCATATTCTAGCTTCCTAGGTATGGAGGCTTCTAGTCTAAGCTTCTCCTCCCTAACTTTGATTAGAGCATTAGTGATATGCTCTGTGAAGGCAAGATTAAGTGTGCTAGTGTGGGGGTCTCTAGACATCTTTTGTAGGAAACCAATAACTTCAGGTAAAGTGCAGTTGTCAAAGTCTAGATCACTACTATCTATCAAGGAGGTAGTGATATCATTTAGGCTCACTTGTTTGAAAGCCTCTACATTCATATAGGTTCTTCATCTTTGGTTGAGGTGGTAGCATCACCATTGATAGGTCCACTGGGACTAGGGGTGTGATGGGTGCTAACTGTTTGGACATCCTCAACTACTTGGATAGTGGCTACTGTGTGGTAGGTGGGAAGGCTCTTAATTCTTTCCTCTTCCTCTTTTTCTCCAACCCATCTCTCTTTAAGTTTAGCCATCATCCTAATGTTTTCATTGATTTGTAACTGGATAGCATTAATAGGAGTGACCTTACTCTCCTCAAGGGGAGAGGTTCTAATTTTTAACATCTCAACATCAAGGGCTAAGTTATCTACCTTCAAACAAAGATTATCTAATTTAACTAGTTTTTCTTCCACATTCTTGTTGAAGGCTTTTTGGGTAGTGATAAAGTCTCTAAGCATACTCTCTAGTTCAGAGGTGGAGTTTTTGGTGCTAGGATAAGTGTTGTTGTTCCCATAGTTGTTGGATGGGAAAGGCCTAGGATTGTTGCTACCAAAATTACTCCTATAAGCATTATTATTGAAGTTGTTTCTAGATATAAAGTTCACATCTATTTGTTCTTGAGCAACCAAAGAATTTAAAGGAACATTCTGAGGATCAATAGGATCTTGCTTGGTAAGTAGAGACATGATAAGGTCAACCTTTTCATTTAGAGAGGAGATCTCCTCGACAGAATTTACCTTCTTACCAGTTGGAGATCTTTCGGTGTGCCATTGAGAGTAGTTCAACATCATCTCGCCAAGTAGTTTTTTGGCAGCACCAAGTGTGGTTGACATAAAAGTTCCTCCCGCGGCCGAATCTAATAGGTTCCGCGAGGTAAAGTTCAATCCTACATAAAAAGTCTGGATAACCATCTAGGTAGTCAGTCCATGTGTGGGGAAATTCTTGACAAGCGTCTTCATACATTCCCATGCCTGGGAAACGTGTTCATTATCCAATTGCCTGAAATTCATAATGTTACTCCTCAATTGAATAATTTTAGCAGGGGGATAGTACTTCCTGATAAAAGCATCCTTGCACTTATCCCAAGAATCTATGCTATTTCTAGGCAAAGATTGAAACCAGATTTTAGCTCCGTCCCTCAAAGAAAAAGGAAAAATCTTGAGCTTAACAACATCACCTTCTACTTCTTTATACTTTTGCATATCACATAATTCAACAAAATTATTCAAGTGTAAAGCAACATTATCTCCAGCACCAGAGAATTGATCTCTCATAACAAGGTTTAGCAAAGCAGGTTTAATTTCATAAGAGGTAGCTGAAGTGGCAGGTGTGGCAATAGGAGTGCAGATAAAGTCACTATTGTTGTGACTAGTGAAGTCACACAACTTGGTGTTTTCATTGGAACCCATAGTAGCAGCAGGTATTTTTGGTATTTTTGATAAGAGACACAAAAGTAAAACACTGAAAGGTAAACTAACAAGACTTAAAAGCAAAGATAAAAGATAGTGTGCAACTTCCCTATCTTGTAGACTGGAGTCCCCGTCAACGGCGCCAGAAATTGGCTTGATACGGTGAGGATATCTCACTCCTCGTTGGTTACCCCAAGTGGATGGTGAGATGTAGCGTAGCAGCAAATTTCCCTTAGCAAAAATGCTAAGGTTGAGTATCGTCCAGGAGGACTCGCAGAGATACAACAAGGTGGTAAAGTGAACAATGGCGCCGTTCTCAACCAAGGGTTGCTAACTTCACCTGGACCTGCACACAGATACAAATAACTTTGCTCCCAACGAGTACAGAGGAGTTGTCAATTCCTCCGGCCTTGCTGTTTACAAAGGATAAAACGCACGGGATAATGGTAGTGATAGAAACTGAAAAGTAAACTAAAGATGTAAACAATGATATGAAGATGGACCGGGGTCCCGTGATTTTCACTAGTGATGTCTCTCTCCCAAAAGACGATAAAAGTGCTAGCGAGGTAAATAAATCACAGTTGGGCAATTGAAAGGATTATGAAGGCACCACAATGCTAACTATGCTTCAAAGAAAGGAAGGGCTCAAAAGCAATGGGCAGTACGCCAAGGTAAGTAGACCGAAATCCATCTGCATCTACTACGAATCATCCACCTTGAGATATCTATCCAGAACATCTCGCTGGTATTAAGTTGCGACTCCCACCCAAAGTGTAAATCCAAAGCAATAGACAACTTCGTTAAAAGAACTTTGCGTAAAGTAAACAATCCTTGCATCCGCGGATACAAGCACCGTTGTTTTATCCCTGGTGGCAACAACACATCCCCTAGTCTCATGTTTCTGTCACTCAAGCTAGACATCAAGGGGCTGAACCCACAATCAAGCATAACGCTCCCTCTTGGAGTTGCAACAAATCACTTGGCCAAAGTAAAATACGGCAACGGAGAACATGCAAGAATTTACTCAAGAACAAAATATAAAAGAGAAGAACCAAATATATTACTCATCACAATCTGAACATAGTCTCATAATCCATCAGATCCCAACAAACTCAGCATAGCAACGGCAGAAAATTACAAAGGTGCCTCAATCATGTGAGGCAACTCACGAGGTCTGGAAAGTGGAGGCACAAAGAGGGGACAGATAGATCACATAGCTACTGGTCATGGACCCATGGTCCAAGGGGAACTACTCACGGTACATACGGGAGGCGTCCATGGCTATGGATAGTCTCCCGGAGGGGGTAGCTTCTCCCGGAAGGGTGCCGGAGCAGCTTCTCCAGGCAGCCCCGATCTTGAAACGGCGGTGGCGGTACAGAGGAGAGATCGCGAAAAAGGGATCGATATTAGGGGTTTCTACCCCGAGGGGTAAATATAGGCGGAGGCGGGTGTCGAGGGGACCCACCGGGCAGCCAGGAGGCCTCCTGGCGCGGCCTAGGGTGGGGCCGCGCCACGGACCCTCCTGGTCTCCTCGTGGTGGCCCCCCTCCGCGGCCTTGGTTATTCCGGAAGCTTCCGGGTTACTGATTTTTTATCTGTTTTTTCCGGATTTTTTGGAGCACTTTTAATGGCCGGAAAACCTGAAATACAAAAACAGCAGAAAATAGCAACTGGCAGCTGGGTGCACTGGGTTAATAGATTAGTCCAAATATGCTCAAAAGTATATGAAAGTTCAAGCAAATCATGGCAAAGTCACACAAAACATGCATGGAGCAAGCAGAAATTATAGATACGTTTGGGACGTATCAACATCCCCAAGCTTAATTCCTGCTCGTCCTCGAGTAGGTAAATGATAACAAGCATAATTTCTGTGGTGACATGCCACACAACCATATAAGAACTTTGTAAGTAAAGCAATCAAAGCATGCAATTCAATTCAAGTCTTAACAAGCAAGAGTTTATATTAGCATTGACACAAGCAACAAAAGAACAAAAGGTGCAAGAGCTCTCGCTGTCCGTGACTCGAATGTCTCCAGATGGTGTTTGCGTGCAAGTAGGGGATAGGGAAATACGAGATAGAAAAGGTAATTGTTGAGAACAACTATCTACTAAAGTTTCACACTTAGTCTCCTTTGGATTCTTATCTTGACTCGTCCCCAGACCACTAGCCAGGTACAAGTCAAACTGATCCACTCCCTTTCGATATTTTGAGCACTCATGCAATGGATGAGCGTGAGCAAGAAAGTTGACACCTAAAAGACGAAACATAAAGAAGGTGGAGGAGGAAGACAAAAAGGTGTGTAAAGCTCACATCAATGAGGACAATCATAGGCAAGAGAAGGCCATATGATAGATATGATGTGAGGAGTAGGGATTGCCATGCACCGGATGCACATGTGAGCTAAAATCTCTCCAAGGGAACTAGTGGGGGTGCATCTAACTTGCTTGCTCAAGAACACCTAGAGCTCGTTCGAGGAGGCTCATCATTGGAATATACAAGCCAAGTTCTATAGTGTGAAGGTCCCCACATAGCTATATGCATGATGATGATCTCTATGGAGTGCAAGGGATAGAGGATGAAGTACTAGTGTGGATCTCTCAAAAGGAATAGTAGTGTGCCCCCTTCTCTCTTTTTATTTTTCTTTTTCTCTTTTTCTATTTTTTTGTATTTTTTTGGTGGCCTCAATGGCTCTTTCCATTTAACTCTCATTTGTCCTCTTTGGGATATTTTGATTTTTTCCTCACTTAGGGGCAACACTCTATATTTTACAAGAATATAGGAGATCTTTCACACTTTACAAAAGTACTCACATAAAGAAGATATAAGTATCATGATGCAAAGGTATGACATGAGGATCAAGTCATGAGAAGATGGATGTTGCATGGCAATGTATCTCAGAAAGGCTATGGAAATGCCTTGTAGGTAGGTATGGTGGCTGTTTTGAGGAAAGATATAAGGAGGTTTATGATGATAGAGCGTATCGTGCCAAGGGTTTGGATGCACGGGCGAAGTATGCGCCAACTCTCAAGGTGAGAAAGGGCAATGCACGGTACCGAAGAGGATAGAAAAATTATAGGTGGGGTGGAAGTGTCAACTTTCGAATACTCACATTAGTCCGAAGAACTCATGCACTTATTATCGGTAACTCTCAATCTAATCGGGAGGTTCACAAAGAGACAAGTACCCCGAGGAGGAGTGTATGGGGGTTTGGTTATCCTTGCGCATCCTCGACTCATGGTACGTGAGTGTACTCTAATATTTGAACCCTCCAGAGGTTAGTGATCCATCTAGTAGCTAGAGTTCTCAACAGGGGTTTTTGGTTTTCGAAAAACACTCGGATTGCCCAAAATACGACATCTAGCACTAATAGGCTCGAGCTCTTGACACCAAAAGTTCAAACATTACTCTAGTCAATACCTCAAAACTATTGCAAGTTAGTACTACAAAGAGAAAAGCAACTTCAACTACCTACTTCTAGTCAAGACACAAAACTTAGTGCAACAGGCAAACTCTCTAACAAGATAAAACATGCAACCTATAAAAAGTTCAACGTAAAACAAAATAAAAGCTCTAGAAAAACTAAAGCACTACAACTAAATAGAGCAGCAGCTAAGAAAAGAAAAAGAACAACTCACAGCTAAAATAAAAAGCATGCAAATCCTATGAGGAGTTCTAGTTCAAGCGGAGCGTGTAATTCTCCCACACAAAAGAAAGTAAGCTGGGATATAACTTGTTACTACAGCAAACAAAGCAAAAACAAACCTAAGAAAAGTAAAGAGCAAGACGCTCCAAGCATAGCACATAACGCATGAAGCGATAAAAATATAGTGTAACGAGAGACGAACTGATAATTGTTGATGAAGAAGGGGATGCACGGGGGCATCGCCAAGCTTAGACGCTTGAGTCTCCTTGAATATTTATTGGGGGTGCACATGGGCATCCCCAAGCTTGAGCGTTTGACACACAGGATCTTCTTTCATCATCTTCCATCGCACACTTGAAAACTCCCTTCATACATAACTTATTGTAGACTGATTTAGAGAGGTTAGTAATAAAATAATTTTTTCTTTGCTGGAAATAAAGATAATCTTGAAAAGCTACTGTTTCCCAAGATTGCCAAAAAGTTTTTGCAAAGAGAAAGCAAGCTTAAGGTTTGAAAAAGTGAAGAGAGACAAAACGTGGCAGGGTGCCGGAGCAGCTTCTCCAGGAAACCCCGATCTTGAAACGGCGGTGGCGGCGGTACAGAGGCGATATCGCGAAAAAGGGATCGATCTTAGGGGTTTCCACCCCGAGGGGTAAATAGAGGGGGAGGGGGGGTGTAGAGGGGCCCACCAGGCAGCCAGGAGGCCTCCTGGCGCGACCTAGGGTGGGGCCGCGCCAGGGACCCTCTTGGTCTCCTGGTTGTGGCACCCCTCCGCTGCCTTGGTTATTCCGGAAGCTTCCGAGTCGCTGATTTTTTATCTGATTTTTTGGAGCACTTTTAATGGCCGGAAAACCTGAAATACAAAAACAGTAGAAAACATCAACTGGCAGCTGGGTGCACTGGGTTAATAGATTAGTCCAAATATGCTGAAAAGTGTATGAAAGTTCAAGAAAATCATGGCAAAGTCACACAAAACATGCATGGAGCAAGTAGAAATTATAGATACGTTTGGGAAGTATCAGCCATCCATACCGGATTCGAGATCACTGACAACTGATAAAGATTGGTATAGAACACAAGTTCATCGGAGGAGTGGAACCCTAAACCGTAGACTCCCAAAGACGCCTAATGTATAATTGTAACCGGGATTTCCAGACTTAGCCAATTTTGGTGAAATCCAGATATGGGGCAATGACATGCTGGACCCCTTGCACTATTTATGTAAATGAATTATTTTATTAGAGCCCTGTCAATGACACCAAGGTCCCACCTGTCAGTTGATCAGTCAACCCCACTATTCCGGATAATTTTGGATTAAACAATAAAAGAAAACGAGAAATGATTATATAATGGTTTAAAACTCTAGAAAATCATATAAAATTAGCCGTAGCTCAGATCAAAATACTTTCTACATGAAAGTTACTCAGGAAAATACAATGCATAAGAATACGCCATCCGTGTATCCACCACACCACTCTAACATACCAAACACGGAACATTTCTCCTCCGGTTCATCTGTCTGTCAGACGACCGGAGCCCGTAAAATTGTCGGGATGAAAATGTTCTGTGAACGTAAGTTGTTCAGAATGAATCAACGAGCCCAGTTACACTATCCACTTTTCTGTCAGATGTCTCTAACACTGCCGACATGGAACCTTGCCCCTCCGGATCATCGGTCCGGTAATCAATCGGTACTGGTGAGTCATCCCCGGATAAATTATCCCTCCGCCGAAAATACTTAACACTGCGTTAGAGCCCCGTTGCTTTGTATCTTCTATGTCATACATTTGTATTGCTATTTTTGTTGTATATTTACTGTTTCTCCCCCCCTTATTCTCCGGCAGACTCCGTTGCTGCCGCCGATGACACCATCGAGTTCGACTACTTCGTCGACGACCGTACCGCTACTACCGAGCTTCCAGGCAAGCAGAGCCATTTTCCTTCCCCAGATATCGCCTATCTTTCCGTACATTTCTTGCACTAGGCATTGTTATTGCTGCTGCTACATTACATTCCTATTCATTGCATAGGCTGTCATTGTAGCCCCTTGATGTACCTTCCTTTATCCTATGCTGCCTATTATTACTTATGCATTATTCAGCAGTAAACCCTGCGCATTGTTAGCTAGGTTTAGAATAGCGGGTCGTGATCACTCTAGGAGTGATCCCGGAAACGATATATTACAACTGCAACAGGTATGGATCAATGCAGACGCCCTAGGGAACCTACAACGGCGATACTCTGCCGAGTCGCTTCGAGTTTGACTTAGGAGTGGACGAACTCGTATTTCACTCTCGTCGACTCAGTAGCGTAGCATCACTTGGATGATACGAGGGTATTCCTCTTTAGTTCATTCCGCTGGTGTCTCGGCACCACCGGGGTGATACGAGAATATTCCTCTTTAGTTCATTCCGCTGATGTCTCTGTCGAACCTCTTCAAGTGTACCATTGAGGGTGATTCCTCCTGGTTTCACTTGATGGTAGGCACTCGAATCAACTGGTGTCCTTACAGGTAAGGAGTCGGGTGACCCAACGGTGCCCGCGCAGGGTATCTTAGCGGAACGACAGGTCAGGTGTATTCCACCGGTGTGCGGCGGGCCTGGTAATCTTCGTGGCCGACAGATATCCTATTGTACGAAAGTCGAGCTCTTCGGAGCAAACACGAGACAAGGTAAGGAGACGGTTCACCTTGTTGGTAACCGCACGAGTTGGTGGGACGTCAGGGCAGGCACCGATGTTACTGGTGGTCCTGACTGCTGTAGTTGTCCGCGACTTATTCAATAAGGGGCAACGATAACGGTTGTCTCGACAGAAAATTAATAAAATGCTTAACGGGTTCGGCGGATGACTTGAGTAGCCTTTTGGCTTGTACGCACTACCTATACGTGGGATTACAGTGTGGGCCCTCCGTGTTGTGGTCTTGTTCGAAAGATCTGAAAGACGTCCGGTTCAGCATTGTGGCACGGTCGGATCCGCATCCATGATAGAGTTGCGTGGTATCCACCGTCCTCACAACGACCCGGAGAGCGAGGGGTGATAGGCCCATGACCCCCTTGCACTTAGGGCTGTAGACCGGCGGGGACCCCTCTGATGAGCCATAGGATGGGCCTCGGCGTGTCGGATAGCCTCGGTGGGGTGTTCCCTAACAAGGTGTACGCCACCCTGGAGATCCGAGCGTGTAGTATGACACCAGTGCACCCCTGCAGGGAAGATAATCTATTCGAATAGCCATGTCCACGGTAACAGGACGCTTTATGCTGAAGCCAGATCCTACCACTACAAACTACTACTATTAAACTGTTGGTTTCGGGTTTTCTTCCTCGCGGGGATGTCGAGGAAGGGAACTCAGAGGCATTATTATTATTAAATATTACAACTTACTATTATACAATGCTGCAGCAACTTCTGCTGCATTGTTACTTTCATTACTGTTATATTAAACCGTTGGCTGATTCTTACCTCATGCTGCAAGACTCGTTGGAAGATGCTAGTCTTCGATAGGCCTAGCTTCTTATCCTTATTCTGATTTTTACCTTGCACTCCACTATATACAGCCTCCCCTTTTCATTTGATACAAATGCATAAATGCTTAGT
Source organism: Bromus sterilis (assembly GCA_950022295.1). Lineage (NCBI taxonomy): Eukaryota > Viridiplantae > Streptophyta > Magnoliopsida > Poales > Poaceae > Bromus > Bromus sterilis. The sequence goes on along the minus strand of OX465596.1, from coordinate 79,175,040 downwards.
AGCGGACGTAAGACTCGCGGGTATGCTAGATACTCACCTTTTCTTTATTTCCCACTTTTTGTTTTGCCTGATCGGCCGCTGCAGCCGACGTTGGAGTTCAGGAGCAGGAGATACCCGATGCCTTCTACGACGTCGAGTTCCCCTTTGACCAGGAGTAGTTCGGAGGTTCCCAGGCAGAAGGCCTCGCCTTTTCGATCGTTGTTGATATTTGTTCTAGCCTTCTTAAGGCAACCTTGTATCCTTTTGTCTGTACTCAGATACTATTGCTTTCGCTAACTTTTTGCTCTCGAGCTGTTGTATTCGAGCCCTCGTGGCCCCTGGCTTGTATTAAAAAGCTTGTATTATTTTATTTGTAGAGTTGTGTTGTGATATCTCACCGTGAGTCCCTGACCTCGATCGTGTACCTTGCGTGTATGATTACTGTACACGGTCCGATTTTGGGGGCTTCACAAGTTGGTATCAGAGCCGACTGCCTGTAGGACACCCCCTTCCAACTCCTTGGTCGAAGTCGAGTCTAGTCTTTGCAAAACTACTGTACTAACCGTGTCGTGTGGGTTATCGGCCCACGTCGCAAAATGGGTGGTATTAGGATACTTTTCTCCGTACCTTTACTCTGGGATTCTACTCTCTTATCCTTTCGGGTAATTTTGCTAACTCTGACATTAGGATCTCATGGTCGCATCTCCCCGGAGAGCCCTTCACCCAAGATGATCGCTTGCTTCACCTGAAGATTCCGAAGATTTCACTCCGATAAATTCCCTAGAACCTACGTGTTCATCGCCGTTGCAATCCCCTGCCACCGATAAGTCCGTGTGTATATTTACATCCACCTCTCGATCTGGAAATCATAATTCTCTTGTACTTCAGCATCGAATTATTCTGATGCTTCTATCACCTGATGCCTTTGCATTCTTTCTCCTTCTGGTTGAGTGCCGATACTCACCTCAGATCCCTTGCGAAGCACCCGACCTTTGGTGGATTATTATCCGACTAATCTTACGTAGCTTCTTTCATGTGTCAATTGGATTCATCGTGTGAAATACCATCCCTGCCCCTCGATGATTTGTGTTATCATTGACAACCTCCCTTGACTCCCTGCCAATACAAACTTGGTCATGTATATCTTGCTCTGCTTTCCCTTGGGAAAGATATACACCTGATACTTGTGTATCATCACATTTTCCTTTCCATTGGTCTGTTTAACTTATCTGGTGATATAACTTATCTGAGCAGTGGTAATCTCCTGCTTATGTAAACACTTTGATGTACTACTCTGTTGGTACAACATGTTACTATCGTGGATAACCTTTTTGGTTACCGACGATGGACGAGAGCTTTGCTAAGTGGTTCGCTTTTCCCACTGCCCTTGTTACCGACGTTGTTGCCGAGATATCTGACGATGTGTTCTTTGACAAACCTTGCATCGCGATCGCATGGAATGTCGCCACCATTTTCATTCAATGTGGGCCCAAAACCCACAGGATCGAAACCTGACTCTTGTCACCTACCTTGTGAAATTCAGTCCGGTATGAGACACAGTGCTTATGACTGATGCTCTGGATTCCTTTTTCGTCATACATCATCGATATGGAATGCATGCCTAACCGCTTGAAATTTCTCATACATTCTTATGTATCTCTCGATGTATTCCCCTGAGTTTAAACTCGAGAGATAATTTGTACCCCATTCCCTTGCACAACCTCGGTTGATTAACCTTGTACCAATCCGACCCCCTTGAGTTGCCCTTCCTACCCTATCCGCAAGTACGATGAAGTCCTAGAAGGAAAGATGACCACTCAACGAGATGCACTGATGCAGATAAATGAAGACGTCAACGAGAAGGATAAACTTCTTTGAGAAGGACAACAAGCACCAGAAGAATCGTTAGAATCCGAAACCGAAAACTTACCCCTTACACTACCTTTAACTCTCGGGACGAGAATTCTTTGTAGTGGGGGAGATTTGTAACACCCTAGGTGTTATGCAATAGTAATCACTTTAATTAATTCCAAGTCACTATGATGGCCATGCCATGGTCACCCTTGATCATGCCTTATTGAAAAGCCATCTCAAATAAAATTTCAAAACAAAGTTTTAAAATAAAGTTGCTCCAAAAAATTGTGCAACCAATTTTTTACAATGCCAAATAATCAGTGGATCATGCCCATATTGATGTGGACATTTATTGAACTATAAAATAATTTAAACAATTCAAAACAGTGCCAACACAACCCCTTTTAATCATTCCATATTCAAAAGAATTATCAAATGAATTTATTTTGTGCCCAAACTTTTTGTAACACTTCTATTCCGTGTAGCACTAATATTGAAGCTAGTTGCACATTTTATAAAAATAAAATGTTGAAAAAATAAAACAGAAACATAAAAAAAAGAAACACAGAAAAAGGGAATGGGCTACTCTTCTCCCTGGGCAAACCCTAGTCGGCCCACTCCCTCTTTTTCTTTTTTTCCTAACTCCTCCCCCCGAGCCGCCCCTTATCCACTCCTCTCTCTCGCTCGGACTCTCTCTCTCTCCCGTTCCTCTCGATCCCCCCTCTCCATATGAAAACCACCGCCGCCGGCAAACTCGGCCGCCGCGCGGCACGCCCAAAGCCTCGTTCGTGCTCTCCTACGTGGCCACGCCTCTAGGCCGCCTCCCTGCTGCTCGCCCTCGAGCCGCCTCTCCGCCACAGCCACCGCGGCAGGCGCCACCTCCACTGCCACTCCGGCAGCTCCCCGAGCCCCGGCCGGCCCTGCTCCCCCTGTGAGCACCCCCTCTCTCCTTAACGCGACCCCCTGGCCGCCGTGGTCACCGCTCCATGCGCCCTCGCGCGCCCCTGCTGGCTGCCGCGCCACCCATGGCCTGGCCGCCATGTTGGCAGCCGCGCCTCCCTTTGGCCGCTGCCCCTCGGCCGCCTCCCCTGGCCTCGGCCCTCGCGCTCACCCAGCAGCCACCGCAGGCTCGTGGCCACAGCCATGGCCGATGTGGTGTTCCTGCTGAACCTCCACCTGCGTGTGTGCTCGTACGGCACTGCTACTCCTTGCTGCTGCTGGGCTGCTCCTCCTCGTTGCTTGCTGAAGCTGTGTTGCGGCTGCTACTTACTACTGCTACTATTTGGTAATGTTGCTGAAAATACCCAACAAAACGTCAGCAAATAAACAGCCAAACAATTTCTAAATTGAATAAAATGTGTGTGGGCAGATTGTACACTTAACAAGGTTCATTTTGTTCCATTGGAACATTTTCGGATAGTGCATAGATTAATTCCTATAAAAATTGCAAAATGTAGATTTCTGTTAAAAGAAAAAATGTTATATCACCATTGCTACTTTGGAGTTGTAGACAAACACACTATAGGGATCTTTCATGCCATTTGAGGGCATGTCATGATAGTACACATAATGTTGTGCAAAACACATATTGGATGCAACTCCATAGGAGATATATATAAACGCCAATCATCGTGCAAAGATTGGTAAATCTTAACGATTTCTGGAATTAGCCTCGAGTATCACCTTTCGGACCGAGTTTTAATTAAGTAAATGTGTTCTACTAAATATGCCATCCGTACCGGATTCGAGATCACTGACAACTGATAAAGATTGGTATAGAACACAAGTTCATCGGAGGAGTGGAACCCTAAACCGTAGCCTCCCGAACATGGCTAATGTATAATTATAACCGAGATTTTCAGACTTAGCCAATTTTGGTGAAATCCAGATATGGGGCAATGACATGCTGGACCCCTTGCACTGTTTATGTAAATGAATTATTTTATTAGATCCCTGTCAATGACACCAGGGTCCCACCTGTCAGTTGATCAGTCAACCCCACTATTCCGGATAATTTTGAATTAAACAATAAAAGAAATCAAGAAATGATTATATAATGGTTTAAAACTCTAGAAAATCATATAAAATTAAATGTAGCTCAGATCAAAATACTTTCTACGTGAACGTTACTCAGAAAAATACAATGCATAAGAGTACGCCACCTGTGTATCCACCACACCCCTCTAACATACCAGACACGGAACATTTCTCCTCCGGTTCATCTGTCTGTCAGACGACCGGAGCCCGTAAAACTGTCCGGATGAAAATGTTCTATGAACGAAAGTTGTTCAGAATGAATCAACGAGCCCGGTTACACTATCCACTTGTCTGTCAGATGTCTCTAACACTGCAGACATGGAAACTTCCCCCTCCTGATCATCGGTCCGGTAATCAATCGGTACTGATGAGTCATCCCCGGATAAATTATCGCTTCGCCAAAAATACTTAACACTGCGTTAGATCCCCGTTGCTTTGTATATTCTATGTCATACATTTGTATTGCTATTATTGTTGTGTATTTACTGTTTCTCCCCCCTTATTCTCCGGCAGACCCCGTTGTTGCCGCCGATGACACCATCGAGTTCGACTACTTCGTCGACGACCGTACCGCTACTATCGTGCTTCCAGGCAAGCAGAGCCATTTTCCTTCCCCAGATATCGCCTATCTTTCCGTACATTTCTTGCACTAGGCATTGTTACTTCTGCTGCTACGTTACATTCCTATTCATTGCATAGCCTGTCATTGTAGCCCCTTGATGTACCTTCCTTTATCCTATGCTGCCTATTATTACTTATGCATTATTCAGCAGTAAACCCTGCGCATTGTTAGCTAGGTTTAGAATAGCGGGTCATGATCACTCTGGGAGTGATAGCGGAAACGATATATTACAACTGCAACAGGTACGGATCAATGCAGACGCCCTAGGGAACCTTCAACGGCGAGACTCTGCCGAGTCGCTTCGAGTTTGACTTACGAGTGGACGAAATCGTATTTCACTCTCGTCGACTCAGTAGCGTAGCATCACTGGGATGATACGAGGGTATTCCTCTTTAGTTCATTCCGCTGGTGTCTCGTGACCACCGGGGTGATACGAGAATATTCCTCTTTAGTTCATTCCGCTGATGTCTCTGTCGAACCTCTTCAAGTGTACCATCGAGGGTGATTCCTCCTGGTTTCACTTGATGGTAGGACCTCGAATCAATTGGTGTCCTTACAAGTAAGGAGTCGGGTGACCCAACGGTGCCTGCGCAGGGTATCTTAGCGGAACGACAGGTCAGGTGTATTCCACCGGTGGGCGGCGGGCCTGGTCCTGTTCGTGGCCGACAAATATCCTGTTGTACGAAAGTCGAGCTCTTCGGAGCAAACGCGAGACAAGGTAAGGAGACGGTTCACCTTGTTGGTAACCGCACGATTTGGTGGGACGTCAAGGCAGGCACCGATGTTACTGGTGGTCCTGACTGCTGTCGTTGTCCGCGACTCATTCAATAAGGGGCAGCGATAACGGTTGTCTCGACAGAAAATTAATAAAATGCTTAATGGGTTCGGCGGATGACTTGAGTAGCCTTTTGGCTTGTACGCACTACCTATACGTGGGATTACGGTGTGGGCCCTCAGGGTTGTGGTCTCATTCGAAAGCTCTGAAAGACGTCCACTTCAACATTTTGGCACGGTCGGATCCGCATCCATGATAGAGTTGTGTGGTATCCACCGTCCTCACAATGACCCGGAGAGCGAGGTGTGATAGGCCCATGACCACCTTGCACTTAGGGCTGTAGACCAGCGGGGACCTCTCTGATGAGCCATAGGATGGGCCTCGGCGTGTCGGATAGCCTTGATGGGGTTTTCCCTAACAAGGTGTACGCCACCCTGGAGATCCGAGCGTGTAATATGACACCAGTGCACCCCTGCAGGGAAGATAATCTATTCGAATAGCCGTGTCCACGGTAACAGGACGCTTTATGGTGAAGCCAGATCCTACCACTACAAACTACTATTATTAAACTGTTGGTTCTGGGTTTTGTTCCTCGCGGGGATGTCGAGGAAGGGAACTCAGAGGCATTATTATTATTAAATATTACAACTTACTATTATACAATGCTGCAGAAACTTCCGCTGCATTGTTACTTTCATTACTATTATATTAAACCGTTGGCTGATTCTTACCTCATGCTGCAAGACTCGTTGGAAGATGCTAGTCTTCGATAGGCCTAGCTTCTTATCCTTATTCTGATTTCTACCTTGCAGTCCACTATATACAGTCTCCCCTTTCCATTTTATACAAATGCATAAATGCTTAGTAGCGGGCGTAAGACTCGCGGGTATGCTAGATACTCACCTTTGATTTATTTCCCCCTTTTTGTTTTGCCTGATCGGCCGCTGCAGTCGACGTTGGAGTCCAGGAGCAGGAGATCCCCGATGCCTTCTACGACGTCGAGTTCCCCTTTGACCAGGAGCAGTTCGGAGGTTCCCAGGCAGGAGGCCTCGCCTTTTCGATCGTTGTAGATATTTGTGCTAGCCTTCTTAAGGCAACCTTGTATCCTTGTGTCTGTACTCAGATTCTATTGCTTCCACTAAATTTGTCCTCTCGAGCTGTTGTATTCGATCCCTCGTGGCCCCTGGCTTGTATTAAACAACTTGTATTATTTTATTTGTAGAGTTGTGTTGTGATATCTCACCGTGAGTCCCTGATCTCGATCGTGTACCTTGTGTGTATGATTACTGTACACGGTCCGATTTTGGGGGCGTCACACCATGCGAGCATGCATTGATCAAGTGGGGACTGGTTGCTTGTGCATTAGTCGAAATGCTGATAATATGCTCGATGATTATCTGTTGCATGATATTGATGCTCATATGGTTATTTCATCAAGATACTTTAACCTGCTGATGCCATGTGATTGTTTTGCCTTGGTGCTCTGGTTGTTGTGATCTTGCAAGTACATTCTATGTACTGACCTGGCCTGTCATGCCAGATTTGCAGGCAATGCTTCGGATGCGTAGGACGACGTTCCCGGTGTTTGCGAGCTAGGAGGTGTCCCAACCAGTGTCCTTGTGGAGTGGAGTTTATCACCGTCGCAGTTGTTCCGCTGCCGAGTCTTTTTCCGCTGCTAGAGAGTTAGTCTACTGCTTGGTGTAGACCCGTGGATAGCGTGAGGAGCAGGCTTGACCTCCTCTAGAGTTGTAATGATTCCCTTGTACCCGTATATTTGGTAATAGAAAGATGTTCAGTTCTATATCAAGCAGTGCCGTGTTCCAGAAAACTTGATCTCTGGGCTGGAGCACGGGGCGTTCCGGTCCTCTGAGCCGGGGTGTCACAACGCTTGGTATCATAGAAGGACTGGTTGTAGGACACCCTAGTCCACGCGAACGTTAGAAGGACGTTAGTTGGACGGTAGAGTTAGAGTTTGTAGCTTGCTTGTGTGCTTTATGTGATTGCTGCATTTGCTTGTTGCATATATATTGTATTCTTTCTCTAACGAGCTGTTTGATGAGCGTAGATGGCAGAGTACCCGGTGGGCTACGAGTCACACCTTTCACCGATCAGCTTTGCATATCTTCTCGCCGACGTTTGGCATTGCCTCTACCCACATGGAGGAATGCTGATGTACCAAGTTTCTTCTACACCGCTCAGAGGGCAGATACTTGAGTATCGCGCCAATGTCATTATGACAGTCCACCTCCCCATCAGCATGCGAACCTACAACTTTCAAGGCGCACCCGCATCTACCCCAGATCGTTCTGTCCTGCTTGCCTCTTTGGCAGGCGTCACAGGTCTTCGCCACCAGGATGCCGCAATGCCCAGAACCGTGCCTTCCACTTCTATCTATTTGGCCGGAACCCCGCAACGAGTGAGATTTCCGTGTCCTTTTGCAGAAGCCGACGCAGCGTTAGTGGGCATGTCCCGCTACATGATCGCCGAGTACGCCCTCATCATCGAGCTGGTCTGCGATGCAAGGAATGCGAGGAGAGCTCTTGCTGTAGCTTTGGCTTCAGCAACTCCTCCGACAGCTCCCCCTGCATCCGGCAACCCGTCGATGGATCGTAGTGCCTAGTTCTGCGTAGTTCATGTTGCATGTTGCTTGTTGATGTGGATAGTAATAAGTTGAGATCCTGCGTGCGATCTCAGTGCTTGTTCAGTGTCGTTATTTTGCTGGGTTCTCGCTGTTGGTCCTTTGTTCGGTCCTTTGGTGACTAGTAAATCTGTATTTGCAGTAATATATGATCTATTTGCATGCAATCACGATGCACTTTCGGTGCTAGTGATCTTTCCTTCGTTGAATTTCCTCGTCGATTCATCATTTGGTTCTTCGGTGTTTAACGAATCTGTTTTGGCAGGTGGTATATGACTTAGACGGACCCTTGCTTGTTGTTACTCGACAGTGGCACCACGCCTGGTTCTGAGCTGTTTCGTTTTTGGCCGTTCGGGGTGGATGCCTACTTTTCATTTCTCTTTTCAACAACCGACCCGTGTTCTGAGCTACTTTTCGGCCGTCTCGGGCAGTTGTTGAGTTTCTTTTCGCAGTGGCGACCCTATGTTCTGAGCTATTTTCTCGGCCGTCTTAGGGGACCTCTGCATTCTTTTTATCAACCATGTCTCATGTTATGAGCTGATTCTTGGTTGGCCGTCTTGAGCATCGCTTGAGTTATTCTAGTAAACGTCCCAGATCAGAGTTGTAAAAACCGTTCTGGTGGCTACTGGGTTGTTTGCCGGTTTTATGCAAGAGATTCAGATGGTCATCAACTACTGCTAAATCTTTCAAGGTGATTCTATCGATCGTTGTTGATCTTCGTTCCATTGGACTTTCTCGTCGGTTTTCATTCGGTCTTCGGTTGGTTCTATGGTGTCACTTTATCTTCCCCGATGGAAAGTTGCTCATAACCCCCACATACCTCGAAGACTCAGTAACAGATCGCAGAGCAGCACAAAGTCAAGAAGGATTCACACAGGTCATGCTTGGAATATTTGGCTCCAGTATAAGTTCCGCCTGGCTGAACCGTTCAGAGCAAGACCGCAACATTCAGGTAACCGCTACAGTCGTGAAGATCCAATCATTGAAAGGCCACAATGAATGGGGAAATTAGCAAGTCGAAAGGGACTCATACCCGATTCCATTTGGAGTATGTGACTCACATAGGTATTATACCAAAGCCATCATCTGAATCAAGTCAGCAACAGTTGCGATAGACGTGAAGATTCAAATGTTGACCCATGAACATATGCGTCCAAGGCATGACCTACACCAGCCACAGTCTTACCCAAGGCAATTTATTTCGGTATGTCCCGGAAGACGGTCAAAACGTATCATGAAGCCCATGTCCAGCAAAGAAATGATTGGAAGAATGTTTCCCTCTAACAAGTCAGCAGTCAGTAAATTTTGTCAGTTTTGTACACATGCTACCATGGAAGAGTTTCGGCCATAAGAAACCTCAGCCTTCCTCGACAAGATACCCGGCACAGCCGACATGTAAAGTGTATCAGTCTTCCCCAGTACGCTACCGGGATGTCTGTTTGGCCAAGACAGTCAGTCTTCTACCACAAGTCACCGAGTGAAGCTTACGGTGCAAGACACCAAGTCATGGATGGATGGATGAAGCTTACGGTGCTTAGTACGCCATGGATGGATTCCAGCACAAGCTACCCAGCTGCCCACAGTGATCTGCCGCAGAAACTCCAGCACAAGTGACCGATGCAATCATAGTGCAAGAAGACAAGCTTCCAAGGCAAGGCACTCTGTTTTCATCAGCCAGCTACCAAGGCAGCTTCCCGCATACGACATCCGCCTTCCTCGATACGCCACCAGAGAAAGCTTCTGAGGTACCGAAGCTCGTCTTCTCCAGCAAGCCAACCCGGCCAAGCTTCGTAGACAAGATACACAGTCTTCCTTGACAGTCATCATACCTGCAACAGTAATGTCAGAAATCCAGTCTCTCAAAATCAGTAAAGCTTCAGCATCATTGGGACCCGCACATTCTATGGGCATTATTCTCAAGCATGCAAGCTACCCCGTGTGGATACAACCATGCTCATAATCAAGAATGAATTATACACATGATCAGCGGTGAAGAACCGCAACTCTCGGGAGAAAAGCCAGCAGAAAAATCAGATGCACACCTCAACTTGGAAGAAAGACCGACAAAGCCATGAAGAAACACCCTGAGGAAAGGAAGCAATGAAGCATTGGATCTTGTCCCAATCATGAGGGTCAGCTCCTCACGTCCGACAAGGCCCCGCAGAAGGATGATCTTGAGACCCCCTTTTGCAACCAATATTATCATGATGAGTCAAGAGACAAAAGGTGAAGGTAACCCATCTGTCTCGGAGGAAGATTCCGACAGAATAATAAGCCGTTATGCAGGAAGTACAAAGAAAGAATGTTGAAGAAAATGAAGCCAGTACAAGAAGATGATTGTCGCAATAGCAAGACCCAAGACAGACAGACATGGCCCATGTCGAATCTCGCTGCAATATCCGCCACTAGAGTAAGCGTGCATCTCGCAAGCTGTCAAAAGTATGCAACTCTTGCAAGCCCGACGAGTAAGACGAAAGGATGAATTGCATGGACCTTAGAGTCAAATTTTGCCTCGATCAGTGGAAGCCATATGGACCACCATGGACACCTACAATGAAGAGATCTCACTCTGTGGGAAAATTACCGCGTACCCAACCCGTCAGCCCAAGCATGTACCCAAGTTCGGAATCGTCCGTCTTGCCTGGAGACCTCGGTCTGCTTCGCTGAAGCCCACCTACCCAGCCCGACATTTTTACTACAAGGACCGCCTCAGAGCTTAACATGGTCTATCGCCACCCACGGATATGGCAGCATGACAAGTAAATCCCAGTATGAGGAAACATTCAGAATTGGTGCCCCGGCGATATATTCGTACTCAAGATGGACGAGCCAAAGAAAAACTATGCAGCCTCAGGTGCAGACATTCCAGGTTCCACACCATGGGACATCACGACGGTGAGCCTTCAGAGACACAACTACCCATGAAGGCCAAGCCTTTCCCAAAAAATGCCAATACAAAGGACTCCAGACCGTGCCGCAGACAAGCCACGAGACATCCCGAGAATAGTATGGCTTTTATCCGCATTCAGCCCATGACAAGACATCCCGTTATCACACAAGACAGCAGACATGAGGATGGACTCCAACATGAAAGGATCTGATATGGCCAGGAAGAATATTCAGTCAGAGATGGATTGGGTAAAGCAAGCCCCCTGAGCCAAAAGTTATTGGGTACTACTAAGGGAGCGGTATCCAGCAAAAAGGAAATCTGAGAAGCAATAAGTTTCCTAAGGACGGTAAGTTTGCAATGGTTCCCTGAGCAACCAAATCTCGAGGACAAGATTTTTCTAAGCGAGGCAGGTGTGTGACACCCTGGATTTTGGAACATTCTTTTTCCAAAAACTTTCTTGAGCTATTTCTGGATTTTCCATTTGGTTTGGATTTTGAGGAACTCTTTGGACTTGAACTTGAGCATACTTTCTTTCCATGCTCAAGTATCCCCTATTTCCAAGCCTTCCCATGCCATTTCATTGATCCACCTCATCCAAACCACCATTTTATGCAAGCCATATATTCCTTTTCCAATAAAAGGAATATTCCTATTATTTGACGATTGTGAAGCAACTCATATTTTCATTGCTCCATAAATCCCCAAATAATTCCCTCATTCTCTTGATGTTATATCGAGCCTAGTTCTCCAAAAACATTGCATGGCCCAAATGGATTTTCCTCTGGAAAAATTCATTTGTCTGTGGGGGCAGAATGGAGCATTGTGAAGGAGGTACCAGTTATCCTGATCAATTGCTGGTGAAAGTTTTTGTGCATGCTATTGTGATCATATTATTATCCTACATCAAAGTCCACCACCAATTGCTTAGCCAAACTCCCACAATAAATTCACAAAGATTGGATGTAGAAAGGGCATTGTGAGGGAAGTGCAAGCTAGGGGATTCCATTTGCTTTGAAACTTTTTGTGCTTGATCCCACCACCAAATGACTCCACCAAACCAAGCTTGAGCCAAATCCTACCACCCATGTGAGTGCTTGATCATGTGGAAGTTTATGGTCAGCAGGACACCTTGTGAAGCAAGTACCATCCAGGAGTATCCAATGGCCATGAAATTTTACACACTTGGGCACCACTCCAAATAACCCCAGTACACCAAAATTCAGCCATCTTCATCAAGCCAAATTGATGCCAGCTTCAAAAAAACATTTATGGCCCATTTTGGCACTTACAAAGGAAGTATACTTTCCATTTGGCCATTTGGGCTGAAACTCTCCAGACACCTAGTCCTTTGCACCCCAAAGCTATATGACAACCTAGCACCACCTCAACCCCCACCATGTGAGCTGTGCTTCTTGTCCAAGTTTGCTGTATCCACCTTTGCAGTGATGATAAGCACCCCACAGACCCCCATTTGGCCAGCCAAGCACACAACAGTGATCACCCCCAGAAGGACCATTCCCCAGACAACTTTGGCCGCGTAGAAGCCTCCACCAGATGCCCAATCCAGGGTGGCCACGCCCCCAAGGCTACAACAGACGTGCTCCGACCACGCTCGCGTGCCCCTGGCCATGTCCAGCCCGCGCGAAAGAGCGTCCTTGTCGCCATATTCTTGTGCAGCCGCGCCGCACGGGCCTCCTTTCCACGCGTCGCCTCCCAGCCACCTTATTCTCGTCGGATTCCTGCCAGCAGCTCGCCGCCACGGAGGAAAACGACGGAGCAGTGCCCCTGACCTATCGCCGTCGCCCCTCTGGTGCACTGCTTCCCCCTCGCTCCTTGTGCGCACACATGCTTCTCCACACTCTCCAGAACCCGCTCGAGCCGGCCACCTGTCCCTGAGAATCTCGCCGGCGTCGCCCTTTTCTGCACGGAGGCACCCAAAGCCAAGCATCGCCGCTGGCCTATAAAAGGCGACACCCTTGCTCGCCCCAGCACCTAGCAACACCTCCTCCCTCCCAATCGTATCGCGGCACCAAGAATCGAAGCCGGGGAGGTCTTCTTCCCCAGCTTTGGCAGCCTCGGCTGCCGTGGTGCCCCTGCCCCTCTAGCTCACTCTCGTTTCTCCCCAGACATGCAGACCCCACCACTCGACTCTTAGCGTTCCCTTGGTTCTCCCTCGACCAAGACCCGCTCGAATCCCGTCCGGAACCGTCAACAACGTCGACCTCGCCGGAGCCCAGAAGCTTGGCCGCCGCCGCGACGCCTCTCCCCCTAGCAAACGACGATCATTTCGCACGCCACTGGCACGGGTGTGACCCCCGTGATCTCCTCCGTCGATTTCCCCTGGTCCCGACCTCCGCCGTGGCCCCTCGCCGGAGTTGCGCCGCCGGTGAGCCTCTCCCTCCTCTGTTCCCCGCTCCCCCTGGTTATATGACAGTCCGGCTCCACTGTCAGCCACTCTTGTCCACCCGAAGGGGTATCAAGTGAAGGCGCCCTGCTGTTTTACTCCTTCGATGTCACCCCCCTGGAAATTTCCAAAATTATTTTAAATCATTTTAAATCATTATTTTGACCAGACTTTGACCACTTAGAACTTCCAACCCACAAGTCCAAATGAGTTGATTCTTGTTGCATTGGATTGTTCTTGTTCCCCTCTTTATTTTGGCAAAGATTTTTCTCCATGATGTTCTGTTGTTATTTTCTGGTCAAGTAAAAGTGTATTTGACCCTTTCACCCCATTTGTTTATTTTGGGATATTTTTGAGGATTTTCTTGTTGAGGACCAGGAGATTTCCCCTACACCTTGTTGGTGAAAGGCAAGCCGCAATTTCTTTTGCACTTTTGCAAAGCTTTGACATGCTTTAAAAGTTTCCACAACCTCCGGTGATATGATATTCTTGCTATGCGTTGATCATGTCATACCCATATGCTTGGACCACTTTGATGATGCCATATAACCATATTATGTTTGATCATACCATGCCATGCTTGACTATGTCATGATCCCGTATGTCAATATGCTTCCATGCATGATATGCCATGTTATGTTCATGATAAGTTTTGCCCATGTTATCATCGTATCATGCTCGGTACTGCTATGTTGCATGATAAGATCTTGATCACCCTAATATGACTAAGTTAATCTACTAAAATATGATTTGAATCATGATGTGACTATAACCGTATCTTGGTTTGTCCCACTAATGTTGTTATGCTATTAAATTTAATACTCATGTTGCACCTGATGCTTGAGCTTGTTGTTGGAGATGTATTTCGTGCCAAGTTGATCAGGTGCCACCGAACCAAACTTATTGGTGCAGCCCTGCTCTCCTTTATGGGAAGGCCTTGGCTCGGTCTATCGGTGGGATCTTTTATTCGTATCACCCAAAGAGGGGAGGCTATGCGGGCATGGTTACCCTGATCAGGTAAGCATCGATAGTCTTGAGAGCCGATTGGTTTATGTGGAGCTTCATCCCTGTTTGGGACAGTTTTGCCACGACGGTTGCCGTTTTGCCAAGGGATTTGGCCGTTTTCCAGGTGATGGCAGTTGTGTCGGGATGACATGGTGCTAGCCAACACGGGATGTCGGGTGATACAGTAAGGGAAACACGTGGTAGGACGGTCTCGTTGGAGAAGTCCTAATCCACTCCTATGGTACGAGTTCCGAGGTTCTGTGGGACAAGTTCCAAGGTACTGGATGGAGGAAAAGCTCCATAGTGTGGGTAAAGTGCACAAACTCTGCAGAGTCACACAAATCTATTCGAATAGCCGAGTCCATGGTATTAGACACAGTTCATACTAGGTCACACCATGAATCAACATGAGTTTGGTTGGATGAATGTGCTAAGTTGGTGGTCATGCGATGACCAGATTGGCTGGGTGGAAACGCGATCACACCCAACCCGTTGAATGCTCATGTGATGACCCGTTTGGCCATGCGATGGCCCGTGAAAGTATTGGTCCTGCAATGACCCGTTTGGTCATGTAGTGACCCGTGCAGGGTGTATGGTCACGAGATGACCCGGTGCTTGAGTCTGTAAGGACTCCAAGGTAAGCCACGTGAGCATGCGATGATCATGTGGGGACTTCTTGTTTGTGCATTATTCGAAATGCTGATAATATGCTCGATGCTTATCTGTTGCATAAAAACAGCAGAAAACAGGAACTGGCACTGTGGTGCACTAAGTTAATAGGTTAGTCCAAGTATGATCAAAAGTGTATGAAAACGTATCTAGATCATAGAAATATCACACAAAACATGCATGGATCAAGAAGAAATTATAGATACGTTTGGGACGTATCAACATCCCCAAGCTTAATTCCTGCTCGTCCTCGAGTAGGTAAATGATAACAAGCATAATTTTTGTGGTGACATGCTACCAACCATATAAGAACTTTGAAAGTAAAGCAATCAAGATATGTAATTCAATTCAAGTCATAACAGGCAAGAGTCTATATTAGCATTGAAACAAGCAAGATAGGAACATTTAGGTGCAACAGCTCTCACTGTCCGTGACTAGACTGTCTCCAGATGGTGTTTGCATGCAAGAAGTGGGAGATGGGAATACGAGAGAAAAATATAATTGTTGAGAACTCAATCTACTAAAGTTTCACACTTAGTCTTCTTTGGAATCTTATCTTGACTCGTCCCCAGACCACTAGCCAGGTACAAGTCAATTTGATCCACTCCCTTTTGATATTTTGATCACTCATGCAATGGATGAGCGTAAGCACGAGAGTTGACACTTAGGATGGCAAAGAGAGAACTATGGTGGAGGAGGAAGACAAAAAGGGTGAGAAAGGCTTACATCAATGAGGACAATCATAGGCGAGAAGGCCAAATGATAGAAATGATGTGAGGAGTAGGGATTTCCATGCAACGGATGCACATATGAGCTAAGAAAATCTCTCCAATGGAACTAGTGCGGGTGCATCCAACTTGCTCGCTCATGAAGACCTAGAGCTCGTTTGAGGAGGCTCATCCTTGGAATATGCAAGCCAAGTTCTATAGTTTGAAGGTCCCCACATAGCTATATGAATAATGATCATCTCTATGGAGTACAAGATATAAGAGGGAGTACGAGTGTGGATCTTTCAAAAGAAATAGTAGTGTTGCCCCTTTCTCTCTTTTTATTTCTTTTTCTATTTTTTTATTTTTATTTTTTATTTTTTTGTGGCCTCAGTGGCTCTTTTAATTTTGACCACTTTGGGATATTTTTATTTTGTCCACTTTGGGATCTTTTCCTCACTTAAGGGAAACACTCTATTTTACAAGAAGTATAAAAGATCTTTCACACTTTACAAGGTACTCAACATAAATAAGATGTAGCTATCATGATGTATGCAAATGTATGCCTCTGCCATTGTAGCAGGAACATGTATGACATGAAGATCAAGTCATGAAGAGGTGGATGTTGCATGGCAATATATCTCGGAAAGGCTATGAAAATGCCTTGATAGGTAGGTATGGTGACTGTTTTGAGGAAAGATATTGGAAGGTTTGTGATGATAGAGAGTATCATGCCAAGGGTTTGGATGCACCGGAGAGGTGGACGCCAACTCTCGGAGTGAGAAGAGGGCAATGCGCGGTACCGAAGAGGCTAGCAAATATGAGGAGGTCGAAGTGTCAACTTTCAATACTTACATTAGTCCGAAGAACTCATGCACTTATTATCAGTAACTCTCAATCTAATAAGGAGGTTCACAAAGAGACAAGTACCCCGAGGAGGAGTGTATGGGGGTTTGGTTATACTTGCGCATCCTCGACTCATGGTACGTGAGTGTACTCTAATATTCGATCCCTCAGAAGATTAGCGATCCATCTAGTAGCTATAGTTCTCAACTAGTTTTTGTAGGTTTTGAAAATAAACATGGATTGCCCAAAATACGACACCTATCACTAACAGGCTAGAGATCTTGACACCAGAAGTTCAAACATTACTCACAACAATACCTCAAAACTATTGCAAGTTACTACTACAATTGAATAGCAACCTCAATTACCTACTTCCAAGACATGACACAACTCAGTGCAACAACCTACTCTCTTAACAAGATAAACATGAAAACTAAAGAGAGTTCCAGCAATAAACCTTTCTAAACTAAAACTAAAGCTCTTGAAAAAGATAAACATGAAAACTAAGAGCAAAACATGGCAGCAGCTACGAAAAGATAAAGAACACACAAAAGAAGAAAGATGTCCCCAAAATAAATTCGTGTACAGTAATCATACACGCAAGGTACACGATCGAGATCAGGGACTCACGGTAAGATATCACAACACAACTCTACAAATAAAATAATACAAGCTGTTTAATACAAGCCAGGGTCCACGAAGGCTCGAATAAAAAATCTCGAGAGCACAAAGTTAGCGGAAGTAATAGTATCTGAGTACAGACACAAGGCGAGGCCTCTTTCCTGGGAACCTCCAAACTACTCCTGGTCGATGGGGAACTCGATGTCGTAGTAGACGCCACCAGGGTACTCCTGCTCCTGGGCTCCAACGTCGACTGCAGCGGTCGATCAGGAAAAACAAAAAGGGGAAATAAAGCAAGGGTGAGTATCTAGCATACCCGCGAGTCTTACGTCCGCTACTAAGCATTTATGCATTTGTATCAAATGGAAAGGGGAGGTTGTATATAGTGGACTGCAAGGTAGAAATCAGAATAAGGATGAGAATCTAGGCCTATCGAAGACTAGCATCTTCCGACGAGTCTTGCAGCTCAAGAAGAGAACAACCAATAGTTCATATAAAGCATAAAGTAATAATGCAGCAGAAGTTGCTGCAACATTGTATAATAGTAAGTTTTAATAATTAACAATAATAAATGCCTCCAAGTTCCCCTCCTCGACTTCCCGGCGAGAAAGAAAACCTGGAACCAACAGATTAATAGTAGTAGTTTTTAGTAGTAGGATCCGGCTTCATCACAAAGCGTCCTATTACCATGGACACGGCTACTCAAATAGATTAAACTCCCTGCAGGGGTGCACTACTGTTCAGCCTGCACGCTCGGATCTCCAGGGTGGCGTACACCTTGTTAGGGAATGCCCCACCGAGGCTATCCGACACATCACAGCCCATCCTAGGCTTAGCAGACAGGCCATCCGTCGGACTATATCCTATGCGCTCAGGGGTCTAGGTCCCTCACCCTTCCACGCTCCTGCATGGTATAAGACTAGCCGGTGAAGCAAAAGCAAATCCAAATACACCTGCTGCGGCAAAGAAGACAACACCTCTTCCCGGCAATCCGCCTGATGTAACGACCCGATTTGCTAAGAATCAAAGTCTCTGTGCATTCTGTGCTAGTCCCTGGATCAATAGCTAGCACACAGTAAATGATGTAATATCAAGAATAAACCACATGTCATATAAATTACATCAAAGATCCAGTATTACAATTAATCATACCTGCATAGCGCAAGGTTAGCTTACAAATAGAATAAAGCGGAAAACAATAAAGAGCTTCGTGGCGTCCATCAACTCCACCAGCACAGTTGAGTATAGACATCATAACCCTACATCACATCACTTACTCGTCATATAAAATCCCGCAACACCGAAGGTTACAGCCCGACAACGGGCCAGTACATCTGATTTGTACGACAAGTCACACGAAAAAGGATATAACAGACCTACATCTACATGCAAGGATAAGTCAAAGGAAGGCTTATGGTTTTATTTTGCAGAAAGCTGATTTTTCCTTAGTCTACCTAAATCAAAATTTTAGTTTAGCTTACCACATAAGGTTGAATTGGGAAGCACCAATTCCAACCCATACCCTTTATTAAATCTTTCCCACTCAAGTTTTATTAAGGTGAATCATTTGTCAAGATCCTCCAATAACAATAATGCCTAGTAGCTCAAGGATGTCCCTAACCGGATACACGGCTAATCATGATTAGTTTTTACTCTGCAGAGGTTAGTACACTTTTCCCGCTGGACTGAACCCGAAGATTGAGACAAAGTCTTTCAGAAGAGGTCACCTACACCCAACGGCAAGCCGGTACACCTATCACATCTACATCTGCTAGCTTTTCACGGGAGAGGCTTCCCACAACATACTCAACTAAGACAGAGCCCATATGGCTAGCGGTTGTACATGGAAGCTCCTAGTCACCAAGTATGTCTGATCTTTTTGAGGCTGGACGACGCCCACATACGTTCAGAGGGTAGATACCATGACGTTCTTTCGACCACCAAAACCATCCATTAGGGGTACAACCTGGTCTCGCCTTAGATAAGGAACGAGCCCCCAGGAAGTACTCCCTGCCCGTCCAGAGGTGTATTCTAATTAAAAGTTTGCTAGTCAAGTCATTAAATCCTCACATAGCTCAATGTAATCTCAAACCAATCCCCGTCTACAAGCATAGCAAATATATAACAAGCATGTGCTAGGTTGTCTAAGCAAACATGATAAGATCATATGGCTAACCTACCAGGTTTGCAGCAAAATAATATAAAACCTCCTACACATGCATAGGGTGATATTTGCTACATGCATAAGCAAAAATATAGGTTGTCAAATGGTCAAAGTATGACTTGCCTTGTACATTCGATGAAGTTCTTCGCTCTCACAATCCCGATAACTCTACTCGTCACACTCCGAGCAATCTATCGTAAACAAAAGAACACAAATAAGCAATCATGCCAAAACAAAGATTTAAAGATCAACAAATCAAACACAAAAGGTTTAGCAACAAAAACAACTAGGCTCGATACGGTAAAGGTGGCGATGTGCTCGAAGGTGATAGGTGAACATGAACTATTGCTGATATAAAAGATTATGACCAAGGGCATTATGAATTCAAGGTGAACATCATGCCAATATGAAAAGGTGTGTAGGTATTTGATACGTCCAAAACGTATCTATAATTTCTGCTTGCTCCATGCATGTTTTGTGTGATATTGCTATGATCTAGATAAACTTTCATACACTTTTGATCATATTTGGACTAACCTATTAACGCAGTGCACCCCAATGCCAGTTCCTGTTTTCTGCTGTTTTTCTATTTCAGTTTTCCCCCATATAAAAAGTGCCAGAAAAATTCGGGAAAATTCAGATAAAAAATCAGCGTGACGGAAGCTTCGAGAAGAGCCCGGGAGGGGCCAGAGGGGAGCCAAGGGGGGGCCCAGGCGGCCACCCGGCGCGGCCCCACCCCTGGCCGCGCCAGGGGGGCGCCTGGGGCCCCTGGCCCACCTCTGGCGGCCCCCTTTCGCCTATTTATCGCCCGTCACGGGAAAATTCCAGGAGAGGAACCCTATTTCCGCGAACTCGCCTCTGTTCCGCCGCCGCCGCGCTTCCAAGATTGATAGCACCAGAAGACCTCTTCCCAGCACCCTGCCGGAGGGAGGATTGACCTCCGGGAGTCTCCTCTCCACCATGGATGCTCCCCGGATGTCTTGTGAGTAGTTTTCCTTGGACCATGGGTCCGTGATCAGTAGGTATGTGATGTTCTCCTCCCCTCTTTGATCTTTATTGTTTAGACCTCGTGAGCTGCCCTACATGATCTAGGCACCTTTGTAATATTTCTGTAATTGCTATGTTGAGTTTGATCGGATCTGATGGATTATGAGATTATGTTCAGATTGTGATAGAGTAATATATTTGGTTCTTATCTTTTATATTGTTGTTCCTAAGTAATTCTTGCATGTTCTCCATTGCTGTTTATTGATTTGGCCAAGTAGTAGGCAGTGACTCCAAGAGGGAGCGTTGTGCTAGATTGTGGGTTCATGCCCCCCCGATGACATGCTTGAGTGACAGAAACATGAGTCTAGGGGGTGTGCTGTTGCCACAAGGGGGAAAACAACGGTGCTTGTGACCACGGTCACAAGGATTGTTTACTTTACGCAAAGTTCTTTTATTGCAGTTGTCTGTTGCTTTGGGTTTACACTTTGGGTGGGGCTCGCAACTTAATACCAGCGAGATGTTCTGGATAGATATCTCAAGGTGGATGATTAGTAGTAGATGCAGATGGATTTTGGTCTACTTATTTTGGCGTACTGCCCGTGCTTTTGAACCTCTTCCTTTCTTTTGTAGCATAGTTAGCATTGCGGTGCGTTCATAATCCTGTCAATTGCCCTTCTGTAATTTATTTACCTCGCATAGCAGTTTTATCGTCTTTTTGGAGAGAGACATCACTAGAGAATATCACGTATTCCGGTCCATATCCTCATTACTGTTTCCAAGCTATCTTTACTTTTCTGCTTTTACTTGCTATCATTATCACTTGTGTTTTACCCTTTGTGAACAACAAGACCGGAGAGATTGACAACCTCTCTGAAATTTATTGGGAACAAAGTTATCTGTGTCTGTGCGCAGGTCCACGTCAGTCGCGCCGCTGACACCTACTTATCATATCCGGTGTCCTACGGGAGACAAACCTTGGTATCTTCACCGAGGGAAACTCGCTGCTGCACTGCATCACGCCTTCCACTTGGGGCTCACCAACGAAGGGCGGGAAGCCGCTAAGCAAGAGAATTTCTGGAGCCGTTGCCGGGGACTCCGAGTGCTAAGATAGGGGAGTTGCACACTACCCTTTACCTTTGTTTTTTAGTCTTGTTAGTTGATCTTTCAGTTTTTATCTTTGTGTCTTTTATCAAAAACTACAAAAATATCTGCCACACTTGATGCTACTATGGGTTCCACTGAAAACACCAAGTTGTGTGACTTCACTAGTCACAACAACCAGGACTTTATCTGCACTCCCATTGCCACACCTGCCACTTCAGCTACCTCTTATGAAATTAAACCTTCTTTGCTAAACCTTGTTATGAGAGATCAGTTCTCTGGTGCTGGAGATGATGCTGCTTTACACTTGAATAATTTTGTTGAATTATGTGATATGCAAAAGTACAAAGAAGTAGAAGGTGATGTTGTTAAGCTCAAGATCTTTCCTTTCTCTTTAAGGGGAGATGCTAAAATCTGGTTTCAATCTTTGCCTAGAAATATCATAGATTCTTGGGATAAGTGCAAAGATGCTTTTTTAGGGAAGTACTACTCTCCTGCTAAGATTATCCAATTGAGGAGTAATATTATGAATTTTAAGCAATTGGATAATGAACACGTTGCCCAAGCTTGGGAACGAATGAAATCTCTTGTTAAGAAATGCCCTACACATGGTTTGACTACTTGGATGGTTATCCAGACTTTTTATGCAGGCTTGAACTTTACCTCGCGGAACCTGTTAGATTCGGCCGCGGGAGGAACCTTTATGTCAACTACACTTGGTGCTTCCACAAAGTTTCTCGATGAGATGATGACCAATTATTCCCAATGGCACACCGAACGCGCTCCAACAGGTAGGAAGGTAAATTCTGTCGAGGAAATTACCTCCCCCAATGAAAAAGTTGACTTAATTATGTCTCTACTTACCAAGCAACCCTCTATGTATCCTCATGATGTTCTTTTAAATTCTTTGGTTGCTCAAGAACAAGTAGATGTGAACTTTATTGCTAGAAACAACTTCAACAACAATGCTTATAGGGGAAATTTTGCTAGCAATCCTAGACCGTTTCCATCCAACTATGGGAACAACAACACCTACCCTAGCAACAAGAACCCCTCTTCTGAATTAGAAAGCATGCTTAGAGACTTTATCACTACCCAAAAAGCCTTCAACAAAAATGTAGAGGAGAAGTTATCTAAAATAGATAATCTCTCTTTGAAGGTAGAAAGCTTAGCCCTTGATATTGAGATGCTTAAAATTAGAACCTCCCCCCTTGAGGAGAATAAGGCCACTCCTATTAATGCCATCCAATTACAAATCAATGAAAACATTAGGATGATGGCTAAACTTAAAGAAAGATGGTCTAGAGAAAAAGAGGAAGAGGATAGAATTAAGAGCCTTCCTACACACCACACAGTTGCCACTATCCAAATTGTTGAGGACACTCAAACTATTAGCACCCAATGACTCCTAGTCCCGTTGGACCTATTAATGGTGATGCTAATACCTCAACCGTAGATGAAGAAACTCCTATGAACATAGAGGGTTTCAAACAAGTGAGCCTAGATGACACTACTACCACCTTTGATAGTAGTGATATTGATTTTGATAGTTGCACGCTCTCAGAAGTTATTAGCTTGTTACGCAAAATGTCTAGAGACCCCCACACTAGCACACTTAATCTTGCCTTCACGGAGCATATCACAAATGCTCTTATCAAAGCTAGGGAGGAGAAGCTTAGAGTAGAAGCCTCCATACCTAGGAAGCTAGATGATGGTTGGGATCCTATGATAAAAATTAAATTGAATAACTTCTCTTGCTATGCTTTATGTGATGTTGGAGCTAGTACCTCTGTTATGCCCAAAAGAATATTTGATATGTTTGAATTGAAGCCTTTTGAGCCTTGTTCTTTTGGTGTTCGTCTTGTTGATTCTTCCATAAAGAAACCTTTGGGGAAGATCAACGATGTTCTTATCATTGTCAATGACAACTATGTTCCCGTTTATTTTATTGTTATGGATATAGAGTGTGAGCCTTTGTGTCCAATTATTTTGGGACGTCCTTTTCTTCGCACCGTTGGTGCGGTTATTGACATGAAAGAGGGGAATATAAAATTCCAATTCCCATTCAAAAAGGGGATGGAACACTTCCCTAGAAAGAAAATCAAGTTACCTTTTGAGTCCGTTACTTGGGCTAGTTATTCTCTTTCTCTTGATAAAACTTGATTCTTCTTTTTGCATCATGCCTAGCTAATGGCTTTAAAGAAGCGTTTTCGGGAGGCAACCCGCAATGAATTTATGTTTTTCTTTTTGCTTTTGTTGTGTCTTGATGGTTGTTACTTCAGTAGAAACATCATTGTATCTTTATTTTTCAGCTTTGTGCCAAGTTATAGCCTCTTACGGCAAGGGAAGTAAAAGTTGTGACATGCTGTCCAGAAAACAGATTCTGTCCTCGTGACCAGAAAAATTCCAGAAACATCCCAGTTCATCTTTTCGAGCTGAAATTTTTACATAGTATGCTCTATACAATTACGAAACTTCAGTATGTTCTGAGTTTTTTGATTTGAGTTGCAGAAGTGCCCCTAAAAAATTCTTTACTATCTGCTGTTCTGTTTTTCACAGATTCTTCCACGTTTTGTCTCTCCTAACTTTTGCAAACCTTAAGCTTGCTTTTTCTTTGAAAAAACTTTTTGGAACTCTTGAGAAACAGTATATCTTCAAGATTATCTTTATATCTAGTGGATAAAAATTATTTATTAAGGGTACTAACCTCTCTAATCAGCTTATGATGAGTTATGTATGAAGGGAGTTTTCAAGTGTGCGATGGAAGATGATGGAAGAAGATCCAGGAGTGTCAAGCGCTCAAGCTTGGGGATGCCCCCATGCATCCCCAACAAATATTCAAGGAGAATCAAGCGTCTAAGGTTGGGGATGCCCCCGTGCATCCCCTTCTCCATCAACAAATCATCAGTTCGTCCTTCGTCTCACTATATTTTTATCACTTCATGTGTTATGTGCTATGCTTGGAGCATCTCGCTCTTAGGTTTTGTTTTTAGTTTTCTTTAGCTTTGCTTGCTGTTCATAACAAGTTAGATCCTGTCTTACTTTGTGTGGGAGAGAAACACGCTCCACTTTCAAAATTTAGAACACATCATAGGATTCTTCATGCCTATCTTTTTGCTGTTGTGTGTTCTTTATCTTTTCATAGCTACTGCCATGCTTAGTTTTAGTCTTAGTTTGTCTTTAGCAAAGAGCCTTGGCTTTTGTTTAGTTTGTTGCTGGAACTCTTTTTAGTTTTCATGTTTTTCTTGTTTAAGAGAGTTGGTTGTTGCACTGAGTTGTGTTTTGTCTTGAAAGTAGGTAATTGAGGTTGCTATTTAATTTTAGTAGTAAGTTGCAATAGTTTTGAGGTATTGTTATGAGTAATGTTTGGAATTTTGGTGTCAAGATCTCTAGCCTATTAGTGATAGGTGTCGTATATTGGGCAATCCGTATTTATTTTCAAAACCTACAAAACTAGTTGAGAACTCTAGCTACTAGATGGATCACTACTCTTCTGAGGGGTCGAATATTAGAGTACACTCACGTACCATGAGTCGAGGATGCGCAAGGATAACCAAACCCCCACACACTCCTCCTCGGGGTACTTGTCTCTTTGTGAACCTCCTCATTAGATTGAGAGTTACTGATAATAAGTGCATGAGTTCTTCGGAATAATGTAAGTATTGAGAGTTGACACTTCCACCTTCCCATATTTTGCTAGCCTTTCCCGTGCCGTGCATTACCTTCTTCTCACTCCGAGAGTTGGTGTCCACCTTCGCCGGTACATCCAAACCCTTGGCATGATACGCTCTGTCATCATAAGCCTCCCTTTATCTTTCCTCAAAACATCCACCATACCTACCTATCAAGGCATTTCCATAGCCTTTCCGAGTTACATTGCCATGCAACACCCACCTCTTCATGACTTGATCTTCAAGTCATAAATGTTCCTGCTACACTGGCAGCGACATACCTTGCATACATCATGTAGTTACATCTTCTTTATGATTTTGAGTACCTTGTAAAGTGTGAAAGATCTCCTTTACCTTCTTGTAAAATAGAGTGTTGCCCTTAAGTGAGGAAAAGATCCCAAAGTGGACACATCAAAAGATCCCAAAGAGGACAAATGAGTGTTAAATAGAAAGAGCCATTGAGGCCACCAAAAAAATACAAAAAATAGAAAAAAAGAGAAAAAGAAATAAAAAGAGAGAAAGGGGCAACACTACTATCCTTTTGAGAGATCCACACTAGTACTCCCCTTATATCCTTGTACTCCATAGAGATGATCTTTTTGCATATAGTTTGGAGAGCTTCCTAGCTCGTATGTACATCCGTTGCATGGCAACCCCTACTCCTCACATCATATCTATCATTTGGCATCTCTTGCCTATGATTGTCCTCATTGATGTGAGCCTTTCTCATCCTTTTTGTCTTCCTCCTCCACCATATTTCTCTCTTTGTCATCCTAAGTGTCAACTTTCGTGCTTACGCTCATCCATTGCATGAGTGCTCAAAATATTGAAAAGGAGTGGATCAAATTTACTTGTACCTGACTAGTGGTCTGGGGACGAGTGAAGATAAGATTCCAAAGAAGACCAAGTGTGAAACTTTAGTAGATTGAGTTCTCAACAAAAATACTTTTTTCTCTCGTATTCCCTATCCCCTTTCTTGCATGCAAACACCATTTGGAGACATTCGAGTCACGGACAGCGAGAGCTCTTGCACCTTTTGTTCTTTTGTTACTTGTTTCAATGCTAATATAGACTCTTGCCTGTTATGACTTGAATTGAATCTCTAACCTTGATTGCTTTACTTTTCAAAGTTCTTATATGGTTGCTAGCATGTCACCACAGAAATTATGCTTGTTATCATTTACCTACTAGAGGACGAGCAGGAATGAAGCGTGGGGATGTTGATACGTCCAAAACGTATCTATAATTTCTTCTTGCTCCATGCATGTTTTTTGTGATATTGCTATGATCTAGATACACTTTCATACACTTTTGATCATATTTGGACTAACCTATTAACTCAGTGCACCCCAGTGCCAGTTCTTGTTTTCTGCTGTTTTTCTATTTCAGTTTTCCCCCATATAAAAAGTGCCAGAAAAATTCGGGGAAATTCAGATAAAAAATCAGTGTGACGTAAGATTCAAGAAGAGCTCGGGAGGGGCCAGAGGGGAGCCAGGGGGCCCAGGCGGCCACCCGGCGCGGCCCCGCCCCTGGCCGCGCCAGGGGGCGCCTGGGGCCCCTGCCCCCCCTCTGGCTGCCCCCTTTCTCCTATTTATCCCCCGTCACGGGAAAACTCCAGGAGAGGAACCCTATTTCCGCGAACTCGCCTCTGTTCCGCTGCCGCCGCGCTTCCAAGATCGGGAGCGCCAGAAGACCTCTTCCCGGCACCCTGCCGGAGGGAGGATTGACCTCCGGGAGTCTCCTCTCCACCATGGATGCTCCCCGGATGTCTTGTGAGTAGTTTTACTTGGACCATGGGTCCGTGATCAGTAGCTATGTGATGTTCTCCTCCCCTCTTTGATCTTCATTGTTTAGACCTCGTGAGCTGCCCTACATGATCGAGGCACCTGTGTAATATTTCTGCAATTACTATGTTGAGTTTGATCGGATCTGATGGATTATGAGATTATGTTCAGATTGTGATAGAGTAATATATTTGCTTCTTATCTTTTGTATTGTTGTTCCTAAGTAATTCTTGCATGGTCTCCGTTGCTGTTTATTGCTTTGGCCAAGTAGTAGGTAGTGACTCCAAGAGGGAGCGTTGTGCTAGATTGTGGGTTCATCCCCCCCGATGACATGCTTGAGTGACAGAAACATGAGTCTAGGGGGTGTGCTGTTGCCACAAGGGGGAAAACAACGGTGCTTGTGACCATGGTCACAAGGTGTAAGGCCCGATATGCGGTACTGTTCTAGATCTAGATGTTTCCATCCAGATCCGGGGACAAAGCACATATCGGTCCCACCGCGACATATGACATAGCCATATGCCCCAGATTTCCAACATGATATCACAACATTACAGATACAAGGATATAACATCTCATACAATCGGCATACAACTGCCTCAAATACAATACAACAGCGGAAGATATATGTCTGGGTACAGACTACAAGCAAATGCCTAGTGGCAAAGAGAAAACATCGATCCCATAACCACACTGGTCCAGGCCCTCCACCGGGATCCGCCTAACTAGTCGTCGTCGAGTCTCCACATGAAACGTCGATCACCATACCTGTTGTCGATCAAGAACCCTGAAAAGAGTTTGGGGGTAGTATCATGAGTACAGAGGTACTCAGCATCCAACTGTAGTGGTCATCTGACCCAGCAAGGACTTCATCACTCGTCATTCTAGGACAACTAGTAGTTTACGGTAAGGAAGGGGTAAGTGGTGAGGTTGCTGCCGCACTAGCATTTATAAAGTGGCTAACGATCTAGAGAGTAAGGTAAGAAGCCAAGCATTCGTTGAGGAATCGCCTCCAACAAGTCTTGCTATCAACTACATACGCAAACATAACACCTATCCTATCCTTGTCCTCCTCTTCGCATCCCGACAAAGAAGAAGCAATCAAGGCACACACACACGTTGATCAAGTTATCTTAAGATTATCTCAATTGTTGTTGTCTATGAAAAAGGAGTAGGTCTCAGGTCGTCCATAACCGTGGACACGGATTCTCGAAAAGATTTAACCTTGCAGGGGTGTACCAACTGCCCATTACGAGGCTCCGCACGCACGTCCATCACTCTCAGTTGCTACCCATCACAGGCAACCATTTTATGATTTAGTTCCAAGAGATCCGAAACGACAGGTCCCTCTAACTAACAACGAACAAATCCGGGTGGCCCCCGGTGAGTCAACATCCATCTCAGGAGCCGGCCGCGCTCTCGATCTGGTCTCTACCGTCTGTCGCAGGTTTGGATAGCCGGTTAATCACACATGGGACACCGGGTCCTCAGCCGGACAAAGTGGGCCAGCAAGGGAACTAAGTCCTCACTGGTCCAGGTTGGTTTGTAAACAACTGGCGTACGACTAGCACACACACGGTTTCAAATGGTAAATCAGCTTGGGCCACCACTAGAAATTCTTGAAGCTAGGTAGGTAAGAAAAGGGGACCCCATAAAATCCCACACGCGGTTAGGCACGCTCAGTCTTAAAACCAATACCCGGAACTCGGATCCTAGGTGACTCGAATGGAACAAAGCGTCGGGGCGGGATAGCCTAGACCTTCTATCCTTCGTCGAATATAGTCAACATTATAATAATCATATCATCAACAACAATATAATAATGTGGTATCCCAAACCCAGGAGTAACAGGGTAACATCGTAGCATCCTAAGCAGGGGCTGAGCAATGAGCAATAGTAACATAGCAGTACAAGGTTTGCTGGGAAGGGACATGGCTGTATCGGTTTGAAAGAGGCTGTAAACATGTGGTAGGATCAAACATCGAACCTAGCCTAGACTAGCATGCAAACCGCTGGTTGAAATAGAATGGATCATACGTAATGTATAGTCCTTGCCTGTTGATAAGTCGGGTTCCGAAGGTGTAGTTGATCGCAAGCTCGCATCGTCTCCGAGAGGTACCCGCGGAAGCACACAAGACGGTAAACACTGGAAAGCAATCAATGAGCAACCATCTATTACTACGAGGCAAACACAAGCAAGCATCAACAAGAAGCAACACGAGACATCGCACCTACCGTCGAGAGCGGGTACTAACAATTTAAGTGGAGTACTCGTCACACACGACGAATACCGCACGTTTACGGTGGTTCAAGTTGCTTAACTACAGGTGATCAACCAACGGTTATTAACATGGCAACTCAAGCAAGCATGGCATAGCACACAAACATGGAAAGAGGTGAAGCACAAAGTAAACTATCTATGCTAGTCAATTTAAGTGAGGCACAACCTAAACATGGCATAACACTAAGTGCCGCACGATGATTAAAACATTTGGTACTGTTCTGTCCTAAACCATATTTTAGGTTGGTTAACAACAGAAAACAATAGCATAAACACAAAGTACATGAAAAACTAATCAAGTTACATATAAAGAACACCCCAAACGGAGTTACGGTTAAAAAGATATAAGCAAGACAAGCTATGCACACATGCTGTATAAACAGGGGTAAATCTATATGCAAAAGTGCAGCAACATGACATAGAAATACATGGGATGAAAGTAGACATGATGCTTAAAAATATGCAATTGGAATCACTCAATTCCGATAAACGGCCGTGACACACTCGTCGACCGAAGTTGCAACAAAATAACAGTTTCAGCAACAGAAGCACAATAACATCAGGGTCACCACTTTGGAGCAAGATTTAATATAGATAAAGCACCCAAACATGGCAAGTTAAAGCATGTAAATGAAGTACACATGATGCTTAACACATAGGAAAATAATCAATGCAATAGGCCTCATGGATGAGTCACAATCATCATGCAAAGTTGCAACAAAATAATAACAGCAGCACTTAACAGAATTTAGCAATAGATAACAGTCTGATGCCCTGTTCAACACACAATTTCATATTCAAGATGATCTCAAATGCAAATGCTCACAAAAGGTGGATGCTAGAGCACAGAGAGCACGACAAAACAAAAAAAAATAACTTTGTTCCGACCTACGAGTCAACGGGAAAACACATTACAAAACGGGTACACGAAGTAGAAAATCTGGGACTTAGCGAAAATTACAGAGGGGAGCTCGGGCTGCACGTGTTCATGGCGGGCTGGAGGTGGCTGCCGGCGGCCGTGGAGGGCTGGAATGGGCACGGGGCGGCTTGGGATGGCCGGGGATCGGCGGAGGAGAGGCCGGGGCAGCCGGATCCGACCCGGATCTCGCCGGACCTCGCCGGTGGAGGGAGAGCTCGAGCTCGAGCTCGGCTAGCCATGGCCATGGCGGGCTGCTGCAAGGAAGAAGAAGAGGAGTGTCGGGACCCGGGGTTAGCGTATGCAAGCCTCGCTACAACACAATCATATGGAGAGCCGAGAACCGTACCCACTTGTCTAAGCAGACAAGGCCAAGCACATAACGTTCTCGGAAAGCATCGAACGTGAGGGGCATCCCATCCAGGCCGGATGATCAACTGAAATGGGTCCTCATCGTCCGCACACAAGTCTAAATGATATGGGTGGTGAACTCCCATACTCATAGACAAGTCGCCTCAACCATACTATCGATTGTATTATAACCCTTACATAGAGTTACTCCAGCCCGATCACTTAGTCGGGGTCTAGGGCGGGCTCGATCATACATCAAAGTGTGCACGAGACGGAGTCTCGAGCAATCACATCACGATGCCCCAAGCTGCGCACATCTAAGGGCCACTTGGTGTATAAAAGACCGACAGCCAGATCACAACTAAGGTCTCGAAAACCCATACTAAGACATGCATGTTATAAACATACACGCAGCACACATGTCTAGTATGAACAGCAGGTATCATTGCAATTCTCAACAATGTATACATCTTTATTAATAACTCTTACAGAGTGCACACAGAGATCACAAGCATTTCATCCAACATTACAACAGACAAGCGGAAGCAAGTAGGTCTGAGTACAGACAAGTTTAACAAATGGCTTAGAGAAGCCTTATCTAAAAACAAGCCCTCCACGAGGGAACCAGTCGTCTGACTGGGACTACACTAGCTTGGTCTTGGTCTGAGTCTTCATTCTTCAAGCTTCGGGTAGAAGTCACCATCGGGGTCGGTGGGTTCATCTAAAACATAGATTAAGCAAACGTGAGTACAAAATCGTACTCAACAAGACTTACATAGGAACTATACTACTCATGCACATGTATCAAGGTAAAGGGAGGTGGGGTTTCACTTGCAGAAGTGCCAGCTTTGACTTGGCTAGTCCTGAACTACGAGTACCATACTTGAGGTAAGAAGCGTACACGAGTCCACTACATCTCTTCAACCAATTACACCACTATGGTGCCTTCCTCGACTTCCCACGAGAAAGCACGCCATAGCACTCACACTTATCTTGGTGTATTTTATAAGTATCCAGTTCAAGTTGTCTAATAATCAAGCTAAGCTTTCAAAGCAGTCCTTAACCGCGGACGCGGCTATTCGAATAGTTTTGTTAACCCTGCAGGGGTGTACCGCTACACACACGTGTCATCATTTACCGCCTTTTGCATGTCACCGTTCAAGAGGTGACAGCGAGGATGCCACCACAACACTTCTCCCACAGCTCCGTTCTAGTCCAGAGAGTCGCCTATCTGAGGGGGATCCGTATGGAAGTCCGGCCGAGGTTCCAGTACAGCCTCAAACGATGTGTGCAGGGTCCCAAGCCGGTCTTGAAAAGCCTTTCATCCACTTCGCAGACCGTGCCACAGCCCTACCAGAACTCCGAACTACTGCGACTCTTGGGGTTCGAACGGGGTGAGGTACTAGGATGAGAGGGGTCAGTGAGCCCAATGTGTGGTTGTACTCTTCTTCTTGGATCACCACACAAGAACTCGGACTTAAGGCGGTGTTCAACGAGACAACCCACTGTGTACTCCTACACAGCCTCTCATCGTTCACCTTGTATTAGGGTAGATTCACCAACACATTTCACTTTCATCAACACCATGTTCACCATCATCCCGACTCACATCAAAAGCAACCTCATTGTACCACTAAGCATGCAATAAGCAGTAACAGTTGCAGGGGCCACATGATATCAACCAACTCCTACATCTGCTAGGATTGTGGTTTGCTTACTACTGTGACAAGATGATAGGTCATGCAAAGGATATGGGTTCAACTATGCGGTAGAATCGATACAAGGTGATCTCCTAAACATGCATAAGCGAGACTGAGAGGGAATTGGGATTTTATAGACATGATCAATGGGGGTTTGCTTGCCTTGCTGACGAGGTTCAGTCACGGGGTCTTCAACGAAGGGGGTGATCTCGGTTTCCGGCTCCACTTCTATCAGCAACATGACAATCATAGGATCAACATAATGTACAATGCACAATCACATGAATAAGATTGTAATGGTGATGTTAAAGGTACTGATGTGTTGAGCATTCCATTTAAAAGGAGTATATTGCATTTGAAATGCAAATTCAAACTCCATTTGATTTATCGATGAATTTCAAATGCATTTGAATGCATGAAAGTTCATTTGAAAAGGTTGATCATGAAGTGATGTGGTATAGTTGAGATAATGTTTCTGATGTAGGGGTGAAACCATTCAAATTAAGTGTGTTGCAAAGTCAATTGCAAAATCACTCCAAATTTGAATTTGAAAAGGATCCATATGCATGTTTGCTACTATTCACCCATTTTAAAATGGTCAAACATGAAAACAAATTGAATATTCATAATCCTTGTATTTTTCTGATAATTTTAGACATACTATTTGTCCAAATTGGAGTTAAAATGAATTAATTATGAATTATTGAAGTTTTGGGTATTTTCTGGAATTTTCTGTAATTATTTAAATCGATTTAAATCCTTTACCGCGTCAGCATGACCTCATGCTGGCGTCAGGGGGAGCTGACGAGTGGGCCAACCCTGTCAGTGGGTCTGGGTTTAATCCCCGTTTAATTAAACTGACAGGGGGGTTAAGGGGGGCCAGGGCCCCACCTGTCATAGGCTGTGGGGGGTCATTAGGGGGTGATTAGCCCGGGGGTTAAACTGACAGGCCGGCGGCTAGCCGCCGGCGGCCCTGTACGCGGCGGCGCTGCACGGGGAGGGTGCTCCCGGCCACCAAATCGCTCGCTGAGACCACCAGAGGGCAGCCCAGGCGTGCGCTCGTCTCCTCGAGCTTGCAGGCGACCACGGGGGGGTCCAGGGAGACGGCGATGAGCTTCCCGGCGGCGGTCCGAGGCACGGTGACGACGTGAAAGGTGCTACGGTGCACGCATCCAGGCGTGGAGTAGCGCGTTTGGCTCCTGGGGACTCCAGCAGTAACACGGACACGCTGGGAAGGACGAAGGCACACGGGAGCGAGCTCCAGGTCGCCCATGGCGGAAACCGTGCTCGGCCCCCATGGCGGCCAAGGCTAGGAGGTGCAACAGGAGGAGTGGGTTTAAGGTTTTGAAGCGCCTGCTCACCAGGATCGCGTTGGAGGTGACGGCGAGGTCGAAGGTGCCCTGGTGACGACGGAATGGTCAACGGGATCCGGCGGCTCCGGTGAGATGTCGACAAAGCTTGCGACTGCTAGAGACAAAATTGGCCGGCCATCTTCTGCACGGCGAGGCTTGCGTCTACGGCGACCTTCTTGGACAGCTTCTCGCAGCCGGTGGGCGTCTCTGGCCCCGCTGGATCACGGTGTTGCTCTGCGGGGTTCTTCGGGCGTCGACGAACTCGCGCGGGGAGGACGGACCAGAGGGCGAGGAGGGCGAAGTGAGACGCGGGGCGTCTCCTGGCGTGCGTGGCGTCGAGAAGGAGGCAGGGGCGCGACTGGGAGGCTGCCACCGCGACGGCTGCGGCATGCCGGGCACACAGCTGTGTGCTCGTGCCCGGGGAAGACGACAGGGGAGCCCCCTGGTGGGCTGGGCCGGCTGGGAAGGTGGGCCTCGCCCCTGGGCAACAGGTAAGCTCTCCCCTTTTTCTTAATTCTTTTCTGTTTTCTTTTCTGCCTTTTTGTTTTGCTATGCTAAATAAATAGCTAGGCATTTTATTAAATGCTGAAACTTTTTGTATGGCCTCATAATAATATAGACTAGCCACTTATAAAGTTTCAACATTTTTAAAATTCAAATAATTTGAATCTTAACTCAAATAGTGGTTTTTAATTAATTCCAAGGCACGATTTGAATATTTGAAAAATCCATGAGCATGGGGTGGGTCCCACATCACTTGATATGTGATCACACTCATTTATAAGACTTTTCAAAAATCTAACATGAATTTTTGGAGAAGATTTTTATCTGGCCTTTTGAATTAATTCATCTGGGGGGTTCCTTCTCCCATTTTGCTTTTGATTTTGATTTCAAAGATTTGTTTTGAAATTTTAACATGATGCAAGTGACTTGCTAACCCTAGCACATTACCTAACAGAGGGTTCTGACAACTCGCCCCCACTCAACAGAATCTCGTCCCGAGATTCAGAAGTCTGCGGGAGGAAGGTGGGGTACTCGGCACTGAGACGGTCTTCTCTTTCCCACGTAGCTTCTCTCTCAGAATGGTGTGACCATTGCACTTTCAGAAACCTAATCTTCTGACGACGAGTGAAACGCTCTGCGGAATCAAGAATACGAACGGGGTATTCTCGATAAGAAAGGTCATCTTGGAGATCAAGCATTTCATGGTCGACTTCGCGGATGGGGTCCTTGAAGCAACGCCTGAGTTGGGACACATGGAATACATCATGTACTCGGGAAAAGGTGCGGAGGTAGTTCAAGTTGGTAGGCAACTTCTCCATGTTTAGCAAGAATGCGGAAAGGTCCGATGTAACGTGGGGCCAATTTGCCTTTGATACCGAAACGTTGGGTTCCCTACAGAGGAGTAACCCGAAGGTAAGCCTTCTCATCCAGATTGTAGCTTTCTTTCCTATGATGACGATCATAGTAGATTTTTTGACGAGACTGGGCTGCTTTCAATTGATCACGAACAATGCGAACTTGCTCTTCTGCTTCCTTGATCATATCCGGTCCAAAGAATTGTCTTTCACCGGTTTCTGACCAGTTTAATGGTGTTCGACATCGTCGTCCATATAGGAGTTCAAGAGGAGCCATGTTCAGACTAGATTGAAAACTATTGTTATAAGAAAATTCGGCGAATGGAAGAGAATTCTCCCAATTCTTTCCGAATGATATAACACAAGCTCTGAGCATGTCTTCAAGAATTTGGTTGACCCTTTCGACTTGACCGCTAGACTGAGGATGGAAAGCTGTACTAAAGGAGAGATGAGTTCCCATAGCATGTTGGAAGCTTCCCCAAAATCTAGAGGTGAAAAGGCTACCACGATCAGAATTGATTTCCAAAGGAACACCGTGAAGGGATACAATTCTAGAGACGTACAAGTCCGCCAACTGACTAGCAGTTATAGACTCGCGAACCGGAAGGAAGTGAGCAACTTTGGAAAGCCTATCTATGACAACGAAGATGGCATTGTTTCCTTTCTGGGTTTTCGGAAAGCCGGTGATGAAGTCCATACCGAATTTGTCCCATTTCCACTCTGGAATAGGAAAAGGTTGAAGTGTGCCAGCAGGTCTTTGGTGTTCTGCCTTAATGCGACGACAAACATCACATTCGGCAACAAATTGAGCATTGTCTCTCTTCATCCTGGTCCACCAAAATCTCTGGCGTAGATCTCGGTACATTTTTGTGCTACCGGGATGAATCGAGAGGGGCGTGTCATGGGCTTCTTTGAGGATGAGTTGCCTTAGTTCCCTATTCTTAGGTACTACCAAACGATTTCCAAAGAATACCATTCCTTTACTATCTATGGAGAAACATTTAGCAACTCCGCTAGCAATGTTCTCCTTGATCCGGCGAACACCTCGTGCACGCCTTTGGGCAACTATGATTTGATCCTCAAGGGTTGGTTTCGCCACCAAGTTGAAAAGAGATCCACGAGGAACAATCTCGAGGTTGAGCTTTCGAAATTCCTCATGAAGAAGTGGTTGATACTGTTGTAACATGAGGATGTTACAATACGACTTACGACTTAGTGCATCAGCGATGACATTGGGTTTGCCTAGGGTGTAAGAAATTCCTAAGTAATAATCTTTTATCAACTCAATCCAGCGTCTTTTCCTGAGATTAAGATCTGGCTGGGTGAAAATGTATTTGAGGCTTTGGTGGTCGGAATAGATCTCACAACGATTACCAAGGAGGTAATGTCGCCAAGTTGTTAGGGCATGAACTACGGCAGCGAGTTCAAGATCGTGGGTAGGATAGTTGTCTTCATGTGGCCGCAACTGGCGTGAAGCATAAGCTACCACATGTCTATCTTGCATAAGTATGCATCCTAACCCTTGCCGTGAGGCGTCACAAAAGATCTCGAAATCCTTTTTGGTGTCTGGAGGTGCAAGTACGGGTGCAGAAGTCAATCTTCTTTTTAGCTCTTGAAAGCTTTCCTCGCACTTGGAAGTCCATTGGAATTTCTTATCCTTCTTGAGGAGTTCAGTTAGAGGCTTTGCAACTTTAGAAAAGTTCTCGACGAAGCGACGGCAATAGCTGGCTAGGCCAAGAAAACTGCTAACTTGCTTAACCGATTTAGGTGGAGTCCAGTCAAGGACGGCCTAAACTCTCTCGGGATTCACATCAATGCCTTTTGCAGAAATCACGTGGCCTAAGTAGGTCACTTCTGGTAGCCAAAATTCACACTTGGAGAATTTAGCATACAGGCGATGCTCTCTATGTTTCATCAATACCAGCCTTAGGTGTTCGGCATGTTCTTCTTCTTTCTTCGAGTAGATGAGAATGTCATCGAGATAAACCACAACAAATTTATCTAAGTACTCCATGAAGATCGAATTCATCATGCGTGAGAAAGTGGCGGGGGCATTGGTTAAACCAAAGGACATGACGGTGTACTCGTAAAGACCATAACGAGTAGTAAAAGCCGTTTTCGGAATGTCCTCGTTTCGGATTTTGATTTGATGATAACCTAATCTCAAATCCATCTTGGAGAAGACAGAGGATCCTGCAAGTTGATCATAAAGATCATTGATCCTGGGTAGTGGGTACTTGTTCTTTATCGTTGCTAGATTTAGCGGGCGATAGTCTATGCACATCCTTTCTGTTCCATCTTTCTTCGTTACGAACAGAACGGGGCAACCCCATGGCGATGAGCTAGGGCGGATGAAGCCTTTTTCCAACAAAGCTTCCAGTTGGGTTTTAAGCTCAGCTAACTCACGTGGGGCCATTTTGTATGGGCGTCTGGAAATTGGTGCGGTTCCTGGGGCAAGATCCACTATGAACTCTACACATCTGTCGGGTGGCATTCCCGGAAGCTCTTCAGGAAAGACATCCGGGAAGTCACGAACCACCGGAACATCTTCAAGGTCGGGAAGGGGAAGCACATTCAAATAATGCACCTGGGTTCTTGTTCTGGGTGAGGTGTAATCTATTGTATGGCCTGAAGGATGTGTAAGTCTAACTGACTTGGATTTACAATCAAGAAAAGCATGTTGTCTTGATAACCAATCCATACCAAGGATGACATCAATGTCTGAAGACTTGAGGGCTATGAGTGAAGCAAGGAATACTAAACCCTCAATTGAAATTTGATTACCATGGCTTACTCTATTAGTTTGCCACTTGGAACCAGGAGTTTGAATGATCATAGGGGTGAACATTTCTTCAAAGGATACATCATCCCGAAGTGCATAACTCTCCGACATGAATGAGTGAGATGCTCCTGGGTCGAAAAGAACAGAAGTGGGAACAAAATTGACTGGGAGCGTACCAAGAATGACGTCGGAAGTACTATCAGTTTCCTCAACAGAGATTTGGTTCACACGTCCAAGATTTGTGGAAGTGAAAGGCTTGGTGGTGGGAACCTTCGGGGGTGGTTTGGCACGAACAGTGGGGTTTCCTTTGGCATGGGGTGGAACATTCTGACTGACGGGGCACTCACGAGAATAGTGACCAGGCTGGCCACATCTAAAGCAGGCTCCAAAGATAGTGCGGGGAGCTAGGTTGTTTGGTGGAGCTGGTGGACGAGGCGGCAAAAGGGATGGCCTCGGTGGGTTGTTTTGGTGAAACAAAATGTTAGGAATCCAGATCATACGCTTCTGAGGGCGTGAACTGGAAGAAGGGGCAAGCTCAAGAGCATGCTTGCGACTCGAAAACTTCATTGCCATGCTCAGCTCTGAAGGATCTGTTGACTAAATCCTCAAAGGTGGCAAACTCAAGGAGGTTGAGATCATGACGAAGGATGGGGCTAAGTCCCTTACGGAACTTTTCCTGCTTTCTGGCATCGGTGGTGATCTCATCTTGGGCATAACGAGCAAGACGGTTGAATTCCCTCACATACTCATGAATGGACATCTCTCCTTGATTCAGATTGCAAAACTCTTCCTTCTTGCGCTCCATCAACTCATCCAGAATGTGGTACCCTCGAAAGGCAACACAGAACTCTTGCCAAGTCACTACGTGACCATCTGGATGCATAGCAACATAGTTCTCCCACCATTGAAGAGCAGCCCCTTCCAAGAAGTATACCGCGAAAATAACTCGGTCATCGGGAGAAACATGTGCCGTATCAAGCTTACGCTCGATGGAACGGAGCCAATCATCAGTTTCGAGGGGCTCAGAAGAACATCGGAATATCGGTGGCTTGAGGAAGATGAAGTCCTGAATGCTCACAACCACATTACGATGGTGGGCGATATTCTGCTCGATGAGCTCCAGAAGGCGTGTCTGATCACGTCTATTCCGCTCAGCTTCCATCATTATTTCCGCCGCAGAAGGCGGGGGTGGAGGTTCATCATCATTTCGATTCCGATCACGGTTTCGATTCCGAAGAACAGCACTACGAGTTCCACCTGACATCCTGTGTGATAAAAATCAACAATCAGAACAGGTTGTACGATGGAGTCAAGGATAAAAGGATATGATTTCAGAAGGAGAAGGCTATAATGCAAAGGCAATGATTCAAAGAAACACGGGATAATTCCGGCAGCATAACGGCTACACTGGGATGGAAAACAAGACAACCTCGAGGAGATTTGACAGAACTTCCTCAAGGAACTCAAAATACGGAGACTCTGGACAACCACAACAATCCTACGGCTATAAGGAGGAAATCAACGAGATGTTCTAGTAATACAGAGGTGAGCCTAGTCCTATCTTCCCGTAGAATAAGATGAGGGTGACTCAGAATTCAGATCGATGAGGGTAAGGAGAAAAAAGAAGCCTTACGTTGTTCCCTTATATACCCAGAGTAACTATATAACTATAGAAGGCTAGACTCGACTTCGGCCAAGACTGATAATCCTACAGCCAGTCCTGCTCTGATACCAAGTCTGTCGGGACCCGGGGTTAGCGTATGCAAGCCTCGCTACAACACAATCATATGGAGAGCCGAGAACCGTACCCACTTGTCTAAGCAGACAAGGCCAAGCACAGAACGTTCTCGGAAAGCATCGAACGTGAGGGGCATCCCATCCAGGCCGGATGATCAACTGAAATGGGTCCTCATCGTCCGCACACAAGTCTAAATGATATGGGTGGTGAACTCCCATACTCATAGACAAGTCGCCTCAACCATACTATCGATTGTATTATAACCCTTACATAGACTTACTCCAGCCCGATCACTTAGTCGGGGTCTAGGGCGGGCTCGATCATACATCAAAGTGTGCACGAGACGGAGTCTCGAGCAATCGCATCGCGATGCCCCAAGCTGTGCACATCTAAGGGCCACTTGGTGTATAAAAGACCGCCAGCCAGATCACAACTAAGGTCTCGAAAACCCATACTAAGACATGCATGTTATAAACATACACGCAGCACACATGTCTAGTATGAACAACAGGTATCATTGCAATTCTCTACAATGTATACATCTTTATTAATAACTCTTACAGAGTGCACACAGAGATCACAAGCATGTGATCCAACATTAAAACAGACAAGAGGAAGCAAGTAGGTCTGAGTACAGACAAGTTTAACAAATGGCTTAGAGAAGCCTTATCTAAAAACAAGCCCTCCACGAGGGAACCAGTCGTCTGACTGGGACTACACTAGCTTGGTCTTGGTCTGAGTCTTCATTCTTCAAGCTTCGGGTAGAAGTCACCATCGGGGTCGGTGGGTTCATCTAAAACATAGATTAAGCAAACGTGAGTACAAAATCGTACTCAGCAAGACTTACATAGGAACTATACTACTCATGCACATGTATCAAGGTAAAGGGAGGTGGGGTTTCACTTGCAGAAGTGCCAGCTTTGGCTTGGCTAGTCCTGAACTACGAGTACCAGACTTGAGGTAAGAAGCGTACACGAGTCCACTACATCTCTTCAACCAATTACACCACTATGGTGCCTTCCTCGACTTCCCACGAGAAAGCACGCCATAGCACTCACACTTATCTTGGTGTATTTTAGAAGTATCCAGTTCAAGTTGTCTAATAATCAAGCTAAGCTTTCAAAGCAGTCCTTAACCGCGGACGCGGCTATTCGAATAGTTTTGTTAACCCTGCAGGGGTGTACCGCTACACACACGTGTCATCATTTACCGCCTTTTGCATGTCACCGTTCAAGAGGTGACAGCGAGGATGCCACCACAACACTTCTCCCACAGCTCCGTTCTAGTCTAGAGAGTCGCCTATCTGAGGGGGATCCGTATGGAAGTCCGGGCGAGGTTCCAGTACAGCCTCAAACGATGTGTGCAGGGTCCCAAGCCGGTCTTGAAAAGCCTTTCATCCACTTCGCAGACCGTGCCACAGCCCTACCAGAACTCCGAACTACTGCGACTCTTGGGGTTCGAACGGGGTGAGGTACTAGGATGAGAGGGGTCAGTGAGCCCAATGTGTGGTTGTACTCTTCTTCTTGGATCACCACACAAGAACTCGGACTTAAGGCGGTGTTCAACGAGACAACCCACTGTGTACTCCTACACAGCCTCTCATTGTTCACCTTGTATTAGGGTAGATTCACCAACACATTTCACTTTCATCAACACCATGTTCACCATCATCCCGACTCACATCAAAAGCAACCTCATTGTACCACTAAGCATGCAATAAGCAGTAACAGTTGTAGGGGCCACATGATATCAACCAACTCCTACATCTGCTAGGATTGTGGTTTGCTTACTACTGTGACAAGATGATAGGTCATGCAAAGGATATGGGTTCAACTATGCGGTAGAATCGATACAAGGTGATCTCCTAAACATGCATAAGCGAGACTGAGAGGGAATTGGGATTTTATAGACATGATCAATGGGGGTTTGCTTGCCTTGCTGACGAGGTTCAGTCACGGGGTCTTCAACGAAGGGGGTGATCTCGGTTTCCGGCTCCACTTCTATCAGCAACATGACAATCATAGGATCAACATAATGTACAATGCACAATCACATGAATAAGATTGTAATGGTGATGTTCAAAGTACTGATGTGTTGAGCATTCCATTTAAAAGGAGTATATTGCATTTGAAATGCAAATTCAAACTCCATTTGATTTATCGATGAATTTCAAATGCATTTGAATGCATGAAAGTTCATTTGAAAAGGTTGATCATGAAGTGATGTGGTATAGTTGAGATAATGTTTCTGATGTAGGGGTGAAACCATTCAAATTAAGTGTGTTGCAAAGTCAATTGCAAAATCACTCCAAATTTGAATTTGAAAAGGATCCATATGCATGTTTGCTACTGTTCACCCATTTTAAAATGGTCAAACATGAAAATAAATTGCAT
The DNA here is from genome assembly GCA_950022295.1 of Bromus sterilis. Classification (NCBI taxonomy): domain Eukaryota; kingdom Viridiplantae; phylum Streptophyta; class Magnoliopsida; order Poales; family Poaceae; genus Bromus; species Bromus sterilis. The sequence continues at coordinate 79,133,415 of OX465596.1, read as the reverse complement.
ATTCATAATCCTTGTATTTTTCTGATAATTTTAGACATATTATTTGTCCAAATTGGAGTTAAAATGAATTAATTATGAATTATTGAAGTTTTGGGTATTTTCTGGAATTTTCTGTAATTATTTAAATCGATTTAAATCCTTTACTGCGTCAGCATGACCTCATGCTGGCGTCAGGGGGGGCTGACGAGTGGGCCAACCCTGTCAGTGGGTCTGGGTTTAATCCCCGTTTAATTAAACTGACAGGGGGGTTAAGGGGGGCCAGGGCCCCACCTGTCATAGGCTGTGGGGGGTCATTAGGGGGTGATTAGCCCGGGGGTTAAACTGACAGGCCGGCGGCTAGCCGCCGGCGGCCCTGTACGCGGCGGCGCTGCACGGGGAGGGTGCTCCCGGCCACCAAATCGCTCGCTGAGACCACCAGAGGGCAGCCCAGGCGTGCGCGCGTCTCCTCGAGCTTGCAGGCGACCACGGGGGGGGGGGGGGGGGGGGAGGGGTCCAGGGAGACGGCGATGAGCTTCCCGGCGGCGATCCGAGGCACGGTGACGACGTGAAAGGTGCTACGGTGCACGCATCCAGGCGTGGGGTAGCGCGTTTGGCTCCTGGGGACTCCAGCAGTAACACGGACACGCTGGGAAGGACGAAGGCACACGGGAGCGAGCTCCAGGTCGTCCATGGCGGCAACCGTGCTCGGCCCCCATGGCGGCCAAGGCTAGGAGGTGCAACAGGAGGAGTGGGGTTACGGTTGTGAAGCGCCTGCTCACTAGGATCGCGTTGGAGGTGACGGCGAGGTCGAAGGTGCCCTGGTGACGACGGAATCGTCAACGGGACCCGGCGGCTCCGGCGAGATGTCGACGAAGCTTGCGACTGCTAGAGACAAAATTGGCCGGACATCTTCTGCACGGCGAGGCTTGCGTCTACGGCGACCTTCTTGGATAGCTTCTCGCAACCGGTGGACGTCTCTGGCCGCACTGGATCACGGTGGTGCTCTGCGGGGTTCTTCGGGCGTCGACGAACTCGCGCGGGGAGGACGGACCAGAGGGCGAGGAGGGGGAAGTGAGACGTGGGGCGTCTCCTGGCGTGCGTGGCGTCGAGAAGGAGGCAGGGGCGCGGCTGGGAGGCTGCCACCGCGACGGCTGCGGCATGCCGGGCACGCAGCTGTGTGCTCGTGCCCGGGGAAGACGACAGGGGAGCCCCCTGGTGGGCTGGGCCGGCTGGGAAGGTGGGCCTCGCCCCTGGGCAACAGGTAAGCTCTCCCCTTTTTCTTAATTCTTTTCTGTTTTCTTTTCTGCCTTTTTGTTTTGCTGTGCTAAATAAATAGCTAGGCATTTTATTAAATGCTGAAACTTTTTGTATGGCCTCATTATAATATAGACTAGCCACTTATAAAGTTTCAACATTTTTAAAATTCAAATAATTTGAATCTTAACTCAAATAGGGGTTTTTAATTAATTCCAAGGCACTGTTTGAATATTTGAAAAATCCATGAGCATGGGGTGGGTCCCACATCAATTGATATTTGATCACACTCATTTATAAGACTTTTCAAAAATCTAACATGAATTTTTGGAGAAGATTTTTATCTGGCCTTTTGAATTAATTCATCTGGGGGGGGTTCCTTCTCCCATTTTGCTTTTGATTTTGATTTCAAAGATTTCTTTTGAAATTTTAACATGATACAAGTGACTTGCAAACCCTAGCACATTACCTAATAGAGGGTTCTGACAGGGAGGGCGTTAGGGAGAGGAGGAGGAGAAGGAGAAGGAGAGGGCGCGGGAGGAGGAGGAGACCGGGGCGGCGCGGCGGCTCGCCGTGGCCTCGCCGGAGCAACGCGGGGAGCGGCGGCGGCCATGGCCGTGGGGAGGAGCTCGGGCGCGCGTGGTTGATCGGGCTGGCCAGCCCAGATCGGGCCCGGCGGCGGCGGAGCGGGCCCGCGCGGCCCGGGGCGCGGTGGAGGCTGGCTGGAGGTGGGAGAAGGCCACGTGGCAGCCTCCGGGGCCGTCGGATCTCAGATCTGACGGTCCTGGATGCCTGGGAGCTAGGGTTTCGGGATTTGGGGGATTTTGGACGAAATTTTGGACCAGATCTGGGGGTGTGGCTGCAAAATGTGCAAGGGGGAACCCTAATTGGGTGTGGGAGGCTGGTGGTCTTTATATAGGAAGGTTGGCTGGCCTGTTTACGCAAACGCCCTCGGTACCCCCTCTTGTGCGTCCGATGATCGCGTTCGTGACCGCCGAGACTCCGTACGGACTCCGATTCCGACGAAATCTCGAACCACGCGCTCAGCGCGTCGAGCCCGTCGATCGTACCTCACTGCAGTGACATTCCGACAACATTTTTCGGCGCCCCAATAAAATAATCCGTTTATTAAATAAACGGGGTTTTCGTTCCGGTGGCGATGGCTGGTCCTGTGCCGGTAGCGACGGTGCTCGGGTGAAATCCCGGTGTCGCAAGGTCGTGAGTCGTGGTGGAAAGGGGTCGGTCAGGCATCCGATACGAGAATACGGGGAGAAATATTCACCGATAATTATTTCGGCAAAGCAAACACCGCAAACAAAACAGACAATCAAACAATTCACGCCGAAAACAAAATTTTAATTTTTTACGAAAACTGGGCTGTTACACAAGGATTGTTTACTTTACGCAAAGTTCTTTTATTGCAGTTGTCTATTGCTTTGGGTTTACACTTTGGGTGGGGCTCGCAACTTAATACCAGCGTGATGTTCTGGATAGATATCTCAAGGTGGATGATTAGTAGTAGATGCAGATGGATTTCGGTCTACTTATTTTGGCGTACTGACCGTGCTTTTGAACCTCTTCCTTTCTTTTGTAGCATAGTTAGCATTGCGGTGCGTTCATAATCCTGTCAATTGCCCTTCTGTAATTTGTTTACCTCGCATAGCAGTTTTATCGTCTTTTGGGAGAGAGACATCACTAGCGAACATCACGTATCCCGGTCCATATCCTCATTACTGTTTCCAAGCTATCTTTACTTTTCTGCTTTTACTTGCTATCATTATCACTTGTGTTTTACCCTTTCTGAACAACAAGACCGAAGAGATTGACAACCTCTCTAAACTTCATTGGGAACAAAGTTATTTGTGTCTGTGTGCAGGTCCACGTCAGTCGCGCCGCTGACACCTACTAATCATATCCGGAGTCCTACGGGAGACAAACCTTGGTATCTTCACCGAGGGAAACTCGTTGCTGCACTGCATCACGCCTTCCACTTGGGGCTCACCAACGAAGGGCGGGAAGCCGCTAAGCAGTATTGTAGATATGATGTTTCAAATGATCCGATATGAAAAAAGAATCACGGGAAACGGAATACTACAACACGAGTCATAGGAGGTTGAAGTGTGAATTAAATTTAAATTCAAACAGATCAAAAAGTATTTGAATATGTTGTATAGATTTTGTGAACATAAAGTATATGACATGAGTGATCCAACGCAAAAAGAATCAATTGAATTGGATCACCAGTATAAAAGATATGGCCTCTAGCAGTTTGAATTTGAATTTAAATAAATTCAAATTCAAAATTGTGCAAATGTGTGCAAAGTTGATTCCATGTTAAACTATAGAACATGACGAGCGCATAGGAAAAAGTTTCACCTGATTCCGACACGCGGTTTAGGAGATATTGCGAAAATGGGATCCGGGGTTTTTTCTGTAGAAAGGACTCGATCGCAATTTTTTTTAGAAAAGAAATCGGATCCCTGGAGGCGGTTGACCGGATCTGGACTCCGTTTTCCGGCGAACTCCGGCGAGGTGGCGTGGCGTCGCAGTGGTGCTCCGGCGACGGGCTGCGCGGTGGCAGCGGAAGTCGGCGACGGCACATTTCCGACGGCGACGAGAAGGGACCCGCTAGCTAGGGTTTTCTTTTTTTTAGAAGAAAAAGGAAAAGAGAAAGAGGAATTTTTCCAAATTCTATTTATAGGCAGACACAACAGAGAGAAAAAAACCGACTCGGGCTCTAATTACACACATGGGCGAAATCTAGCTACTGGGTTGGCTAGTGGCCCAGCTGTTTTTTTACACAGAACTTCCAACAATTCTATTAAATAAAATACACATTAGAAAAATATGAAATAAATTCCTAAATTTGTCAAATAATCTAAATAAAATTATGAAATGAACATATTTTCCAAAATAATAAATAAAAATAATGACATTTTTCCAATGACTTTATTTAGTTATAAAATATTTTAAAAATCAACAAAAACCTCAAATAATTATTTAAATAATTTCAACTCCATTTTTCTGAAGAAGTCATTTTATCTTCTCTCAAGTTAATATTACTTTTGAATGGAAAATTATTTAAATAACTCTCATTTGAAATAAAATCACATTAAAACATTTCCAACTTTCTTTTATAATGAAGGAGTCATTTTACCTTCTCTCATTTTAATTTGTTGGATTTGCTTTAAATATTAAATTCGAAACACCACAACGAATATTAGGGAAAGTCCTTCTATTCCCACTCATTTGCAATATTCAATTCAACTCCAAAAGTTTTAAGTCTTTCTGAAAATCAAACATATCAAGCAAACAATCATTATTATAATTTACTTATTAACATTCCAAAATTTGGAAATTTTTGGGATGTTACAGACTACCACCCTTAAAATGAATATCGTCCCCAAAATTCGAAAAGGCTAGAAAGAAAAAATTGGGGTTTGGATCTTCCTTGAAAATCCATTGATCCTCCGAAGGTCTAGGGTGCTACCACCCTTAAAATGAATGGGACACGGTCTTCAAAAGTCTTGCTCCTTCAACGAGGTTTTCACACATATATCTCATACTCCATTGAGGCATTGAGTCCTCTATCCAAGTGTGGTCTTAAAAATACTGAACCTTCATGGACAATGGGTCAAGCGCCAATTCTAAAAACTATCGACACTCTCTTGGTGGTCATCGAGAATAATTTTACGGAATACCTGCAGGAAATGGTCTTGGCCTATACTCACCGTATAACTTACTATTATTAACGATAATCTTCTACAGGGGTCAAAACATCATACCATTTAATGGTTCAGGCTTAACATCGTCGTCTCTCTGCTATAGGTAAGTCACTCAAGATGCATTAACCCGCATAGCAAGAGCGAATAATAAGAGTAGTCGGCATGGTGATCAATCCATTCCGCACCCAAATCATTACCTTGTATATGGTTTAGCAAATCTCGTAGCCTAACACTCGGTCATCCTCACAAGCATTGCAGAAGTTCCTCTTGTTCATGAACTGGGTTCAGATAAATCCATTGATTCTGCAAGCCAAACAACCATCTACTGTTTCCTCACAACACTCAGGTTTACGCAAACTACTATAAAACGTGCATTGGTGAACTACAACTTCCTCTGGGGTCCTTCCTTCTGCAAGATTGTGCTTTCCTTGTTGTAAGATCCTCGCACATGGGGTTAACCTTGAACTCATCATTGGTTGCATCCATCTTTATTCTTCTTCTTGGTATTAGCAACCATTGTAGTAACTCCCTCCATGTAGGAATTAAGATGAGGGGGAAATAGAATGTAGATAGAGAGGTAGAGAGAGATAGAGATAGATATACCCGTACAAGCATCACACAAGTTTTGAAAATAAGTTTTGATGTCTAGCTGTCAGTAAGACACAAGAGATGACAGCTCACAGAAAAGATTTAACGGTAGAAAACTTGAATCTTCCAAATCTTCAAGTCTTCAAGTCTTCAATGACGGTAGCTTCAGTTTTGTAATGTCGAAGCAATCTTCATATCGTTGAGTTACTTGCCAACTTATTCTTCTTATGGTTGTGTTTCCTTCAGTCTTGAAGCATACTAAATAGATGAGGGGTCTAAGGTAACGTAACTTATTCTTCTCACATAGAAGAAATGCAAAGCACAAAACACAACATCAATCAAAGACATATCAAGGTCAAAGGGCACAAGACAAAACTTGACAAAACAAATCATGACATAAAACATCTAGTTAATCCACATCAAAACATGCATCGATCCACATCTCCAACTAACATTAAAAGGTAACATCGTACTTTTAGTGCACACCTATGAATGTTCCTCTCTCCAATTGCCAAAGATAAGCTTCAATATGTCGACGTCTTTGTTCCCACGTTCAACTCTTCCTCTTTCCTTTCAATCTTGGACCCATGTTGTTGTAGTGTCCCATGTTCATGCATCGATAACACTCAATTTGGATAAGGTACTTTCGTTTCTTCTTCATAGATGCTTCCCTGAAATCCTGGATAATTTTCTCCATTCCTTCCTTTTGTGTCATGATGAAAATTTGACACTGAGCGGGGTAATGATTATTTCCTTCGCACACAAAACATGTGACTTGAGCAGTGGGACATTTTTCACCCAAGTAAATGTCCTCACAATAGGGACATCCATCTTGGTGTCCTTCATAGGAGTGTCCTACTTCACCGCAAATTGTGCAGGCACATATCCTCTTAAGGTTTACCATCCTTTGCATCGGGGTGACGAGGCGGGATCCCAACAAAATATTTGTAAATTCCTTCCAAGTAATCTCCCTCTTTGATTCGTTAATCTCCTGATGCATTGTTCACCAAGTAGCAGCCTCTTCTTCAAAGTGCTTGACAGCATAGAGGACCATGTCCTCACTTACAACCTTGTTAAGCTCCATGTGTTCCTCCAGTTTATGAATCCATTGTTCCACCTTCAGTCTAGTCATCGCCTCGGAGAAGGCGAGTCCTACTTCGTACACCATCTATTAATCCCAAATGACAAGGGTTAGGGGCAACTAGGATACATACAGGAAAACAAATCAAAGATAACACCAAGCGCATGCACACAAACAAGAATAAGGCAAAACACCTACATGCAAACAACATCACATAACATCAATCAACAAAATCAAAAAAGTCACACCACACAAACAAACATAGAGTAAGGTCATATGTGCAAGACATACGATCTCATCATTCTACTCGCAATTCGTTTATCTAACTTCACATAAGCAGTGGTGGTCTGAATCTAAACTTCATCCTTCTCAGCTAAGCTAATCTTAAAGATCCTCTTGTAGTGTCAAAGCTTATTGAACTTCATAAGATACTCCTTCTAGTTCTGGCAGGGGTACTTCAACTGATACATAACTTTGATGATGCACTTCTCAAAAGTCACGTCTTCAGGGCATAAGAAACTAGGATGGTCATTTACATTAAAACAAGAGAAGTAGTTTAGAAGATGAATAATAGATGAGAGATACTAGTGGAGAGAGTAAGTAATCAAAGAGTGATAAAATAATTTTGTTCCTATGGATTTTCCTATCCATTTTCTAGGGTCACGACCTACATTCAACATGGGCTCTGATACCATCTGTAACGACCTGATTAGCTAAGTATCAAAGTCTCTGTGCATTCTGTGCTAGTCCTTGGATCAATAGCTAGCACACACAGTACATGATGTAATATCAAGAATAAACATCATGTCATATATATTACATCGAAGATCTAGTATTACAATTAATCATACCTGCATAGCGCAAGGTTAGCTTACAAATAGAATACATCAGAAAACAATAAAGAGCTTCGAGGCGTCCATCAACTCCACCGGCACAGTTGAGTATAGACATCGTAACCCTACATCGCATCAGTTACTCGTCGTATAAAATCCTGCAGCACCGAAGGTTACCGACTGAAAATGGGTCAGTACATCTGATTTGTACGGCAAGTCACACGAAAAAGGATATAACAGACCTACATCTACATGCAAGGATAAGTCAAAGGAAGGCTTATGGTTTTATTTTGCAGAAAGATGATTTTTCCTTAGTATACCTAAATCAAAATTTTAGTTTATCTTACTACATAAGGTTGAATTGGGCAGCACCAATTCCAATCCATACCCTTTATTAAATCTTTCCCACTCAAGTTTTATTAAGGTGAATCATCTGTCAAGATCCTCCAATAACAGTAGTGCCTAGTATCTCAAGGATTCCCATAACCGGGGACACGACTAATCATGATTAGTTTTTACTCTGCAGAGGTTAGTACATTTTTCCCGCTAGACTCAACCCGAAGATTGAGACGAAGTCTTTCAGAAGAGGTCACCTACACCCAACGGCAAGCCGGTACACCTATCACATCTACATCCGCTAGCTTTGCACGGGAGAGGCTTCCCACAATGTACTCAACTAAGCCAGAGCCCATATGGCCAGCGGCTGTACATGGAAGCTCCTAGTCACCAAGTATGTCTGATCTTTTTGAGCCTGGACGGCGCCCACATACGTTCAGAGGGTAGATACCATGACGTTCTTTCGACGACCAAAACCATCCATTAGGGGAACAACCTAGTCTCGCCTTAGATAAGGCACGAGCCCCCAGGAAGCACTCCCTGCCCGTCCAGAGGTGTATTCTAATTAAAGGTTTGCTATTCAAGTCATTAAATCCTCACATAGCTCAATGTAATCTCAAACCAATCCCCATCTACAAGCATAGAACATATATAACAAGCACGTGCTAGGTTGTCTAAGAAAACAAGATAAGATCATATGGCTATCCTACCAGGTTTTTAGCAAAATAATATAAAACCTCCTACACATGCATAGGTTGATATTTGCTACATGCATAAGCAAAAATATAGGTTGTGAAACGGTCAAAGTATGACTTTCCTTGTACATTCGATGAAGTTCTTCGCTCTCACAATCCCGATAACTCTACTCGTCACACTCCGAGCAATCTATCGTAAATGAAACAACACAAATAAGCAATCATGCCAAAAGAAAGATTCAAAGATAAACAAATCAAACAAAAAATGTTTAGCAACAAAAACAACTAGGCTCGATACGGTAAAGGTGGCTATGTGCTCGAAGGTGATAGGTGAACGTGAACTCGAGTGAGTCAACGGAAAAAAGGATTGCTGATATAAAAGATTATGACCAAGGTCATTATGAATTCAAGATGAACATCATACCAATATGAAAAGGTGTGTGGGTATTGTAGATATGATGTTTCAAATGATCCGATATGCAAAAAGAATCACGTGAAACGAATACTACAACACGAGTCATAGCAGGTTGAACTTTGAATTAAATTTAAATTCAAACATATCAAAAAGTATTTTAATATTGTGTATAGATGGTTTGAACAGAAATTGTATGACATGAGTGATCCAACGCAAAAAGAATCAATTGAATTGGATCACCGGTATAAAAGATATGGCCTCTAGCAGTTTGAATTTGAATTTTAATAAATTCAAAATCAAAATTGTGCAAAGGTGGGAAAAGTTGATTCCATGTTATACTACAGAACAAGACGAGCTCGTAGGAAAAAATTTCACCTGATTCCGACAAACGGTTTAGGAGATATTGCGAAAACGAGATCCGGGGTGTTTTCTGTAGAAAGGACTCGATTCCAATTTTTTTTCAGAAAAGCGATCGGATCCCTGGAGGCGGTTGACAGGATCTGCACTCCGTTTTCCTGCGAACCCCGGCGAGGTGGCGTGGCGTCGCGGTGGTGCTACGGCGACGGGCAGCGCGGTGGAGGCGGAAGTCGGCGGCGAGGCGGGACCCGCTAGTTAGGGTTTTCTTTTTTTTAGAAAAAAAGGAAAAGAGAAAAGTAATTTTTCTAAATTCTATTTATAGGCAGACACAACAGAGAGAAAAAAACCCCAACTCGGGCTTTAAGTACTCTCATGGGCGAAATCTAGCTACTCGGCTGGCTAGTTGCCCAGCTGTTTTTACACAGAACTTCCAACAATTCTATAAAATAAAATACACAGCAGAAAAATATGAAATAAATTCCTAAATTCGTCAAATAATCTAAAGAAAATGAACATATTTTCCAAAATAAAAATAAAAATAATGACATTTTTCCAATGACTTTATTTAGTTATAAAATATTTTAAAAATCAACAAAAACCTCAAATAATTATTTAAATAATTTCCACTCCATTTTTTCTGAAGAAGTCATTTTATCTTCTCTCAAGTTATTATTACTTTTGAATGGAAAATTATTTAAATAACTCTAATTTTAAAAAAATCACACTAAAACATTTCCAACTTTCTTTTATAATGAAGGAGTCATTTTACCTTCTCTCATTTTAATTTGTTGGATTTGCTTTAAATATTAAATTCAAAACACCACAACGAATATTAGGGAAAGTCCTTTTATTCCCTCTCATTTTTAATATTCAATTAAACTCCAAAAGTTTTAAGTCTTTCTGAAAATCAAATATATCAAGCAAAAAAATATTATTATTATTTACTTATTAACATTCCAAAATTTGGAAATTTTTGGGATGTTACACCTGTCATACTGCTGACGTCTAAAGAGCTTTCGGACGAACTACGACGCAGAGGGCCCACACCGTAATCCCACGTGTAGGTAGTGCGTACAGACCAACGGGCCTCCCAAGTCATCCACCGAACTATTTAGCATTTTAATATTATCTCGCAGACAACCGTTATCGCTGTCTGACTAACAACACAACGGACAACGAACAGCAACAAGGACCACCAGTACGTCGGGCCCGCCCTGTCGTCCCGTCAAAGCTCGCGGTTACCAACAAGGTGAACCGTCTCTTTACCTTGTCTCCCGTGTGCTCTTGGTAGAGCTCGACTTTTCGTGGTTTGGTAACTCTTGCGAGATACGAGCAGGGGCCAAGCAGGCTAGTAACATCGGTCGTACCCTCCCTGTCGTTCCCGGCGCAATACCGCTCGCGGGCACCGTTGGGTCGCTCGACTCTTACCTTTAAGGAAAACCGTTGATCAGGTACATAGAGCGGCTATACAGAGTCAGCAACGATGTGGCTCGGTAGAGCCGAGGTAGGGGCCTTAGGCGGTGTCTGCATTGTACCGTACATGTGCAGTTATATATATTTTGTATCCGCGTTCACTCCCCTGAGTGATCACGGCCCGCTATCTAATCCTAGTTGACTAACAAAGCGTAGGGCTCACTGCTGAATAATATATATATATATAAATTTATTTATTTAGGCAACATAGGATAAATGCAGGTACATCAAGGGCGACAAAAACATGTTATGCAATAGAATAGGTAAGCAACATAGCAGCATCAGTAACAATCCCTAGTGCAAGAAATGTACCGAAAGATAGGTGATATCTGGGGAAGGAAATGGCTCTGCTTTCCTGGAAGCTGGACGGTAGGGGTACGGTCGTCGACGACGTAGTCGATCACAGGGGCGTCGACAGCGGTCATCGGGTCTACCGGAAAATAAGAAGGGGGAAGAAACAATAAATACACAGCAATAATAGCAATACAAATTCAGTACAAGGCAACACATTGTTGGCGGTGTTCTAATGCAATGATAGGGTTATGTTCGAAGCGGGAATTCATCCGGGTATGAAATACCGGCTTTGGTGATTATCGACAGACGACCCGGAGGGGGAATGCCTTGTGTTCGTTGCGGGTGGGGTATGGGTAGCGTATTCATATTCGTTGTATTTTTCTGATCAAGTTTTGTGTATACATTTTTTCGATCCGAGTTACGATTTAAAATATATTAATTTCTGAAGTTTAAATCATTTATAAACATTTTCTGGATTTCTTTTATTAATTAAATAGCATTATCCAGAACAGTAAGTTGACTGGTCAAACTGACACCTGGGACCCACATGTCAGTCTCACAGTATTAATAAATCATTTTATTAAATTTAAATAGCCACTAGGCCCACATGTCATACATTGATAGTTTTAATTAATTTTCTATTTTAATAAACTGACAGTGGGGCCGACATGTCATTGAGAGTAAGTTAATTAAAACAATTTAATCAATCCAGTGAGTTAATTAAAGGGTTGGGCCCACTTGTAAGGGATTGTGAGGGTTATCTCCAATTTATTAAACATCAGTGATTAATTAGGGCTTGGCCCCACCAATAAGTGGGACATGGGTTACTAATCAAAAGGGGGGTTTAGGCACTAGTTTAGAGGTTAATCCCGCGGCTAACATAGCTGTGCCCACCAGCGACAACGACAACAGCAGCACGGCGAGGCCGACCGGCTGGTGCTGCGCCAGACAACAACGAGGGCAGGGGAACCGGGGCGTGGGGACGAGGGGCGTCAGAGTGGTGATAACCCTCAACTGTAGGGGATCGAGATAGCCTTCGCGGGAAAGATAACCCAATTTATTGATTCTACACTTGGGGACACAAAGAATACGTACAGGCTTTGACAATTGAGTTGTCAATTCAACCGGACCTGAAATAAACACTTGCTTGCACAAACGTATTAGTAGAAACTGTGATACGGTGATAGTAGTGGTGAAACAGCAAAAGTAAACAACTAGTAACCAGCAGGAAAGAAAACACTGTAGGCTAGGGAGATGGATGGTCGGGCGCTGCTTGGATGAGAACGAACATGTAATAGATTCTAACACGGGCAAGGCTCACAGAAAAGAAAGGATCATCTAGGAAAATATCAAACATCAGGCATGTATCCCAAGGTAGTTGTACGTGCTTGCAATAAGAACTTTGCCTAACATCTTTTGTCCTACCCTCCCGCTACAAACGGGGACAAAATGAACTTAGGGAGATTAAGGTACTCCTGTCAAAGAGCACCGGAACAAAGCATTAACACTTCATGGATACACGGAATCCTCAAATTATAGTCCATCCCCTTTGGTGTCCAAAGCTGTCGCCATTGGGATCGCCGGTTCCGGACTATAATAGGTGCATACAACTCATAGATAGGATCAAGAACACCACAAACTCAAGAAACAAAAGGGTGATCAAATCTGAAATCATGGCACTCGGGCCCAAAGTGGCAAGCATTAAGAGCAACAAGTTGTAACAGAGATGATAAACACCAAGTAGATGATAGGCAACATGCCCCCAACAATCTGATTGAACTATTACATGATCTAACTCATCCAATCCCTACCATCCCCTTTGCCTACAGTAGGGAATTACTCACACATGGATGGATAAGTCATGGAGGGGTGATGGAGTGGTGATGGCGATGACGATGGCGATGATTTCCCCTCACCGGAGGCCAAAGAAGCCTCCAGATTAGCTCTCCCGGAGAAGAACAAAGGGTGGCGGCGGCTCCGCGACGTAGATTGGAAAAGCGACTTCTGTTCTGGGGTTTCTGCGTCGGGAGAATAAATAGAAGCCAAGGTAGGTCACCAGGGTGTGTGGGACCCAGCCAGGAGGGCAGGTGGCGCGGCCAGGGGCTAGGCCACGCCAGGCACCCTCCTGGCTGCCCCTGGCTTCCCTGTGGCCCCCCTTTGGATCCTCGGAAGCTTCTGAAACACTGATTTTTTATATATTTTCTTGGGATTTTTCCAGCGTACCTAAATATCCAGAAACCTGCACAAAATAAAACATCACTGGTAGCTCTGCTGAAAACAGCGTCAGTCCGGGTTAGTTTCGTTCAAATCATGCAAGAATGAAGTTAAAACAATAGCAAAAGTATTTGGAAAAGTAGATACGTTTGAGACGTATCAACTCCCCCAAGCTTAGCTATTGCTTGCCCTCAAGCAATTCAGTTCAACGAACTGGACGCGACAAAGAAAACTTTGACAAACTCTTTTGCTTCATTAGATGTAAATAAGCATGTACTACGAAAGAGTTTAGCAAGTTTTGACACCATGCTACAAGGACAGTGCATGAAGCAATCCTTCTTTCATGTAATCAGTCACAAACAAACAGAAAGTAAATAATATGCTGCTGAAAATCAATTCAAGATCACAATGCACATGGCATGAACATATCAGAGTGGTATCTCGCTAGCCTCCATGAGTGAAGGAAAACATAAATGTAGAAACTCCTCCAGAGTTTTAAAGGAGACTAGAACTTAGAACTCAAAGTGAGAAACATCACAAGCATGCAAAAGACAATGTGATACTTTGGGACAATGCATGTTACACTAAGAATGACAATTATGCTCTCTTAGTTGGTGCTTTGGAGAAAGGAAGGTGGAGACTCTCGAACCGTGGCTTTTGATGGCAAGGTTGAAAACCCGTGAAAGGAAGCAAAGACTAAGGATGTACTAGAGCTCTTGGTTTTGAAAACAGAGATAAAACTCTTTTGAGAGGTGCAACTTTCCAGTCAACGGTGAACGGTAAAGGTCTCTCAATATCTCCCATGCCAACCATATTAATGCCTTTTGCTTGCACATGTCCCCTTATCCATGAATCTTTGATGGTCTACGGAACCTTTATTTTGCCTCAAGTATGGAAGGAGGGTATCGTTCCATCTATCATAAGCAGCATTTGGTCCATTTCATTCCGTCATCAAGTATGGGGGAGGTGTAACTCTCATATTTTTTTATTGACTAGTTAAAACTTCCGTCAAAATATTTTTGGCATGAAAGATACTGATTTTCCCTCACCGCACCATGAGCTTGTACGGTTACCAAGGGGAAGCTTTTGAATAATTTTCGAGATGGCACAAGAAAGTCTAAGTTAGGAGTGGCCGGTAAATACCACATATAGGTAGGTATGGTGGACTCAAATGGAACAACTGGTTTGAAAAAGAGTTTGGAAGCACAAGCAGAATTCCGCTTGGTGCTGGAGGAAGGCTAGCAAAAGACGGGGAAGCGACCAACTAGAGAGCATAACAGTCATAATCATGCAGAGCGAAAAAGCAACATTGAATCGGGCATGAAAGTAATATAACTCACCCTGAAGTAAAAAGATCATCAAGGCAGAACAGACTTTTTAGTCTTAACATGCGTGAACATGTGCCAAGTCAATCCAAGAATCCCCCGGAGGGAAATACCACTTCAATATGCCACACCATGAAAAATGCAATGCATGTCAATCATCTCAAGCAACACATTATAAACTCTAGCTATTTGAGACTAACCACAAAGAAAGAATGAACTACTGGGAAAGCATTGTAAACATAGCACTATGTCGCTACAAGCTGGTCTCTAATCATAAGTACAGTCATATGTACAAAAGTAGAAACAAAAAGAGTTCATACCGGCTTTCCTTGTTGCATCCCTTCCGTCGATCTTCGTCATTATTGCCTTGTCACTTGCACGATCGAACGTAGAAAATTATAATCAAATGCCATCACGGACTCGAGCTGAACTCTGAAAAAAAGCAAACTAAAGAGAAATGGAAACATATTTTTTGGGTTTTTTAAGTTTTAACGAAAGAAAAAGAAAGGAGAAATCTTTTTGGGTTTTTTCAAACAAAAAGAATAAAGAAGAACAGGCAAAAACTTGCAAAAAGATAAAAGCGAACCAACGGTAGATACAAATGGAAAGGGGAGGAGAGCATGTACTCCCCCAGGCTTTGGCTTTTGTCCTAAGTTGGGCTCTTCTACTGCGGTCCCGAGGAGCCTCCTGCTCTGGGGTAATGGTAATCCCAAGGGTCGTATGAGCCCTCCGGTGCGTACACTGAAGTCCTCGGACCCTCCCACGTGGAAGAGGAAGGTCCAGCCCCCCATCCAGAGGAAGACCCTTCACCCCAGGGGGTGACAGTCTCCTCCTGAACTGGTGGATATACCACGTGCTCCTCCTCGTCTGGCTCGACCCCCTCCATGGGGTCATGAAACTGGTATCTCCCCGTGATCTCATCAAACTCGGCCACTGAAAAACGAAATCTGTTCCTGCGAGAAAAATCAAAGACAAGTGGTGCAGGTAGACGGACATTGCGTTCCACACCGTCTTTAAACCGCAAAATATATTCAAGTGCATAGCGGTCAGAGGCCTTAGTAACAAAGAAATGCCTCTTCATGGCAGCCAAGTCAAGGCTAACAAAAGGAAAGACTGTATCACCTGGGCGCGGTTCTTCTTGGAGAAACTGCAAAAGAAGTGTGGCATAGACACCACAAAAGAGGCCCCCCT
This sequence comes from Bromus sterilis, assembly GCA_950022295.1. Lineage (NCBI taxonomy): Eukaryota > Viridiplantae > Streptophyta > Magnoliopsida > Poales > Poaceae > Bromus > Bromus sterilis. The sequence goes on along the minus strand of OX465596.1, from coordinate 79,117,655 downwards.
TGTTACTATTAGTAGCAAGGCGTTTCGCAATAAGCGAATGCACATGATACTTGTGCTTCCCTGAGAGGGCATTCGCCATGATAGCAGTATCAGGCGTAGAAGTGCTGCTCGTGTTGTCTCGAGCCAACACTCCTCTTGCAATATAATAGGCGAAATACCTGAGGTGAGGGAACAAAATGTTGGAAATCTTCTGGCGGTTGGATGCCCTCACTTCAGTGTTACAGAACGAGTCGAGGAGGGTGTTGAGTGCAACAGTTTGGACATTTTTCCTCTTCTTCTTCTCGACCAAGCCTGGCAAACCTAAAGGTTCACAAAATTTACTCATAGGCATGGTCAGCAATCTTTCATAAAGTCGAAACACCATAGTATCATTATCAGGATAAAACCTGAAACTGTTAACAAAAATAGCGGTGAGTGTCTCGTACTGTGGTACACGGCTCGTAACGAGCCGTGTCAAACCTACTTTGGCACACAGAGCATAGAACTCTTCTCGTATGCCGGCATCCTCCATGAAGTCTTCGCATGGAAATGCCATAGCTCTTGCGGGTGACGCGTCCAACATCTCCATGGGTACGATATCTTCATTATAGCTCACCCTTGTGGTTGAAGGTGAAGCTGCAGAACGCGTGACACGACTTGAGCGCTCGGGCTTCTTCTTCCCAAGCCACTTTCCCAGCCTCTCCATTTCTGAAATTTTTAACAATTCACAAAAACGAAGATTTAAGCAAAACTAGTTTGGGCAAAACATTCTACTTACTTTACCAAGGCTCAAACTAGCAACAAAACTTGAAAAATAAATTTCTACACAAACATTTAAGCTCAACTAAACAGCCCCAAGAACCACTAAATACAAACTAATGAAGCCACCAACTAGAAAACTAATTGGAGGGGTGAGGGAGTCACATACCAGAGAGTATTTGTTCCAAATTTCAGCTCAAATGAGTGGTTGCAGAGGGAGATCAAAGTTCCGTGCTCAAGAACAGCAAGAACACGAAACCAGAGCAAGAACACGAGTTTTCGGGGTGAGAGAGAGAGAGAGTGGAAGAAGAAATGCCAGCAGGGGGTGCTTGTGGGCCCCAGGAGGGTGGGTGGCGCGGCCAGGAGCTGGGCCGCGCCACCTGGCCTCCTGGGCCAGGGGTGGACCCCCCTGGTCAGCCACAGGTACTCCCCGATGGATTTTTACCTGGAAATTTTTATTTAAAATTTTCTGGAATTTTCTGGCAACTTTACTGTAGAGAATTTTTCAAAGTTCAAAAAGCTGCAAAAACTTCCGTGAACTTGAGACAAAAGTTAGAACAAGTGAAGCTTTAAACAAAAAACTTTGGGTACAACAAGGAGAATAAAAGCTAAAGGAAATGAAAACATAACAAGCTCAACTTTTTACCTATGTAAAACATGCTAGTAAGCAAGGTTGATCAAGACTTACCAACAAACATGTGGTATATAGCGCAGAAAGTCTCGCCTCTTACGAAGTGATCATTGCACTCTTACTTTAATGGACATTGTCCCCACCATAATTGTTTTGTATTTGTGGTATACATGTAGTGGACAATCCCATTCTGCAATATTCAGGGTCTCGATATTCTAAATGGAGTTAAGGCCATGCCTTTTGTCGATCTTCTTCTGTAACACCCAAAAAATCGGGTTATCGATTTTTGTGCTGTTAATCCTTCCTAGCTTTTTCTTCCGATCTTTTTCCCCTGGAGTCTGGTTTATGACCAGAAGAATCCAGACAATCCTTGACCTTGCAACCCTTTTCTCCTCCCCTTTGCAAGGCAAGATCCCTCCCCAGACCCTCGAGCCAGGATATGCAAGGATATTGCCGAATCCGGTGCAATGTTTTTCATATCAGCTTAATTCCATTTGCGCCTATCGATGGAATTAAATCCCGGAAAAATACCTAGACATCTCTAAAGGTTGTGTAAACTTTTGGAGATGATCTTTGTTAGCCTCTCGACCTCTCCCAAAGTTATTGGCTAGAATTGAATGAAGGAAATTGTGATTTTCTTTATAAAGCCAATAATCCCCTTTTAGCCCATTTGCAAAGGAGCTACCATTTTGGTTTCCCCATTTGTGCTCAAATGAATTGTGGAGCTCCTAGTATTCAACCCATGGCCATTGCTATCAAAACATGGGGTTCCATAGTTCAAAGTTTGAGCATAGCTTCCATTTCCAAATTCAGGGCAGAATAGCACTTTCCAAAGGAAGTGTTATTTATCTTTGCCCATTGCCTCCCAAACTTTTTTTGCCATTTCCCCTTCCCATGTCATGGTGTTTTACCAAATTTGATCCCTAATGGCCAAGACAGTAATGCACAATAAATTCCCAAAGTTTCTGCCCAACAGGTGACTTTGTGAAGGAAGTGCAAGCTAGCCTTGTCCATCTGAGCTGAAATTTGGTGTACATGCTAACACTAGTATATGATGAAGCTCTACCAAATTTCAATCCAAGTGGACTAGTGTGCTAGCCACACCACAGCACAAACACCTTCTGCCTAGTTGGTGCATTTGTAAAGGAAGTGCTATGTACATTGATCCATTTGTGCTCAAACTTGGTGGAGATAATAATCTTGGTGTTAGACAGCTGTGACACAAGTTTTGGATCATTTCACCAGGTGTGCCTCCCCCAGGCCAGTACAAACACCGTGCTGGTAAAACCTAGGTCATGTCACTTTCAACTGCTATGTGCTATCCAGGTCAGACAATGGAGGTGCTGTTGCTTCCTGATATGTCACATAGCACAGTGGGCATGGTCACTGGTCATTTGCACGCCCTGGCCACGTGGGTGCCTGGGTGACCATGCATGCGGCGTGTCCAGCTCGCGTCCAGCTAAGTGTTTGCGCCGTTCCCGGCTTTCCCGTGTCCCCTTCCTCCTGGCCGAGCATGCCTTGCGTGATCCCCACGCCAAGCCTGACCCAGGCGTGCTCTTCGCCCTCGTCCCCTAGCTCCTGGCCGGGCGTGACGACGCCGTGTTCTCCACGGGCAGGCCGCCGCGTGTCCGGACTCTCAATCCTTCGAGCTCTTGCTCGAGCCACGCCTTGTGGCTATAAGAGCAGCCCCGAGGGCACCCTAGCCAGCAGCAACATCCCGCAGCAGCCCTCTCCCCTCGAGCGCCTGGTCACCCCAGCCCCGCCTCGCCCATGGCCGCGCCCCGCCATGTCCATGGCCCAGACCTCCGTTGCCCCTCCACCTCGCGCCACCTAGCTCCCAGCCGCAGCCCTGGGCCTCCTCGGAGTAGCCGCCCCTCCGCCGCGCTCGGCTAGCCCGCGGCGCAGCCGCCTCCTCGGCTCGGCTAGGCTGGCCCCGGCCGCCACGCCATGGCCGTGGGGGAAGGCAAGGCAGGCCGCCCTGGCAGCCCCGCAGCCCCCAGAGGCTCTTCCCCGGCGAACCGCGCCCGAGGGATCCCGCCGGCGAGCTCCCCGTGCTCGTAGCCAACGGCGGCAGCGGCGCCGGTCTCGCCTCGCCTCGGCTCTGGTTCTGGCGTGAGATGGAAACCGAGGAGGAGGCAGGGGAGGAGAGAGAAGGCCGGGTGGGCCCCGCCCGTCAGCGGCCTAGCCGCGGGTCCCACTCGTCAGCGGCTGCAGCCCAGACCCGCGCTCTCGTATTCAGGTAAATACGTTTTTGTTACACGAAAGCGTATTCACTGATGCCTCGGACGGGAATGCGCTTTCCTTAGGCCAAAGCGTCTTTTCGTTCTACTACGGCTGAGAATGCGCTATCCTTGTCAGAAAGCGTATTTTCGCTAAAACGTTTTCTCTCTCACAGATCCGAAAGGCTTATGTTGTGGGCGTTCACCCAATAGCCCCGTTTTCCCGCCTATCGAATGAACGGCCGTAACTCCGATCGAGGTGATTCAAAAGCCCAGGTTCTCAGTTTTCCTTGCCCGTTCCGTTGGCGCAAGTTTCATGCTGTGTTTTCATTGTTAGATTTACCCTTTTGCCCCCGGTTGTCGTTAGGCTTCTGCGGGGAACCGTCGGGCCCGTCAGATCTTTTCGAAGGGCGACCGCACGTCCGTCCGGTGGATTCTTCGACACCCCCCAGGCAAGCAAGCCATCTGATATATGCTCCAAGCATTGTGCCGTGTTGTTCTTGTGTGTTTAAAATGTGATCTTGTCATGTTTCTTTAATGATGAACTTAACCCTGATCTGTTAACTTGACTTGATATTCTTATGCCATGCTTACGTGATATGTTTATGTCGATCATGCTAGGTTCACTCGTAAGTATCATGCTTGTGTTGTTTATACATGTCTACCTGATATGATAATTCTAAAAGTGATCATGCCTTGTTTACTGTTTAGTATCATGCCCATGTTGTTCATGTTAATTATATCATGCCTATGCCGTTAGTTTTACATGTGTTGACCTTATTCATGCTTTAATGCCCATGCTTACTAGATTCATGCCATGCTAGTGGTTGCACGTGTTTGGCCGTAGTCTTATGTTCATGACATGTTGCCTTGGTCAATTTATGCTGCAAGAACTAATGCTAAAACTTGATGAACATAATATAACCGTTGACCAAGTGCCACCGAACCGAACTTTATTCGTGCAGCCACATTTTCTTGTATGGGCGAGCCTTAACTCATGCTATCGTAGTGCCTTCTACGGATATCACCAAAGATGGGACGTTATGCACACACACGCTACCCTGGCCCGTTAGGTGGTGATAACCTTGACATCCATAGTGTTTACCCGGGAGTCCCCGTTGGGACAGTTTGCCACAAGGTGGCCGAGTAGTTCTGGTGGTAACGTGGACACCTAACCACAGGGATACCCAAGACCGTGTCTTGGTGAGTCCGTAGGGAGGTTACGTGGTAGTCGGGTTTCATTGGAGAGGTCCTAGTCCACTCCTGCGGTACGAGTTCCAAGGATCCTGTGGGACAAGTACCGAGGTGCTGGATGGAGGAGGAACTCCATAGTGTGGGTAACGTGCACAAACTCTACAGAGTCACAATCTATTCGAATAGCCGCGTCCTCGGTCATGGGACACAGTTCGTACTAGGTCACACTATGGTCAACACAAACTGGTATAATAATGGTGGTAGTAAGTGGATGGTCATGCGATTGGTTGGGTGGTAACGAAGGACACCTAACCCGTTGAATGGTCATGCGATGACCGGAATGATTGGGTGGTAACATATGGACACCTAATCCGTTGAGTGGTCATGCGATGACCCGTCACTTGAAGGTGGAGTCGGTAATGACTCCAAGGTAAGTTGCAGGGTTATGCGATGGTCATGAGTGTTCCATGTGTTGTTTGCACTAGTCTTAATCATGGTAGAATGCTCATTCCATTATGATGATATTGATCATTCCATGTGTTGATTGTTATTGCTCTGGTTTTTCTCTTAATAGTATGCTAGATTCGTCATGTTAATATTGTTCAGATTCATCATGTTAATATTGCTCATGCCATGATTATTAATGTTGTTTAAACTGCTATGCCATGATAACTGATGTCACTCTAATAACTTAAGGCATGCTAGAATACCATGGATTTCTTTGCTTGTTGTATATGTTACTTGGTTTGCTTGTTTGCGAGTACATTCAAACATACTGACATGGCTTTCATCCCTGGCTATTCGCGTAGCCAGATTTTCAGGTTTATCTAAGGATCCGCTTTCACTAGGAGGAGTCTAGCGTTTGCGAGCTAGGAAGAGTAACCCAGTCAGATCCCTGTGGATTGGAGCCGCTCCAAGTCCGTGCTGCCGTAGACAGTTTATATTCCGCTGCACCCATCTCTGTAATGAACTATCTATGGTGGTAATGTATTGAGTCAAGCCACTTTGGCTCATGAATCCTTTTACAGTTGTGCCTATGTTCTTGGTACGTGTTGTAAGCGCGCACACCAGTGTGATTCCTGGGCTGGTGTGTGGGCGACACTCGTCTGTGTACAGTGGTATTCAGGCGGGGTGTCACAAACATGGTATTAGAGCAGCCAGGCTGACTGTAGGTTACCCATAGCTGGATTCATTGTCTTTTGCTCAGTAGAAAGCCCAGATGGATTTCATCCATCTTTGCCAAGTCGGCACGATACTATTGATCAAAAGACAATGTCATAGGATTTGCCTCTCATCTATGCCCCGACTCTCATGGCATTCGTCTCCGGTATGAAATTATCGCACTAGGCAATGACCGTGAGCCTTTAAACCCCCTAGGTAAACCAGATATCCCCACCCTTCTTGCTAACCGAGGTATATCTTCCCTTATGTCTAGTTTCCTTTGGGAAACGCCAGTTCCATCTTTCCCCAAACAACCATAGACTAGTTGACTAAGCCACCTTGGCTATGGTCATGCGGTGAGTTTGATGTTCTCCGTGAGGAAGTAGTAGAAGCTTTACGCCAATTGCTACCAGGAGCATTGTGTGATTTTTCTTCTAAATCCTTAGAGAGGCTTCAAGTGCGCTAAATTAGTGTAGTTAGTGGATCTGCATCCACGTGTGGATAGCCCGTAGATGTTGATCTCTGTTTGCTTCTTGGCGCCTTTTGTTTGTTGTTTGCTCCGTCTTTGTCGGTTTTATTGTTTGGCTCTGAGTCGTCCCATCAGTAAGGAGACCGATAGTGAGCCTCATAGTGTTGCCCTATCCCGTGGAACCCGGCATGGCCACTGTATATTAACAGTTGACGTAGTCGGATTTGACGCCTGCCTAACCAGTAGACCGACCATCTAGCTACCCTAGGATTGGACCCCAGCCAACCCTAGTTGTCTGTTGTGCTAGGCGTATCCTTTCCTTTGTCTGGGATAGATCTCTGCCATGCTTGTGTGCCCCAGCCTTGCTGCCTATAAAACCTCGTCCTCCTTGCTGCAGCATTCCCCGCTCAGTAAGCCAGACCACCAGAGAACCCCAGCCAGTTTCCCCCTGGAAACCATGTCCGGCTTTTTCAAAGCCCCCACCTTTCATAGTAAGACCTCGGCGGTCAACCATGCTGGTTTTCCTCGCCTCCTTTGGGAAATGCTTTCCCATGCCCTTGGCTGTGTTGTTAACCCCGATTACCAGGTGTTCCAATCCGAGCCTGTCCCTCGCCTTTCGCGATATTGTGCAAAGGTGCTCATCCACCTTGGTCCCGATAAGATTGGAGAGCCCCAAGTCTTTGAGGGAAAGCCCATGCCCACTGCAACGATGGACATTCAGACGGCTGCCGCAGAAGCTGTCAGTCGCCTCCGATTCAAGTTTCCGCAGATCGGGGAAATGCGGAAGTTCCGCTACTTCCCGAATGTGTCAAGCTTTGGTTGCGAGATTGCCAACACCACCAAGGAAGTCGAACCGACAATAGTTCGTCTGGTTCAGTTCAGCACCGCCCAGGGACTACTGCTCGGCGGCATTCTTGGGTAATTCAAGGCCATGGATAGTGGTATAACGCAAGCTGTAGGAGCCGCGTACCGCACAGGACGCCAAGGTTCCTCTCAAGCTGTCGATCCCCTGCTACCAAACCCAGTGCTATCCTCTCAGGTCGTTCCACCCTCTCGAGTGGTGCTACCCTTCCAACACGTGGACGAGTGCAACCTAGGAGATGTCTACGCCGACCCCACCAACCGAACCATCCTTCAGCTGTATCGGCAAGGTCTGCTCCAGCAAGATCCAGCCGCTGCCCCAGGAGTTGGGTCCTGACTAGCCGAGTTACTTGACTTCGGGAAGCATCTCAGCCTGCGTCCTCCAGGAGAGCCCGAGCTAGACTAGTTCTTTAGATGTTTCCCAGCTGGTCTTCCTTCCTCGTCAAAGGATAGGAACCGTAGTCCCGAGTGAGTGGTTGTCGTGAGGTGCGTAGTCAGGTCGCGCTTGTTTCTGTTGCTTGTGTTGCGTGTGATGCTTGTATCGCCTGTATGTTGTAATGCTTTATGCCGTGTTTGTTTGCGTTTCTGTTGCATCTGTCTCCTGTTAAGCAGAAATGTTTAACAGAGCTGACAGTGGTTTCCCAAGATGTTTTTAATCAGTATAGCACTTACACCCTTAACCTTGGACTCGTTCTGAGTCCCTAATGAATGCGAGCTGGTCCAGGTATATGTAAGCCCCGATTACATATACCCACTGGCATTAAAACATCTTAGTGTGGTTTGATCTGATGTGTTTTCTTGCATTTGCATGTATGCTGGTTTGAGTTTGCTATGAGCACGTTGCACGCTCGCGCCCGCGCGAGATTCATTCCTCATGGGTACGATCACCCCAGTACCCGGATGGAATGCAAGGACACATCTCCCGCCCTTTTGCGCCTGCCCCGTTTTACCAGACCTTTGACCCAGATCCAGAGGCGATTTTCCCAGCCCCTGAACCCAGTCCCAGAGCCAGTCGCAATCTCGGATAAACTCTGAGAATTTTATTGCGGCAAAAGCCTTGCAACCTTCCAGTACAATTGCAGACCCAGATCCTACCTGATGCCCGTCCAGCCTGGTTGTTACTCGATGAGGACCAACCAGAGGCGAGACCCTCGCGTTGCCAGGACCCCTCCGACCCCTGCAAGCCTCCGAGACAGTGGCACCGCCGTCACCACCTTGCATGACATCTGGCCGCCCGCTGCCTCGCCTCGCTGCAACCCTGCTTATCCCACCGGTCCGAAGCGACGGTGGAGTAAGCCTAGAGGACCACCAGCTGCCGCGCCATCGTCATCCCGTTACCGAGCTGCCTCATCCCTGCCCTCCTTCTCGCGAGCTCGCTCCTGCCGGGTGACCACCCACAGCAAGAGCGACGAGCTGACCAGCGTAGCTAGCAGCCCAGCGAGCAGGCACCGTAGCAGCTCTAGGAACACGGCCTCGCCAGAGGACCGTGGCTCCAGCTCCTTCAAGCCGAAGAGATAGTAGAGCGGCATGGCGTGTGCTACCCGTAGCCGCGTCGCCGTCTTATATAGCCCGAGCCCGGTGTAAGGTGAACGAGGTCCAGGAGCCTCGGCTCCCGACCATCGGCGTCCCCGAAGAGAATCCGCGAGCAGTTCCACCATCGGTGCTGGCCCGTGATGTGAGAGCACTTGCCGCGTCGACCCGTGCCCGCCGCGCACTACCGCCGTAGGGTCCCGAGTGCCCTATGGGCTAGATGCGTGTAGCCCTCGCTCCGCTAGGAGCAGCACCACCGCAGGAGAAGCTGAGGTAGCCGGAGGAGGAAGAAGAAGAGGCTTCCAGTGGGCCCTGGTCCCACATGCCAGCAGGAGGGCCACTGTTCATCGGGGTGATGTTCGCATTTTTGAAAAGTGAATTTGTAGCTTTTCTAAAAATGGTGGCCCCTAACAGTGGAGGTGATCCTGCGATATCTGTATCTCGATCGTGATGCACCCATGCATCGTTTTCCCCAGCCCGGAAGTTTTCGAGGAGTAGGTGTGATTTTGAGCTACCCCTACGAATCTCGAGGACGAGATTCTTTTAAGGGGGGAAGGTTTGTAACACCCAAAAAATCGGGTTATCGATTTTTGTGTTGTTAATCCTTCCTAGCTTTTTCTTCCGATCTTTTTCCCCTGGAGTCTGGTTTATGACCAGAAGAATCCAGACAATCCTTGACCGTGCAACCCTTTTCTCCGCCCCTTTGCAAGGCAAGATCCCTCCCCAGACCCTCGAGCCGGGATATGCAAGGATATTGCCGAATCCGGTGCAATGTTTTTCATATCAGCTTAATTCCATTTGGGCCAATCGATGGAATTAAATCCCGGAAAAATACCTAGACATCTCTAACGGTTGTGTAAACTTTTGGAGATGATCTTGGTTAGCCTCTCGACCTCTCCCAAAGTTATTGGCTAGAATTGAATGAAGGAAATTGTGATTTTCTTTATAAAGCCAATAATCCCCTTTTAGCCCATTTGCAAAGGAGCTACCATTTTGGTTGTCCCATTTGTGCTAAAATGAATTGTGGAGATCCTAGTATCCAACCCATGGCCATTGCTATCAAAACATGGGGTTCCATAGTTCAAAGTTTGAGCATAGCTTCCATTTCCAAATTTAGGGCAGAATAGCACTTTCCAAAGGAAGTGTTATTTATCTTTGCCCATTTCCTCCCAAACGTTTTGTGCCGTTTCTCCTTCCCATGTCATGGTGTTGTACCAAATTTGATCCCTAAGGGCCAAGACAGTAATGCACAATAAATTCCCAAAGTTTCTGCCCAACAGGTGACTTTGTGAAGGAAGTGCAAGCTAGCCTTGTCCATATGAGCTGAAATTTGGTGTACATGCTAACACTAGTATATGATGAAGCTCTGCCAAATTTCAAGCCAAGTGGACTAGTGTGCTAGCCACACCACAGCACAAACACCTTCTGCCTAGTTGGTGCATTTGTAAAGGAAGTGCTATGTACATTGATCGATTTGTGCTCAAACTTGGTGGAGATAATAACCTTGGTGTTAGACAGATGTGACACAAGTTTGGGATCATTTCACCAGGTGTGCCTCCCCCAGGCCAGTACAAACACCGTGCTGGTAAAACCTAGGTCATGTCACTTTCAACTGCTACTTGCTATCCAGGTCAGACAATGGAGGTGCTGTTGCTTCCTGATATGTCACATAGCACAGTGGGCATGGTCACTGGTCATTTGCACGCCCTGGCCACGTGGGTGCCTGGGTGACCATGCATGCGGCGTGTCCAGCTCGCGTCCAGCTAAGTGTTTGCGCTGTTCCCGGCTTTCCCGTGTCCCCTTCCTCCTGGCCGAGCATGCCTTGCGTGATCCCCACGCCAAGCCTGACCCAGGCGTGCTCTTCCCCCTTGTCCCCTAGCTCCTAGCCGGGCGTGCCGACGCCGTGTTCTCCACGGGCTGGCCGCCGCGTGTCCGGACTCTCGATCCTTCGAGCTCTTGCTCGAGCCACTCCCTGTGGCTATAAGAGCAGCCCCGAGGGCTCCTTAGCCAGCAGCAACATCCCGCAGCAGCCCTCTCCCCTCGAGCGCCTGGTCACCCCAGCCCCGCCTCGCCCATGGCCGCGCCCCGCCATGGCCATGGCCGAGACCTCCGTTGCCCCTCCACCTCGCGCCACCTAGCTGGCCCCGGCCGCCACGCCATGGCCGTGGGGGAAGGCAAGGCAGGCCTCCCCGACAGCCCCGTAGCCCCCAGAGGCTCTTCCCCGGCGAGCCGCGCCCGAGGGATCCCGCCGGCGAGCTCCCCGTGCTCGTAGCCAACGGCGGCAGCGGCGCCGGTCTCGCCTCGGCTCGGCTCTGGTTCTGGCGTGAGATGGAAATATAGGAGGAGGCAGGGGAGGAGAGAGAAGGCCAGGTGGGCCCCGCCCGTCAGCAGCCTAGCCGCGGGTCCCACTCGTCAGCGGCTGCAGCCCGGACCCGCGCTCTCGTATTCAGGAAATACGTTTTTGTTACGCGAAAGCGTATTCACTGATGCCTCGGACCTAAATACGCTTTCCTTTGGCCAAAGCGTCTTTTCGTTCTACCACGATGAGAATGCGCTTTCCTTGTCAGAAAGCATATTATCGCTAAAACGTTTTCTCTCTCACAGATCCGAAAGGCTTATGTTGTGGGCGTTCACCCGATAGCCCCGTTTTCCCGCCTATCGAATGAACGGCCGTATCTTCCAGGTTCTCAGTTTTCCTTGCCTGTTCCGTTGGCGCAAGTTTCATGCTGTGTTTTCATTGTTAGATTTACCCTTTTGCCCCCGGTTGTCGTTAGGCTTCGCCGGAGAACCGTCGGGCCCGTCAGATCTTTTTGAAGGGCGACCGCATGTCCGTCCGGTGGATTCTTCGACACCCCCGCAGGCAAGCAAGCCATCTGATATATGCTCCAAGCATTGTGCCGTGTTGTTCTTGTGTGTTTAAAATGTGATCTCGTCATGTTGCTTTAATGATGAACTAAACCCTGATCTGTTAACTTGACTTGATATTCTTATGCCATGCTTACGTGATATGTTTATGTCGATCATGCTAGGTTCACTCGTAAGTATCATGCTTCTGTTGTTTATACATGTCTACCTGATATGATAATGCTAAAAGTGATCATGCCTTGTTTACTGTTTAGTATCATGCCCATGTTGTTCATGTTAATTATATCATGCCTATGCCGGTAGTTTAACATGTGTTGAACTTATTCATTCTTTAATGTCCATGCTTACTAGATTCATGCCATGCTAGTGGTTGCACATGTTTGGTGGTAGTGTTATGTTCATGACATGTTGCCTTGGTCAATTTATGCTGCAAGAACTAATGCCAAAACTTGATGAACATAATATAACCGTTGACCCAGTGCCACCGAACCGAACTTTATTCGTGCAGCCACATTTTCTTGTATGGGCGGGCCTTAAATCGTGCTATCGTAGTGCCTTCTACGAATATCACCAAAGAGGGGACGTTATGCACACACACGCTACCCTGGCCCGGTAGGTGGTGATAACCTTGACATCCATAGTGTTTACCCCTGAGTCCCCGTTGGGACAGTTTGCCACAAGGCGGCCGAGTGGTTCTGGTGGTAACGTGGACACCTAACCACAGGGATACCCAAGACCGTGTGTTGGTGAGTCCGTAGGGAGGTTACGCGGTAGTCGGGTTTCATTGGAGAGGTCCTAGTCCACTCCTGCGGTACGAGTTCCAAGGATCCTGCGGGACAAGTACCGAGGTGCTGGATGGAGGAGGAACTCCATAGTGTGGGTAACGTGCACAAACTCTGCAGAGTCACAATCTATTCGAATAGCCGTGTCCTCGGTCATGGGACACAGTTCGTACTAGGTCACACTATGGTCAACACAAACTGGTATAATAATGGTGGTAGTAAGTGGATGGTCATGCGATTGGTTGGGTGGTAACGAAGGGCACCTAACCCGTTGAATTGTCGTGCGATGACCGGAATGATTGGGTGGTAACATAAGGACACCTAATCCGTTGAGTGGTCATGCGATGACCCGTCACTTGAAGGTGGAGTCGGTAATGACTCCAAGGTAAGTTGCAGGGTTATGCGATGGTCATGAGTGTTCCATGTGTTGTTTGCACTAGTCTTAATCATGGTAGAATGCTCATTCCATTATGATGATATTGCTCATTCCATGTGTTGATTTTTATTGCTCTGGTTTTGCTCTTAATAGTACGCTAGATTAGTCATGTTAATATTGTTCAGATTCATCATGTTAATATTGCTCATGCCATGATTATTAATATTGTATAAACTGCTATGCCATGATAACTAATGTCACTCTAATAACTTAAGGCATGCTTGAATACCATGGATTGCTTTGCTTGTTATATATGTTACTTGGTTTGCTTGTTTGCGAGTACATTCAAACGTACTCACATGGCTTTCATCCCTGGCTATTCGCGTAGCCAGATTTTCAGGTTTATCTAAGGATCCGCTTTCACTAGGAGGAGTCTAGCGTTTCCGAGCTAGGAAGAGTAACCCAGTCAGATCCCTGTGGATTGGAGCCGCTCCAAGTCCGTGCTGCCGTAGACAGTTTATATTCCGCTGCACCCATCTCTGTAATGAACCATCTATGGTTGTAATGTATTGAGTCAAGCCACTTTGGCTCATGAATCCTTTTACAGTTGTGCCTATGTTCTTGGTACGTGTTGTAAGCGCGCACACCAGAGTGATTCCTGGGCTAGTGTGTGGGCGACACTCGTCTGTGTACAGTGGTATTCAGGCGGGGTGTCACAAACATGGTATCAGAGAAGCCAGGCTGACTGTAGGTTACCCATAGCTGGATTCATTGTCTCTTGCTCACTAGAAAGCCCAGATGGATTTCAGCCATCTTTGCCAAGTCGGCACGGTACTATTGATCAAAAGACAATGTCATAGGATTTCCCTCTCATCTATGCCCCGAATCTCATGGCATTCGTCTCCGGTGTGAAATTATCGCACTAGGCAATGACCGTGAGCCTTTAAACCCCCTAGGTAAACCAGATATCCCCACCCTTCTTGCTAACCGAGGTATATCTTCCCTTATGTCTAGTTTCCTTTGGGAAACGCCAGTTCCATCTTTCCCCAAACAACCATAGACTAGTTGACTAAGCCACCTTGCCTATGGTCATGCGGTGAGTTTGATGTTCTCCCTGAGGAAGTAGTAGAAGCTTTACGCCGATCGCTACCAGGAGCATTGTGTGATTTTGCTTTTAAATCCTTAGAGAGGCTTCAAGTGCGCTAAGTTAGTGTAGTTAGTGGATCTGCATCCACGTGTGGATAGCCCGTAAATGTCGATCTCTGTTTTCTTCTTGGAGCCTTTTGTTTGTTGTTTGCTTCGTCTTTGTCGGTTTTATTGTTTGGCACTGAGTCGTCCCATCGGTAAGGAGACCGATAGTGAGCCCCATAGTGTTGCCTTATCCCGTGGAACCCGGCATGGCCACTGTATATTAACAGTTGACGTAGTCGGATTTGACGCCTGCCTAACCAGTAGACCGACCATCTAGCTACCCTAGGATTGGACCCCAGCCAACCCTAGTTGTCTGCTGTGCCAGGCGTATGCTTTTCTTTGTCTGGGATAGATCTCTGCCATGCTTGTGTGCCCCAGCCTTGCTGCCTATAAAACCCCGTCCTTCTTGCTGCAGCATTCCCCGCTCAGTAAGCCAGACCACCAGAGAACCCCAGCCAGTTTCCCCCTGGAAACCATGTCTGGCTTTTTCAAAGCCCCCACCTTTCATAGCAAGACCTCGGCGGTCAACCATGCTGGTTTTCCTCGCCTCCTTGGGAAATGCTTTCCCAAGCTCTTGGCTGTGTTGTTAACCCCGATTACCAGGTGTTCCAATCCGAGCCTGTCCCTCGCCTTTGCCGATATTGTGAAAAGGTGCTCATCCTCCTTGGTCCCGATAAGATTGGAGAGCCCCTAGTCTTTGAGGGCAAGCCCATGCCCACTACAACGTTGGCCATTCAGACGACTGCCGCAGAAGCTGTCAGTCGCCTCCGATTAAAGTTTCCGCAGATCGGGGAGATGCGGGAGTTCCGCTAATTCCCGAATGTGTCAAGCTTTGGTTGCGAGCTTGCCGACACCACCAAGGAAGTCGACCCGGCAATAGTTCGTCTGGTTCAGTTCAGCACCGCCCAGGGACTACTGCTCGGCGGCATTCTTGGGGAATTCAAGGCCATGGATAGTGGCATAACGCAAGTTGTTGGAGCCGCGTACCGCGCAGGACGCAAAGGTTCCTCTCAAGCTGTCGATCCCCTGCTGCCAAACCCAGCGCTATCCTCTCAGGTCGTTCCACCCTCTCGAGTGGTGCTACCCTCCCAACCCGTGGACGAGTGCAACCTAGGCACTGTCTACGCCGACCCCACCAACCGAACCATCCTTCAGCTGTATCGGCAAGGTCTGCTCCAACAAGATCCAGCCGCTGCCCCAGGAGTTGGGTCCCGACTGGCCGAGTTACTCGACTTCGGGAAGCATCTCAGCCTGCGTCTTCCAGGAGAGCCCGAGCTAGACTAGTTCTTTAGATGTTTCCCAGCTGGTCTTCCGTCCTCGTTAGAGGATAGGAACCGTAGTCCCGAGCGAGTGGTTGTCGTGAGGTGCGTAGTCAGGTCGCGCTTGTTTCTGTTGCTTGTGTTGCATGTGATGCTTGTATCGCCTATATGTTGTAATGCTTTATGCCGTGTTTGTTTGCGTGTCTGTTGCATCTGTCCCCTATTAAGCATAAATTTTTAACAGAGCTGACAGTGGTTTCCCAAGACGTTTTTAATCAGTAGAGAACTTACACCCATAACCTTGGACTCGTTCTGAGTCCCTAATAAATGCGAGCTGGTCCAGGTATATGTAAGCCCCGATTACATATACCCACTGGCATTAAAACATCTTAGTGTGGTTTGATGTGATGTGCTTTCTTGCATTTGCATGTATGCTGGTTTGAGTTTGCTGTGAGCACGTTGCACGCGCGCGCCCGCGCGAGATTCATTCCTCATGGGTACGATCACCCCAGTACCCGGATGGAATGCAAGGACACATCTCCCGCCCTTTTGCGCCAGCCCCGTTTTACTAGACCTTTGACCTGGATCCAGAGGCGATTTTCCCAACCCCTGAACCCAGTCCTAGAGCCAGTCGCAATCTCGGATAAACTCTGAGAATTTTATTGCGGAAAAAGCCTTGCAACCTTCCAGTACAATTGCAGACCCAGATCCTACCGGATGCCCGTCCAGCCTGGTTGTTACTCGATGAGGAGCAACCAGAGGCGAGACCCTCGCGTTGCCAGGACCCCTCCGACCCTTGCAAGCCTCCGAGACAGTGGCGCCGCCATCACCACCTTGCCTGACATCTGGCCGCCCGCTGCCTCGCCTCGCTGCAACCCTGCTTATCCCGCCGGTCCGAAGCGACGGTGGAGCAAGCCTAGAGGACCACCAGCCGCCGCGCCATCGTCGTCCCACTCCCGAGCTGCCTCATCCCTGCCCTCCTTCTCGCGAGCTCGCTCCTGCCGGGTGACCACCCACAGCAAGAGCGACGAGCCGACCAGCGTAGCTAGCAGCCCAGTGAGCAGGCACCGTAAAGCAGCTCCAGGAACACGGCCTTGCCAGAGGACCGTGGCTCCAGCTCCTCCAAGCCAAAGAGATAGTAGAGCGGCATGGCGTGTGCTACCTGTAGCCGCGTCGCTGTCTTTTATAGCCCGAGCCCGGTGTAAGGTGAACGAGATCCAGGAGCCTCGCCTCCCGACCATCGGCGTCCCGAAGAGAATCTGCGAGCAGTGACGCCATCGGTGCTGGCCCGTGATGCGAGAGCACTCGCCGCGTCGACCCGTGCCCGCCATGCACTACCGCCGTAGGGTCCCGAGTGCCCTATGGGCTAGATGCGTGTAGCCCTCGCTCCGCTAGGAGCAGCACCACCGCAGGAGAAGCTGAGGTAGCCGGAGGAGGAAGAAGAAGAGGCTGCCAGTGGGCCCTGGTCCCACATGTCAGCAGGAGGGCCACTGTTCATCGGGGTGACGTTAGCATTTTTTGAAAAGTGAATTTGTAGATTTTCTAAAAATGGTGGCCCCTAACAGTGGAGGCGATCCCGCGATATCCGTATCTCGATCGTGATGCACCCATGCATCGCTTTTCCCCAGCCCGGAAGTTTTCGAGGTGTAGGTGTGATTTTGAGCTAACCCTACGAATCTCGAGGACGAGATTCTTTTAAGGGGGGAAGGTTTGTAACACCCAAAAAATCGGGTTATCGATTTTTGTGCTGTTAATCCTTCCTAGCTTTTTCTTTCGATCTTTTTCCCCTGGAGTCTGGTTTATGACCAGAAGAATCCAGACAATCCTTGACCTTGCAACCCTTTTCTCCGCCCCTTTGCAAGGAAAGATCCCTCCCCAGACCCTCGAGCCTGGATATGCAAGGATATTGCCGAATCCGGTGCAATGTTTTTCATACCAGCTTAATTCCATTTGTGCCAATCGATGGAATTAAATCCCGGAAATATACCTAGACATCTCTAAAGGTTGTGTAAACTTTTGGAGATGATCTTGGTTAGCCTCTCGACCTCTCCCAAAGTTATTGGCTAGAATTGAATGAAGGAAATTGTTATTTTCTTTATAAAGCCAATAATCCCCTTTTAGCCCATTCGCAAAGGAGCTACCATTTTGGTGGCCCCATTTGTGCTCAAATGAATTGTGGAGCTCCTAGTATCCAACCCATGGCCATTGCTATCAAAACATGGGGTTCCATAGTTCAAAGTTTGAGCATAGCTTCCATTTCCAAATTCAGGGCAGAATAGCACTTTCCAAAGAAAGTGTTATTTATCTTTGCCCATTGCCTCCCAAACTTTTTGTGCCATTTCCCCTTCCCATTTCATGGTGTTGTACCAAATTTGAGCCCTAATGGCCAAGACAGTAATGCACAATAAATTCCAAAGTTTCTGCCCAGCAGGTGACTTTGTGAAGGAAGTGCAAGCTAGCCTTGTCCATTTGAGCTGAAATTTGGTGTGCATGCTAAAAGTAGTATATGATGAAGCTCTGCCAAATTTCAAGCAAAGTGGACTAGTTTGCTAGCCACACCACAACACAAACACCTTCTGCCTAGTTGGTGCATTTGTAAAGGAAGTGGTATGTACATTGATCAATTTGTGCTCAAACTTGGTGGAGATAATAATCTTGGTATTAGACAGCTGTGACACAAGTTTGGGATCATTTCACCAGGTGTGCCTCCCCCAGGCCAGTACAAACACCGTGCTGGTAAAACCTAGGTCATGTCACTTTCAACTGCTATGTGCTATCTAGGTCAGACAATGGAGGTGCTGTTGCTTCTTGATATGTCACATAGCACAGTGGGCATGGTCACTGGTCATTTGCACGCCCTGGCCACGTGGGTGCCTGGGTGACCATGCATGCGGCGTGTCCAGCTCGCGTCCAGCTAAGTGTTTGCGTTGTTCCCGGCTTTCCCGTGTCCCCTTCCTCCTGGCCGAGCATGTCCTGCGTGATCCCCACGCCAAGCCTGACCCAGGCGTGCTCTTCCCCCTCGTCCCCTAGCTCCTAGACGGGCGTGCCAACGCCGTGTTCTCCATGGGATGGCTGCCGCGTGTCCGGACTCTCGATCCTTCGAGCTCTTGCTCGAGCCACTCCCTGTGGCTATAAGAGCAGCCCCGACGGTGCCGTAGCCAGCAGCAGCATCCCGCAGCAGCCCTCTCCCCTCGAGCGCCCGGTCACCCCAGCCCGCCTCGCCCATGGTCGCGCCCCGCCATGGCCATGGCCTAGACCTCCGTTGCCCCTCCACCTGGCGCCACCTAGCTCCCAGCCGCAGCCCTGGGCCTCCTCGGAGTAGCCTCCCCTCCGCCGCGCTCAGCTAGCCCGCGGCGCAGCCGGCTCCTCGGCTCGGCCAAGCTGGCCCCGGCTGCCGCGCCATGGCCGTGGGGGAAGGCAAGGAAGGCCGACCCGGGCAGTCCCGCAGCCGCCAGAGGCTCTTCCCTGTCAAGCCGCGCCCGAGGGATCCCGCCGGCGAGCTCCCCGTGCTCGCAGCCGACGGCAGCAGCGGTGCCGGTCTCGCCTTGCCTCGGCTCTGGTTCTTGTGTGAGATGGAAACAAAGGAGGAGGCAGGGGAGGAGAGAGAAGGCCGGGTGGGCCCCGCCCGTCAGCGGCCTAGCCGCGGGTCCCACTCGTCAGCGGCTGCAGCCCGGACCCGCGCTCTCGTATTCAGGTAAATACGTTTTTGTTACGCGAAAGCGTATTCATTGAAGCCTCGGACGTAAATACGCTTTCCTTAGGACAAAGCGTCTTTTCGGTCTACTACGGCTGAGAATGCGCTTTCCTTGTCAGAAAGCGTATTTTCGGTAAAACGTTTTCTCTCTCACAGATCCGAAAGGCTTATGTTGTGGACGTTCACCCGATAGCCTCGTTTTCCCGCCTATCGAATGAACGGCCGTATCTTCGCGGCCGTAACTCCGATCGAGGTGATTAAAAAGCCCTGGTTCTCAGTTTTCCGAGCCCGTTCCGTTGGTGCAAGTTTCATGCTGTGTTTTCATTGTTAGATTTACCCTTTTGCCCTCGGTTGTCGTTAGGCTTCGCCGGAGAACCGTCAGGCCCGTCAGATCTTTTCGAAGGGCGACCGCACGTCCGTCCGGTGGATTCTTCGACACCCCCCAGGCAAGCAAGCCATCTGATATATGCTCCAAGAATTGTGCCATGTTGTTCTTGTGCGTTTAAAATGTGATCTCGTGATGTTGCTTTAATGATGAACTAAACCCTGATCTGTTAACTTGACTTGATATTCTTAAAACATGCTTACGTGATATGTTTATGTCTATCTTGCTAGGTTCACTCGTAAGTATCATGCTTGTGTTGTTTATACATGTCTACCTGATATGATAATGCTAAAAGTGATCATGCCTTGTTTACTGTTTAGTATCATGCCCATGTTGTTCATGTTAATTATATCATGCCTATGCCGGTAGTTTAACATGTGTTGAACTTATTCATTCTTTAGTGTCCATGCTTACTAGATTCATGCCATGCTAGTGGTTGCACGTGTTTGGTGGTAGTGTTATGTTCATGACATGTTGCCTTGGTCAATTTATGCTGCAAGAACTAATGCCAAAACTTGATTGACATAATATAACCGTTGACCCAGTGCCACCGAACCGAACTTTATTCGTGCAGCCACATTTTCTTGTATGGGCGGGCCTTAAATCGTGCTATCGTAGTGCCTTCTACGGATATCACCAAAGAGGGGACGTTATGCACACACACGCTACCCTGGCCCGGTAGGTGGTGATAACCTTGACATCCATAGTGTTTACCCCTGAGTCCCCGTTGGGACAGTTTGCCACAAGGCGGCCGAGTGGTTCTGGTGGTAACGTGGACACCTAACCACAGGGATACCCAAGACCGTGTGTTGGTGAGTCCGTAGGGAGGTTACGCGGTAGTCGGGTTTCATTGGAGAGGTCCTAGTCCACTCCTGCGGTACGAGTTCCAAGGATCCTGTGGGACAAGTACCGAGGTGCTGGATGGAGGAGGAACTCCATAGTGTGGGTAACGTGCACAAAGTCTGCAGAGTCACAATCTATTCGAATAGCCGTGTCCTCGGTCATGGGACACAGTTCGTACTAGGTCACACTATGGTCAACAAAAACTGGTATAATAATGGTGGTAGTAAGTGGATGGTCATGCGATTGGTTGGGTGGTAACGAAGGACACCTAACCCGTTGAATTATCGTGCGATGAACGGAATGATTGGGTGGAATACATAAGGACACCTAATCCGTTGAGTGGTCATGCAATGACCCGTCACTTGAAGGTGGAGTCGGTAATGACTCCAAGGTAAGTTGCAGGGTTATGCGATGGTCATGAGTGTTCCATGTGTTGTTTGCACTAGTCTTAATCATGGTAGAATGCTCATTCCATTATGATGATATTGATCATTCCATGTGTTGATTTTTATTGCTCTGGCTCTTAATAGTACGCTAGATTCGTCATGTTAATATTGTTCAGATTCATCATGTTAATATTGCTCATGCCATGATTATTAATATTGTATAAACTGCTATGCCATGATAACTAATGTCACTCTAATAACTTAAGGCATGCTTGAATACCATGGATTGCTTTGCTTTTTGTATATGTTACTTGGTTTGCTTGTTTGCGAGTACATTCAAACGTACTCACATGGCTTTCATCCCTGGCTATTCGCGTAGCCAGATTTTCAGGTTTATCTAAGGATCCGCTTTCACTAGGAGGAGTCTAGCGTTTGCGAGCTAGGAAGAGTAACCCAGTCAGATCCCTGTGGATTGGAGCCGCTCCAAGTCCGTGCTGCCATAGACAGTTTATATTCCGCTGCACCCATCTCTGTAATGAACCATCTATGGTTGTAATGTATTGAGTCAAGCCACTTTGGCTCATGAATCCTTTTACAGTTGTGCCTATGTTCTTGGTACGTGTTGTAAGCGCGCACACCAGAGTGATTCCTGGGCTAGTGTGTGGGCGACACTCGTCTGTGTACAGTGGTATTCAGGCGGGGTGTCACAAACATGGTATCAGAGAAGCCAGGCTGACTGTAGGTTACCCATAGCTGGATTCATTGTCTCTTGCTCACTAGAAAGCCCAGATGGATTTCAGCCATCTTTGCCAAGTCGGCACGGTACTATTGATCAAAAGACAATGTCATAGGATTTCCCTCTCATCTATGCCCCGAATCTCATGGCATTCGTCTCCGGTGTGAAATTATCGCACTAGGCAATGACTGTGAGCCTTTAAACCCCCTAGGTAAACCAGATATCCCCACCCTTCTTGCTAACCGAGGTATATCTTCCCTTATGTCTAGTTTCCTTTGGGAAACGCCAGTTCCATCTTTCCCCAAACAACCATAGACTAGTTGACTAAGCCACCTTGCCTATGGTCATGCGGTGAGTTTGATGTTCTCCCTGAGGAAGTAGTAGAAGCTTTACGCCGATTGCTACCAGGAGCATTGTGTGATTTTGCTTTTAAATCCTTAGAGAGGCTTCAAGTGCGCTAAGTTAGTGTAGTTAGTGGATCTGCATCCACGTGTGGATAGCCCGTAAATGTCGATCTCTGTTTTCTTCTTGGAGCCTTTTGTTTGTTGTTTGCTCCGTCTTTGTCGGTTTTATTGTTTGGCTCTGAGTCGTCCCATCGGTAAGGAGACCGATAGTGAGCCCCATAGTGTTGCCTTATCCCGTGGAACCCGGCATGGCCACTGTATATTAACAGTTGACGTAGTCGGATTTGACGCCTGCCTAACCAGTAGACCGACCATCTAGCTAACCTAGGATTGGACCCCAGCCAACCCTAGTTGTCTGCTGTGCCAGGCGTATGCTTTTCTTTGTCTGGGATAGATCTCTGCCATGCTTGTGTGCCCCAGCCTTGCTGCCTATAAAACCCTGTCCTTCTTGCTGCAGCATTCCCCGCTCAGTAAGCCAGACCACCAGAGAACCCCAGCCAGTTTCCCCCTGGAAACCCCTGGAAACCATGTCCGGCTTTTTCAAAGCCCCCACATTTCATAGCAAGACCTCGGCGGTCAACCATGCTGGTTTTCCTCGCCTCCTTTGGGAAATGCTTTCCCAAGCCCTTGGCTGTGTTGTTAACCCCGATTACCAGGTGTTCCAATCCGAGCCTGTCCCTCGCCTTTGCCGATATTGTGAAAAGGTGCTCATCCTCCTTGGTCCCGATAAGATTGGAGAGCCCCTAGTCTTTGAGGGCAAGCCCATGCCCACTACAACGTTGGCCATTCAGACGACTGC
The DNA here is from genome assembly GCA_950022295.1 of Bromus sterilis. Taxonomy (NCBI): domain Eukaryota; kingdom Viridiplantae; phylum Streptophyta; class Magnoliopsida; order Poales; family Poaceae; genus Bromus; species Bromus sterilis. The sequence continues at coordinate 79,095,132 of OX465596.1, read as the reverse complement.
CGCAGAAGCTGTCAGTCGCCTCCGATTAAAGTTTCCGCAGATCGGGGAGATGCGGGAGTTCCGCTAATTCCCGAATGTGTCAAGCTTTGGTTGCGAGCTTGCCGACACCACCAAGGAAGTCGACCCGGCAATAGTTCGTCTGGTTCAGTTCAGCACCGCCCAGGGACTACTGCTCGGCGGCATTCTTGGGGAATTCAAGGCCATGGATAGTGGCATAACGCAAGTTGTTGGAGCCGCGTACCGCGCAGGACGCAAAGGTTCCTCTCAAGCTGTCGATCCCCTGCTGCCAAACCCAGCGCTATCCTCTCAGGTCGTTCCACCCTCTCGAGTGGTGCTACCCTCCCAACCCGTGGACGAGTGCAACCTAGGCACTGTCTACGCCGACCCCACCAACCGAACCATCCTTCAGCTGTATCGGCAAGGTCTGCTCCAACAAGATCCAGCCGCTGCCCCAGGAGTTGGGTCCCGACTGGCCGAGTTACTCGACTTCGGGGAGCAGCTCAGCCTGCGTCTTCCAGGAGAGCCCGAGCTAGACTAGTTCTTTAGATGTTTCCCAGCTGGTCTTCCGTCCTCGTTAGAGGATAGGAACCGTAGTCCCGAGTGAGTGGTTGTCGTGAGGTGTGTAGTCAGGTCGCGCTTGTTTCTGTTGCTTGTGTTGTGTGTGATGCTTGTATCGCCTATATGTTGTAATGCTTTATGCCGTGTTTGTTTGCGTGTCTGTTGCATCTGTCCCCTATTAAGCAGAAATTTTTAACAGAGCTGATAGTGGTTTCCCAAGACGTTTTTAATCAGTAGAGAACTTACACCCATAACCTTGGACTCGTTCTGAGTCCCTAATAAATGCGAGCTGGTCCAGGTATATGTAAGCCCCGATTACATATACCCACTGGCATTAAAACATCTTAGTGTGGTTTGATGTGATGTGCTTTCTTGCATTTGCATGTATGCTGGTTTGAGTTTGCTGTGAGCACGTTGCACGCGCGCGCCCGCGCGAGATTCATTCCTCATGGGTACGATCACCCCAGTACCCGGATGGAATGCAAGGACACATCTCCCGCCCTTTTGCGCCAGCCCCGTTTTACTAGACCTTTGACCTGGATCCAGAGGCGATTTTCCCAACCCCTGAACCCAGTCCTAGAGCCAGTCGCAATCTCGGATAAACTCTGAGAATTTTATTGCGGCAAAAGCCTTGCAACCTTCCAGTAAAATTGCAGACCCAGATCCTACCGGATGCCCGTCCAGCCTGGTTGTTACTCGATGAGGAGCAACCAGAGGCGAGACCCTCGCGTTGCCAGGACCCCTCCGACCCTTGCAAGCCTCCGAGACAGTGGCGCCGCCGTCACCACCTTGCCTGACATCTGGCCGCCCGCTGCCTCGCCTCGCTGCAACCCTGCTTATCCCGCCGGTCCGAAGCGACGGTGGAGCAAGCCTAGAGGACCACCAGCCGCCGCGCCATCGTCGTCCCACTCCCGAGCTGCCTCATCCCTGCCCTCCTTCTCGCGAGCTCGCTCCTGCCGGGTGACCACCCACAGCAAGAGCGACGAGCCGACCAGCGTAGCTAGCAGCACAGTGAGCAGGCACCGTAGCAGCTCCAGGAACACGGCCTTGCCAGAGGACCGTGGCTCCAGCTCCTCCAAGCCAAATAGATAGTAGAGCGGCATGGCGTGTGCTACCTGTAGCCGCGTCGCTGTCTTTTATAGCCCGAGCCCGGTGTAAGGTGAACGAGATCCAGGAGCCTCGCCTCCCGACCATCGGCGTCCCGAAGCGAATCCGCGAGCAGTGACGCCATCGGTGCTGGCCCGTGATGCGAGAGCACTCGCCGCGTCGACCCGTGCCCGCCATTCACTACCGCCGTAGGGTCCCGAGTGCCCTATGGGCTAGATGCGTGTAGCCCTCGCTCCGCTAGGAGCAGCACCACCGCAGGAGAAGCTGAGGTAGCCGGAGGAGGAAGAAGAAGAGGCTGCCAGTGGGCCCTGGTCCCACATGTCAGCAGGAGGGCCACTGTTCATCGGGGTGACGTTAGCATTTTTTGAAAAGTGAATTTGTAGATTTTCTAAAAATGGTGGGCCCTAACAGTGGAGGCGATCCCGCGATATCCATATCTCGATCGTGATGCACCCATGCATCGCTTTTCCCCAGCCCGGAAGTTTTCGAGGTGTAGGTGTGATTTTGAGCTAACCCTACGAATCTCGAGGACGAGATTCTTTTAAGGGGGGAAGGTTTGTAACACCCAAAAAATCGGGTTATCGATTTTTGTGCTGTTAATCCTTCCTAGCTTTTTCTTTCGATCTTTTTCCCCTGGAGTCTGGTTTATGACCAGAAGAATCCAGACAATCCTTGACCTTGCAACCCTTTTCTCCGCCCCTTTGCAAGGAAAGATCCCTCCCCAGACCCTCGAGCCTGGATATGCAAGGATATTGCCGAATCCGGTGCAATGTTTTTCATACCAGCTTAATTCCATTTGTGCCAATCGATGGAATTAAATCCCGGAAATATACCTAGACATCTCTAAAGGTTGTGTAAACTTTTGGAGATGATCTTGGTTAGCCTCTCGACCTCTCCCAAAGTTATTGGCTAGAATTGAATGAAGGAAATTTTTATTTTCTTTATAAAGCCAATAATCCCCTTTTAGCCCATTTGCAAAGGAGCTACCATTTTGGTGGCCCCATTTGTGCTCAAATGAATTGTGGAGCTCCTAGTATCCAACCCATGGCCATTGCTATCAAAACATGGGGTTCCATAGTTCAAAGTTTGAGCATAGCTTCCATTTCCAAATTCAGGGCAGAATAGCACTTTCCAAAGAAAGTGTTATTTATCTTTGCCCATTGCCTCCCAAACTTTTTGTGCCATTTCCCCTTCCCATTTCATGGTGTTGTACCAAATTTGAGCCCTAATGGCCAAGACAGTAATGCACAATAAATTCCAAAGTTTCTTCCCAGCAGGTGACTTTGTGAAGGAAGTGCAAGCTAGCCTTGTCCATTTGAGCTGAAATTTGGTGTGCATGCTAAAAGTAGTATATGATGAAGCTCTGCCAAATTTCAAGCAAAGTGGACTAGTTTGCTAGCCACACCACAACACAAACACCTTCTGCCTAGTTGGTGCATTTGTAAAGGAAGTGCTATGTACATTGATTCATTTGTGCTCAAACTTGGTGGAGATAATAATCTTGGTATTAGACAGCTGTGACACAAGTTTGGGATCATTTCACCAGGTGTGCCTCCCCCAGGCCAGTACAAACACCGTGCTGGTAAAACCTAGGTCATGTCACTTTCAACTGCTATGTGCTATCTAGGTCAGACAATGGAGGTGCTGTTGCTTCCTGATATGTCACATAGCACAGTGGGCATGGTCACTGGTCATTTGCACGCCCTGGCCACGTGGGTGCCTGGGTGACCATGCATGCGGCGTGTCCAGCTCGCGTCCAGCTAAGTGTTTGCGTTGTTCCTGGCTTTCCCGTGTCCCCGTCCTCCTGGCCGAGCATGTCCTGCGTGATCCCCACGCCAAGCCTGACCCAGGCGTGCTCTTCCCCCTCGTCCCCTAGCTCCTGGACGGGCGTGCCAACGCCGTGTTCTCCACGGGATGGCCGCCGCGTGTCCGGACTCTCGATCCTTCGAGCTCTTGCTCGAGCCACTCCCTGTGGCTATAAGAGCAGCCCCGACGGCGCCGTAGCCAGCAGCAGCATCCCGCAGCAGCCCTCTCCCCTCAAGCGCCCGGTCACCCCAGCCCGCCTCGCCCATGGTCGCGCCCCGCCATGGCCATGGCCTAGACCTCCGTTGCCCCTCCACCTCGCGCCACCTAGCTCCCAGCCGCAGCCCTGGGCCTCCTCGGAGTAGCCGCCCCTCCGCCGCGCTCGGCTAGCCCGCGGCGCAGCCGGCTCCTCGGCTCGGCCAAGCTGGCCCCGGCTGCCGCGCCATGGCCGTGGGGGAAGGCAAGGAAGGCTGACCCGGGCAGTCCCGCAGCCGCCAGAGGCTCTTCCCTGGCGAGCCGCGCCCGAGGGATCCCGCCGGCGAGCTCCCCGTGCTCGCAGCCGACGGCAGCAGCGGCGCCGGTCTCGCCTCGCCTCGGCTCTGGTTCTTGCGTGAGATGGAAACAAAGGAGGAGGCAGGGGAGGAGAGAGAAGGCCGGGTGGGCCCCGCCCGTCAGCGGCCTAGCCGCGGGTCCCACTCGTCAGCGGCTGCAGCCCGGACCCGCGCTCTCGTATTCAGGTAAATACGTTTTTGTTACGCGAAAGCGTATTCATTGAAGCCTCGGACGTAAATACGCTTTCCTTAGGACAAAGCGTCTTTTCGGTCTACTACGGCTGAGAATGCGCTTTCCTTGTGAGAAAGCGTATTTTCGCTAAAACGTTTTCTCTCTCACAGATCCGAAAGGCTTATGTTGTGGACGTTCACCCGATAGCCTCGTTTTCCCGCCTATCGAATGAACGGCCGTATCTTCGCGGCCGTAACTCCGATCGAGGTGATTCAAAAGCCCTGGTTCTCAGTTTTCCGAGCCCGTTCCGTTGGTGCAAGTTTCATGCTGTGTTTTCATTGTTAGATTTACCCTTTTGCCCCCGGTTGTCGTTAGGCTTCGCCGGAGAACCGTCAGGCCCGTCAGATCTTTTCGAAGGGCGACCGCACGTCCGTCCGGTGGATTCTTCGACACCCCCCAGGCAAGCAAGCCATCTGATATATGCTCCAAGAATTGTGCCATGTTGTTCTTGTGCGTTTAAAATGTGATCTCGTGATGTTGCTTTAATGATGAACTAAACCCTGATCTGTTAACTTGACTTGATATTCTTAAAACATGCTTACGTGATATGTTTATGTCTATCTTGCTAGGTTCACTCGTAAGTATGATGCTTGTGTTGTTTATACATGTCTACCTGATATGATAATGCTAAAAGTGATCATGCCATGTTTACTGTTTAGTATCATGCCCATGTTGTTCATGTTAATTATATCATGCCTATGCCGGTAGTTTAACATGTGTTGAACTTATTCATGCTTTATTGTCCATGCTTACTAGATTCATGCCATGCTAGTGGTTGCACGTACTTGGTGGTAGTTTTATGTTCATGACATGTTGCCTTGGTCAATTTATGCTGCAAGAACTAATGCTAAATCTTGATGAACATAATATAACCGTTGACCCAGTGCCACCGAACCGAGCTTTATTCGTGTAGCCACATTTGCTTGTATGGGCGGGCCTTAACTCGTGCTATCGTAGTGCCTTCTACGGATATCACCAAAGAGGGGAGGTTATGCACACACGCTACCCTGGCCCGGTAGGTGGTGATAACCTTGACATCCATAGTGTTTACCCAGGAGTCCCCGTTGGGACAGTTTGCCACAAGGTGGCCGAGTGGTTCTGGTGGTAACGTGGACACCTAACCACAGGGATACCCAAGACCGTGTGTCGGTGAGTCCGTAGGGAGTTTACGCGGTAGTCGCGTTTCGTTAGAGAGGTCCTAGTCCACTCCTGCGGTATGAGTTCCAAGGATCTTGTGGGACAAGTACCGAGGTGCTGGATGGAGGAGGAACTCCATAGTGTGGGTAACGTGCACAAACTCTGCAGAGTCACAATTGAAGGGAATATGCCCGAGAGGCAATAATAAAGTGGTTATTATCTTATTCCATGTTTATGATAAATGTTTATTTTCAATCTATAATTGTGTTAACCGGAAACGTTAATACATGTGTGTTTAATAAACAGAGAAAAGGTTCCTAGTAATGCCTCTCTTTATACTAGCTTGTTGATTAACGGATGATCAAGGTTTCCTGATCATGAACATTGGATGTTGTTAATAACAAGGTCATGTCATTGGAGAATGATGTGATGAACATACACCCACAGTAGTTATAGAAATACGATCATGTCATCAAGTTTCTATTGCTGTATCAAACTTTCACGAAGTAACCCTAATCCTTAGACCATGAGATCACGTCAATCACTGACACCGGAAGAGTACTTTGATTCCATCAAACGTCACACCGTAACAGGGTGATTATAAAGGTGTCGTTGGGTACTTGGAAAGTGTTAGTTGAGGCTCGTGGATCAAGAGTGGGATTTGTCCATCCAGATGACGGAGAGATATACTCTGGGCCCTCTCGGTGATATCACATTGACATCGCTTGCAAGCACGTGACTGGCTCACGAGGATGTTATATCACGGAACGAGTAAAGAGTACTTGTCGGTAACGAGATCGAACTAGGTATGGATGATACCAAATGATCGGATCACGGACAAGTAAAATATCGCGAGACAAAAGGAATTGGTTACGGAGTTTTGGTTCACACGATCACTAGTTCATCGTTGAGTAAGTGGGAGTCATCATGGATCTCCAGATCCCGCTGATGATTATTGATCAGAGAAGAGTCTCTGTCATGTCCATTTTATTCACGAACCGTAGGGTGACACACTTAAGGATTCGTTGACGCGTTTGAGTGGATACGGAACGCCGGAGAATATACAGGACAGCACATGGACTGTTTTGATAAAACTGCTGGAATAGTTTCGGTATATCAAAATAGTGCAAGGGGATAATTGTTAATGTGTTCATTGAATGAAGTGTTCATCAATGAAGTACTCATTGAATGAAGTGTTCATTAATTTGAGTGACATTAAACAAGATAATTAAAAGTGTTTTAATGTGATAAACTCTTGGAATTTTGAGTGGAGAATTATGGAAGTTATGGGAATAATGTGTGACCCTTTGTTTTTGTGAGTGGAGAGTCCACCCACATGATGAGGGGAGAGGTGGGGGCACCTCTTGGGGCGTGCTACCCCTTGGGGGCTGCCTCCCCCTCCTATATATAGATGGGTGAAGACCCCTCTACACACCAATTCCTCCATCTCTCATATGCCCTTTGGTTGGCATCTTCCTCCCCTTGCTAGCTGATCCAGTTTCACGAGTACGGTGCTTAGGCGAAGCCCTGCTCAAGATCTTCTCTACCACCACCACCACTATGTTGTAGTGCTGCTGGAGTTCCCGAGGATCCACTACTTCCGCTGCCCAACTGGAGCAAGGGGCGGAGGTCGTCACTGATCTGTACGTGTGACCGACTACGGAGACGCTGCCCGTTCGTGGCGTCAAGTCTTCATCACGACCTTGAGGTCGGCGAGTGTTCGACTACATCACCCACGAGAATAGTTCTCGTTAAAGCTTTTGGTCTTCGAGGGTGAGTCCTTCTCAAACCGTTACAAGTTATCTCCTAGATGTGATCTTGGCAGTTGCAATCGTAGGAAATTTTTTGTTTTCTATGCAACGAACCCTTCAGTGGTATCAGAGCCTCGTCTATGCGTAGATGCTTTGTATGGTTAGAACACATAGAGATGTGGGCGTTGGTCCTCTAGTTGTTACCCTCTTTTGTGCACTTGTTCATATTGCGGCAATGTTGGATTGAAGCGGCCCTAAGCGCAGATTGCGTGTCACGCTTGACATACGGCTTGTACCGTATAAAGTGGCTTTGGGGGTGTCAGTTTCTCTAACATTAGTGATATGGCATTTGCAACGGAGGGCCCTGGAAAGGGATGAAAAGAAACAACTAGCGAATCAACGTTGTGGTTCTTGTCCGTAGGTAAGATCGGTTCTTTCCTAGGAAGCCCAAAACCACGTAAAATTTGCAAAGATAATTTAGAAGCGTCTAACTTGTTTTTGCAGGGCATGTGATGTGATATGGTCATTGTTACAAAATTGTTGTATGAAATGAGATTTATTGTAAACAACCGGCAGGAGCCATATGGTTGTGTTTTTCCTTTTTAAGGCCTGCGTGCTGTAGATATATCCATGAGATATATTGTAATGGAGAAGGACGACCATGGTGGTGGCGCCATGGACCTTGGTTCCGCGCCGGTGGCATGATGGAGATCATACCAAGACGCACAAAGATGGAGATCTATTGCGAGAAGGACCATATCATATCACATTATCCATGCATGTGATGTTTATCCTTTTATGCATCTTATTTTGCTTAGTTACGATCATGATCGCTGCGGTAGCATTATAAGATGATCCCTCTCACTTAATATCAAGATAATTATATGTTCTTCCTTAGTATGCACCGTTAAGAAAGTTCGTCGTTTCGAGACACCACGTGATGATCGGGTGTGATAGACTCTACGTTCGCATACAACGGGTGTTTTCAAGCCTAGCATGTACAGACATGGCCTTGAAACACATGCAAATACTAAGGTTCTACTTGGCGAGCCTAGCATGTACAGACATGGCCTCGGAACATGGACCGAAAGGTTAAGCACGAGTCATATGGATGATATGATGAACCATATTGAGATGCTCGCCATTGCAGCTACACTGCCTCACGTGATGATCGGTCGTGGTGTAGTGAATTTGGTTCGTGTAATCACCAAAGACGACTCGAGGGATGTTGTTTTTGAGTGGGAGTTAGATGAACTCATTTTATCATGAACTAAATCAAAGTGAATTTGCATAGTTCGTTGTAGTCATTGGCATTTGTTTACTACCTTTGCGCTTAGCTATAATTGAGATAATAGAACTATAGAATTCTGGATATTTAACTTTACGGACTGGTACCGTATTGTTTGAGTGTCAATCTAAAGTTTAAAGTCTTATTGCAAACTTTAGCAAACCTTGCTTACTCCATGAAGTTTAATAATGTGTATTAAATCGAGAGTAACAATTCCAGTGTTAGTGTCTAAGTATCACACTTGCCTCCATGATCCTTGATATTCAAATGTTGTTTGTTATTATCAAGGTTATCTAGGAGCTGAAAGGATTGTTTCAGAAACTATCATGTGTGGAAGATATAGCGATATCTGAAACAATGTTTAGTTGCAATGTGATAGAGTAAAATTTAGTGAGAAACATGTTCTCATATTGTATGAGCATTTGTGAAGGTTGGAGACACTATGTGTCCTAATCTCTCAAAAAGGTTTTGGGAACTAATATTGTACTCACAGTTTGTCCCTATGAGCTATGGTAGTTCTGTCATGAAAGTTGTCATGATAGGATGAATGGAAGATGTAGGTAAAATGTTTACTACACTATAAGATTACTAAAGAATGGAATTTGGAAGAACACCAAACATGTGATGACGGTGATCTACATCAAAGTGAGAATCAAAGGGTGTTAGTATTTGACTAACACACTTTGGATTATGTGTCATTTGAATGGTGCCACAAGTGATGTTGATAAATTCTTCTAAAAAAGGAAAGGAATTGCTGAAAGAGGATCTGAAAAATATTTTGGCGAAAAAGAAAAAGGAAAAGACTGGAAATGTCCAGCTCGGGTATATAGATGATATACATGTTATGGGTATATTCATTGCTTGTTAAACAATGTGATTCTTGAGTATTGGATACTGATTGGTTGGTATGAAGTGTCATACAGAACAACGCAATACAAGAGTTGCAATGGCCTGAGTAACTAGCAAATGAATATGGGATGATTCTCATCAAAAACAAAATAAAGTGTTATTGTGTTTATCGTTGGAATTAAACCTAGCCTTCAAGATTTATTTGAATAATTGTTATTCTGTTCTGGTGTTATACGAACAATAGTTGTTCAAATTATCACCATATTCATAGAAGATGGATGAACTCTATAAATCTTGTTGGAGAAATCACATCCATAATAACTGATGCTAAACATGTCGCAAGACAAATGATTAGAAGATCACTTATGAGTGACACCATCGTTTGAATCATATTGGAAAGAAACACATGAAGAACCTCCATGGTGATGGAACTTTGGAGTCTTTTGATTTTGAATCAACTGACGCTTGTAAGAATTTCCTAGAAATGATTGAAACTCCGTTCATAGGCCAAAGAAGGACGGACGACTAACTTATTGGACATTATACATGTTGATGTGTATAGTTCATTATGTGTAGCCGTGTGTGGTGGGTCTTATAACTTCATATACTTTAACCAAGGATTTGAGTGGATATATGTGTATATTTACTTGATAAGGAAGATGTATGAAATGTTTGAAAATGTTCAAATAAATTTCAAGATGAAGTGAAAATCATTGTAACGAGAAAATAAGAGTTTATGATTGGATCATAAAAGAAGATTTTTTGAGTTAAAAGTTAGCAAATGCATGAGAGTTTAGGAATCGTTCCAAAACTTGCATTTCCCGAAACACCATAGGAGTATGGAGTGTTCGAGAGATGTAATCAAACCTTGTTTGACATGGTAAGGATCAAAGGTGTTATTTCTAAAATTGCCATTATATTTTAAGGATTAAGCTTTAGAGACTACCGCTTTTCACTGAAAAGAGCGCCATCGAGATCCGTTGAAATGACACCATATAAGTTATGGAATGGGATAAAACCCAATTTGTCTTTTCTTAAATTTTGGTATGCAAGGCATATGTAAAATGTTTACAACCAAAGTCGGATAAAGTACGTCTTTGTAGGTTATCCCAAAGTAACCGTTGGGTATTCCTCCATGACACTAAAGACAAAAGTTTTTTTTGTGGCTAAGAGCATCAAGTTTCTTGAGAAGGAATTTTTGCGAAAAGTTAAGTGGGAGGACAGTAGAACTTCGATTAGGTTGTTGAACCTAAGCTTTATGTGCTAAGTGGCGCAGCGCCGGAAAGTGTCCCGGAAGCGGCCGCAATGCTCTTGGCTACCGTGTCCCAAAGGTTGTGGTCATGGCGATCTAAGTTCCTATTGAACTGCGTAGTTCGGGTAATCGATCAAATAGTAATATTTGAGATTGAATCATTGTTATTTGATAATAATGGACCGACTACATGCAAAGAAGCGATGATGGGCCCTGAATCCGTCAAAATGGCTAGGAGCTATAAAATCCGTGATAGTTCCATACACGAGAAACCAAGTTTCTGAACTTGGAAGACCCTCTAGATACCGTGTTTGGATCTATAAAGAAACAGACGTGGATGTTCTCACATCTATGAAATATTCGACATATCGTTAAAATGGTTTACGATTATGTTCAAAGAGTTGGCTATGACAAGATTTGATCTTTCATAACGATATTTAGTCTGGACGGATTATTGTAGCAACCACTACATATGCTAATTTTTGTATATGGTAGTTGAACAAACGGAACAACGTTCTTCTAATAGAATGGTTACCTAGGACGTGTACAAGACACGGTCCAAAGGGTTCTGTTAATTCAAAGGATGCTAAAATAGCATGCAAATTTCAATGGTTGAAATAAGCATTCGCGGAGTTGGAATCTTCATCATGATGAAATTGTTAAAACGTTTAGTTTCATCAGAGACGGTGAAGATGCTTGCTTTTGCAAGAAATTAAGTGGGAGCGCTGAGACATATTTCTAATACATTATGTAGAAGACATATTGTTGATTGGAAATGATGTATCTTTTATTGACACGGGTGAAGTTTCATTGAAAATTTGATTTTAATGGAAGATTTGGGCAAAACCAGTATATTGGGCTAATATGGTCTATATAGATAGATTGAGGTGCTAATATGGTTGGGCCGAAGTACATATATGAAATATTGAATAAGTTCAATATGGAAACGACGAGAAAGGTTCTTGCCGCATGGAAAAAGGTTGAAGCAAGATTCAAGTGTTTTGACACTTGGTGAGTAAAATCACATGAATGATTTGATCAATCATGTACACCATGATATGTACAATTCCAGAATGTCCTATGCTCTAAATGTTATGAGCATATACCAGAATGATTCATAAGATGATCATTGGACAATAGTAAAGATATCCTTACGTGCTTTGGAAGGACTAAGAATATATATTATGTATGTTGGACAATAGTTCATTGTAAAGTGTTACATTGATACTAGTTTTGTCGCAAGATACAATCTAAATTTATCTCAATTTTTGCGGTATGTTAAGGTGGAAAAATGTAATGGAAGAAAGTTCCATGATAGATTTGGAATAGTTTCAAATGGATTTGGATGAGTTCCAAAGTTAAGGCATTATAACGAATACTACAACGAAAGGCTAAGTATATGACTGCTCTAGCAGCAGCAAAGGAGGGCATTTGTGTCAAGAAGTTTGTTTGACAAACTAGGTGTAGTTCAAAACGGGCTAATACTATGAAGATCTATTGTATGACAATAGATTCAACATGTTTTGAGCTCAAGGGACTAAGGTCTCACCAGAGGACCAAATTTATGCAATGCCATCTCATTAGTGAATGAGTGATGCGTAGAGACGCAAAGAAATGCAAATACACACGGACCTGAAGTGTCAGATCTGGAGATTAGGTTTACCACTAGCAATGCGTATGGATAACAACTGAATGCCATAGGTGTTGGATGCGCAAGTACCAAACTAGATTATTGACTCTAGTGCAAGTGGGAGACTGAAGGGAATATGCCCGAGAGGCAATAATAAAGTGGTTATTATCTTATTCCATGTTTATGATAAATGTTTATTTTCATGCTATAATTGTGTTAACCGGAAACGTTAATACATGTGTGTTTAATAAACAGAGAAAAGGTTCCTAGTAATGCCTCTCTTTATACTAGCTTGTTGATTAACGGATGATCAAGGTTTCCTGATCATGAACATTGGATGTTGTTAATAACAAGGTCATGTCATTGGAGAATGATGTGATGAACATACACCCACAGTAGTTATAGCAATACGATCATGTCATCAAGTTTCTATTGCTGTATCAAACTTTCACGAAGTAACCCTAATCCTTAGACCATGAGATCACGTCAATCACTGACACCGGAAGAGTACTTTGATTCCATCAAACGTCACACCGTAACAGGGTGATTATAAAGGTGTCGTTGGGTACTTGGAAAGTGTTAGTTGAGGCTCGTGGATCAAGAGTGGGATTTGTCCATCCAGATGACGGAGAGATATACTCTGGGCCCTCTCGGTGATATCACATTGACATCGCTTGCAAGCACGTGACTGGCTCACGAGGATGTTATATCACGGAACGAGTAAAGAGTACTTGTCGGTAACGAGATCGAACTAGGTATGGATGATACCAAATGATCGGATCACGGACAAGTAAAATATCGCGAGACAAAAGGAATTGGTTACGGAGTTTTGGTTCACACGATCACTAGTTCATCGTTGAGTAAGTGGGAGTCATCATGGATCTCCAGATCCCGCTGATGATTATTGATCAGAGAAGAGTCTCTGTCATGTCCATTTTATTCACGAACCGTAGGGTGACACACTTAAGGATTCGTTGACGCGTTTGAGTGGATACGGAACGCCGGAGAATATACAGGACAGCACATGGACTGTTTTGATAAAACTGCTGGAATAGTTTCGGTATATCAAAATAGTGCAAGGGGATAATTGTTAATGTGTTCATTGAATGAAGTGTTCATCAATGAAGTACTCATTGAATGAAGTGTTCATTAATTTGAGTGACATTAAACAAGATAATTAAAAGTGTTTTAATGTGATAAACTCTTGGAATTTTGAGTGGAGAATTATGGAAGTTATGGGAATAATGTGTGACCCTTTGTTTTTGTGAGTGGAGAGTCCACCCACATGATGAGGGGAGAGGTGGGGGCACCTCTTGGGGCGTGCTACCCCTTGGGGGCTGCCTCCCCCTCCTATATATAGATGGGTGAAGACCCCTCTACACACCAATTCCTCCATCTCTCATATGCCCTTTGGTTGGCATCTTCCTCCCCTTGCTAGCTGATCCAGTTTCACGAGTACGGTGCTTAGGCGAAGCCCTGCTCAAGATCTTCTCTACCACCACCACCACTATGTTGTAGTGCTGCTGGAGTTCCCGAGGATCCACTACTTCCGCTGCCCAACTGGAGCAAAGGGCGGAGGTCGTCACTGATCTGTACGTGTGACCGACTACGGAGACGCTGCCCGTTCGTGGCGTCAAGTCTTCATCACGACCTTGAGGTCGGCGAGTGTTCGACTACATCACCCACGAGAATAGTTCTCGTTAAAGCTTTTGGTCTTCGAGGGTGAGTCCTTCTCAAACCGTTACAAGTTATCTCCTAGATGTGATCTTGGCAGTTGCAATCGTAGGAATTTTTTTGTTTTCTATGCAACGAACCCTTCAGCAATCTATTCGAATAGCCGCGTCCTCGGTCATGGGACACAGTTCGTACTAGGTCACACTATGGTCAACACAAACTGGTATAATAATGGTGGTAGTAAGTGGATGGTCATGCGATTGGTTGGGTGGTAACGAAGGCCACCTAACCCGTTGAATGGTCATGCGATGACCGGAATGATTGGGTGGTAACATATGGACACCTAATCCGTTGAGTGGTCATGCGATGACCCGTCACTTGAAGGTGGAGTCGGTAATGACTCCAAGGTAAGTTGCAGGGTTATGCGATGGTCATGAGTGTTCCATGTGTTGTTTGCACTAGTCTTAATCATGGTAGAATGCTCATTCCATTATGATGATATTGATCATTCCATGTGTTGATTGTTATTGCTCTGGTTTTGCTCTTAATAGTATGCTAGATTCGTCATGTTAATATTGTTCAGATTCATCATGTTAATATTGCTCATGCCATGATTATTAATATTGTTTAAACTGCTATGCCATGATAACTAATGTCACTCTAATTACTTAAGGCATGCTTGAATACCATGGATTGCTTTGCTTGTTGTATATGTTACTTGGTTTGCTTGTTTGCGAGTACATTCAAACGTACTCACATGGCTTTCATCCCTGGCTATTCGCGTAGCCAGATTTTCAGGTTTATCCAAGGATCCGCTTTCACTAGGAGGAGTCTAGCGTTTGTGAGCGAGGAAGAGTAACCCAGTCAGATCCCTGTGGATTGGAGCCGCTCCAAGTCCGTGCTGCCGTAGACAGTTTATATTCCGTTGCACCCATCTCTGTAATGAACCATCTATGGTGGTAATGTATTGATTCAAGCCACTTTGGCTCATGAATCCTTTTACAGTTGTGCCTATGTTCTTGGTACGTGTTGTAAGCGCGCACACCAGAGTGATTCCTGGGCTGTTGTGTGGGCGACACTCGTCTGTGTACATGGTATTCAGGCGGGGTGTCACATCTTCGGAAAATACATCGTGTGTTCTTTGTCATTCACGTTGAAGGTAACGTTCCCTTTATTGCAATCAATAACAGCACCTGCGGTGTTAAGAAAAGGTCTACCAAGGATAATGGACATGCTCCCATCCTCGGGCATGTCAAGCACAACAAAATCAGTAAGTATTAAGCAATTTGCAACTTCAACAGGAACATCCTCACAAATACCGATCGGGACGGCCGTGGACTTGTCGGCCATCTGTAGAGAGATATCTGTAGGAATTAATTTCTCTAAACAAAGTCTTTTGTAGAGAGAAAAGGGCATAACACTCACTCCTGCACCAAGATCACATAAAGCAGTTCTAACATAATTATTTTTTATGGAGCAAGGAATGGTGGGTATACTTGGATCACCGAGCTTCTCAGGAATCTTTCCACTGAAAGAGTAGTTAGCAAGCATAGTAGATATTGCCTCATTAGGGTTTTTTATTTTATTAGTAACAATATCTTTCATATATTTATAATAAGGAGGTAACTTAATAGCATCAGTCAAAGGGATTTGAAGAAAAAGAGGTTTCATCCACTCACAAAACTTGTTATAGTGCTCTTCTTCTTTGGTTTTGACGGACTTGCTTGGGAAAGGCATGGGTTTCTGTACCCATGGTTCTCGTTCCTTACCATGTCTCCTTGCAAGAAAGTCTTCTCTAGTATACTTCTTGCGCTTATCGAGTGCTTCTTCTTCATGAACCTCGGGTGGATCATTCTTTTCAGCATCTTTTTCAGGTTCAACACCGTCTTCAGTCTCAGCATCGGAGGTAGATATGCTGTTTGGATCAACAGCTTGTTCTTCTTCTTCTATAGGATCATTGGAATTGTCAGCTTCTTTGTGTTTCTTCTTCTTCTTCTTCTTCTTTGGAGAGCTAACAATTTCTTCTTCCTGCACTTGAGAATTTTGCTCGATCCTCTTCGGACGCCCTTCTGGGTAGAGAGGGTCCTGGGTGTGTGTTCCACCCCGGGTTTTTATACCATAAGCCTGTAAATTGTCCTGTTTAGAATTATTAGCAAGAAAATCTTTTTGCACATTAGAAATTTGTTCAAGCTGAGTTTGAACCATATTAAAATGCTTCACAAGACATTTAACATCATTAACTGTTCTTCCTAGAACATCAAGCAAACTTTTGATAGCAAGAGTATTATCATGCAACTGACCTTGCATCCTTGCATTGAAGTGATTCTACTTCATAATAAAATTATCAAGCTCATCTAAACATTGGTCAGGAGGTTTACCTTTAGGGATGTTACTTGCATTGAAATCTAAAAGAGAGTGTACCTCTACCATAGGTGGGTGAGTGGTAGGCTCACACAGCTTCTCAATTGGAGGTAGATTCTTCACGTCTTTAGCTTTAATTCCTTTCTCTTTTATAGACTTCTTTGCTACTTGCATATCTTCGGAGCTTAGGACAAGCATGCCCCTCTTATTTTGTGGTGGGGGTGGTTCAGGCACGGACCAATCTTCATGGGTTTTGGCAATCTTGCCCATCAATTCTTCCGCATCGTCCGGTGTTCTTTGCCTGAAAACACAACCATCACAACTATCTAGATAGGATTTATACCCATCGGTTAGACCAGCATAAAATATATCAAGTAATTCATTCTTAGGGATCTCATGTCCCGGTCTATCCTTCAGCAAACTACAAAATCTCCCCCAAGCTTTAGGGAGATGCTCATCCTACAACTGTTTAAAGTTATAAATTCTTTGCAAAGAAGCATGTTGCATATGAGTAGGAAAATACTTATCAACGAAAGATATAGCCATATCTTGAGGACTCTGAATGGAACCACATGGTAATGCATCATACCATGCCGTAGCATCTCCTTTCAAGGAAAAAGGAAAAAGCTTGGTCACATAAAAGTTCTAAATCCTTTCATCAGTAGTAAACAAGCCACCCAACTCAGTGAGTTTTGTCAGGTGCTCGATAGCATCATCATTTTCTCTGCCATAAAAGGGGTCAGCTTCAACTGTGGATATAAGTGAAAGGTCAACAGAGAAATCATAATCAGGATCAGTGATGCATATAGGAGACGTAGCAAAGGTAGGATCAGGAGTAAACTTGTTCTTCAGGGAGTGCTTTGCTAGCAACTTCTTTATAGTAGCAGGGTCGGAGTCAGCACATTCATTAAGCTCCCTGCATAAATCATCATCAAGTATAACATAATCGTCCTCAAGGAGTTTCTCCTTAAGGCCAGCAAGGTCATGAATTTTTCCAATAGGTGTTTGGGTAACAGGAATTTCAACACCCGAGAATCGGGCAGCAGCAGCAATCTGTTCTTCAATTAAAGAACCAAGTGAACCTGTAGTCTCAAAGGTAGTAGAAGCATCATCAAAAGTATCTGACATATTGCCAGACTCAGCAAAAGTAACATGTAACTGAGGTGAATAAAACTGACTCATAACTGAAGGTGAATCAAGTTTAGCACTAGTGCTAAGAGAAGTACCTCGTCTCGTACGAGATGGTATGATCGGAACCTTGGGGTCTCCTTTCTTACCCATAGTGGATAGCGTGCAGCAGGTAGGATACTTCAAGTAGACCTGTAAATAAAGCTATGGTCCCCGGCAATGGCGCCAGAAAACAGTACGTGATAACCCTCAACTGTAGGGGATCAAGATAGTCTTCGCGGGCAAGATAACACAATTTATTGATTCGACACTTGGGGAAACAAAGAATACGTACAGGCTTTGACAATTGAGTTGTCAATTCAACCTCACCTAAAATAAACACTTGCTTGCACAAAGGTATTAGTAGCAACTGTGATACGGTGATAGTAGTGGTGAAACAGCAAAAGTAAAACAACAAAAGTAAACAACTAGTAACCAACAGGAAATAAAACACTGTAGGCTAGGGAGATGGATGGTCGGGCGCTGCTTGGATGAGAACGAACATGTAATAGATTCTAACACAGGCAAGGCTCACAGAAAAGAAAGGATCATCTAGGCAAATATCAAACATCAGGCATGTATCCCAAGGTAGTTGTACGTGCTTGCAATAAGTACTTTGCACAACATCTTTTGTCCTACCCTCCCGCTACAAACGGGGCCAAAAGGAACTTAGGGAGATTAAGGTACTCCTTTCAAAGAACACCGGAACAAAGCATTAACACTTCATGGATACACGGAATCCTCAAATTATAGTCCATCCCCTTTGGTGTCCCAAGCTGTCACCATTGGGATCGCCGGTTCCAGACTATAATAGGTGCATACAACTCATAGAAAGGATCATGAACACCACAAACTCAAGAAACAAAAGGGTGATCAGATCTGAAATCATGGCACTCGGGCCCAAAGTGGCAAGCATTAAGAGCAACAAGTTGTAACAGAGATGATAAACACCAAGTAGATGATAGGCAACATGCCCCCAACAATCTAATTGAACTATTACATGATCTAACTCATCCAATCCCTACCATCCCCTTTGCCTACAACAGGGAATTACTCACACATGGATGGAGAAGTCATGGAGGGGTGATGGAGTGGTGATGGTGATGACGATGGCGATGATTTCCCCTCACCGGAGACCAAAGCAGCCTCCAGATTAGCTCTCCCGGAGAAGAACAGAGGGTGGCGGCGGCTCCGCGATGTAGATTGGAAAAGCGACTTCTGTTCTGGGGTTTCTGCGTCGGGAGAATAAATAGAAGCCAAGGTAGGTCACCAGGGGGTGTGGGACCCAGCC
Organism: Bromus sterilis; assembly: GCA_950022295.1. Classification (NCBI taxonomy): domain Eukaryota; kingdom Viridiplantae; phylum Streptophyta; class Magnoliopsida; order Poales; family Poaceae; genus Bromus; species Bromus sterilis. The sequence continues at coordinate 79,076,481 of OX465596.1, read as the reverse complement.
AGGAGGGCAGGTGGCGCGGCCAGGGGCAGGGCCGCGCCAGGCACCCTCCTGGATGCCCCCTGGCTGCCCTGTGGCCCCCCTTTGGATCCTGAGAAGCTTCCGGAACGCTGATTTTTTATATATTTTCTTGGGATTTTTCCAGCGTACCTAAATATCCATACACCTGCACAAAAGAAAACAACACTGGTAGCTCTGCTGAAAACAGCGTTATTCCGGGTTAGTTTCGTTCAAATCATGCAAGAATGAAGTTAAAACAATAACAAAAGTATTTGGAAAAGTAGATACGTTTGAGACGTATCAAGTGGACATGGGGCGCACTAGGGAGGTGATGGCAAGAGAGTGTTAATACTCTCAAGCCTCGTTGGTTACCCCAAGTGCAGGGTGAGATATAGTGCAACGGCAAGTTTTGCCTTGGCAAAGACACCAAGGTTTGTCTCCCGTAGGACTCCGAAGGATACAAGAAGGTGGTAAAGTGAACAATGGCGCCGAGGTTGCTAGCTTCACCTGGACCTGCACAATGATACAAATAAATTTGCTCACAACGAGTACAGAGGAGTTGTCAATTCCTCCGGCCTTGCTGTTTGCAAAGGATTAACGCAAGAGATAAAAGTGGAACTGAAAGTAAAGACTGAAAGTAAATTGAGGGTGTAAACAGTGATGTGAAGATGGAACGGGGTCCCGTGATTTTCACTAGTGATGTCTCTCTCACAAAAGACGATAAAAGTGCTAGCGAGGTAAACAAATCACAGATGGGAAATTGACAGAATTATGAAGGCACCACAATGCTAACTAAGCTGCAAAGAAAGGAAGGGCTCAAAAGCAATGTGCAGTACGCCAAGGCAAGTAGACCAAAATCCAGCTGCATCTACTACGAATCATCCACCTTGAGATATCTATCCAGAACATCTCTCTGGTATTAAGCTGTGAATCCCACCCAAAGTGTAAACTCAAAGCAACAGACAACTGCATTAAAAGAACTTTGCGTAAAGTAAACAATCCTTGCACCCACGGGTACAAGCACCGTTGTTTTATCCCTGGTGGCAGCAGCACATCCCCTAGTCTCATGTTTCTGTCACTCAAGCTAGACATCAGGGGGCTGAACTCACAATCAAGCATAACGCTCCCTCTTGGAGTTGCAAGCAAACTACTTGGCCAAAGCAAAATACTGCAACGGAGAACATGCAAGAATTTACTCAAGAACAAAATATAAAAGAGAAGAACCAAATATATTACTCATCACAATCTGAACATAGTCTCATAATACATCAGATCCCAACAAACTCAGCATAGCAACAACAAAAATTACAAAAGTGCCTTGATCATGTGAGGCAGCTCACGTGGTCTCGAAAGTGGAAGCATAAAGAGGAGAGAAGTACATCACATAGCTACTGGTCACGGACCCATGGTCCAAGGGGGACTACTCACGACACATCTGGGAGGCATCCATGGCTATGGATGGTCTCCCGGAGGGGGTTCCTCCTCCCGGCAGGGTGCCGGGGCAGCTTTTCCAGGCAACCCCGATCTTGAAACAGCGGCGACGACGATAGAGAGGCGAGTTCGCGGAAAAGAGATCGATATTAGGGGTTTCCACCCCGAGGGCTAAATATAGGCGGACGGGGTGTCGAGGGGACCCACGGGGCAGCCAGGAGGCTCCCTGGCGCGGCCTAGGGTGGGGCCGCGCCAGGGACCCTTCTGGAGTCCCTATGGTGGCCCCCCTCCGCTGCCTTTGTGATTCGAGAAGCTTCCGGGTCGCTGGTTTTTATCTGATTTTTCCAGATTTTTGGGAGCACTTTTAATGGCCGGAAAACCTGAAATACAAAAACAGCAGAAAACAGCAACTGGCAGCTGGGTGCACTGGGTTAATAGATTAGTCCAAATATGCTCAAAAGTGTATGAAAGTTCAAGCAATTCATGGCAAAGTCACACAAAACATGCATGGAGCAAGCAGAAATTATAGATACGTTTGGGACGTATCAGGAGGGCAGGGCGTGCGGCCGTGGTGAGCACGGTGGCGGGCCGAGGCACGACGGAAGGGCGCGGCGAGAAGCACAATTGCGACATGGTCGTGGCCGCATGGGGGAAGGAACGCGTGCAGGCGTGCGGGAGCGTGCACGGCGTGCACGCGAACATCAACAGCCCGCACGCATGGGAGCTCTAGCTCCCGTCCATGGCAGACGAAGGCATGCACACGGGTGCGGTGAGTACGGCTCCACACGGGTGCAAGGAGAGGGGAAGAAAACGGTGCTCACAATGGAGATCGGGGGCTCTCGAGGGGGAGCCGGGGAAGCAGTGAGGGCGGCAATTCGACACCGGCGAGTGGCGGTGATCCGCGGTGGGGAGGTTCTTGATTCATGGTCGGCAGCACTCCCCAGCCCGATTCGGAGCGCAAGGTGATGGAGACGTTGTTGAGGAGGCGCTTGGACACGATGGCGTGGACTGGATTGGCTGTTGGCCACGGCGTGCACGACGGCGCGGTGTCGCGGCGCCCACGGGCGAGCGGCGAGAGAGAGCAGAGGGGCGCAAGGGGAAGGAAGGGAAAAGGGCAGGGGCGGCTAGGGTTTCCGAGGGGCGCGTGAGGGGGCGTCCTTATCCCTGCCGGCGACGGCGGGATGGCCGGCACGTGGCCACAACCGTGGGATGGCCGACAGCGCCATGGCTCCTGGCTCCTGTAGCGGGAGGTCGGGGAAAAGGGGAATGGGGTGGGCTGGGCCAGTTGGGCCTCGCCCTAGGAGTAGGATAGATCCCCATTTTTTATTTGCTTTTCTTTGTTTTCTTTCCTGTTTGTATTTTGTTTAGCTAGGTTTTGATTTTTTGTAAAATGTTATACTTGCACACATATTAGTGGTACACTTTAGCATGATGCCACAAAAAGTTTGGCCCACAATAAAATTCACTTAGATTTTATTCAATGCAAAAAATATTAAATGGAGATATTTTTCTACTGTTTTTGTTTATTTAAATACTCAAAATATTGTAATAAATTACCACTGCTATTTTAATATGACCCAATGATTATTTGTGATTTAATAAATCTGATTGCATAATTTTTGGTTAAGGTTTATTTTCCACTTTGTTGTTAATTCCATACAAAGGGAATTTTGCATTGTGATTTGAATCAAGGTGATCAATGCACGGTTAATCACAGGGACTTGGTAGTAATCAAAAGTAATTACTATAGTGTGACACCCGGGGTGTTACAAAAGATAAGCATGAAGAATCCTATGATGTGTTCTAGTTGAAAGTGGAGCGTGTTTCTCTCCCACACAAAGTAAGTTGAGGTCTAACTTGTTATGAACAGCAAGCAAAGCTATAGAAAACTAATAATGAAACCTAAGAGCGAGACGCTCCAAGCATAGCACATAACGCATGAAGTGATAAAAATATAGTGAGACGGAGGACGAACTGATGATTGTTGATGGAGAAGGGGATGCATGGGGGCATCCCCAAGCTTAGACGCTTGATTCTCCTTGAATATTTATTGGGGATACATGGGGGCATCCCCAAGCCTGAGCGTTTGACACTCCCGGATCTTCTTTCATCACCTTCCCTCGCACACTTGAAAACTCCCTTCATACATTACTCATCATAAGCTGATTAGAGAGGTTAGTACCCTTAATAAAATATTTTTTCTCTACTGGAAATAAAGATATTCTTGAAGATCTACTGTTTGTCAAGATTTCCAAAAAGTTTTTGCAAATAAAAAGCAAGCTTAAGGTTTGCAAAAGTAAGGAAAGCAAGCTTAAGGTTTGCAAAAGTAAGGAAAGGCAGAACATCAGGTAGTAAATAATTTTTTCAGGGTACTTATGCAACTCAAATAAAAAAACTCAGAACATATGAAAGTTTCACAATTGTATAGAACATGCTGTGTAAAAAAATCAGCTCAAAAAGATGAACTGGTGATTTTTTCAGATTTTTTCTGTCAAGCAGATAGAATCTGTTTTCTGGACAGCATGTCACAACTTTTGCTTCCCTTATCATAAGAGGCTAGAATTTGGCACAAAGCTTGAAAATAAAGATACAATGATGTTGCTACAGTAGTAACAATCATCAATATCACTAAAAACATAAGTAAAAATATCTTGGGTTGCCTCCCAACAAGCGCGTTCTTTTACGCCATTAAGTTAGGCATAAAGCAAAAGAAGAATCAAGTTTTATCAAGAGAGATAGAATAGCTAGCCCGTGTAACGGAATCGAAAGGAAACTTAATATTATTTCTAGGGAAGTTATCCATCCCCTTTATAAGAGGGAATTGAAATTTAATATTCCCCTCTTTCATGTCAATAACAGTACCAACGGTGCAAAGAAAAGGACGTCCCAAAATAATTGGACATAAACGTTCACACTCTATATCCATAATAGTGAAATCAACGGGAACATAATTGTCATTGATAATGATAAGAACATCGTCGATCTTCCCCAAAGGTTTATTTACGGAAGAATCAACGAGACGAACACAAAAAGAACAAGGCTCAAAGGGCTTCAATTCAAACATATCATACATTCTTTTGGGCATAACGGAGGTACTAGCTCCAACATCACATAAATCATAGAAAGAGAAGTTATTCAATTTAATTTTTATCATAGGATCCCAACCATCATCTAGCTTCCTAGCTATGCAGTCTTCTACTCTAAGCTTCTCCTCCCTGGCTTTGATAAGAGCATTAGTGATATGCTCTGTGAAGGCAAGATTTAGTGAGCTAGTGTGGGGGTCTCTAGACATTTTGTGTAACAAGATAATAACTTCTGAGAGGGTGCAACTATCAAAATCAATATCACTACTATCAAAGGTGGTAGTGGTGTCATCTAGGATTACTTGTTTGAAACCCTATATGTTCATAGGATTTTCTTCTTCTATGGTTGAGGTATTAGCATCACCATTAATAGGTCCAATTGGACCAGGAGTGTGTTGGGTGCTAATAGTTTGGATGTCCTCAACAATTTGGTAGTAGCAACAGTGTGGTGTGTAGGAAGGCTCTTAATTATATCCTCTTCCTCTTTCTCTCTAGCCCATCTTTCTTTAAGTTTAGCCATCATCCTAATGTTTTCATTAATTTGCAATTGGATAGCATTAATAGGAGTGGCCTTCCTCTCCTCAAGGGGAGAGGTTCTAATTTTAAGCATCTCAACATCAAGGGCTAAGTTGTCTACCTTCAAAGAGAGATTATCTAATTTGTCTAATCTTTCCTCTACACTCTTGTTGAAGACTTTTTGAGTTGTAATAAAGTCTCCAATCATGCGTTCTAATTCAGAAGTGGGGCTCTTGTTGCTAGGATAAGTGTTGTTGTTCCCATAGTTGGATGGAAACGGTCTAGGATTGCTAGCAAAATTACCCCTATAAGCATTATTGTTGAAGTTGTTTTTAGAGATAGAGTTTACATCTACTTGTTCCTTAGCAACCAAAGAATTTAAAAGAACATCATGAGGATCAATAGATGGTTGCTAGGTAAGTAGAGACATAATCAAGTCAACTTTTTCATTTAGGGAGGTAATCTCCTCGACAGAGTTTACCTTCCTACCTTTTGGAGCGCGTTCGGTGTGCCATTGGGAATAGTTGGTCATCATCTCATCGAGAAGTTTTGTGGCTGCACCAAGTCTTCTTGACATAAAGGTTCCTCGCGCGGCCGAATCTAACAGGTTCGAGGTAAAGTTCAAGCCCGCATAAAAAGTCTGGATTACCATCCAAGTAGTCAAACCATGTGTAGGGCATTTCTTAACAAGAGATTTCATTCGTTCCCAAGCTTGGGCACCGTGTTCATTATCCAATTGCTTAAAATTCATAATGTTGCTCCTCAATTGGATAATTTTAGCAGGTGGGTAGTACTTCCCAATAAAAGCATATTTGCACTTACCCAAGAATCTATGTTATTCCTAGGCAAATATTGAAACCAGATTTTAGCTCCTTCCCTCAAGGAGAAAGGAAAAAAAGCATAAGCTTAACAACATCACCTTCTACTTCTTTATACTTTTGCATATCACATAACTCAACAAAATTGTTTAAGTGTAAAGCAGCATCATCTCTAGCACCAGAGAATTTATCTCTCATAACAAGGTTTAGCAAAGCAGGTTTAATTTCATAAGAGGTAGCTGAATTGGCAGGTGTGGAAATAGGAGTGCAGATAAAGTCATTGTTCTTGTGACTAGTGAAGTTACACAACTTGGTGTTTTCAGTGGAACCCATAGCAGCAACAAGTGATTTTTGATAAAAGACACTAAGATAAAAACTGAAAGGTAAACTAACAAGACTAAAAAGCAAAGGTAAAAGATAGTGTGCAACTCCCCTATCTTGTAGATTGGAGTCCCCGGCAATGGCGCCAAAAATTTGTTTGATGGCGTGGAAGTGGATAACGGCTTCTCGCCCTTCGTTGGTTACCCCAAGTGGAAGTTGAGATGTAGGATAGCAGCAAATTTCCCATGACGAAGATACCAAGGTTGAGATCGAACCAGTAGGACTCTGATAACTACAAGTAGGTGGTGAAGATAGCAACGCGCCGTTTGAGATATTGCTCTCTTAACCTGGACCTGCACACGCCACAAATAACTTTGCTCCCGACGAAGTTCAGAGAGGTTGTCAATCTCTCCGGCCTTGTTGTTTACAAAGGATCAAACGCAAGGGATAATGATAATAGTGATAGCAGCTAAAAATGTAAAAGAAGGAAATAAATGAGCGTGTAAACATTAATGAGAATGAGAATATGGACCGGGGTCCCGTGATGTTCACTAGTGATGTCTCTCTCCCAAAAGACGATAAAACTTCTATGCGAGGTAAACAAATCATACCTGGGAAATTGACATGATTAAAAACGCACCGCAATGCTAACTATGCTACAAAGAAAGGATGAGGCTCAAAAGCATCGGCGGTACGCCAAAATAAGTAGAACGAAATCCAACTACATCTACTACTAATCATCCACCTTGAGATGCCTATCCAGAACATCTCGTTGGTATTAGGTTGCGAGCCCCACCCAAAGTGTAAACCCCAAGCAACAAACAACTGCATTAAAAGAACGTTGCGTAAAGTAAACAATCCTTGCAACCGCGGTTACAAGCACCGTTGTTTTTCCCCTTGTTGCAACAGCACATCCCCTAGACTCATGTTTCTGTCACTGAAGCTAGTTGAAACACTCTCACTGTCAGTGAACAGTAATCACAATCACTGTTGATCATTACTGTTCCAAAACTTTGCTTTGATCAACTTGAGTCAATTCAAATTTTCAAAATGCCCCTGTGGTGTTGTTGAAAGCAATGTGGACCATGGACCTTGCTCATCATTGGTCAACTAAAGTCCAAGCTCAAAACAAATGTCTTTGAATTGAAATCAAATCAAATCTTAAATTGACTTTGGTGGAATATTAAAACCAATGTGCAAAATAAACTTTCTCCAAAAATTGTGAAACTACTTTTATAAAATCACAAATATTCAGTGGACCTAATCCATATGGTTTTGGGAATTTATTAATTTATAAAAATTTCATACAATTCAAACAATAGGTTAAAACCCTCACTTTAGGCATTTAATATTTAAAAGAAATATCTAATTAATTTCTTTTGCCTCCAAAACTTTTGTGGCACTGCTATACTAATTTAGAGGCACCTAACATATTTTACATAAATGCCTAAGCTAATAAAATAATACAGAAGAGGAAAAGAAATACAGATAAGATAAATAGCAAAGTGGCCCACTGGCTTGGTGTAGTGAGTGCACAGTGCAGCCCAAGTGGCCCACCTAGCCCACCCCGGGTCGTCTTCCTCACTGTTCCCCCTCCCCCGTGCGTGTCGCCTAGGCAGAGGTGCTCGACGGCGATTGCCACCGTGTCGCGCATCCGCAGCCCCTAGGGTTTGTGGAAGGGGTTAAGTGCTCGCCCCCGAGCCGCCAGGGCAAACCCTAGCTCCATCTCGCACCTCCACGCCTCGCCGTCGTCTCCGCAAAAAGGAACCGCCGCCACGGTCTCCATTGACACGCGCACACGCGACCATTGACCTCGACCCGCCTCGCCTTCGTGTCCATCGTGCGCGCGGTCGACGTCTCCCTCACCCCGAAGAAGAAGCCGTGCTCGGAGCACCTCTACGCTGCGAATCGGCGCCACCTTCGTCTTCGGCTCCGGCGTGACCCCGGCGCAATTCCGGCCGCCACAACTCGCCATCGCGCAGGCTGCCATCCTCGACCGACTCCTGGTGAAGTTGGCTACCATTCCCAAGTGCTCGCACCCGCTCCCGCTTGCCGTAAACGCCGCCGCCATGGGAGTAGTAGCTCCTCGCCGCCGGTGGACGCGTCCCCGTGGCCGGACGCGCGCGTTTGACACCCTGATGGCACCGTTGCACGCCACGCCCACGCACGCACACGATACGCTAGCGCACGCCCAAGGAACCCCTCTGTGGCGTCGACTTCGCCGTCGACCCGTACTACTCCGCCGCCACGTGCGACGCCATCGACGACTCCGTCCACTCCGCGACCTCCCGCCCGTCCCAGTCGATGCGCCGTGATCCCCTCCGTCGAACAAGCCCCTCCACGTCGCCTTTCGTGCGCCACAACGATGGCAGCATCGAGCTCGCCGGAGCCCAGCCGCCGGCAAAGTCCGCCTGCCACTAACCCCTGGGCCCACCACGTCAGGGGATTAGTTTAGCAACTAATCACCCAATGACAGTGGGACAGCCCCCCCCTTAATCCCTCTGTTTAGTAATAAACAGAGGCTAAACCCCCCTCTGACTTACATGTGGGCCCTGGCCTTTTTAATAAATAAAAACTAGTTAATTAGAACTGTTACACTGACATGTGGGCCACCCCTCTTAATTAACTTAATTAAATTAATTTGTCTAATATGTCACTGACCAGTGGGACCCACTGGTCAGGTTTGACCAGTCAATCCTCTATGGATAATGTTGCATTTTATTTATAGAGAAAATTCATAAAATGATTTAAAATAATTTAAACTTTAAAATTCAATATCTTTTAAACCGTAAGTCAGATTCAAAAACTTTATCCATCAAAATTGATCAGAAAATATAACGAATACGGATACGCTATCCGTATGTCTACCCCACCCCCTAACACACCGATCATCGACATTCCACCACTACTGGAAAAATAGCTATAGATAATATGGACACTAATGGTGCACCATGTGTCCAGTGCGCCATTACTAAATAGCAATGGCGCACCATGTCCTGGTGTGCCATTAGTGCCCTTGCTACTAATGGTGCACTTGAACAGAAGTGCGCCACCGCCCATTCGCTCCTGGGCCAGCCCACCTCCCCTGACTTAGCAATGACGCACTTCTCGGAAGTGCGCCATAAGGCACCAGGGATGCTAATGGCGCACTTCCGGGATGTGCGCCATTGCTAAGTCATTTATGCATGGTGCGCCATTACTGTTCTGGTCCCCCCTCTCTGGCCCCTGGTCCCCTCTCCCAGAGTTAGTAATGGCGCACCCTTAGTTGGTGCGCCATTAGCTCCCATACTTAGTAATGGCACATATTGGTAAAGGTGCGCCATTACTAAGTCTGGGAGCAGCTAGATATTTTGAAGCCACCCTACCACACTCACTTTCTCCACCTCCACCTCCAACTAGCTTCTCTCGGTTCCTTTCTTCTCCTCACCTTATTTACACCATAGATCTACCCAAAATAAGTAGTTGTATCTCCTTTTTTCATTGGTAAGTAAGGTATATCTCTTTATTGTTGTGTAGATCTAGGTTGTCTCTCTCGAACACACTTTTTGTCGGTGTATATGTGCGGTGTGATGTGATGATCATGGGGTATATATGTGTGGTGTGATGTGATGATCATGGGGTATATATGTATGTGTGTGTGATGATTTGTTTGCAAGTACCTCACATATGCGATAGTTGCCAATATTTTGCCGGAATGTTGATTCATTTCCGTTTCGGCGAAAATTTGGCACACTTTGCATTCTTTTTTGTCCTAATAATTAGGCAAGGTCATGCCAAAATTTCTTTTTGGTTCTAAAGTATCGTTTTTCTCTATACCCCGCAGGCGACCATGGTTCGCAAGATGACCGAAGGCATCGTGGATAGGTTTTTGAGCTCCGCGAAGGCCGAGATGATTCAAAAGAACGAGACGGAGATAAGATGTCCGTGTCGAAGATGCAAGATGAAGTGCCTTTTGGACCCGGATTCAGAAACAATAAAGGGGCACCTGCTCACGCGTGGTTTCATTGATGGATATCGGTGGCAAGGTGATGAAGAAGATTATGAATTCGTCCAGGGTGGCCGGGCAACAGTAAGCAGAAATAGCGCCGAGGTCAGGCGAGAAGACGAAGAATCTCCCGGACATGATCACGATGCAGGACACAATCATCATGTAGAAGATGCCGGACATGATCATGAGGAAGATCAAGACGAAGGGCATGATCATCGTGAAGATGAAAATGCCGGAGAAGACGGCGATGATGGACCATCGTCGATGGACTGGGTGCAGGACCCTCATCTTCAAGAGTTGCTTCTGAACCAGGCGAGTAATAACGCAAGAGCTGCCGCCCGAGAGAAAGCCAAGCTGAATCAACTTGAGATGGACGCAGTTACTCCATTGTATGAAGGATGCAATCCTGAGGATACCCTCCTGAAAGTAGCGCTCATGGCTCTGGAGATGAAAGTAAAACATAAAATGACCGACACATGCTTCGACGAAAACATGTCATTCTGGCAAGACTGTCTTCCCAAGGGGAACACGTGCCCGACCAGTTTCAATGAGGCGAAGAAAATCGTGTGTCCTCTGGATTTACCGCATGTTAGATACCATGTCTGCGTTAATGATTGCATCATTTATCGGCATGAGTACGCGGAGTCTACCGTATGTTCGAAGTGCGGCGCCAGTCGATACAAGAAGAAGAAGAAAGCTCCTCAAAAAATGGTGTGTTACTTTCCGATCATTCCTCGTCTGCAGCGTTATTTCGCGGACCCTAAGAAAGCTAAGCTCATGCGCTGGCATGCGGAAAGGAAGCAGCAAAAAGAAGAAGCTGAAAAAAATGATCCAGAAAAATATAGGATGTTGAGTCACCCTTCTGATGGGACCCAACGGGAGGCATTGAACTTCGAGGATGACTTTGGGAAGGATCCAAGGAATGTAGTGTTGGTCGCGAGCACCGATGGAGTCAATCCTTTCGGCAACCAGAGCAGCACACATAGCACCTGGCCAGTGTTTGTGTGCATGTACAACACCCCCCCCCTGGGAGTGCATGAAGAGAAAGTACATGCACATGATTGTGCTAATTGAAGGGCCGAAACAACCACGAAACAACCTCAATCTGTATCTGGGGCTCCTAAAAGAGGAGCTAGATACGCTATGGAGAACGCCAGTCAATACGTGGGACGCTCTAGAAGAAACATATTTCCCTATGAAAGCCGCACTGCTCACGACGGTGCACGACTATCTCGGTTTAGGGTATGTCGCGGGGCAGGTGGTCCACGGACACTGTGGATGCGCTAGGTGCATGGACGACACAACGTATCACCAGCTACCTAAGGATCCCGGGTCTTCAAAAACCGTGTTCATGGGACATCGAAGATGGCTTCCTCACAATGACCCATGGAGAAAACGCAAGGATCTGTTCGATGGAATAGCCGAACCCGAAAGGCCCCACGTAGGAGGAGCGGCACCGAAATATACATGCTGTTGACAAATTGGAAAGAGTGCCCACCACCAGGAAAGATCAATTCTAAGCGAAAGGCGCCAGAGCCGCTGTTGAAGGTCTGGAAAACGAGGTCTGTTTTTTGGGCCTTGCCGTACTGGAACATCCTCGGTGTGCAAAACAGCCTTGATGTCATGCATATCACGAAGAATGTGTGCGAGAGTCTGCTTGGTACCCTGCTCAACATGCCAGAAAAGACCAAAGATGGGCCGAAAGCAAGGGCAGACTTGCTATCAATGGGAATCAGGGAGGAGCTTCACGCAAACCGCCCTAATGATGATGATGATGATGACGACGACGACGACGATGATGATTAGCCACCGGAGGACACGGAAAGTCGTCGCAAAGGAAAAAAGGCCAAGAAGCAGAGCGAACATTATTACTGCCCCCCGCGTGCTTCACTCTAAGTCAGAAGGAGATCCAGCAGTTTATCAACTGCCTCCTAGGAATAAAACTTCCTTACATTTCGCTGGGAAGATCAGCAGATACCTAGACTCAGCGAAGCAGAGGTTCAGCGGAATGAAGTCTCACGACTGTCACGTGCTGATGACGTAGCTACTTCCGGTTGCAATGCGCGGGATCATGGATGACCACGTCCGTGAAACGCTATTTGGCCTATGCAACTTTTTTAATGTCATCTCTCGGAAGTCGGTTGGCGTGAGGCAACTCAGAAGGCTACAAGAAGAGATCATGGTGATATTATGCAAGCTCGAGATATACTTCCCGCCTGCATTCTTCGATGTCATGGTGCATCTCCTCATCCATATCGTGGATGATATCATCCAACTCGGGCCGACGTTCCTGCACATCATGATGCCGTTCGAAAGGATGAATGGTGTGATCAAAGGATACGTTCGCAACAGGGCACGTCCAGATGGAAGCATAGCCCAAGGCTTTCTGACTGAAGAGTGCATCTCCTTTTGCACGAATTATCTAGGCATCGATAACCCCGTTGGTCTGCCCGTCAACAGGCACCTCGGCAGGCTCGCTGGATGTGGTCACCGCGAGGGTCGCCGTGAAATGCATGTCGACTTCCAGGATTGACTCGCTGACTTTGAAAGAGCAAACCTAGTCGCGCTGCAACACATTGACTTGGTCGATCTTTGGGTGGTAGAGCACAAAAAATCAATTGAGAAGACGTACAATGACCGAGGCCAACAGTGGACGGACGGAGATGTACTCAAAGAGCACACCTCATGCTTCACGCGTTGGTACAAGGACAAGCTTCTATCGTACCCTTTACATGAGGACTCTTCCGAGGAAGAAAAGCTCGTATTCGCCTTGTCACAGGGCGCCGAGCACAACCTGATGACATATCAAGCGGACGATATCAACAGCTACACATTCTACACCGAGGAAAAGGACATGAAGAGCGATTATCAGAACTCCGGGGTAACGATGGAAGCCTACACCGGTAACGTCAAGAAAAGATACTACGGAAGGATCGAGGAGATCTGGGAGCTCAGCTACGCTGGAGAGAAGGTGCCGATGTTCCGCGTCAGGTGGGCCAAGAGCATCGTAAAAGAAAGCCGGTATTTCACCACCATGGTTATACCCGAAGCCAAATCCAAGACCGCGGGCGCAAACGTCACCGCGCAAAATGAGCCATGGGTACTGGCTAGCCAAGTGGACCAATGCTTCTTCATTACCGACCCGTCAAAGCCCAGCCGTGTTGTCGTGAGGAGAGGCAAAAGGAACATCATCGGAATGGATGGAGCCGCCAACGAGCAAGACTTCGACAAGTACGGCGACCCGAAGATTGAAGATGACGACGACGATGATGCAGTAGCATACAAAGCAAGCAGAAGCAGGACCACCCTACCTAAATGCGGTCGCCCGTTCAAGAGAAGAAATCAAGGGGTTCCGGGGCTAAATTATGCAAACGCGAAAAAGAAGGGAAAAACGATTGTGAAAAGATGATAGCTAAGATCCAATCACGATGATTGTTATTTCATGATTGTTATTTCATGTCACTTGATTTCAACCTCATTTATGAGTATGTGAATGATTATTTTTACAGATCTTTTAAACATTATATTATTTTATATTATGAGCATTATATTATTTTAGTACATAAAATATGAAACTACTTGCCATGATGAACTAAATGATATAAATTTGCTTTTATGGATATTGATATATTTTTCTTAAAACTTGGTCAATGTTTTTCTTAAAAAACAAATACACCTTATATAAAGGAACAGAGGGAGTATTGTAGATGTTGATAGTTTTTGTTATATTTAGGAATGAGGGAGTATTAAAATTGCCATGTGTTTATAATTACTACACAATATAAAACTAACACATAATTACAATTATAATTATAATTATAAATAACAAAATATTAAAAGCGTTAATGGCGCACCTACGAAAGTGTGCCATTGCTATGCCTATGCTAATGGCGCACTTCCAGAAAGTGCGCCATTGCTATGCCTATGCTAATGGCGCACTTTTAGAAAGTGCGCCATTGTTATGCCAAGTAGTTAGGGTTATCTTTCGATTGGGCTCGATCCCATCGATTCATCACACAGTACTCTCTCTGTCTCTCTCGAACCCCATCTCGCCGCCGCCCCCCTCCGGCGACCCCGCGCCCCGGTGCCCCCCTTCGTCGACCCCCACTCCGGCGACCCCCCCTCCACCGACCGCCACACCTCCGGCGACCCCGCGCCCCTCCTCCCACGTCCTCTCTCTCTATCTCTCTCTCTATCTCTCTCTCTATCTCTCTCACCGCCCCCTCCACCTCTCTCTGCAGGACTCGCCGCCGCCTGTCGTCGTCGTCCACACCGCCGCCCACACCATCTCCCAGCCGCGCCACCACCACCATCTCCCAGGTATTGCTCTTTTGAGACTATTCGTGGAGTTTTGTTGCAGCAAGAGTGAGTTTTGTTCCCCGGGGTAATGATGAAAAATCCTGCCAACAAATATATTGTTGAACAACTTTAGTTTTTACCCAAATTGCTCATTCTGGGTGACTACGAAATCAAAGTTCATTGATTGTCAGGAGGACAGTCCTCTGGGCTCGCTGATATGTATGACAGAACTTGTGCTGGGGAGGTGCCCTCCCAAGTTGAAATTTAGCATCTTAAGATTTTTAAGATTTGTGTATCCTTTGATGTAGTACATGTTGAGATGGTGACACTGCTGTTCCTTCCCATTAGCTACTGTTCATTGCACAAACACTCTTAGTTCTTAGTCTCAGCAATTGAACAACTAGTTATCTGATTTCTACTACAAATTTTGAGGAATCGATTACAGTTCATGTTCAAATTTCTAACTGATATTACTGTTGGAGTACAACACAATTCATGTTTTTTCTTGAGAAATCAACTACAGTCCATGTTCAAATTTTGAATATGTGGTATGAAGTACTAGATTGTCTTATTGCCTTCTTGCTCATTCCTTCTCATGCCATGTGTTTCTAACTGATATTACTGCTGGAGTACAACACAATTCATGTTTTTTCTTGAGAAATCAACTACAGTCCATGTTCAAATTTTGAATATGTGGTATGAAGTACTAGATTGTCTTATTGCCTTCTTGCTCATGCCTGCTAGCCAGTACTTATGCCTTCCACACGACTCAAGGTTATTTTTAAGTTTGAATGTCGTTGTTATAGCACTTGAGCTACCAGGATATTGACAGACTCTTTTCTCTCCTAGTATATGCTCATAGTGTCTTTTGTTTCGAGTAATATTTACATTACTGACTATTCACTACTATCTCTCTGAGGCTTTGCTAAAAAAAGCTAATGAACCACT
This sequence comes from Bromus sterilis, assembly GCA_950022295.1. Lineage (NCBI taxonomy): Eukaryota > Viridiplantae > Streptophyta > Magnoliopsida > Poales > Poaceae > Bromus > Bromus sterilis. Next base: position 79,061,080 of record OX465596.1, on the reverse strand, counting down.
TCCATTCCTACTCTTGTTTTATCTTTCCATTACTCCATTGAGGCTGTGAACCATTTTGTTTTATATGTAGGCCCTTTTTGTGCAGGTACAAATAATGACCCCATTCTCCCGAAATGTAGATTAATTTCCGTTTCGGTTGAGAATGGGGTCCTAGCTCAAGAAAATTAGCAAAGGTCATGCCGAATTTTTCCGTGAATTCGTGCATGACCTTTGTTAATTTTCTTGACCTAGAAGGTGCTTTTGCATGTAATTGTCCTAGCTATACTATCCTATCTATACTAGCTACCCTGATATCATCCAATCACTCTAGTAGCATTTTTTCTTATCCTATGTAGTGGGTGTAGATGGCCGACAACGAAGAGGCCTCCGGGTCGCACCACCAGAAGCAATATTGGGAGATGAGCATAGACGATGATCCACAACCTCAACCCCGCTACGAGGGCATGAGGATGACTCTGCCGATCCCGAGTACACAATCGCTAGCGGGGATGATTGTGGTGCCGCGGAGGCCGATCCTGCCACTGATGATGGCAGCCAACCGAAGAGGCAAAAGAAGGAGAGGCGCCCAAGCAAGCTAGGCACCGTCAAGGAGGAATTTACCGAAGTGGACAAAAATGGGCTTCCAACGGCGCCCAAAGAATTAGTCGGTGGGTACGCCGAACAACTCAGGTGCATTCTCCGGGGCACCGTCTCGATCAACACCGAGAACCTAAGGCATCTTGACCGAGCGAATTTGCGCAACCTCATCTTCACGAAGCTGCACAACCGATACAAGTTCCCCGCTCAATTCTCAAACACACGACTCCACGGGAATAAAGTGAACAGTGCCGCCCTCACGAAGATGAGCACATCCCTGGCTACTTGGAGTAGCACGGTGAAGAAAATGATTAGTAAAGGTGTTAGTTACGAGAAGATCAAGGAGTCAAATCCTTCGATCAGCGAAACTGACTACGAGGAGTTCAAGCTCAAGTGCGAGGACACCTCAACCAGTGAATCGAGTCAGTGGGGGAAAATATGCGGGAATTGAACTTAGGGGTTCACAGACTCGGTCCCGGCGCTTACAGAGTGGCGGAACCAAAATGGGACAAGGAGGACGCGGAGCGTGCCGCGCAAGTACTACCGCCCCTCTTCAAAAAATACGGAGATAAGCCTACAGATAACTATATCAGGGCCCGGTACAAGAGGAACCCGATAACAGGGGAGCTTACGACGGATCCGAAGGTGGAGGAGCTTGAGCGTCTTCTGGTAAAGAATACCTCCCCCTGTTAAATTAGCTCCATATGGTTGCATTTTAAAATTAGCGAAGCCAAATTTCTGAATGGTCCCTGCGTTCCTTGTGCAGGAAACTGAAGGCACCAGTGCGGGGTCCCCGCCTATCGCCCCTTGGGACAACTCTTTAAATAGGTCGATCAACACACTCAAGAAAAAGGATAAGCTTAGTAAGCCATCGTCAGCTGGTCGTGTGTCTGGCAAAGGCTGTTCCACAAAATGGTCGAACTACTATAGCACTAGGCGAAAGGAGAAAAGCACTAGCGGCTCGGAGGCACAACTCCAGGAAAAAATGGAGCAGATTCCACGCATTGTGGAAGAGCAAGTTCGACATGCGGTCAACAACATGATACCTTCCTTGTTTGTGTTCATGCGAGATAGGCTTGCGAGCGGTCAAGAGGGGTTGCCCCCGATTCCCAGCTTCATGGGCAGCAACTCTCACAACGCGACGGCAGCGGCGGCGGCCCCGTTGGTGTCCCCGGCGGTGGATGCGTTTGTGACCCCGGCGGCGGCCAGGACGGCGCCCCCGGCTGCGGCCGCGACGGTGACCCCGATGGCGGATGCGTTTGTGACCCCGGCGGCGGCGCAAGTATTGGACCGTAAAACACCAACGCCCGGCACCTTAGTAGCAAGCGCCCCATCCGTCACATGCCCGCCCGCCGTTGGCGGTCCATCGACATTAGCCGAGCTCGACGCCATCACGGTAACTAAGCCTCAGCCGATGACTTCATCTCCTTTTGCCTTTGACTGGGCATCCTTGACGCCCTACATGTTTTCGTAGGGCACCATCAACGTTCCATGCACTCTCCTGCACTTCGTGGACGAGGAGTTGGTCGATGTTGCCGTGGGCAGAATCGTTCAACCGGGCATCCGCGTGTTCCATGGTAATCCGATGCCAGCTAATGTGTATAAGGTTCAATTTATTCGGGTGCTGGATGGCTACGGCGAATTGTTACCTCCCTATCGACCCCCTGGAGCCGAGGACGAAGATGTGATGGACCTCCACGGCTGATTGAACTGGGGCATGCTTTGGCTGAAGAGCCAGATTCGTTTGGGGGTGGGGACTACTCCACCCCACCGCCAGTCGTGCCGGCGCCAAGCCATGCCAAGACCGCTGCAACGCCGTTGGCTGATCCGGGCTACCACCCCACGGACATCGATGTGGCACAAGATCGGAGCAACACCAACACCAACACACTACTTTCCCGTATCGATGACTTCTACAAGGAACTCGGTGGGTGTGACATGGACGACCTTTTCTCGCCTGCTTGTCAAGAACCAAACCTTGGTGCAAAAGACTCCTCCCACCCATCTAGTAGCGCGGATATGAATTCCAACAATAAGCATCGACTGTTCAGTTTTCAGGAGACGCCTCCAGCTGCCGCCTTCACCGAGGCTGAGATGACCGAGGCGCGAAATGTTATCAGCCCCAACACACTCAGGAAGGCGGTCTCCGAGCAGGTAAAGGTCCCATTACATGAGAAGCCGAAGAAGAAGGGACAGACAAGAAGGAGGAAGGATCCCACTACTGCGAGCCAGCCAGCATCGACGATCCGTGCTCAAGATGGGCCATCAAGATCCGACGGAATCATGTCGAGGGTGCATGTGGCAGGTAGGCCGATGCTATCTACTGCATTGCTCGATGCTGCAACCGGCGCTATGAAGAGTCTGCATGACATTGTTCTGAATACAGAGACGCGGCGTCTCAGAGAGAATGATGTGGCATACCCGGTTTTCACCACCAAGGTGCCAGAGGGAAAGGGCTTTGTTGCTTGCGACATCGGACGTGTGATCTTCCTGCGGTTTGATGACATCTTCGCTATGTTTCACCTTTTTCCGCTGCACTACACATTCGTTCGGCTATTTGCGCTCAGTATGGAGATGCGGATCATTAGAGACAAGACCCCGGACATCGTTATAGTCGACCCCTTCTACATGCGTGCCAAGCTCTTGAACAGCCCCGGGGACCGGCGACTCGCTAGTGATTACCTCGAAGGCGTCATTATGGCGAACAAGGATAAGTACAACTTCCTCCTGCCTTACTTTCCCGAGTAAGTCATCCCCTCACGTCACCGTAACGTACATTAGGTTTTCCTTAGATTTCGGTCGTTCTTTTCCTCATAACATCCGTGTTGTGTGCAGTGATGAAACAAAGTGCACACTCATCGCTCTAAACCCGAAATGGTCCATGGCCACGTATTTGGACCCGGACCGTGAGTCGAACAAAGACTACACAAATATCAAGAAAGTTCTCGATGAGGCTCTCTCGCGCTACTCCAAATCTGGAGTCACCTTCAAGAAGCAAGTTGTTAGGTACGGCGCGCATGTGTTCACTCACGTAACAAAGTTGGCCTGCGTCAAGCAGCCGCCTGGCGGTCAGAAGGATGCCTACTACGCCATCCATCACATGCGGGCGTTCGTACGGGACCAGCAGCAGCTTACACTCCCAGCTCATCTCAAGCACTGGGCCGAACGCTTGTCGGTAATCCAAGACGCCGACCTCAGACAAGAATTCTTTCGCATCTAGTCGGAGTTGGCAGGAATCATCTCTGAAGATGTCCTTCGTAACACGGGGGAGTTCTACCTCAACAATCAACTGTCCAACCGTGAAATAGATACAATGCTAAGATTGCAGGCTGACGGCGATCGCTCATTTATGACCATCACGAAAGACGGCGGCTTCACCCACGCTCCGGCCCGTGTGCAGAGTCAAAAGTCTTGATGCCCATGCGCCTAGCTATGTAGTTCTGGACTATCGACGAGATCTCGTGCGTGTTGTATAAACTTTTATGAACTTGTCTGTACATATGTCTCCTTAGTTTAAACAGTCATCATTCAACTTATATGTAATCGATGCTATTTATTACTAGGACCGTGAACCGTGTGCTATTAATGTGTGTTGCTTTTCTCTTCCTTTGGTCCTTAATTTTGTTGTATACGTATGCACCGCTTAAATATTATATGTAAGTTTCTCTTAATGTTTTGTTTGTCCAGTGCATAAAGCAGATGCCGTCGTATGTCGTGTACATTGGTAGGATTCCCGGAGTCTTCGACGACTGGAAGGATTGTCGGAGACAGGTTCACCGTTTTAGCGGTAACAGTTACAAAGGGTACCCCACAAGGGCAGAGACGGAAGCTAGATACGCACGCTATCTAGCGGGGGAGAGGAGGGAGCGGAGGAGGAACCGGATGAAGATCACTTTGGTCACGATGATGCTTATCGTGACCGCCACCCTCTTCTTCAATGTCATGGTAGTTTAGATATATCGACTTGTAATGTGATCAAACTCGCTACTCGAGACTTGTAATGTTCTAACTTTGTTCGGTATTTTGAATTTGGAGACTAATATGATGATTTGTAATCGGAGACTAATCTTCTATTGTATTCGATAAATTTGTTGTTTATATCTGTGCTGTTTATAAATCTGCTGTTTATATCTGTTTGTAACCTGTGCAAATACAGAAAAGCAAAAGAAAAAAACCTAATGTTCATAGTAATGGCGCACATAGTGTGCCTCAGTGGCGCATGTGGAGAAACGAAGCAATGGCGCACTTCCTAAAAGTGCGCCATTAGTAACCCAGAGCACAAAATACACATATGGTGGGACCAGTAACGTCAGTGCCGCATTTGTGGCCTCAGTAATGGCGCACTTCTGGTGCGCCATTAGTATACAAGATAGTAATGGCGCACCAGATGTGCGCCATTACTTTCACTTACTAATGGCGTGCTAGTAATGGTGCACCTAAAGTGCGTCATTAATGTCAAAAACCAGTGCGCCATTAAAGACCTTTTTCCAGTAGTGCCCCCTCCGGGCTGTCTGTCGATAATTCCCGGTGCCGGTAAAAAACCTGCCGGATGAATTTATTCCGAACACGAAAGTTGTCCGGAATGGTTCAACTAACACGGATACACCCCCTTATCTTTGTCGGATTTCCACGACACTTCCGGCATGATACCTTCCCCCTCTGGTCGCCCTGTCCGGTAATCACCCGGAGCCGCTAGTTCATCCCCGGATGAATTCCCGCTCCGAGCAACGTGCATTGCACTGCGTTAGAACACCGTTAACTATACATACGTCATGCCATGTATTTGTTTTCTATGATTGCTTTCTATTTACTGTGTTTATCCCCCTTATTCTCCGGTAGACCCCACTACCGTTGTCGACTACACCGCCGCCGGGTACGACTACTTCGTCGACGACCCTACCACTACCGTCGAGCTTCCAGGCAAGCAGAGCCATTCTCTTCCCCAGATATCGCCTACCTTTCCGTACTTTCTTGCACTAGGCATTGTTACTGCTGCTGCTACGTTACAATCCTATTCAATTGCATAGCCTGATTTTGTCGCCCCTTGATGTACCTTCCTTATCCTATGCTGCCTGCTATATCTATATATTATATTCAGCAGTGAGCCCTGCGCATTGTTAGCTAGGATTATATAGCGGGCCGTGACAACTCAGGGGAGTGACGGGGATACAAAATATATATAACTGCAACAGGTACGGATTAATGCAGACGCCCTAGGGAACCTTTCACGGCGAGACTCTGCCGAGTCGCTTCGAGTTTGACTTACGAGTGGACGAACTCGTATTTCACTCTCGTCGGCTCAGTAGCGTAGCATCACTGGGATGATACGAGGGTATTCCTCTTTAGTTCATTCCGCTGGTGTTGGGACCCGGGGTTAGCGTATGTAATTCCGGTCACAATGCAATCACATGGAGAGCCGAGAGCCGTACCCACTTGTCTAAGCAGACAAGGCCAAGCACAGATCACTCTCGGTAAGCATCGAATGTGAGGGGCATCCCATCCAGGCCGGATGATCAATTGAGATGGGTCCTCATCGTCCGATCACAAGACTAATGCTTATGGGTGGTGAATCCCATACTCATAGACAAGTCGCCTCAACCATGTTATCGATTGAATCATAACCCTTACATAGACTTACTCCAGCCCGATCACTTAGTCGGGGTCTAGGGCGGGCTCGATCATACCACAAAGTGTGCACGTGACAGAGTCACGAGCAATCGCATCGCGATGCCCCAAGCTGCGCACATCTAAGGGCCACTTGGTGTATAAAAGACCGCCAGCCAGATCACAACTAAGTTCACGAAAACCCATACTAAGACATGCATGTTATAATCATACTCGCAGCACACATGTCTAGTATAAACAGATGGTAATCACAACATGAACTCTACAAACTCAGTCTTTATAACTTCTGCTAAACAGAGCAGACATAGTAGTTGTATTACAAGAAGAGACCACATGTTTGTGATCCAACATTACATCAAACATCAGCGGAAGCAAATTATGTCTTAGTAAAGACAAGTTTAACAAATGGCTTAAGAAGCCTGAAATAAAATACGACGACCCTCCAAAGGGCACAGCTGCTGTCTGGAACTATACGACCTGGTCCACGTCGAGCTCGAGGTAGAGGCCACCATCAGGGTCAGTGGTATCGTCTCTAAAACATAGAATAAGCAAACGTGAGTACAAAGTCGTACTCAGCAAGACTTACATAGGAACTATACTACTCATGCACATGTATCAAGGCAAAGGGAGGTGGGTTTTCACTAGCAGAAGTGCCAGCTTTGACTTGGCTAGTCCTGTACTACGAATACCAGAATGAGGTAAGGAGCGTACACGAGTCCAAGTAACAAGTCTCCAACCAATACACCACTATGGATACTTCCTCGACTTCCCCACGAGGAAGCACGCCATAGCACTCACACTTATCTTGGCAAGTTTTATAAGTATCCGGTTTAAGTTATCTATGATCAAGTAAAGGTCTCCAAGTAGTCCATAACCGCGGACACGGCTATTCAAATAGTTCATTAACCCTGCAGGGGTGTACTGCTACACACACGCCTCATCAGTTACCGCCTGGGGATGGACCCTTCAAGTGAGTACCGGCGAGGATGCTTCCACGACACTTCAATCACGGCACCATCTCTAGTTCTAGGGAGTCGCCTATTTGAGTTGGGACCACCATCGAAATCCGGCCGATTTTTATGATGCGGACTCAAACGTTGTGTGACCGCCATCAAGCTCAACTCAATCATGATCACTTGATTCAACGTGCCCACAACCTACGCCAACCACTTACCTTGGTTCCACCTGCTTGAGATCGTTAAAGGGCGAACTACTTGCGACTCCTGGACAGGTCCGGGGTGAGGTACTAGGCCGAGAGGGGTCAGTGAGCCCAATGTGTGGTCGTACTCTTAGTCTTGGATAACAACACAAGAACTCGGGATTAAGGCAGTGTTCAACGAGACAACCCACTGTGTACTCCTACACAGCCTCTCATCGTTCACCTTTGTTTAGGGTAGATTCACCAACACATTACCGCCATCATCCACATGATCAGTACCATCCCGACTCACATCAAAGTAGCCTCAGGTAACAACTCTAAGCATGCAATAAGCTGTAACAGTTGCAGGGGCCACAAGATAACAGTCAACTCCTATATCTGCTAGGATTGTGGTTTGCTTACTACTGTGACAAAATGATAGGTCATGCAAAGGAATAGGTTGAACTAGCGGTAGAACGTATCATGGTGACATCATAAACATGCATTTGCGAGAAAGAGAGGGAACTGGGATTTTATCGACATGATCAAAGAGGGGGCTGCTTGCCTTGCTGACGATCACGAGGTTCTAGTCTTCTGCCGTGAAGTTTAACTCGTCCCCGAGATCAACTCTACCGAGAAGAAGCAATCACCGAAGATCTATAAGTAAAGCACAATCAAGATAATACAATGCACATTCAAAATGCAAAACATAGCATGGCAAGGTGATGATGTGACCTATGTTTAAATTTCCACATGTTAATTGAAGTTGATTTGAAAAGTGAATTCAAATTCAAACTCCAAATGTATTCAAATTGGTCCAAGTTGCATCTGCTAAAGTTTGTTCATTGTAAACCAATTGGTCATATGTGTGAAATGCTTCCGAGGTGTAAGTGATCACCTTTGCATTGCATTGGTTAAATTTAGAATGATCAAAGTAATTTATTTGATTTAATACAAAAGAGCCAAATAGCAAAATGCTACTGATCCCTTATTGTAAACATTTCAAACATGGTTGAAAGTTGGTTATTTGGATAGAGAATTTTCTCCTGATCATTTTTCATATGTTACACTTTGAATTTGGAGTTATAGTTTAAAAGATATTCAATTTCAAGTTTAGGCCATTTTCTAGAATTTACTGATTAAATTAAATCATTTCTCTTTTATTGCATCAGGGTGATGTCATGCTGACGCATGGGCTGGCCTGACAGGGGGGTCCCACTGGTCAGTGACTAGGGGGGTTAATCCCGGTTTAATTAACCCCCTGGTTAATTAGAGGGGGCCCTGGGCCCACCTGTCAGCGAGAGAGGGGAGGGGGTTAGGAGCTGGGTTAGGGGTGCTAATGGTGGCCGTCGCCGGGATCCACTGTAGCCGCTGGAGAGCTCCCCGGAGAGGGGGATTCGGGCACGGGAGAGAAGAAGGATGGCACTAGGGCGTAGCCCGTGCTCATCCGCATCGGGTGGTTCAAGTGGGGGGTCACGGGGAGGCCCTAGGCCACGGCGGCGATGAAGCCCGCGGCGGACGGTTCCTGTCCACGGCGGGGAACAACGATGAGGGGTCGGGGAGGAGCGAGGGAAGGGGGAGATTGAACGCAAGCTCACCAGGAGCGTGTTGCGGGGCACGGCGGGACGGAGACGGGCTGTCCGTAGAGGAATTCCTCGCCGGAGTTCCTGTGGCCGGCGGCATAATCTCGAGGCTGGCATCGTCTCTAGCGCGGCTTGAGCTCAATTGGCACTGCAGCTAGACGCAGGCGATCTCGGTGCGTCCACTAGACAATGTGGCGCGGCTCGACGGGCACGGTGGCCATGCAGGAGCAGCGGCGCAGCGACGGTGGCGCTCTCGGGTGGCTCGGTCTTGCGCGGAATTTCGCCGGGGAGGAAGAAGAAAGGCCAACGCGAGGGGGGGGAAGGAATAGGGGGGCTTCGGGTCGTCCAGCGTCGAGGAGATAGGGCGAGGGGGGAGGCCAGGCAGGGAGGTGGCGTGGCGACCGGCGCATGCTCGCCACCGAGCAGCATCGGGGCCTGGGGAGGAAGACGACAGGGAGGCCCCTGGTGGGCTGGGCCGGCTAGGCTAGATGGGCCAGGTAAGTGGTAAGTTCCCCTTTTCTCTGTTTTCTATTTTAATCTTTTGTGTAATTTGTTTTAATTTGATTTTAAAACCAAATCATTTTAATAAATTCTAAAAACTTTTATGTGAGCTAATTATACATATATAAGTCACCTCACAAAGTTTTAGAATTATTGGAATTATATTTATTTAATTCCAATTGCAAATACCATATTTATTTAATTTCCAAGCCACTGTTTGGAATTTTGAAAAATCTATGAGCATGGGATTAATCCCAAATCACTTTTAAAATGATCACACTCATTTTTAGGATTTTTCAACACATCCAAAAGAATTTTGGAAAAAGATTTATTTCTGGCCTTTTTATTTAATTTATTTAGGGCTTTTCTTTTCCCCATTTCTTTTTATTTTGCAAAAAATTTCATGATGCAAAAAGCTAGCTTAGAAAAGCACAAACCTAAATTAGGGTTCTGACAGCTGGTGTCTCGGCACCACCAGGGTGATACCAGAATATTCCTCTTTAGTTCATTCCGCTGATGTCTCTGTTGAACCCCCTTAAGTGTTCCATCGAGGGTGATACCTCCTGGTTTCACTTAATGGTAGGCACTCGAATCAACTGGTGTCCTTAAAGGTAAGAGTCGGGCGACCCAACGCTGCCCGCGAGCGGTATATTGTCGGCAGCGACAGGGATGGTACGACCGACGTTATTGGCGTGCTTGGCTCCTGCTCGTATCTCGCGAGAGTTACCAAACCACGAAAAGTCGAGCTCTACCAAGGGCACACGCGAGACAAGGTAAGGAGACGGTTCACCTTGTTGGTAACCGCGCACTTTGACGAGACGACAGGGCAGGCCCCGACGTTACTGGTGGGCCTTGTTGTTGTTCGTTGTCCGTTGTGTTGTTAGTCAGACAGCGATAACGGTTGTATGCGAGATAATATTAAAATGCTAAATGGTTCGGCGGATGACTTGAGAGACCCGTTGGTCTATACGCACTACCTTCACGTGGGATAAGGAGTTATGGGCTTCCCTGCGTCGTAGTTTGTCCAAAAGCTCTTCAGACGTCAGCAGTACCACGGGCTGATAGCCGGGAAGCGGTCTTGTCTTCTTTGCTGCAGCAGGTGTGTTTTGGATTTTCTTTTGCTTCACCGACCAGTCTCGTACCGTGCGGGAGCGTGCAAGGGTGAGGGACCTAGACCCCTTGGCGCATAGGATATAGTCCGGCAGATGACCTCTCTACTGAGCCTAGGATGAACTGCGATGTGTCGGATAGCCTCGGTGGGGCATTCCCTAACAAGGTGTACGCCACCCTGGAGATCCGAGCGTGCAGCATGAACAGTAGTGCACCCCTGCAGGGAGTTTAATCTATTCGAATAGCCGTGTCCACGGTACCAGGACACTTTATGCTAAAGCTGGATCTTACCACTACAAACTACTACTATTAAACTGTATGGTTCCGGGTTTTCTTCCTCGCAGGGAAGTCGAGGAGGGGAACTCGGAGGCATTATTATTATTATTAATCATTACAACTTACTATTATACAATGTTGCAGCAACTTCTGTTTCATTGCTACTTTATGCTTTATATAAACTATTGGCTGTTCTCATCTTGTGCTGCAAGACCCCGTCAGAAGATGCTATTCTTCGATAGGCCTAGCTTCTTACCCTTATTCTGGTTTCTACCTTGCAGTCCACTATATACAGCCTCCCCTTTCCATTTGATACAAATGCATAAATGTTTAGTAGCGGACGTAAGTCTCGCGGGTATTCTAGATACTCACCATTGCTTTATTTCCCCCTTTTTGTTTTGCCTGATCGGCCGCTGCAGTCGGCGTTGGAGCCCAGGAGCAGGAGTACCCCGGAGGCGCCTACTACTACGTCGAGACCCCCGCTGACCAGGACCAGGAGTAGTTTCAGAGGCTCCCAGACAGGAGGCCTTGCCTTTTCGATCTGTATCTCTGATGTTATTTGTGCTAGCCTTCTTAAGGCAAAACTTGACTAACTATGTTTGTACTCAGATATTATGGCTTGTATAACTTATGTATTCGGGTCCGCTCGACCCCCCTTTATTGTAACATATTGGTTTATCCTTTTGTGTTTAGTGTTGTGCTGTGATATTCTCACCGTGGCACCCTAATCTCAGCCGTGTACCCTGCGTGTATGATTACTGTACACGGATTGATTTTGGGGGCGTCACACTAGTCATCAGGGGGCATGAACACACAATCGAGCATAATGTACCCTCTTGGAGTCACTACCTACTACTTGGACGAAGTAATAAACAGCAACGAAGAACATGCAAGAATTACTCAAGAACATAAATATAGAAGATAGGAACCAAATAAATTACTCAATCACAAACTGAACATAGTCTCATAATCCATCAGATCCCAACAAATTCAGCATAGCAACAACAGAAAATTACATATGTGCCTCGATCATGTAGGGAAGCTCACAAGGTCTAATCCATGAAGAACAAAGAGGGGAAGAGAACATCACATAGCTACTGATCACGGACCCATGGTCCAAGGTAGACTACTCACGGATCATCCGGGAAGCGTCCATGGTGGAGGAGAAGCTCCCGGAGGTCAATCCTCCCTCCGGCAGGGTGCGGGGAAGAGGTCTACTGGCGCTCCCGATCTTGGAAGCGCGGCGGTGGAACAGAGGCGAGATCGCGAAAGGAGGTTCTTTCCTCGATGGTTTCGGGACGTCAGGTTAATATAGGCGAAGGGGGCAGCCAGGGGGGCCACCAGGTGTCCAGGCGGCCTCTCGGCGAGGCCCCGCCCTAGGCCGCGCCAGCTGGCCTCCTGGGCACTAGGTGGGGGCCATCTGGGCCCCCTTCGGGACTCCGGAAGCTTCCCTTGCGCTGATTTTTTATATACTTTTCCCGGAATTTTTGGAGCATTTTTAATACGGGGGAAACCTGGAATAAAAAACAGCAGAAAACAGAAACTGGCACTGGGGTGCACTGAGTTAATAGGTTAGTCCAAATATTATCAAAAGTGTATGAAAGTGTATCTAGATCATAGCAAATATCACACAAAACATGCATGGAGCAAGCAGAAATTATAGATAAGTTTGGGACATATCACCTCTCGGCCGTGCCAGGGGGCGCCTGGACCTGTGGTGGGCCCCTGGCTGCCCCCTTGGAAATCCTGAAGAGAGAACCTTTTTCGAGATCTCGCCTCAGTTCCTCCGCCGCCGTGCTTCCAAGCTCGGGAGCGCCAGCAGACCTCTTCCCGGCACCCTGCCGGTGGGAGGATTGATCTCCAGTAGATTCTCCACCACCATGGACGCTTCCAGGATGATCCTTGAGTAGTACACCTTGGACCATGGGTCCATGATCAGTAGTTATGTGATGTTCTCCTCCCCTCTTTGTTCTTCACGGATTAGACCTTGTGAGCTTCCCTACATGATCAAGGCACATATGTAATTCTTTATGATGTTGCTATGCTGAGTTTGCTGGGATCTGATGGATTATGAGACATTGTTCAGATTGTGATTGAGTAATATATTTGGTTCTTATCTTTTATATTTTTGTTCTTGAGTAATTCTTGCATGTTCTACGTTGTTGTTTATTGCTTTGGCCAAGTCATAGGTAGTGACTCCAAGAGGGAGCGTTATGCTTGATTGTGGGTTCATGCCCCCTGATGACTAGCTTGAGTGACAGAAACATGAGTCTAGGGGATGTGTTGTTTCCACAAGGGGGAAAACAACGGTGCTTGTAACCGCGGTTGCAAGGATTGTTTACTTTATGTTAAGTTCTTTTAATGCAGTTGTTTGTTGCTTTGGGTTTACACTTTGGGTGGGGTCGCAACTTAATACCAGCGAGATGTTCTGGATAGATATCTCAAGGTGGAGGATTAGTAGTAGATGCATATGGATTTCGGTGTACTTATTTTGGCGTACCGCCCATGCTTTTGAGCCTCTTCCTTTCTTTGTAGTATAGTTAGTATTGGTTTGCGCCCGTAATCCTATCAATTGCCCAGCTGTGATATGTTTACCTCGCATAGCAGTTTTATCATCTTTTGGGAGAGAGACATCACTAGTGAACATCATGCGACCCCGGTCCATATTTCCATCACTGTTTACACGCTCAATTTATTTCATGCTTTTACTTTCCAGTCGCAATTACCAATACCTATTATCTGTTGCGTTGATCCTTTGTAAACAGCAAAGCCGGAGAGATTGACATCCTATCTTTACTCGTTGGGAGCAAAGTTATTTGTTGTGTGTGCAGGTCCAGGGGAAGCAAGTGATTTTCAACGGCGCATCACTTGTCGAACCACCTACTTGTCGACCTCGGAGTCCTACGGGAGACGATCTTTTCAACCTTGGTATCTTTGCCAAGGGAAATCTTGCTGCTACACTACATACAACCTTCCACTTGGGGTAACCAACGAGGAGTTAGCATCAAGGACGCACAATCCTCCATCGTGATGACACTTTGGGCTCTGACATTGAAACCACGGATAAGATTCACTAACGAATCTACAACAATAGACTACATTGATTGCGACTTACAAGATGCACATGAAGCCTCCAGTAACCTTCATCTCCGTTAGAAATACCCAAATAGGGTGTATTGGTGGGTGTGGTGATGGCGACTCTGTGTTGGGGAATGGCTCGGGCACTGCGGGCTGCGTCTCCAGCGGCGACGACTGCGTGGGGAGATGATGTGTACAAACTCTTCGAGTGAGAGATAGAGGCGACGACTAGGCCCCACTTCATAATGAAGTTAATTCGCCGCACCATGAATGTTTTTCAATAATAAAATAGACTACGAAAAAAATTAACCTTGATAGTGGGCAAACCTCATTAATACACTCATCCGACGTCGCCCCCAATCCCTGTTCGCCATTGCACCCATCATGGCCTCTCAGTCTAAGTATAGCAAGTCACCTACTTGACCCTCATCACCCTCGGAAATCCCATCACCATCAATCTCACCCTCAACCTCATCACTCTCACCATCAACCTCACCATCACCGTCACCTCCTAACCACCACCCGTCGCCGGACACACAGGCCAGGTCGTAAGTCCGGGCCGAGGCCTCCAAGAACGCATCGGCGGAAGAGGATCTCTTGTACCAACTCGCCGATAAAGCGTCGAACTTGGCATGGGAGACCGTCGAGAGGTCGCCAGAGGCCTATATTGCTAAGCGCGCTGCAAGAAAGAGAAAAGCTGAGGCCATCAAAGGTTATGAAGCCGCGGCGAATCTCTCCTGATCTCTCGGCCTCCAGGAGTCTGTAGCTCAAGAGAAGGCATGTCGGGACCCGGGGTTAGCGTATGTAATTCCAGTCACGATGCAATCACATGGAGAGCCGAGAGTTGTACCCACTTGTCTAAGCAGACAAGGCCAAGCACAGAACACTCTCGGAAAGCATCGAACGTGAGGGGCATCCCATCTAGGCCGGATGATCAACTGAGATGGGTCCTCATCGTCCTCTCACAAGTCTAAATGCTTATGGGTGGTGAATCCCATACTCATAGACAAGTCGCCTCAACCATGTTATCGATTGAATCCTAACTCTTACATAGACTTACTCCAGCCCGATCACTTAGTCGGGGTCTAGGGCGGTCTCGATCATACAACAAAGGGTGCACGTGACAGAGTCACGAGCAATCGCATCGCGATGCCCCAAGCTGTGCACATCTAAGGGCCACTTGGTGTATAAAAGACCGCCAGCCAGATCACAACTAAGGTCTCGAAAACCCATACTAAGACATACATGTTATAAACATACACGCAGCACACATGCCTAGTATGAACAGCAGGTATCATCGCATAACTCTACAAACTGTATCTTTATTGACTTACACATAGAGCATACAAAGATCACATGTCTGTGATCAACATTACATCATACAACGGAAGCAAATTAGGTCTGAGTACAGACAAGTTTAACAATTGGCTTAGAGAAGCCTTGTAAACATACATGCCCTTCCACGAGGGACCAGACTGCTGTCTGGAACTATACTACCAAGGTCAACGTCGAGCTTCACGAAGGTGACTCCATCGGGGTCCGGGTTCTCATCTAAAACATAGAATAAGCAAACGTGAGTACAAAGTCGTACTCAGCAAGACTTACATCAGAACTAAACTACTCATGCTCAAGTATCAAGGTAAAGGAGGTGGGTTTCAAAATGCAGAAGTGCCAGCTTTGACTTGGCTAGTCCTGTGCTACGAGTACCAGACTTGAGGTAAGAAGCGTAAACGAGTCCACTACCAAGTCTCCAACCAATACACCACTATGGATACTTCCTCGACTTCCCCACGAGAAAGCACGCCATAGCACTCACGCTTATCTTGCGAGTTTTATGAGTATCCATTCAAGTTGTCTATGATCAAGTAAAGGTCTCCAAGTAGTCCATAACCGCGGACACGGCTATTCGAATAGTTCATTACCCTGCAGGGGTGTACATCTTCACACGCGTGTCATCACTTATCGTCTCGTTCTTGTCACCCTTCAAGTGGGTGTCGGACGTGGATGAAACCAAGGCACTACCCTCACATCACCTTCTCTAATCCAGGAGTCGACTACCTGAGTTTGTCACCGCTTGAGAGTCCGGCCGCTTCCACGAAACGGACTCAGATAATGCAAGGGACCGAGACGCCACCTTTGACAGATGGTTTCACTGCCTCACAGGTCCACCCACATATCTATAGTTAGGTCAAATGGAAAGCCCGAATCTAGTGTGACTCCTAGACCGGATCAGGAACGTAAAGAGGCCAAACGGGGCTCCCATAAACCCTACATGTGGTCATACTCTTTGTCTTGGATCACAAAACAGGAACTCGGGGCCTAGGGCAGTGTTCAATGAGACAACCCACTGTGTACTCCTACACAGCCTCTCATCGTTCACCTTTGTTTAGGGTGGATTCACCAACACGTTATCTTCAGCACCACTGTGTTCATTCCATCCTGACTCACAATCATAACATCCTCATTGTATCACTAAGCAGCAATAAGCAGTAACAGTTGCAGGGCCACATGCTCATCAATCAACTCCTAAATCTGCTAGAATTGTGGTTTGCTTAATACGGTGACAAAATGATAGGTCATGCATCGGAATCGGTTAAACTATGCGAAATAACATGTCTCGGGGATCTCCTAAACATGCATAAGCAAGACTGAGAGGGAAGTAGGATTTTATAGACATGATCAATGGGGGTTTGCTTGCCTTGCTGACGACACACGGGTCTTAACGGTGGTCTTCTTCTTCGGGGGTGATCACCGTCTCGTAACGTCTGTCATCGGAGGCAATCATCAACAAGGGGGGACAACTTCGAAAGTAAATGCACAAGCACATGATAAGTTTGTCCATGATGTGAATGGTACTGGTTTTCAATTTAATTGAAGTGTATTGCAAAGGATTTGCAAATTCAAACTCCAAATTCAAATTCAAATTAAGTCATATACACATTTTCTACTGTTCACCCATTTTTAAATGGTCAAACGTAAAACCAAATTGCATATTCTTAATCCTTGCATTTTCTGATAATTTTTCATATATTATTTATTAAATTTGGAGTTAATATGAATTAGTTATGATTTTCTAAAGTTTAATTGATTTTCTGGATTTTTCTCTGTTTTCTTTAATTCTTTTAATTCCATTTATTGCATCATGCTGATGCAATGCTGGCGTCACCAAGGGCTGACATGTGGGGCCAGGGTGTCAGCCTCAGGGGGGGTTAATCCCTCTCTGTTTAATTAACAGAGGGGTTAGGGGGGTTGGGGGCCCCATCTGTCATAGGCTTAGGGGTGGATTAGGGGGTGGTTTAGGGTTAATCTAATTGGGGCTGGCCGGAGTGTCATCGCCGGCGACTGGAGGCTCGCCGGAGTGGTCTGGACGGCGCTCCAGTGCCTCAAATTGAACGGGATGACCACCAGAGGGATCCCCTTGCTCGCGTGCTTCGCTTGGGACAAGCTGGGGGTCTCGGGGATGGCTACTTCGACGTCGGCAACATTGATGTGCGGCGGCCGGCTACTGACCTCGCCGGAAACTTGAATCCGGCCACAGGAAAAAGCAAGGAGGGAGGGGAACGAGGCTCCATCTCACCCTGATCACGAGGAAGAGCTCGGGGAGGCCGTTGGAGCAGCACAAGCGAAGAATTTGAAGATGGCGTCCCCGGCGGCCGGCGGCGAGTTCTTGAGGCTGGAGTCGTGCTCGTGGGCGACGGGCTCGAATTGAAAGCGCTTCTAGACGCAGTCGTAACGGGTGAACCTGCTGGACATCTTGGCAACGGTGGAGAGGGCCTCTGGCCACGGCTGCGCGGCGAGATGCTCCAGCGGGCGCTCGGGTCTCGAGTTCAGAGAGAGGGAGAGATGTGGAGAGAAGCTGCGAGGAGGGGGAAAGGGTGCAGGGGCCTTCAAGGTGTCGCCACGGCGTGCAGATGAGGAGAGGGGGAGCAGGAGGTGGCGCCGGCGCCCTGGGCATGGCCGCCACGCACCTGTGTGCTTGCCTGCCCAGGGTAGAAGATGACCATGCCCCTGTGGGCTGGGCTGGTCCCCTGGGCCAAGATGGGCCAGGTGGGCTGAAAAGGTAAGGGAGGTGAGTTCTTCTTCTTATTCTTTTATTTATGTTACTTGTTTTGCTCTGGTAAAAAAAATACCATAGCATTTTATAAAAATGCCCAAATATTTTTATAAATCCTAGGTGACCAGTAGCAAGTCACTTGTAGAATTTGAGCATTTTTGAAATTCAAAACATTTGAATTTAAAATCAAATAGGGGTCAAATTTAATTTCCAAGGCACATTCTGAATTTTTGAATATTCCATGGGCATGGGATTGAACCCAAACCACTTTTGAAATGATCACCATCATTTATAGGAATTTTCCAAATGTTCAAAAGATTTTTGGAAAAATATTTTTATCTGGCCATTTGAATTAATTTCTCAGGGCTTTTCTTTTTCCCTATTTGGATTTCTTTTGAGTTTTTGCATGATGCAAAGGGCACAATCAAACCCTATCACTTACCCTAGTTGGGGTTCTAACAACTCGCCCCCACTCAAAAGAATCTCGTCCCGAGATTCAGAAGTCATCGGGAGGCAGGTGGGGTACTCGGCACGGAGGCGGTCCTCTCTTTCCCAGGTTGCTTCTTTCTCAGAGTGATGTGACCACTGCACTTTGAGGAACTTGATCTTCTGACGACGAGTGACACGCTCTACGGAATCAAGAATACGAACAGGGTACTCTCGATAAGAAAGGTCATCTTGGAGATCAAGCGTTTCATGGTCGACTTCGCGGATGGGGTCCTTGAAGCAACGCCTGAGTTGTGACACATGGAACACGTCATGTACTCGGGAAAGGTGAGGGGGTAGTTCAAGTTGGTAGGCCACTTCTCCACGTTTAGCAAGAATGCGGAAAGGTCCGATGTAACGTGGGGCCAACTTGCCTTTGATACCGAATCTTTGGGTTCCCTTCAGAGGAGTAACCCGAAGGTAAGCCTTCTCATCCAGATTGTAGCTCTCTTCTCTATGATGACGATCATAGTAGCTTTTATGACGAGATTGAGCGGCTTTCAATCGATCACGAGCAATGCGAACTTGCTCTTCTGCTTCCTTGATCATATCCGGTCCAAAGAGTTGTCTTTCACCGGTTTCTGACCAGTATAGGGGTGTTCGACATCGTCGGCCGTAGAGGAATTCAAAGGGAGCCATGTTCAGACTAGATTGATAGCTATTGTTATAAGCAAATTCGGCAAATTGAAGAGATTTCTCCCAATTTTTTCCGAAAGAGATAACACAAGCTCTGAGCATGTCTTCCAAGATTTGATTAACCCTTTCAACTTGACCGCTAGACTGAGGGTGGAAAGCTGTACTAAAGGAGAGCTGAGTTCCCATAGCATTTTGAAAACTTTCCCTGAATCTAGAGGTGAAAAGGCTACCACGGTCAGAATTGATTTCCAAAGGAACACCGTGAAGAGACACAATTCTAGAGACATACAAGTCCGCCAACTGACTAGCAGTAATGGCCTCGCGAACTGGAAGGAAGTGAGCACCTTTGAAAGTCGATCAATGACCACGAAGATGGCATCATTTCCTTTCTGGGTTTTTGGAAAGCCGGTGATGAAGTCCATACCGACTTTGTCCCATTTCCACTCGGGAATAGACAATGGTTGAAGAGTACCAGCAGGTCTTTGGTGTTCTGCCTTAATGCGACAACAAACATCACATTCGGCAACAAATTGTGCAATGTCTCTCTTCATCCGGGTCCACCAAAATCTCTGGCGTAGATCTCGGTACATATTCGTTCTACCGGGATGAATGGAGAGGGGAGTGTCATGAGCTTCCTTAAGGATCAGCTGCTTTAGGTCTTCATTCTCAGGAACTACTAAACGATTTTCAAAGAATACCGTTCCTTGATCATTTGCAGAGAAACATTAGCAACTCCGCTAACAATGTTCTGCTTGATCTCTTGAATACTACTATCTTGTTTCTGGGCGGCTATGATTTGATCCTCAAGGGTTGATTTCGCCACCAAGGTAGAAAGAAATCCATGAGGAACTATCTCTAGATTGAGTTTGCAAAATTCCTCATGCAGAAGTGGTTGATACTGTTGTAACATGAGGTTGTTACAATACGACTTACGACTTAGTGCATCAGCCATGACATTGGCCTTGCCTGGGGTGTAAGAAATTCCTAAGTCATAATCTTTTATCAACTCAATCCAGCGTCTTTGCCTGAGATTAAGATCTGGCTGGGTGAAAATATATTTGAGGCTTTGGTGATCAGAATAGATCTCACAACGATTACCAAGGAGGTAATGTCGCCAAGTCTTCAGGGCATGAACTACGGCAGCGAGTTCAAGATCATGGGTAGGATAGTTTTCTTCATGTGGACGCAACTGGCGTGAAGCATAAGCTACCACATGTCGATCTTGCATAAGTATGCATCCTAACCCTTGCCGTGAAGCATCACAATAGATCTCGAAATCCCTTTTGGTGTCTGGAGGTGCAATTACGGGTGCAGAAGTCAATCTTCTTTTTAGCACTTGAAAGCTTTCCTCGCACTTGGAGGTCCATTGGAATTTCTTATCTTTCTTGAGGAGTTCAGTAAGAGGCTTTGCAAATTTGGAGAAGTTCTCTACGAAGCGACGGCAATAGCTTGCTAGGCCGAGAAAAATCCTAACTTGCTTAACCGATTCAGGTGGAGTCCAGTCAAGGACAGCCTGAACTCTCTCGGGATTGACTGCAACACCTTTCGCAGAAATCACGTGGCCTAAGTAGGTCACTTCTGGTAGCCAAAATTCACACTTGGAGAATTTAGCATACAGGTGATGCTCTCTAAGTTTCATCAATACCAACCTAAGATGTTCTGCGTGCTCTTCTTTGTTCTTCGAGTAGATGAGAATGTCATCAAGATAAACCACAACAAATTTATCTAGGTACTCCATGAAGATTGAATTCATTAAGCGCGAGAATGTGGCGGGGGCATTGGTAAACCGAAGGACATGACGGTGTACTCGTAAAGACCATATCGGCTAGTGAAAGACGTCTTGGGAATGTCCTCATTTCGTATTTTGATTTGATGATAGCCTAATCTCAAATACATCTTGGAGAAGACAGAGGATCCAGCAAGTTGATTATTAAGATCATTGATCCTGGGCAGTGGGTACTTGTTCTTTATCGTCGCTAGATTTAGCGGACGATAGTCTACGCACATCCTTTCTGTTCCATCTTTCTTCGTTACGAACAGAACGGGGCAACCCCATGGCGATGAGCTAGGGAGGATGAAGCCTTTTTCCAACGAAGCATCAAATTGGGTTTTTAGCTCAGCTAATTCATGTGGGGCCATTCTATATGGGCGTCTGGATATTGGGGTTGTGCCTGGTATAAGATCCACTATGAATGCTACACATCTGTCGGGTGGCATGCCCGGAAGCTCTTCAGGAAAGACATCCGGGAAGTCACGAACCACCGGAATATCTTCAAGGTCTGGAAGGGGAAGCACATTCAAAGTATGCATCTGAATTCTAGAGCTAGGTGATGTGTAGTCAATGATCTGTCCTGAAGGATGGGTGAGCTTGACTGACTTGGCTTTACAATCAAGGAAAGCATTCTGCCTTGATAACCAATCCATGCCTAGGATGACATCAATGTCTGAAGACTTGAGGGCTATAAGAGAAGCAAGGAATACTAAACCCTCAATTGCAATTTGATTGCCATGGCTTACTCTATTAGTTTGCCATTTGGAACCAGGAGTTTGAATGATCATTGGAGAAAACATTTCTTCAAAAGGGAATTCATGACGAAGTGCATAACTCTCCGACATGAATGAATGAGAAGCTCCTGGATCGAAAAGAACGGAGGCGGGAACATGATTGACTGGGAGTGTACCAAGGATGACGTCAGAAGCAGCAGTGGTTTCATCAACTGAGATTTGGTTCACGTATCCACTACTTGTGGCTGAAAGCTTTGCTGGAAAGGTTTTGGTGGTGGATTTCTTTGGAGGCTTATGACTAGGTCGACGTGGTGCCACCAACACTGTAGGGCATTGTCGGAAGTAATGGCCTGTTAGACCACACGTGAAACACATCCTTCCTGAATTGCTGGGAGCAGGATTACTTGATTGCACACCATCATTCCTGGGAGGAACAATGTGTTGAGGTGGATGGCATATATTGGATGGTGGCCTCTGAAGAAAGTTTTGAGGTATGGCACTAGTTGGAATCCATATTCGGCGTTTCTGAGGGGCTGAACTAGAAGAAGGAGCAAGCTCAAGAGCATGCTTGCGGGACTCTTCGAACACTTCATTGCCATGCTCAGATCTGAAGGATCTGTTGACTAAATCCTCAAAGGTGGAAAATTTGATGAGGTTGAGATCATGACGAAGGATGGGGCTAAGTCCCTTACGGAACATTGCCTGCTTTCTGGCATCGGTGGTGATCTCATCTTGGGAAAAACGAGCAAGACGGTTGAACTCTCTCACATACTCATGAATGGACATCTCTCCTTGATTCAGATTGCAGAACTCTTCCTTTTTGCACTCCATCAACTCATCTAGAAGGTGGTACCCTCGAAAGGCATCACGGAACTCCTTCCAAGTCACTAGGTGACCATCAGGCTGCATCGCAACATAGTTCTCCCACCAATCAGCAGCAGCACCTTCCAGAAAGTATGCCGCGAATATAACTCGATCATCGGGAGCAACATGTGCAGTATCAAGCTTATGCTCGATGGAATGGAGCCAATCATCAGCTTCAAGGGGCTCAGAAGAACATCGGAATACCGGTGGCTTGAGGAGGATGAAGTCTTGAATGCTCAAAACCACATTGCAATGACGTGAGGTATTCTGCTCGATGAGCTCCAGAAGGCGTGTTTGGTCACGTTGATTCTTCTCAGCTTCCATCATGATTTCCTCCGCAGAAGGCGGTGGTGGAGGTTCATCATTATTTCGATTCTGATCACGGTCTCGATTCCGAAGAACAGCACTAAGAGTTCCACCTGACATCCTGTGTGATAAAGATCAACAATAAGAACAGGTTGTATGATGGAATCAAAGACAAGAAGGACATGATTTAGGCGGAAAGATTGTAATGCAAAGGCAAAGATTCATAGAAACACGGGATAAATCCGGCAGCATAACGGCTACACCGGGATGGAAAACAAGACAACCTCGAGGAGATTGGACAGAACTTCCTCAAGGAACTCAAAACACGGAGTCTCTGGACGACCACAATAATCCTACGGCTAAAAGGAGGCACTCAACGAAATGTTCTAGTAAGACATAGATGAGCCTAGTCCTATCATCCCGTAGAGAAGATACGGGTGACTCAGAACTCGGATCGATGAGGGTAAGGAGAAAAAGAAGCCTTACATTGTTCCCTTATACCCAGAGTAACTATATAATATAGAATGCTAGACTCGACTTCGACCAAGGGTTGAATAATCCTACAGACAGTCCTTCTCTGATACCAAGTCTGTCGGGACCCGGGGTTAGCGTATGTAATTCCAGTCACGATGCAATCACATGGAGAGATGAGAGTCGTACCCACTTGTCTAAGCAGACAAGGCCAAGCACAGAACACTCTCGGAAAGCATCGAACGTGAGGGGCATCCCATCCAGGGCGGATGATCAACTAAGATGGGTCCTCATCGTCCGCTCACAAGTCTAAATGCTTATGGGTGGTGAATCCCATACTCATAGACAAGTCGCCTCAACCATGTTATCGACTGAATCCTAACTCTTACATAGACTTACTCCATCCCGATCACTTAGTCGGGGTCTAGGGCGGGCTCGATCATACAACAAAGTGTGCACGTGACAGAGTCACGAGCAATCGCATCGCGATGCCCCAACCTGCGCACATCTAAGGGCCACTTGGTGTATAAAAGACCGCCAGCCAGATCACAACTAAGGTCTCGAAAACCCATACTAAGACATGCATGTTATAAACATACACGCAGCACACATGCCTAGTATGAACAGCAGGTATCATCGCATAACTCTACAAACTGTATCTTTATTGACTTACACATAGAGCATACAAAGATCACATGTCTGTGATCAACATTACATCATACAACGGAAGCAAATTAGGTCTGAGTACAGACAAATTTAACAAATTGCTTAGAGAAGCCTTGTAAACATACATGCCTTTCCACGAGGGACCAGACTGCTGTCTGGAAGTATACTACCAAGGTCAACGTCGAGCTTCACGAAGGTGACTCCATCGGGGTCTGGGTTCTCATCTAAAACATAGAATAAGCAAACGTGAGTACAAAGTCGTACTCAGCAAGACTTACATCAGAACTAAACTACTCATGCTCAAGTATCAAGGTAAAGGAGGTGGGGTTGAAAATGCAGAAGTGCCAGCTTTGACTTGGCTAGTCCTGTGCTACGAGTACCAGACTTGAGGTAAGAAGCGTACACGAGTCCACTACCAAGTCTCCAACCAATACACCACTATGGATACTTGCTCGACTTCCCCACGAGAAAGCACGCCATAGCACTCACGCTTATCTTGCGAGTTTTATGAGTATCCATTCAAGTTGTCTATGATCAAGTAAAGGTCTCCAAATAGTCCATAACCGCGGACATGGCTATTCGAATAGTTCATTAACCCTGCAGGGGTGTACATCTTCACACGCGTGTCATCACTTATCGTCTCGTTCTTGTCACCCTTCAAGCGGGTGTCGGACGTGGATGAAACCAAGGCACTACCCTCACATCACCTTCTCTAATCCAGGAGTCGACTACCTGAGTTTGTCACCGCTCGAGAGTCCGGCCGGTTCCACGAAACGGACTCAGATAATGCAAGGGACCGAGACGCCACCTTTGACAGATGGTTTCACTGCCTCACAGGTCCACCCACATATCTATAGTTAGGTCAAATGGAAAGCCCGAATCTAGTGTGACTCCTGGACCGGATCGGGTACGTAAAGAGGCCAAACGGGGCTCCCATAAACCCTACATGTGGTCATACTCTTTGTCTTGGATCACAAAACAGGAACTCGGGGCCTAGGGCAGTGTTCAACGAGACAACCCACTGTGTACTCCTACACAGCCTCTCATCGTTCACCTTTGTTTAGGGTGGATTCACCAACACGTTATCATCAGCACCACTGTGTTCATTCCATCCTGACTCACAATCATAACATCCTCATTGTATCACTAAGCAGCAATAATCAATAACAGTTGCAGGGGCCACATGCGCATCAATCAACTCCTAAATCTTCTAGGATTGTGGTTTGCTTAATACGGTGACAAAATGATAGGTCATGCATCGGAATGGGTTCAACTATGCGAAAGAACGTGTCTCGGGGATCTCCTAAACATGCATAAGCGAGACTGAGAGGGAAGTAGGATTTTATAGACATGATCAATGGGGGTTTGCTTTCCTTGCTGACGACACACGGGTCTTAACGGTGGTCTTCTTCTTCGGGGGTGATCACCGTCTCGTAACGTCTGTCATCGGAGGCAATCATGAACAAGGGGGGACGACTTCGAAAGTAAATGCACAAGCACATGATAAGTTTGTCCATGATGTGAATGGTACTGGTTTTTTTATAATTCAATTTAATTGAAGTGTATTGCAAAGGATTTGCAAATTCAAACTCCAAATTCAAATTCAAATTAAGCCATATACACATTTGCTACTGTTCACCCATTTTTAAATGGTCAAACATAAAAACAAATTGCATATTCTTAATCCTTGCATTTTTCTGATATTTTTTCATATATTATTTATTAAATTTGTAGTTAATATGAATTAGTTATGATTTTCTAAAGTTTAATTGATTTTCTAGATTTTTCTCTGTTTTCTTTAATTCTTTTAATTCCATTTATTGCATCATGCTGATGCAATGCTGGCGTCACCAAATGGCTGACATGTGGGGCCAGGGTGTCAGCCTCAGGGGGTGTTAATCCCTCTCTGTTTAATTAACAGAGGGGTTAGGGGGGTTGGGGGCCCCATCTGTCATAGGCTTAGGGGTGGATTAGGGGTAGTTTAGGGTTAATCTAATTGGGGCTGGCCGGAGTGTCGTCGCCGGCGACTGGAGGCTCGCCGGAGTGGTCTGGACGGCGCTCCAGTGCCTCAAATTGAACGGGAAAACCACCAGAGGGACCCCCTTGCTCGCGTGCTTCGCTTGGGACAAGCTAGGGGTCTCGGGGATGGCTACTTCGATGTTGGCGACATCGATGTGCGGCGGCCAGCTACTAAACTCGCCGGAAACTTGAATCCGGCCACAGTAAAAAGCAAGGAGGGAGGGGAACGAGGCTCCATCTCACCCTGATCACGAGGAAGAGCTCGGGGAGGCCGTTGGAGCAGCACAAGCGAAGAATTTGAAGATGGCGTCCCCGGCGGCCGGCGGCGAGTTCTTGAGGCTGGAGTCGTTCTCGTGGGTGAAGGGCTCGAATTGAAAGCGCTGCCAGACGCAGTCGTCACGGGGGAACCTGCTGGACATCTTGGCAACGGTGGAGAGGGCCTCTGGCCAAGGCTGCGCGGCGAGATGCTCCCGCAGGCGCTCGGGTCTCGAGTTCAGAGAGAGGGAGAGATGTGGAGAGAAGCTGCGAGGAGGGGGAAAGGGTGCAGGGGCCTTCCAGGCGTCGCCACGGCGTGCAGATGAGGAGAGGGGATGCAGGAGGTGGCGCCGGCGCCCTGGGCATGGCCGCCACGCACCTGTGTGCTTGCCTTCCCAGGGTAGAAGACGACCATGCCCCTGTGGGCTGGGCTGGTCCCCTGGGCCAAGCTGGGCCATGTGGGCTGAAAAGGTAAGGGAGGTGAGTTCTTCTTCTTATTCTTTTATTTCTGTTATTTGCTTTGCTCTGGTAAAAAAATACCATAGCATTTAAAAAAAATGCCCAAATATTTTTATAAATCCTAGGTGACCAGTAGCAAGTCACTTGTAGAATTTGAGCATTTTTTAAATTCAAAACATTTGAATTTCAAATCACATAGGGGTCAAATTTAATTTCCAAGGCACATTTTGAATTTTTGAATATTCCATGGGCATGGGAATGAACCCAAACCACTTTTGAAATGATCACCATCATTTATAGGAATTTTCCAAATGTTCAAAAGATTTTTGGAAAAATATTTTTATCTGGCCATTTGAATTAATTTCTCAGGGCTTTTCTTTTTCCATATTTGCATTTCTTTTGAAGTTTTGCATGATGCAAAGGGCACAATCAAACCCTAGGACTTACCCTAGTTGGGGTTCTGACAAGGCAGATGTGGCCCGACACGCCGTTGAACACGCGGATCTGGCCGCCGATGACCCGCAAGTGTAGGGGATATATTGTAGCCTTGTCGATAAGTAAGAGTGTCAAACCCAACAAGGAGCGGAAGATATTGACAAGTGATCGTGCGATAGGAATAACTGCAAGTACTGAAAGGTAACTTTTTATGGGGTTTCTGGTATAAGTAATAAGGAAGTAAATGCAAATAAAGTAAACTGTGATAAGGTGCAGCAAGTTCCCAATCCTTTTGAACACAAAGGATAGGCCGAAGGATTGAACTTATAAGATCTAAAACATTCTTGAGGACACACGGGAGAGATAGTCATGTGCCTTCGCCATATTCTGTCTTGGTACTATGTTTGTGTTGGTAAGTGTTGTGTGGGTGAACCTATGCTAGTGCACTTTCTAGACAAAGATGAGTACACTCTTATGATTAAACTCTTGCAAGCATCCGCAAATACAAGAGAGAAATTAAGGCAAAGCCTAACCATAGAAATAAACTTTAGGATCCAACATTCCCTCGTGCAAAAGTGTGCGAACTGGGGTTCAGGTTTCTGTCACTCCGGCAACCCACCATAAGCATACTTTATACACAATGCATTCCCCTAGGTCCTTAAAAAGGCGAAGTGTTGCGTAGTCGACGTTCACACAACACCACTAGAATAATAACACCACAACTTAAATATCAAACAATACATATTACTTCAACATCGTATGACTACTAACAACTAGACTTCTCCCATGTCCTCAAGAACTAAAGGAACTACTCAAAAGACATAAAAAATATCATGATCAGAGGTGATAAATATACGATAATAAACAATCTGGTCATAACAATAACTCTCCAAAAAAACTCCATAGCATTCACCACAAAGAGTAATCAACACTGATAGAGTAGAGGGGATGGATAGTGCATGCCACAACTTGGATTGCAATGGTGAGATGAGATGGGATGAAGATGGAGATGGTGCTGGTGATGAGGATGATGTTGATGATTATCTCAATGATTCCCGTGATGATGGTGATGACGATGAGGATGATCTCCCCCTCCGGGAGGAGTTCTCCCCGGTGGAATCTTCCCGCCGAAAAGGTCTTTTCTTCTTTGTAGGTTTCCGTCATGGAGCGGCGTCGAAACTCTGGAAACTCTTCTTTTTCTGCGTTTTTTAGGTCACGACGATGATATAGGACAAAGGGGGCTCCTGGAGTGGGCAACACCTCCCAGGCGGCCACTTGGGGGGGCACTCCACTAGGGCGCTTGGGAGCCTGGTGGCCCTCCTCCGATTCCCCTTATGCTGGTCTCCGTCAATTCTTCGAACAAGTGCACCCCATGAATTTCAGGTCAGTTGGAGATGTTCTGATATGGCCACTTGATGTGCACTTTTCCCCGATGATTCCTGCGTCTGTTGTTTCGGCACCGAAAAGTTGTAAACTGTGTAAAACAAGCCAAAACACTATAAGAACATCATCATAATATGAAATATATCAATGAATAGAGGTAAATTATGATATAAAATAATGATGCATTTTGGACGTATCAACTCCCCCAAGCTTAGACCTCGCTTGTCCCCAAGCGAATACTGATCTTGGTAAACATGTCCAAAAGTTTAGAGAGTAAAGTGTCGACAATAAGAATACGGGCATGAAGCACCATAATTTCTCCCACTAAACTCAAGCATCCTCAACAACATCCTCAGCAGCAACCTCAACTCATATGGCCCTTATGAAAGAATAATATCTAGTACAATCAAAACTAGTACCGAGAAAACTCATAAAATCATGGCAAACATGTCCTTTGGTCAAAGAACAACTAATAACTTTTAACTTTTGATCTCTCCTTTATATTTTGATGAGATCAATTGAAGCTTTTGAAAGAAGATGTTATTAGTCAAGAAGTGAAAATGCTAACACAAAGGAAGATGTTTGATGTAGCAAGGCTCGACAAACAACTTGTTTATCTTAATGATAATGTCAACAGAGATGTGATATGGCAATTCTCAATGAGACAATATAAGGGATTGCATCTTTGTCAACATAAGGTTTTTGCTCTTTGTGGTATAGAAAGAAGTGGGTTTACTGACTCAACATAAAAGTCAAGGGTTAGCCCTTCGCAGAGGGAAGTAGGAAAAAATCATGTGCTAGAGCTTTTAGAGGTTTTGAAATCAATAAGGGTCATATAATAAGCTTTTGGGAGGTTCATAATTCGTCAACGAATGCTAGTAGATAACCCAATTACTTCTCATGTTGGGCAAGTTTCGAGGAACGGCTCCCAAGTGAGGATCATCAAATCCCCTTAGTCTCCTTTGTTTATCACTGTCAAAGCTTTCTGATTTCTCATGAACAAAGCATGAAGGAGGTTTTGTCTGTTGTATTATCTTATACGAGCTGCACTCATGCCAGTTCCTCCTCGTATTATGGTTTTGCAGATTAGACATGCAATCCCAAGATAAAACATGTCCAGCATAAGAAGATTATGAATTACCTACTACTTCCTCATCAGCTAAAGCAGAGGCACAAAACAAGGGGTATACTATTTTGAAAGTTTAAAGATAGCACATGAATAATATACTTTAGGACTGGCGGTGAAATACCACAAATAGGAAAGGTATAGTGGACTCTTTAGAAGGTTGAGGTTTCAAGGTATGAGTGCACAAGCAGTATTCCCTCTTAGTACAAGGTTTGGCTAGAAAAGTCTTTTTAAAGAGCAGACAAATGATGTTGACTTGGATCCAAAACAATATAAAGTCTACATTAAGAATTGGCATGAAACATCAAGTTGTCTTCCTTGTCAACATAACACTTCAAGCATAAGAACATAAAGGTTTGGCTATGTCGCTACTAGAAAAACTCATGCTTGTTGTTATGGCCAAATCTATGTTTGCCAAGATTAAATAAAGTTTTCAAAGTCATACCTGATATATAAGATCAATACTCCCATAAGAATTAGCATATGAGGTCAATTGCGTGAAGGGAATACCGAGTGCATCAAAGAAACTGATGACCCTCAACGTAGAGGGATCTATTGCAGTGTTTTCGATAAGTAAGAGTGTCGAACCCAACGAGGAGCAGAAGGTAATAGCAAGTGACTTTGGTAAGGAGATAACTGCAAGCACTGAAAGATAACTTTTTAGGGATTTTCTTGGTATAAGCAACAGGATAGTAAAGACTGACAGAGTAAAAGGTACTAGATAATAAAGAGTGGCCCATTCCTTTCTTAGCAAAGGAGAGGCCTAGCAACTGAACTTATAAAAGCTAAAGTGTTCTTGAGGACACACGGGAGAGGTAGTCATGTGCTTTCGCCATATTCCGTATCGGTACTATGTGTTGTGTTGATAAGTGTTTGGTGGGTGGATCTATGCTAGTGCACCCTCTAGACTAAGATGAATGCACTCTTATGATTAAACACCTTGCAAGCATCCGCAAATACAAGATAGTAATTATGGCAAAAGCCTAACCATAGCAATACGATCAGTGATCCATTGTTCCCTTGTGCAAAAGCGTGCAAACTGGGGTTCAGGTTTCTGTCACTCCGGCAACCCACCGTAAGCATTCTTTATACACAATGCATTCCCCTAGATCCTTGATAAGGCGAAGTGTTGAGTGTTCGACTCACACAACACCACTAGGAAAATAACAACACAACTTAAATATCAACCAACACATATTACTTCAACATGATATGGCTACTAGCAACTAGACTTCTCCCATGTCCTCAAGAACTAAAGTAACTACTCACAAGACATAAAAGAGATCATGATCAGTGGAGATAAATAGATGATAAACAATCTGGACACAATAATATTTCTCCAACAAAACTCAATAGCATTCACCACAAAGTAGTAATCAACACCGATAGGGTAGAGGGGATAAATAGTACGGATTACAACATGAGTTGCAATTGTGAAACAAGATTGGATGGAGATGGAGATGGTGCTGATGATGGGGATGATGTTGATGATGATCTCGATGATTCCCGTGACGATGGTGATGACGATGGCGACGATCTCCCCTTCCGGGAGGTGATCTCCCCGACGGAATCTGCCCGCCAGAGATGGCTTTTCTTCTCTGTAGGTTTCCGCCACGGAGCGGCGGCGGAACTCCGGAAACTCTCCTCTCTTTAGTGTTTTTGGATCACGGGGAGTAAATAGGCCAGAGGGGGGAGCCGGGAGTGCCCCAGGGGGCCCAGGCGCCCTCCCTGCGCGGCCAGAGGTGGGGCCGCGCCAGGTGGCCTCCTGGACACCCTGTGGCCCCCCTCCGGTTTCTCTTTTGCGTGCCTTCGTTATCCTTCTGGAAAACATCCTCCGTCGATTTTCAGGTAATTTGGAGGTGTTCTTCTTCAGCAACTCAGCGTCCACTTTTTACCGCTGAATCCTGTGTCTGCTGCTTCGGCACCGGAAAGTTGCAAACTGTGTAAAATAAGCCAAAATAACATAAGAATAGCATCATATCATGAAATATATCAATGAATAAGAAAGAATTACTATATAAAATAGTGATGCATTTTGTACGTATCAACTCCCCCAAGCTTAGACCTCGCTTGTCCCCAAGCGAATACTGAGCTCGGTAAACCTGTCCACAAGTTTAGAGAGTGAAGTGTCGATAAATAAAATACGGACAAGAAGCATCAAGGTTCCTTCATCAAACTCCAGCATCCTCAACAGCAACCTCAACTCATAAGGCCCTCATGATAAAGTAATAACAATTATATTCAAAAGTAGGACTGAGGAAACTCATCAAATTATGGCAAACATAGTCTTGGTCAAAGGACAACTAAAAACAATTTGAAGCTTTTGAAAGAACATGTTAATAGTCATGAAGTGTTAATGCTAACACAAAGGAAGATGCTCGCTAGGCAAAAGCTTTCGCAAACAACTTACTTATCAAAAGATAATGTCAACAAGGATATGGCATGGCAAAACTTAATGTAGCTCTATATGGATGAATCCTCATCAACATCAAATGTCTGTTCTCTTAGGGAAAAGAAGGAAGTGGGAAAACTGACTCAACATGAAAGTGAAAGAAAGCCTTGTTTAAAGGCAAGTAGGGAAAACTCATGTGCTATCCTTAAATCAAACAGAATAAAAATAGATTTTGGGACGGTGCATAGTTTGTCAACGAATGCTAATAGATAGCTCAATTACTTCTCAAGATGGACAAGTTTCGAGGAACGGCTCCCAAGTGAGGACGATCACATCCCCTTAATCTCCTTTGTTTATCACTGCCAAAGTTTCTGATTTCTCATAGACCAGTGTGAAGGAGGGTTTGTTTGTTATATTATATTTCGAGCTGGGCGCACCCATGCCAGTTCCTCCTCGTATTATGGGTTTGCAGATTAGACATGCAATCCCGGGATAAAAATTGTCCAACTTGAGAAGATCATGAATTACCTACTACTTCCTCATGAGCTAAACAAGAGGCACAAAACAGAATATTTTGAACATTTAAGGATAACACATAAATTCTATACTTATAGGAGTGGTAGGGGAATACCACGAATAGGAAGGTGTGGTGGACTCATATAGAAGGTAAAGGTTTCAGGGTATGGATGCACAAGAAGAAATCTACTTGGCAAAGAGTTTGGCTAGCAAAGGCTTTGAGAGAACAGACAGTTGATGCTGATTTAGATGCAAACATATAAGGCATAAACATTAAAGTAGGCATAACACATCAAGTTGTCTTCCTTGTCAACATAACACTTCAAGCATAATAACATAAAGGTTTTGGCTATGTCGCTACTTGAGAAAACATGCAAGTTATCAAGACCAAAGCTATGTTTGCCAGAATTTAAATAAAGTTTTCAAAGCCATACCTGATATAAGGTCAATACTCCCCATAAGAATCGTCATATGATGCCGATTGCGTGAAGAGAATACCGAGTGCAGCGAAGGAACCAATAGACTTCTCATTAATATTCCAATATAGACGACTCCACACTCACGGATACAATCTCTCCACAGACGGAGTGATAGACCTCAATGCAAACACATATTTCATATAATAAACTTCCTAGACATGATACGACTCTACTTGACTCTAAAAGACTAAGATAAATATAAAGATACCGGGCACTCCCCCAAGCTTGGAACAAGCTGAGGGGATGCCATTACCTGAGGAGATTTACTCCTCATCCTTGTTCTTCTCAATAAGGTACTCCTTGGCGAAGCGCTTCCATGGCAGCTCCTCTCCAGTCTCGAAGGACATTCCCGTCTCCAGGATCCTGCACTCATCACCTAAACCCATGCGCAGAAACTTTAGTTCATACTCACAGTTCTGGTTGTGCAGATCATAGATTTGTGCTTGGAGCTGATAAACTTTCTCTTCTAGTGCGGACAAGCTTGACCACATCTCCTTCATCTCTTTCCTATGGGAAGCCTCGATCTCGTTCCTGATGTCGAAGTTGGCTTCAACACCACGCTCCACCATCTTCTTGAACTTGAAGATTTCATGTTCCATCTCCTTCAGCCGCTCCTCGGTGCTCCCCTCCATGACTGGTCCCTTCAGATCTTCCTTGTGGAGAACACCGTCCTCCACACGAAGGACCTGGGGGTGCTTGTTCACCTTAGCGAGGTAAGGGTTGATGACGTTGACGACGAACTTGTCCTTGGGGGAACTTGGGGAAGCCATGGCACCTAGGTTTAGCTAAAAGATTTCTTGGCAGAAACAGATCGAAAAGAAAACACAAGAAATCGCGACATACGTTGCCGGAACGATCCGGGTGAATATATAGCTAAAATTTCTGCAACAAAAGGAAGGTAACGAGCCAAAGTGGGGTCGGAAACGGAGTCCTGGGTGCCCAGGCGACCTCCCGGCGCGGCCAGGGGGGCGCCTGGGCCCCCTGGAGCTCGTCTCCGGCTCCACTTAGGCCTCGAATTTTCCTAATTTTCCAAAAACTCATAATATGGAACTTTTATGGCGGTTCGCGATGTTTCCTTACCGTAATACATACCTTTTCTTATTCTGCTTCTGTCAGTGTCTGAAACAGGGCTTCAACATGTTTGTCATGAGTTGTTGTGCGTATTATATTTACATCAACATTGACGAGGTCTCCCGCTATGTAATGCTTGAGTCTTTGCCCATTCACAACTTGAGGTTTGGTGCCTGGAGAAAACCTGATTGGAGAACCTTATGTGCGGTCCTCTCACCGGCGTGATGTCCTCCATAGGGACTATCGTGACATTTCTTGAGAATGTCCTTTTGCTCGTGTTCCGGTACGCATCTTCTCACGATCCCGTCTGGACCTTCTTTGAAAAGATGAGGGTCATCCCAAAAGTAATGCCTCAAATCATGGAAGAACTTCTTCCTTTGCTGAAATGTTAAACCTGGAGGCAAATACTTTGCAACGATAAAATTAGCATAATCTGCAAACCAAGGATCGGAAAGAGATTGTACTTTAACAACGGCAAGTTGTTCGTCTGGAAAACTGTCGTTGACTGGGATGGGATCATGCGGAATATCTTCCATTCTTGAAAGATTGTCCGCTACAGGGTTGTCTGCTCCTTTTCTATCAACAATCTGCAAATCAAATTCTTGAAGAAGGAGTACCCATCTGATGAGTCTTGGCTTGGCATCCTTCTTCGTCATAAGATACTTAATGGCAGCATGGTCAGTATGAATAATAACTTTAGAATCAACAATATACTTCCTAAACTTATCACAAGCAAACACTACTGCTAAGAATTCCTTCTCAGTAGTAGCATAGTTCTTTTGAGCACTATCAAGGGTCTTACTAGCATAATAAATAGCATTCAACTTTTTATCAACCCTTTGTCCTAAAATAGCTCCAACAGCAAAAATCACTAGCATCACATATAATTTCAAAGGCCAAATTCCAGTCAGGCGGTTGTACTATAGGAGCGGTTATTAAAGCTTTCTTAAGAACTTCGAAAGCCTCCTTACAATCTTCATCAAATACAAAAGGAACATCCTTCTGGAGAAGATTAGTGAGGGGTCTCGAGGTCTTAGAAAAGTCTTTAATAAATCTTCAATAGAAACCAGCATGACCGAGAAAACTACGAATACCTTTAATGTCCCTTGGATAGGGCATCCTTTCGATAGCTTCAATTTTTGCCTTGTCCACTTCAATTCCCCTCTCGGAAATCTTGTGGCCAAGCACGATCCCTTCGTTAACCATGAAGTGGCACTTTTCCCAGTTTAGAACTAAGTTTGTATCCTCGCATCTCTGCAAAACTTTATTAAGATTGTGGAGACAGTGGTCAAAGGAAGTTCCATAGACGGAGAAATCGTCCATGAAGACTTCCACAATCTCCTCATAGAAACCACGAAATATTGCAGACATACATCTCTGAAAAGTAGCAGGGGAATTGCATAAACCAAAAGGCATACGTCTATAAGCATAAGTACCATAAGGACAAGTGAAAGTGGTCTTCTCTTGATCGGCGGTGTTAACATGAATTTTAGAGAAGCCAGAGTACCCGTCAAGATAGCAGAAGTGGGTGTTTTTGGACAGCCTCTCAATCATCTGATCAATAAAGGGCAGCGGGTAGTGGTCCTTCTTGGTTGCCTTGTTCAACTTCCTGTAATCAATACACATTCTATACCCAATAATAATTCTCTGAGGTATTAGTTCATTCTTATCATTAGGGACTACAGTTGTCCCTCCTTTCTTAGGAACGCAATGAACTGGACTTACCCACTTACTATCGGCTATAGGGTAGATAATACCTGCAGCTAGAAGCTTGAGGATTTCGGTCCTCACAACATCCATCATCTTCGGGTTCAACCGTCGTTGATGGTCAACAACAGGTTTGTCATCGGGCTCGAGGTTGATCGTATGTTGACATATAGATGGACTAATTCCCTTAATGTCATCAAGGGTATAGCCAATTGCACCACGGTGTTTATGAAGTACTTCCAATAGTCACTCTTCTTCATATCCTGGAAGGTTAGAGTTGATAATAACATGATATACTTTCTTTTCATCTAAATAAGCATACTTGAGCGTATCGGGAAGAGGTTTGATATCAAACACCGGGACTTCTTTTGGTTTGGATAGAACTCCTAAAGGTTCAACCGGAAGGTTGTGCTTCAGGATAGCAGATTGCCTCAAGAAGATTTCATCAATTTCATTTCTTTCCTGCATATGAGTATCATTCTCGTGGTCCTCCATGTATTGCTGCAAAGGATCATTAGGGGGAATAGCAATAGAAGCAATACTTTCAATAATTTTATCATCATTAGGTAATTCAGTACCACGAGGCTGCTTGGAAATCTTAGAAAAATTAAATTCATATGGCTCACCATTGAATTCAACAGAAACTTTACCTTTCTTGCAATCTATAATAGCTCCACAAGTTCTGAGAAAAGGTCTATCAAAAATAATAGGACAAAAACTATCTTGTACTGAACCAAGTACGAGAAAGTCGGTAGGATACTTTACCTTTCCGCATAGGACTTCAACATCTCTCACTTTTATTTATGATGCCTGTCACAAAAGATTGCTCCCTTATTCTTGAAGGAAAAGGGGGCTATTCATATATAACTGCAGGCAAAATAGGATCAGCAACGTGAATATCAATAGGCATTTCTTTGAAAGGCTTATGGTATTGATCCTTCTTCATCTTAGAAGAATCAACATGAGAGGCAAAGTTCTTACAAAAATCAATCATTAGATGGGAATCCAGACCAATCTTAGAGCAAAAGGTATTGAAATAATCAGTTTTCACATAGCTCTCAATATAATCATGCTCATAATTTATAGCAGGTTCAATACATTTATCGATTTCCCAATCTTCAGTATTCTTCTGGATCCTTTCGATGAGATCCCATCTTTCTTCCACGCTCTTTGTCTGAAATACCCCGCTAGAGGAGGTATCCAGCCTTTCCTTATCCTGACTAGAAAGCATGGCATAAAAATTTGTAAGTATGATATCTTTGGGGAGCTTATGGATAGTACATTTGAACATTAGGGATTTAAGTCTCCCCCAAGCTTGAGCGATGCTCTCTCCTTCGCGAGACCTAAAGTTATAGATGGAATTCCTGTCTCGATAAACTTCATGAAGAGGGTAAAACTTTGTATAAAAGAGAGACTTAAGCTCTTCCCAATTAAGAGAGTGTGGGTTATCGAGGAGTTTATACCAATCTGAAGCTTTGTCTGTGAGCGATACGGAGAATAACTTCTTCATAACGAACTCCAGTGACACACCTGCAAGCTTGAATAATGAACATAGTTGTGATAGATATAGCAAGTGTTCACCTGGATGCCTGTCTCCTGCATAGCGATTGGTTAATACATAATCGATAATACCAGATGGTATCTTATAAGGCACAATTTCAGTAGGAGTAGGAGTAACTACCTTAGCGGTGGGGCGGCTCCCCGAGAACAACGATCCAATAGTAGGGGTGTTCATAAGGACAAAACAGCAACAACAAAACTAAAACAAAAATATAAAAGCTTCCTTACCAGCTTCACTTACTAATAGCGCTACACTCCCCGGCAACGGCGCCAGAAAACGTAGCTTGATGACCCTCAACGTAGAGATATCTATTGCAGTGTTTTTGATAAGTAAGAGTGTCGAACCCAACGAGGAGCAGAAGGTAATAGAAAGTGACATTGGTAAGGAGATAACTTCAAGCACTGAAAGATAACTTTTTAGGGTTTTTCTTGGTATAAGCAACATGATAGTAAAGACTGACAGAGTAAAAGGTATTGGATAATAAAGAGTGGCCCAATCCTTTCTTAGCAAAGGAGAGGCCTAGCAACTGAACTTATAAAAGCTAAAGTGTTCTTGAGGACACACGGGAGAGGTAGTCATGTGCTTTCGCCATATTCCGTATTGGTACTATGTGATGTGTTGATAAGTGTTTGGTGGGTGGATCTATGCTAGTGCACCCTCTAGACTAAGATGAATGCACTCTTATGATTAAACACCTTGCAAGCATCCGCAAATACAAGATAGTAATTAAGGCAAAAGCCTAACCATAGCAATACGATCAGTGATCCATTGTTCCCTTGTGCAAAAGCGTGCAAACTGGGGTTCAGGTTTCTATCACTCCGGCAACCCACCGTAAGCATTCTTTATACACAATGCATTCCCCTAGGTCCTTGATAAGGCGAAGTGTTGAGTGTTCGACTCACACAACACCACTAGGAAAATAACAACACAACTTAAATATCAACCAACACATATTACTTCAACATGATATGGCTACTAGCAACTAGACTTC
This sequence comes from Bromus sterilis, assembly GCA_950022295.1. NCBI lineage: Eukaryota > Viridiplantae > Streptophyta > Magnoliopsida > Poales > Poaceae > Bromus > Bromus sterilis. Next base: position 79,022,811 of record OX465596.1, on the reverse strand, counting down.
TCCCATGTCCTCAAGAACTAAAGTAACTACTCACAAGACATAAAAGAGATCATGATCAGTGGAGATAAATAGATGATAAACAATCTGGACACAATAATATTTCTCCAACAAAACTCAATAGCATTCACCACAAAGTAGTAATCAACACCGATAGGGTAGAGGGGATAAATAGTACGGATTACAACATGAGTTGCAATTGTGAAACAAGATTGGATGGAGATGGAGATGGTGCTGATGATGGGGATGATGTTGATGATGATCTCGATGATGCCCGTGACGATGGTGATGACGATGGCAACGATCTCCCCTTCAGGGAGGTGATCTCCCCGGCGGAATCTGCCCGCCAGAGATGGCTTTTCTTCTCTGTAGGTTTCCGCCACGGAGCGGCGGCGGAACTCCGGAAACTCTCCTCTCTTTAGGGTTTTTGGATCACGAGGAGTAAATAGGCCAGAGGGGGGAGCCGGGAGTAATCCAGGGGGCCCAGGCGCCCTCCCGGCGCGGCCAGAGGTGGGGCCGCGTCAGGTGGCCGCCTGGACACCCTGTGGCCCCCCTCCGGTTGCTCTTTTGCGTGCCTTCGTTATCCTTCTGGAAAACAGCCTCCGTCGATTTTCAGGTAATTTGGGGGTGTTCTTCTTCAGCAACTCAGCGTCCACTTTTTACCACTGAATCCTGCGTCTGCTGCTTCGGCACCGGAAAGTTGCAAACTGTGTAAAATAAGCCAAAACAACATAAGAATAGCATCATATCATGAAATATATCAATGAATAAGAAAGAATTACTATATAAAATAGTGATGCATTTTGGACGTATCAGAAACCAATACACTTCTCATTAATATTCCATCATAGACACTGCACACTCACGGATACAAGACTCTCCACATAGGAGTGATAGACTTCAATGCATACACCTATTTTATAAGATAACTTCCCTAGACATGATACGACACTAAACTTGACCACAAAAGACAAAGATAAAGATAAAGATACTGGGCACTCCCCCAAGCTTGGAACAAGCTAAGGGGATGCCATTACCCATGAAGATTTCACTCCCGATCTATGTTCTTGTATATTGGGTAAGTCTTGGAAAAATGCTTCCATTGCAAAGATCCTCCATCCACACATGATTCTTCTGTCTTCGGGATCCTGCAGTCGGCAGCTAGGTCCTGATACTTCCAAAATGCATCACTATTTTATATCGTAATTCACCCCTATTCATCGATATATTTCATGTTATGATGTCATTCTTATGTTGTTTTGTCTTGTTTTACACAGTTTGCAACTTTCCGATGCCGAAGCAGCAGACGCAGGATTCACCGGTAAATAGTGGACATAGAGTTGCTAAATCAGAAGACCTCCAAATGACCTGAAAATATATGGAGATTATTTTACAGAAGGATGAAGGAGGCACGCAAAACGGGATCCAGAGGGCGGGGCTGATACGTCCCAAACGTATCTATAATTTCTTCTTGATATATGCATGTTTTGTGTGATATTGCTATGATCTAGATACACTTTCATACACTTTTGATCATATTTGGACTAACTTATTAACTCAGTGCACCATAGTGCCAGTTCCTATTTTCTGCTGTTTTTCTATTTCAGTTTTCCCCCATATTAAAAGTACTCCAAAAATTCGGGAAAATAAAATATAAAATCAGCGCAACGGAAGCTTCTAGAGTCCCAAAGGGGGCTAGAGGGGCCCTACCTGGTGCCCAAGCGGCCAGGTGGCGCGGCCCAGGGTGGGGCCGCGCTGGGAGGCCTCTTGGACTTCTGGTGGCCCCCTTGTCTGTCCCCCTTCTCCTATATTTATCTCTAGTCCCGAAACCCTCAAGGGCAGAATCCTTTTTCGTGATCTCGCCTCTGTTCTGCCACCGCTACGCTTCCAAGATCGGGAGCGCCAGCAGACCTCTTCCCGGCACCCTGCCGGAGGGAGGATTGACCTCCGGGAGCTTCCCTCCACCATGGACGCTTCCCGGATGATCCTTGAGTAGTCTACCTTGGATCATGGGTTCGTGATCAGTAGCTATGTGATGTTCTCCTCCCCTCTTTGTTCTTCATGGATTAGACCTCGTGAGCTGCCCTACATGATCGAGGCACATATGTAATTTTCCGCTGTTGCTATGCTGAGTTTGCTGGGATCTGATGGATTATGAGACTATGTTCGGTTTCTGATTGAGTAATATATTTGGTTCTTATCTTTTATATTTATGTTCTTGAGTAATTACTTCATGTTCTCCGTTGTTGTTTATTGCTTTGGCCAAGTAGTAGGTAGTGACTCCAAGAGGGAACGTTATGCTCGATTGTGGGTTCATGCCCCCTGATGACACGCTTGAGTGACAGAAACATGAGTCTAGGGGATGTGTTGTTGCCACAAGGGGGAAAACAACAGTGCTTGTAACCGCGGTTGCAATTGTTTACTTTACGCAACGTTCTTTTAATCCAGTTGTCTGTTCCTTTGGGTTTACACTTTGGGTGGGGCTCGCAACTTAATACCAGCGAGATGTTCTGGATAGGCATCTCAAGGTGGATGATTAGTAGTAGATGCAGTTGGATTTCGGTCTACTTATTTTGGCATACCGCCCATGATTTTGAGCCTCGTCCTTTATTTGTAGCATAGTTAGCATTGTGTGCGTTTTTAATCCTGTCAGTTGCCCAGCTATGATTTGTTTACCTTGCATAGCAGTTTTATTGTCTTTTGGGAGAGAGACATCACTAGTGAACATCACAGGACCCCGGTCCATATTCTCATCACTGTTTACAAGCTCATTTATTTTCCTGCTTTTACTCTCAGTTGCTATCACCATTAGCATTATCCCTTGCGTTTGATCGTTTGTAAACAACAAGGCCGGAGAGATTGAAAACCTCTCTGAACTTCGTTGGGAGAAAAGGTATTTGTATCTGTGTGAAGGTCCACGTCAACCGCTAAATTTCTAGTGTCGTTGTCACCTAGTTTTCCGCTTTCGGAGTCCTACGGGAGACAAACCCTATCCTCTACATAGGGGAAATTTGCTGCTATCCTGCATCTCACCTTCCACTTGGGGTAACCAACGAAGGGCGAGAAGCCATTATCATCTCTCGCGTATCAAGAAAAATTCTGGCGCCGTTGCCGGGGACTCCGAGTGCCAAGATGGGGGAGTTGCACACTATCTTTTACCTTTGCTTTTTAGTCTTGTTAGTTTACCTTTCAGTTTTTATCTTAGTGTCCCTTATCAAAAATCACAAAAAAATTATTTACCTTGCTAGTAGTTGTCATTATGTCCGGTCCTTTTGCCTTTGTTGAGAGAGAGGTTCTCACCTTTAAACAAAAAGGTGGTGAAAGTTTAAAAGATGCTTGGTATAGAATTAATGATTCTCAGAAAAGAGCCACCAGGAAGCAATCCACCACTATCCTGCTTTGAAATTTTTATGTTGGGATTACTCCTTGGAATAGGTTCATTTTAGATACTGCTATCAGTGGGAATTTCCTAGAAGTCCCAATATGGGAGTCTCTTAATGTTATTGAAAATCTTGTTGGAAATCTCCCTGTTGCTAGCATTCAAGAGGATATGACTCTAGTTCACATTATGAAAAAAGTTGAAAAGATAGAACTATAAATACCAAGAATAAGTAGGATAAATGAGTTGGATCGCAAGATTCAAGGGAATTTGAATAGACTTGATAGCTCCATGCATAAAAGTATTAAGACTTTGGAGACCATCAAATTCTATGACTTGGATCCTTCTAGGATAGATAAGATTGAGGAAATCATTGACACTTTGGGAAATACTTTCTCCTAAATCAAACCAAAAAAAGGTAGAAACTCCGGCAAGGAAGGAACCTAAGTTCAATTATGTCCCTAAGATTCCTCGACCAAAAAATAATCCACCCATTACCAAAGGAGTTGAAACCGTGAAAACTTTGGAAGAAATACCCCTCTTGGATAAATTTATAAATGAAACTCCAATTGATTTTCCGCCTTTTGGTTTTATCCCTAGAACTATCTTTATTAAGCCTTTATTTAAAAGACCTCTTAAAACTAGTTGTACAATTGAAGTGCTTTTTGATGATCTTGATGATGGTTCGATTGATACAATGTGATTCTTCTTTTTGCTTCATGCCTAGCTTAAAGGCGTAAAAGAAAGCGCTTGTTGGGAGGCAACCCAGCATGTTTTTACTTCTGTTTTTAGTGTTCTTGATGATTCTTAGTACTATAGCAACATCATTGCATCTTTATTTTCAAGCTTTGTGCCAAGTTCTAGCCTCTTATGATAAGGGAAGCAAAAGTTGTGACGTGTTGTCCAGAAAACAGATTATATCTACTTGACATAAAAAAATCTAAACAAATCACCAGTTCATATTTTTGAGCTGAATTTTCTACACAGCATGCTCTATACAATTGTGAAACTTTCATATGTTCTGATTTTTTTATTCGAGTTGCAGAAGTACCCCGGAAAAATTATTTACTACCTCATGTTCTGTTTCTCACAAATTCTGCCACGTTTTGCCTTTCCTTACTTTTGCAAACCTTAAACTTGCTTTTTCTTTGCAAAAACGTTTTGCTGATCTTGAGAAACAGTAGATCTTCAAAAAAAATATTTATTTCCAGTGGAGAAAAATTATTTTATTAAGGGTACTAACCTCTCTAATCAGCTTATGATGAGTTATGTATGAAGGGAGCTTTCAAGTGTGCGAGGGAAGATGATGAAAGAAGATCCGGGAGTGTCAAACGCTCAAGCTTGGGGATGCCCCATGCATCCCCAATAAATATTCAAGGGGACTCAAGCGTCTAAGCTTGGGGATGCCCCCGTGCATTCCCTTCTCCATCAATAATCATCGGTTCGTCCTCCGTCTCACTATATTTTTATCACTTCATGCGTTATGTGCTATGCTTGGAGCGTCTCGCTCCTAGGTTTCCTTTTTAGTTTTCTTTAGCTTTGCTTGCTGTTCATAACAAGTTAGACCCCAGCTTACTTTGTATGGGAGAGATACTCGCCCCACTTTCATCTAGAACACATCATAGGATTTCATGCTTATCTTGCTTCTGTTGTGTGTTCTTTATCTTTTCGTAGCTACTGCCATGTTTAGCTCTTAGTTTTCACGTTTATCTTTTTCAAGAGCTTTAGTTTTAGTTTAATTAGGTTTGTTGCTGGAAATATCTTTAGTTTTCATGTTTATCTTGTTAAGAGAGTTGGTTGTTGCACTGAGTTGTGTCTTGTCTTGAAGTAGGTAATTAAGGTTTCTATTAAATTGTAGTAGTAACTTGCAATAGTTTTGAGGTATTGTTGTGAGTAATGTTTGAACATTTGGTGTCAAGAGCTCTAGCCTATTAGTGATAGCTGTAGTATTTTGGGCAATCCGTGTTTATTTTCAAAACCTACAAAAACTAGTTGAGAAATCTAACTACTAGATGGATCACTAATCTTTGGAGGGATCGGATATTAGAGTACACTCACGTACCATGAGCCGAGGATGCGCAAGGATAACCAAACACCCATACACTCCTCCTCGGGGTAATTGTCTCTTTTCGAACCTCCTTATTAGATTGAGAGTTACCTATAATAAGTGCATGAGTTCTTCGGACTAATGTAAGTATTGAAAGTTGACACTTCCACCTCCTCATATTTGCTAGCTTCTTGGGTACCGCGCATTGCCCTCTTCTCATTCCGAGAGTTAACGTCCACCTTGCCGGTGCATCCAAACCCTTGGCATGATACGCTCTGTCATCATAAACCTCCCTATATCTTTCCTCAAAACATCCACCAAACCTACCTATCAAGATTTCCATAGCCTTTCCGATATATATTGCCATGCCACATTGATACGTCCAAAAAGCATCACTATTTTATATCGTAATTTCATCCTATTCATTGATATATTCCACTTTAAAGTATTGTTCTTATGTTGTTTTGGCTTGTTTTACACAGTTTACAACTTTCCAGTGCCGAAGCAGAAGAACCAGAATTCAGCGGTGAAAAGTGCACACCAAGTTGCTGAATCAGATCAAGTCCAAATGCGATGAAAATTTACGGGTATCGTTTTTATGGTAATTGACTGGGGATCACTGAAGATGGAGGTGAGGGGACTCACCAGGCAGCCAGAAGGGTGCCTGGCGCGGCCCCCCTCCTGGCCGCGCCAGGCACCTTCCTGGATGCCTGGTGGCCCCCCTCGGTGCCCCCTCTCGCCTATAAGACCCCCCTGGGGTGAAAACTCTAAATACAGAAGAGTTTCTGGGTTTCGCCGCCGCCACGGGGCGGAAACCTACAGAGGAGAAAAGCCATCTCCGGCGGGCAGATTCCGCCGGGGAGATCACCTCCCGGAAGGGGAGATCGTCGCCATCATCATCATCATCGTCACGGGCATCATCGAGATAATCATCAACATCATCCCCAACATCAGCACCATCTCCATCTCCATCCCATCTCATCTCACAATTGCAACTTGTGTTGTAATCCGTACTATCTATCCCCTCTACTCTGTTGGTGTTGATTACTACTTTGTGGTGAATGCTATTGAGTTTTGTTGGAGAAATATCATTGTGTCCAGATTGTTTGCCACCCATCTATCACCTCTGATCATGATCTCTTTTATGTCTTGTGAGTAGTTACCTTAGTTCTTGAGAACATGGGAGAAGTCTAGTTGTTAGTAGTCATATGATGTTGAAGTTTTATGTGTTGTTTGATATTTAAGTTGTGTTGTTATTTCTCTAGTGGTGTTATGTGAGCCGAACACTTAACACTTCACCTTTCATGGGCCTAGAGGAATACATTGTGCACAAAGGATGCTTATGGTGGGTTGCCCGAGTGACAGAAACCTGAACCCCCAGTTTGCACACTTTTGCACAAGGGAGTTATGGATCCTTGATCGTAATGCTGTGGTTAGGCTTATGCCTTAATTAATACCATGTATTTGCGGATGCTTGCAAGGTGTGTACTCATAAGAGTACACTTATCTTAGTCTAGAAGGTGTACTAGCATTGATCCACCCACCAACACTTATCAACACAATACATATTACTTGGCGGAGTATGGTGAAAGTAACTTGACTATCTCTCCCGTGTGTTCTCGATGTTCTCGAGAACGCTTTAGCTTTTATAAGTTTAGTTCCTAGGCTTATCCTTTTGAAAGGATTGGGACACTTGCTACTCCTCAGTTACCCTGTTTACTTTCCTTGTCTTTTACTTTTCTGTTGCTTAAACCAAAAACCCCTAAATATTTACCTTTGAGTGTGTGCAGCCTTTCCTTATCCAGTGTAACTTATCAACACCTTCTGCTCCTCGTGGGATCGACATCCTTATTTATCAAAAAGCTACAATTGATCCCCTAGACTTGTGGGTTATCAAGAATCGTTTATTGGCGCGGTTAACAGGGGAGGCAACCCAACTTAACCTATTAACTTCTCCGCCATCAACGAGCTTTTCTGGCGCCGTTGTCGGGGAGTGTAGCGCTATTGGTAAGTGAAGCCGGTAAGGAAATCTTTATTTTAAGTTATTACTTTCAGTCCTTATGGACTCTGCTACTGTTGGTTCGTTGCTGGTGAGGAGCCGCCCCATGACTGTGGTGGTCACTCCTACCCCTACTGAAATTGTGCCCTATAAAATACCACCTGGTATTATTGATCATGTCTTGTCTAATCATTATACAGGAGAAGGACATCCGGGAGAACACCTGCTATATTTAGCACAATTATGTTCTTTATTTAAGCTTGCAGGTGTAACGATGGAGTTTGTCATGAAGAAACTATTCTCCATATCACTCAAAGATAAAGCTTAAGATTGGTATAAGTTACTTGATAACTCTGATCTGCTTGAATGGCCAGAGATTATGTCTCTCTTTTATGCAAAGTTTTATCCTCTTCGTGAAATTCACCAAGACAGGAACTACATCTACAACTTTTGATCTCGCGACGGAGAGAGCATCGCTCAAGCTTGGGGGAGACTAAAGTCCCTGATGCTCAAATGCCCAAACCATGAGCTCCCCAAGGAAATTATACTTACAAATTTTTATGCCAGGCTTTCTCGTCAGGACAGGGAGATGTTGGATGCCTCCTCTAGCGGTGTATTCCAGACCAGAAGTATGGAAGAAAAATGGCATATTATAGAAAGGATCCATAAGAACACTGAAGACTGGGAAATTGATAAAGGTATTGAACCCACTATAAACTATGAGTATGACTACATTGAGAGTTATGTGAAGACTGATTACTTTAATACCTTTTGCTCTAAAATTTGTCTTGATTCCCAGCTAATGATTGACTTTTGCAAGGACTTTGCTCTCATATTGATTCTTCTAAGAAGAAGGAGAGTCAACATCATAAACCTTTCAAGGAGTCACCCATTGAGATTAATGTTACTGATCTTGTTTTACCTGAAGTTGTGTATGAACAACCTCCTTATCCCTCAAGGATAAAGGAGCACTCTTTTGTTACAGGTATTCTAAACAAAAACGGAAGGACCACTGACGAACCTGAGGACATGATCAAGGTCAAGCCTCAAGTTGCAATGGTCAAGGATCTAGTAACTAGTGATATTGAAGAATCCACTATTAGTTTTTGTGCTGTTTCCACTAACATTGTCACAGCCAAGAACAAAGGCCCAATTTCAGGTACACCAGTTGTATCTGTCAAAATAGGAGATCATAATTACTATGGGCTATGTGATTTGGGATCTAGCGTCAGCGCTATTCCCTTCACACTTTATCAAGAGATCATGCACGAGATTCAGCCGTGTGAGATCAAGGACATTGATGTCACGATTCATCTTGCAAATAGACAAACAATCTCTCCAGTTGGGATTGTGAGAGATGTTGAAGTACTCTGCGGGAAGGTAAAATATCCTACTGGCTTTCTTGTACTTGGTTCAGTGCAAGATAGTTTTTTCCCTATTATCTTTGGTAGGCCCTTCCTCAGCACCTGTGGAGCTATAATAGATTGCAAGAAAGGTAAAGTTTCTGTTGAATTTAACGGTGAGCCGTATGAATTTAATTTTTCTAAGTTTTCTAAGCAGCCTCGTGGTACTGACTTGTCAAGTAATGAAAAAATTATTGAAGAAATTGCTTCTATTGCTATTCATCATAATGATACTTTGCAGCAATTTATGGAAGACCACGAGAATGACATACATATGCAGGAGAGGGATGAACTAGAAGACATATTTTTAAGACAAACTCCTATCCTGAAGCACAACCTCCTGGTTGAACCTTTAGGAATCCTCTCACAACCAAAAGAAGACCCGGTGTTTGATCTAAAACCACTACCCGATATGCTCAAGTATGCTTATTTAGATGAAAAGAAAGTATATCCTGTTATTATCAATTCTAACCTTTCAGGGTATGAAGAAGAGCGATTATTGGAGACACTCCGCAGACACCGAGCTGCTATTGGCTATACTCTTGATGATCTCAAGGGTATTAGTCCATCCATTTTCCAACATACTATCAATATCGAGCCCGATGCTAAACCAGTTGTTGATCATCAACGACGGTTGAACCCAAAGATGAAGGACGTGGTTAGGACGGAGGTTCTCAAACTTCTAGCCGCAGGTATCATCTATCCTATACCTGATAGTAAGTGGGTAAGTCCTGTTCATTGTGTTCCTAAGAAAGGAGGTATAACTGTTGTTCCTAATGATAAAAATGAACTAATACCTCAGAGGACTATTATTGGATATAGAATGTGTATTGATTTCAGGAAGTTGAACAAGGCCACCAGGAAGGACCACTATCCTCTGCCCTTTATTGATCAGATGCTCGAGCGACTGTCGAAAAACACCCACTTCTCCTATCTTGATGGGTATTCTGGCTTCTCCAGATTCACGTTAACACCGCGGATCAAGAGAAGACCACCTTTACGTGTCCTTACGGTACTTATTCTTATAGGCGTATGCCTTTTGGTTTGTGTAATGCACCTGCTACTTTTTAGAGGTGTATGTCTGCAATATTTCATGGTTTCTGTGAGGAGATTGTAGAAGTTTTCATGGACGACTTTTCCGTCTATGGAAACTCCTTTGACCACTGTCTCCACAATCTTAATAAAGTTTTGCAGAGATGTGAAGAAACTAATTTTGTGCTCAATTGGGAGAAGTGCCATTTCATGGTTAATGAAGGGATAGTTCTTGGACACAAGATTTCCGAAAGGGGAATTGAAGTGGACAAGGCAAAGATTGAAGCTATTGAAAGGATGCCCTATCCAAGGGACATCAAAGGTATTCTTAGTTTTCTAGGTCATGCTAGTTTCTATAGAAGATTTATCAAGGACTTTTCTAAGACCTCGAGACCCCTTACCAATCTTCTCCAGAAGGATTCTACTTTTGTATTTGATGAAGATTGTAAGGAAGCTTTTGAAGTTCTTAATAAAGCCTTGATAACCGCTCCTATAGTACAACCACCTGACTGGAATTTGCCCTTTGAAATTATGTTTTAGGACAAAGGGTTGACAAGAAGCTGAATGTCATCCACTATGCCAGCAAGACACTTGATAGTGCTCAAAAGAATTATGCTACTACCGAGAAGGAATTATTGGCAGTGGTGTTTGCTTGTGATAAGTTTAGACCGTATATTGTTGAGTCTAAAGTTATTATTCATACTGACCATGCTGCCATTAAGTATCTTATGCAGAAAAAGGACGCCAAACCAAGTATCATTAGATGGGTACTCCTTCTTCAAGAATTTAATTTACAGATTGTCGATAGAAAAGGAGAAGACAATCCGGTGGCGGATAATCTTTCAAGGATGGAAGATATCCCGCACGATCCTATTCCATTCAATGACAGTTTCCCAGATGAACAGCTTGCTGTTGTAAAAGTACAATCTTATTCCGACTCTTGGTTTGCAGATTATGCTAATTTTATCGTTGCAAATTTTTTGCCTCTAGGTTTTACATTTCAGCAGAGGAAGAAATTCTTCACGGATTTGAGGCACTACTTTTGGGATGATCCACATCTTTTCAAAGAGGATCCGGATGGGATCGTGAGAAGATGTATAGCGGAGCACGAGCAGCAGGACGTTCTTCGACAATGTCACGATAGTCCCTATGGAGGACATCATGCCGGTGAAAGGACCACACATAAAGTTTTACAATCAGGTTTTTATTGGCCTACTCTTTTTAAGGACGCCCGAAGGTACGTTCTATGTTGTGATAAGTGTCAGAGCGTTGGTAACATTAGCAGGAGAAATGAGATGCCTATGAATTACTCACTAGTGATCGAACCTTTCAATTGTTGGGGTTTTGATTTTATGGGTCCTTTTCCTCCTTCACACAAGTACACACACATCTTAGTTGATGTTGATTATGTAACCAAGTGGGTTGAAGCAATCCCCACCGAGAGTGCTGATCACAAGACAACTTTGAAAATTCTCAAGGATGTAATTTTTCCTAGGTTTGGAGTACCAAGGTACCTCATGACAGATGGAGGGTCACACTTCACGCATGGAGCTTTTAGGAAAGCTCTAGCCAAGTACGATGTCAATCATAGGATTGCATCACCGTACCACCCTCAAACTAGTGGGCAACTTGAGCTCACCAATAGGGAGATCAAGTTGATCTTATAGAAGATAGTAAACAGTTCTAGAAAGGACTGGTCAAAGAAGTTAGGAGATGCTTTGTGGGCGTATAGATCTGCTTACAAAAACCCCATGGGCATGTCTCCGTATAAAATGGTCTATGGCAAGGCTTGCCATTTACCATTAGAGTTAGAGCACAAGGCTTTCTGGGTTGTCAGAGAGCTAAATGCTGACCCAAAGTTAGCTGGTGAAAAGCGTCAAATGAACTTGACTTCTCTAGATGAGTGGAGGAGTGAAGCTTACGAGAGCGCTAAAATGTTCAAGGAAAAGGTAAAGAAGTGGCACGATAAAAGAATTCTGAAACGTGAATTTAATGTTGGTGATAAAGTTTTGTTGTTTAGATCTCGTTTCAGGTTTTCTCCAGGTAAACTACTTTCCAGATGGGAAGGACCTTTTATTATCGAAGAAGTATATCGGTCTGGTGCAATCAAGATTAACAATTTCGAAGGCACCAAACCTCAAGTTGTGAATGGACAAAGACTCAAACATTATATGGCAGGTGATCCAATCAATGTGGATGTAAACATGGTATATCTGTCTCGGGTTTGGATAGCCGGTTGATCACACATGGGAAACCGGGTCCTCAGCCGAACAAGGTGGGCCAACAAGGGAACTATGTCCTCACCGGTCCGGGTTGGTTTAAAACTACTGGCGGCCGACCAGCACACACACGGTTTCAAATGGTAAATCAGCTTGGGCCACCACTAGAAATGTTTGAAGCTAGGTAGGTAAGAAAAGGGGACCCCATAAAATCCCACACTCGGTTAGGCACGCTCAGTCTTAAAACCAATACCCGGAACTCGGGTCCTAGGTGACTCGAATGGAACAAATCGTCGGGGCGGGATAGCCTAGACCTTCCATCCTTCGTCGAATATAGTCAACATTTATAATAATCAATATCATTAACAACATATAATAATGCGATATCCCAAACCAAGGAGTAACAGGGTAACATCGTAGCATCCTGAGCATGCATACTAAGCAGGGGCTGAGCAACGAGCAATAGTAACATAGCAGTACATGGTTTGCTGGGAGGGTACATGGCTGTATCGGTTTGAAAGAGGTTGTAAACATGTGGTAGGATCAAACATCGAACCTATCCTAGACTAGCATGCAAACCGCTAGTTGAAATAGAATGGATCATAAGTAATGCATAGTCCTTGCCTGTTGATAAGTCGGATTCCGAAGGTGTAGTTGATCGCAAGCTCGCATCGTCTCCGAAGGGTACCCGCGAAAGCACACAAGGCGGTAAACACTGGAAAGCAATCAACAAGCAAGCATCTATTACTACGAAGCAAACACGATCAAGCATCAACAAGAAGGCAACACGAGACATCGCACCTACCATCGAGAGCGGTTACTAACAGGTTAAATGGAATACTCGTCACACACGACGATACCGCACATTTGGAAAGGTTTGAGTTGTTTAGCTACGGGTGATCAACAAAGGTTGTTAACATGGAATCTCACTCAAGCATGTCATAGCACACAAACAAGTCAAGAGGTGAAGCATAAGGCAAACTATCTATGTTAGTCAATTTAAGTGGGGCACAACCTAAACATGGCATACACTAGGTGCCGCACGACAATTAAAGGATTTGGTACTGTTCTGTCCTAAACCATATTTTAGGTTGGTTAACAACAACAAACAATAGCGTAAACACAAAGTACACGAAAAACTAATCAAGTTACATATAAAGAACACTCCAAACGGAGTTACGGTTAAAAAGATACAAGCAATACAAGTTTGGAACACAATCTGCCAACATCGGGAAGCACACTTTGGAGCAATGCATAAACAGCATAATGAATGCAACCATGCTCACAAATGATATGCAACTAAAGTAGACATGGCAGAGAAGGCATGGAAAAAGGAATCATGCAAATAGGCATCATGAACAACTAGTTATAGCCCATGCAAAATGCAATAAAACATTACTGCTCTAGGACTTAGTGAAAATAATGAAAACAGGGCAGAAATTGTTATTTTTATGCTATATAAACAGGGGTAAAGCTATATGCAAAAGTGCAGAAAAATGACATAGCAATATATGAGCATGAACTAGACATGATGGTGATGAGGTACAAACAAGAATCAAGGTCATAGGCATCATAGATCAAAAGATATTAAGCATGCAACATGGCATCGGAACGTTACACACTTAGAGAAAAACAAAGGTGGCTGTCAAACACAGTGCCATAGCAACTTTGGAGCTCTATAACTAGATGACCAGCAAGCATATCATGACAATGCAATACATAATGGAAGTAGACATGATGCTTAACAGTATGCAAACAGAATCAATGCAATAGGCCTCATGGATGTGTCACAATCATCAACCAAAGTTGCAATAAAATAATAGCACCAGCACACTAACAGCAAAAAAATAGCTATTAACAGCCTGATGCCCACTTCAACACAGATTTGCACCATCAATATGAACTCAAATCAAAATGCTCACAAAAGATGGATTGAAGTACACACAATTCTAAGCAATTTTCCTTTTGGGCGCACGTTCATCCGAGCTGCGGTTCACTCGTTAACTACAGCGCAAAATTGAATCAGCACACAGTTTATACAGACTTAGCAGAAATTGGAAAAGATTCGCAGGAAAGAAAAAAAAGGGGGCGCTGGGCCTCACCCTAGTGGGCCTTGGCCCATTTGACCGGCGGCTGGACTGGGAGACAGCTTGGGTTGCACTGGCCTGCTAGATCTGGGCCGACCCATCTAGGTCGTCCACGCAGGGGACGAGCGAGCAGGCGGCGGGACGGCTCGATCCCGAGCTCAACTCCACGGCGGAGCCGCCGTTGACCTCTGGCGGCGAGCGGCGGCTGGTCGCAACGGAGGAGGGCCACAGGCGGGCGTGCTTGTGGCGGTGGCCGGCGGCGGACGTGGGGAGCAGCGGCGAGCTCCGTGGGCGCCATGGCGGCTCCGGCGAGCTGCTGCACCTGCGAGGGAAGGAGAGCGCGAGGTGAGGGAGGATAGGGAAGGAGAAAGGGCGCGGGGAAAGGAGGAGAGGAAGGCCGCGGCTACGGTGGCCCGGCTGGCCGGCGGCGGCATGGCGGTAGTGGAGATTTCGGGCGGCGGCTGCTCCATGGGAGGAGACTGTGGTGAGCTTTGGGGTGACGTGGCACGTTCCTGGCCGTCAGATCGGCCGATCTGACGGTCCAGATCCATTGGGCTGATCTCCAGATCTGGGAGCACTACTGCAGAATAGCTAATAGCCACCAACACATTAATGACGGACAAAAATATGCAAGTCACTGGTAAAGATAAGCAGTGACGGGCAACATTAAGCCCGTCATTGGTAAATCTCGGTTGGTGGTTATAGAACATAGTAGTGATGGCTGAGTATTATTGCCCGTTACCGATATTACCAGTGACGGGTCAAAAAAAGTGTCCGTCGCTATTTTTTTTTACCAATGACGGGCTGATTTATATAACTGTCACTGGTAACAAAAATGTATTTTCATGTATCCGGTGTGGTGTCAAGACTGCTATCTTAGTATAGAAGGTGTACTAGCATTGATTGTCAGAACCCTAATATAGGTTTGTGCTTTTCCAAGCTAGCATTTTTGCATCATGAAAAATTTTGCAAAAGAAAAAGAAATGGGGAAGCAAAAAGCCTCAAAATAATTTAAATAAAAGGCCAGACAAAAATCTTTTTCCAAAAATTCTTTGAACTTTTTGAAAAGTCTCATAAATGGGCATGATCACATTTCAAGTGAAGTGGGTCCCACTTCATGCTCTCCGATTTTTCTAAAAGGCCAAAAGCCCTTTGGAAATTAAATAAATATTGTATTTGGAATTGAAATTATTTAAATATAATTTCAATAATTCTGTAACTTTATGTGTGGAGTTATATATGTCTCCTAAGCCCACATAAAAGTTTTTGGAATTTTTAAAAATGGTTTGATTTGGAAATCAAATCAAAACAAATTACAGAAAAGGAAATAAAAAGAAAAGCAGAAGAAAGGGGACTTACCACTTACCTCAGGCCCACCTGGCTTCTGGCCCAGCCCAGCCCAAAGGGGCATCTTCGTCTTCCACCCCGGCCAGGCAAGCAGACAGCTGCGTGCCCTGCATGCCATGGCCGGCGCCACCTCCTGCTTCGCCGTGGCAGGGACTCCCCCGTCCCTATCCCCTCGACACCACACCCCCTGGACACCCTCTCCATTCCCCCCCTCTCTCTGGTCGCCCCCTTCTTCCTCCTCGCCGAATCCCGCCCAACCCCGAGCCCCAGCCGGAGCACGTCATCTTGGTCCACGCGGCCAACGGGCCCCTTCCGGCGAGCCAAGCTGTTCAGGGAGCTCCTCGAGGTCGAATTCGACGATCTGCAGCTTCAATTCAAGCCGGGAACCAACGGAGGCGACGTCCCTTTCAAGTCTTCACCTCCTATCACAGCAGCTCCGGCGAGAAATTCTTCTACGGCCAGATCCTCCCCGGCCTCGCCGTGCACACCAAAAAGCTCCGGTGAGCTTTGCGCTTCGACCCCTCCATCCCGTTCATCCTATCGTGTTGTGGATCACCGATTTCATCGAAGACAGCAGCTGGCCGCCGCGGGCCTCGATGCCGCCGTGCTCCAGAGCCTCCGTGTGACACCCCACTGGCACCACTCGATGCGGAAGAGCACGAGCTACACGCCCATGCCCTTAGTTCCTCTCCTCATGCAATGGAACGCAATTCCGACGAAGTTACGGCGAGTACAGACGTCGCCGGCGATGTCCTAGCCATTAGGCCTTAACCCTGCTGCTAATCCTCCCCTAAACCCAATGACATGTGGGCCCTAGTGCCTAATTAAACCAGCCGGTTTAATTTAACAGAGGGATTTAACCCCTAGTCACTGACCAGAGGGCCCCACTGGTCAGTTGGACCAGTCAACCCCCCGATGTCATGCTGACGCAAGCATGACACAATAAATCCATTTTCCAGTACAAAAACAATTCCAGAAAATATCCAAAACTTTGAATTTGAATAACTTTTAAACCGTAACTCAGATTGAAATGTTTTTTATATGAAAATTGATCAGAATAAAATTCTCTATCCAAATATGCAACTTCCAACCATGTTTGAATTGATTATGTTCAATAACCAGTAGCATTTTGCTACATGGAATATTTGGTATAATTCAATTAAAATGCCAACACCAATTCAACTTGATTCATTGCTATGCAATACTTATCACATGCACATCAGAAGCATAACACACCCATGATCATCATCAAACCATGCAATATTGTTTGAGCATTGTAATTTATCAATTGTGTGCTTTACTTCCAGTGCTTCGGTGATTGCTTCTTCTCGGTAGAATTGATCTCGGAGACGAGTTCAACCTCACGTCAGAAGTATAGTACCACATGATCGTCAGCAAGGCAAGCACCCCCTCTGTGATCATGTCTATAAAATCCCAGTTCCCTCTCATTCTTGCTTATGCATGTTTAGGATGTCACCATGATACGTTCTACCGCTAGTTGAACCTATTCCTTTGCATGACCTATCATTTTGTAACGGTAGTAAGCAAACCACAATCCTAGCAGATGTAGGAGTTGGTTGATAACATGTGGCCCCTGCAACTGTTATAGCTTATTGCATGCTTAGAGTTTACAATGAGGCTAATTTGACGTGAGTCGGGATGGTAGTGATCATGTGAATGATGGTGGTAACGTGTTGGTGAATTTGACCTAAACAAGGTGAACGATGAGAGGTTGTGTAGGAGTACACAGTGGGTTGTCTCGTTGAACACTGCCTTAATCCTGAGTTCTTGTGTTGTTATCCAAGACTAAGAATACGACCACACATTGGTCTCACTGACCCCTCTCGGCCTAGTACCTCACCCCGGACCTGTCCAAGAGTCGTAAGTAGTTCGCCCTTTAACGATCTCAAGCAGGTGGAACACGGGTAAGTGGTTGGCATAGGTTGTGGGCACGTTGAATCAAGTGATAATGATCGAGTTGAGCTTGATGGCGGTCACACAACGTTTGAGTCCGCATCGGAAAAATCGGCCGGATTCCGATCGTGGTCCCAACTCAATTAGGCGACTCCCTAGGACTAGAGAAGGTGTCGTGAGTGAAGTGTCGTGGCAGCATCCTCGCCGGTACTCACTTGAAGGGTCCATCCCCAGGCGGTAACTTATGAGGCGTGTGTGTAGCAGTACACCCCTGCAGATTTAATGAACTATTCGAATAGCCGTGTCCGCGGTTATGGACTACTTGGAGACCTTTACTTGATCATAGACAACTTGAACAGTTACTCTTAAAACTTGCCAATATAAGTGTGAGTGCTATGGCGTGCTTTCTCATGGGGAAGTCGAGGAAGTAACCATAGTGGTGTATTGATTGGAGACTTGATACTTGGACTCGTGTACGCTCCTTACCTCTTTTTGGTATTCGTAGTACAGGACTAGCCAAGTCAAAGCTGGCACTTCTGCATTGAAACCCCACCTCACTTTTCCTTGATACTTGAGCATGAGTAGTATAGCTCCTATGTAACTCTTGCTGAGTACGACTTTGTACTCACGTTTGCTTATTCTATGTTTTAGAGACGAGACCACTGACCTTGATGGTGGCCTCTACCTCAAGCTCGACGTGGACCAGGTCGTATAGTTCCAAACAGCAGTATGTGCCCTTTGCAGGGTCATTGTATTTTCTTTCAGGATTCTTAAGCCATTTGTTAAACTTGTCTTTACTAAGACATAATTTGCTTCCGTTGATGTTTGATGTAATG
Source organism: Bromus sterilis (assembly GCA_950022295.1). Classification (NCBI taxonomy): domain Eukaryota; kingdom Viridiplantae; phylum Streptophyta; class Magnoliopsida; order Poales; family Poaceae; genus Bromus; species Bromus sterilis. Next base: position 79,004,551 of record OX465596.1, on the reverse strand, counting down.
TTGGATCACAACCATGTGATCTCTGCTTGTAATACAACTACTATGTCTACTCTGTTTAGAAGAAGTTATAAAGACTATGAGTTTGTAGAGTTCATGTTGTGATTACCTGTTGTTTACACTGGACATGTATGTTGCGCGTATGATTATAACATGCATGTCTTAGTGTGGGGTTCGATAGCTTAGTTGATTTCTTGCCAGCGGTATTTTATACACCAAGTGGCCCTTAGATGTGCGCAGCTTGGGGCATCGCGATGCGATTGCTCGTGACTCTATCACGTGGCACACTTTGTTGTATGATTGAGCCCGCCCGAGATCCCGACTAGGTGATCGGGCTGGAGTCTTTTTATGTAAGTGTTATAATTCAATCGAGAATATGGTTGAGGCGACTTGTATATGAGTACGGGATTTCACCACCCATAATCACTTAGACTTGTGAGCGGATGATGTGGACCCATCTCAGTTGATCATCCGGCCGGGATGGGATGCCCCTCACGTTCGATGCTTTCCGAGAGCGTTCTGTGCTTGGCCTTGTCTGTTTAGACAAGTGGGTATGGCTCTCGGCTCTCCATATGATTGTGTTGTAATAGGAATTACATACGCAAACCCTGGGTCCCGACAGACTTGGTATCAGAGCAGTACTGTCTGTAGGATTATCAAACCCTTGGCCGATGTCGAGTCTAGCATTCTATAGTTATATAGTTACTTTCGGTATAAGGGAACAACATAAGACTTCTTTTTCTCCTTGCCGTCATCGATCTGAGTTCTGAGTCACCCTCAACTTGTTCTACGGGAAGATAGGACTAGGCTCATCTATGTCTTTACTAGGACATCTCGCTGATTTCTTTTTTGTAGCTGTAGGAGTGTTGTGGTCTTCCAGAGTCATCATTCCATAGTGCTTCTTCGGAAGTGATGTTTGTTATCTTGTTGATTGTCTCATTTTCCATCCCGGTATAGCCGTTATGCTGTCCGACTGTGACTTCGATGTCGTTGCTTTATAGTCTTGTTGTCTTGCCTTAGAAGTGTATCATAAATCCTATTCTGATTGTTGATTCTTATCACACAGAATGTCAGGTGGAAATCGTTGTGTTAATTTCAGTTTTGGTAATAGAGATGATGAAGATCCTCCACCACCGCCTTCTGCGTAGGAAATCATGATGGAGGCTGAGCAGAATCTTCGTGATCAGACATGCATTCTTGAGCGTATTGAGCAGAACACTTCTCGTCAGCGTAATAGTGTTTTCACCATCCAGGACTTCATTCTCCTCAACCCACCAGTATTCCGATGTTCTTCCGAGCCCCTTGATGCCGATGATTTGCTTCGTTCCCTCGAGCGTAAGCTTGAGACAGCCCATGTTGCTCCCGGTGATTGTGTGCTATTCGCGGCATACTTTCTGGAAGGTGCTGCTCTTCAGTGGTGGGAGAATTTTGTAGCAATGCAGCCTGTAGGTTACGTGGTGACTTGGCAAGAGTTCTGTGATGACTTCCGAGGGTATCATAATTCGGATCAGCTGATGGAGCGCAAGAGAGAAGAATTTTGCAATCTGACCCAAGGAAAGATGTCTGTTCACGAGTATCGGACTGAGTTCACTCGTCTAGCACGTTATGCCCAAGAAGAAGTATCCAACGATGCCAAGAAGCAGGCAAGGTTCCGCAAGGGACTTAGCCCCGTTCTTCGTCATGACCTAAATCTTCACGATTTCGTCAACTTCCAGGATTTAGTCAACAAATCCTTCAAGGCCGAGTATGGAAATGAGTTGTATGAAGAGTCTCGTAAGCGTGATCGTGAGTTTGCACCATCTTCTAGCTCAGGTTCTCAGAAATGTTGTGTATGGATTCCCTTCAGTGACATCAGTCATGCTGTAAGTGCTTCTAGACCATCAACCACCATATATCGTCCACCTCAACCCAATCTTCCTCGGAGTTTTGTTGGACAATCAAGTGCTTATGGTCCTTTCATTCCACGTGGTGTTTGTTTCCAATGTGGACAATCAGGCCACAATGTTCGAGAGTGTCCTCAAAATCATGTAGCCACCACACCTAATCCCAAGCAAGATTTTCGTCGTGGTAAGCCACAACCCAAAACTTCCAAGGTTCACACTCCTGTTAAGGAACATGGGTGGCTGAACCATGTATCTGTGGAGTAATCCCATAAGGCAACCGACGTTGTACTCGGTACCCTGCCTGTCAATTCCACCCCAGCTTCAGTTCTGTTTGACCCAGGAGCGTCTCACTCATTCATATCCCAGGATTTTGCACTATCACATGACATCTCCTTTTCGATGTTATCCACACCCTTAGTTGTGCATGCCCCTGGATCTAAATGGCACACCACCATGGTGAGTCATGAAAATGAAGTCGCCATTGAGGGTCTAGTATTCCTTGCTTCACTTATAGCCCTCAAGTCTTCAGACATTGATGTCTTCCTCGGAATGGATTGGTTATCAAGACAGAATGTTGTCCTTGATTGTAAAGCCAAGTCAGTTAAACTCGCCCATCCTTCAGGCCAGACAATTGACTACACCTCACCAAGCTCTAGAACCCAGCTGCATTCTTTGAATGTGCTTCCCCTTCCTGGCATTGAAGATATTCCGGTGGTTCGTGACTTCCCGGATGACTTTCCAGAAGAGCTGCTAGGCATACCACCTGACAGATCTGTAGAGTTTGTGGTAGATCTTATCCCAGGAACCGCCCCAATATCCAGACGCCCATATAGAATGGCCCCACGTGAGTTAGCTGAGCTTAAAATCCAACTTGAAGCTTCATTGGCAAAAGGCTTCATCCGCCCTAGCTCATTGCCATGGGGTTGCCCCGTTCTGTTCGTAACGAAGAAAGATGGAACAGAAAGGATGTGCGTAGACTATCGCCCGCTAAATCTAGCAACGATAAAGAACAAGTACCCACTTCCTAGGATCAATGATCTTTATGATCAACTTGCTGGATGCTCTGTCTTCTCCAAAATGGATTTGAGATTAGGCTATCATCAAATCAAAATCAGAAACGAGGACATTCCAAAAATGGCTTTCACTACTCGTTATGGTCTTTATGAGTACGCTGTTATGTCCTTCGGTTTAACCAATGCCCCCGCCACATTCTCGCGCTTGATGAATTCGATCTTCATGGAGTACCTAGATAAATTTGTTGTAGTTTATCTTGATGACATTCTCATCTACTCGAAGAACGAAGAAGAGCACGCAGAACATCTTAGGTTGGTATTGATGAAAATTCGAGAGCATCGCCTATATGCCAAATTCTCAAAGTGTGAATTCTGGCTACAAGAAGTGACCTATCTAGGCCACGTGATTTCTGCCAAAGGCATTGTTGTCAATCCCGAGAGAGTTCAGGTCGTCCTTGAGTGGACTCCACCTGAATCGGTTAAGCAAGTTAGGAGTTTTCTTGGCCTAGCAAGCTATTGTCGCCGCTTCGTTGAGAACTTCTCCAAAGTTGCAAAGCCTCTAACTGAACTCCTCAAGAAAGATAAGACATTCCAATGGACTCCCAAGTGCGAGGAAAGCTTTCAAGAGCTAAAAAGAAGATTGACTTCTGCACCCGTACTTGCGCCTCCAGACACCAAAAAGGATTTTGAGATCTATTGTGATGCTTCACGGCAAGGGTTAGGATGCATACTTATGCAAGATCGACATGTGGTAGCTTATGCTTCAGGCCAGTTGTGTCCACATGAAGAGAACTATCCTACCCATGATCTTGAACTCGCTGCTTTAGTTCATGCCCTGACAACTTGGCGACATTACCTCCTTGTTAATCGTTGTGAGATCTATTCCGACCACCAAAGCCTCAAATACATATTCACCCAGCCAGATCTTAATCTCAGGCAAAGATGCTGGATTGAGTTGATAAAATATTATGACTTAGGAATTTCTTACACCCCAGGCAAAGCCAATGTCATGGCTGATGCACTAAGTCATAAGTCGTATTGTAATAACCTCATGTTACAACAGTATCAACCACTTCTCTATGAGGAACTACGAAAGCTGGATCTTGAGATTGTTCCTTTTGGATTCCTTTCCACCTTGGTAGTGAAACCAACTCTTGAGGATCAAATCAAAGCTGCACAGAAACGTGCTCGAGGTATCCGACACATCAAAGAAAACATTGCTAGTGGTAAGGCTAAATGTTTTACCCTAGACAATGAAGGTGTTGTATACTTTGAGAACAGGATAGTAGTACCGAAGAATAAGAACCTTAGACAGCTGATCCTTAAATAAGCCCATGAATCTCCCCTCTCGATTCATCCCGGTGGTACAAAAATGTATCAAGATCTACGCCAGAGATTTTGGTGGACTAGGATGAAGAGAGAAATTGCTCAGTTCATTGCTGAAAGTGATGTTTGTCGTCGCGTTAAGGCAGAACACCAAAGACCTGCTGGTACTCTTAGACCTTTGCCTATCGCCGAGTGGAAATGGGATAAAGTCAGTATGGACTTCATCACTGGCTTTCCAAAAACCCAGAAAGGAAATGATGCCATCTTCGTTGTCATTGATAGACTTTCCAAAGTTGCTCACTTCCTTCCAATTCGCGAGTCCATAACTGCTAGCCAGTTAGCGGACTTGTATGTCTCCCGAATCGTGTCACTTCACGATGTTCCTTTGGAAATCAATTCAGACCGTGGTAGTCTTTTCACTTCTCGATTTTGAGAAAGTTTTCAGAATGCTATGGGAACCCACCTCGCCTTTAGCACCGCTTATCACCCGCAGTCCAGTGGTCAAGTAGAAAGGGTAAATCAAATTCTCGAAGACATGCTTAGAGCTTGTGTTATCTCTTTCGGAAAGAAATGGGAGAATTCTCTTACTTTTGCCGAATTTGCGTATAACAATAGCTTCCAATCTAGTTTGGGCATGGCTCCTTTTGAATTTCTCTATGGACGGAAATGTCGAACACCCCTAAACTGGTCAGAAACCGGTGAAAGACAATTCTTTGGACCGGATATGATTCAGGATCCAGAAGAGCAGGTTCGCATTGTTCGTGAGAAATTGAAAACAGCCCAGTCTTGTCAGAAAAGCTTTTATGATCGTCTTCATAGGGAAGAAAGCTATAATCTGGATGAGAAGGCTTACCTTCGGGTTACTCCTCTGAAGGGTACCCATCACTTCGGTATCAAAGGCAAGTTGGCCCCACGTTACATTGGTCCCAATCACATTCTCGCTAAACATGGAGAAGTTGCCTACCAATTGGAACTACCCCCTCACCTCTGCCAAGTTCATGATGTCTTCCACGTCTCTCAACTTAGGTGTTGCTTCAAGGACCCCATCCGCGAAGTAGACCACAAGATGCTTGATCTCCAAGATAACCTTTCATATCGAGAATACCCTGTTCGTATTCTTGATGAAGCCAAGCGTAGCACTAGACGTCAGAAGATCAGATTCCTCAAAGTGCAGTGGTCACATCATTCAGAGAAAGAAGCCACCTGGGAACTAGAGGATCATCTACGAGCTGAGTACCCCACCCTCTTCCCGACGACTTCTGAATCTCGGGACGAGATTCTTTTGAGTGTGGGCGAGTTGTCAGAACCCTAATTTAGGTTTGTGCTTTTCCAAGCTAGCATTTTTGCATCATGAAAAATTTTGCAAAAGAAAAAGAAATGGGGATGCAAAAAGCCTCAAAATAATTTTAATAAAAGGCCAGACAAAAATCTTTTTCCAAAAATGCTTTGAACTTTTCGAAAAGTCTCATAAATGGGCATGATCACATTTCAAGTGAAGTGGGTCCCACTTCATGCTCTCCGATTTTTATAAAAGTCCAAAAGCCCTTTGGAAATTAAATAAATATTGTATTTGCAATTGAAATTATTTAAATATAATTTCAATAATTCTGTAACTTTATGTGTGGAGTTATATATGTCTCCTAAGCCCACATAAAAGTTTTTGGAATTTTTAAAAATGGTTTGATTTGGACATCAAATCAAAACAAATTACAGAAAAGGAAATAAAAAGAAAAGCAGAAGAAAGGGGACTTACCACTTACCTCAGGCCCACTTGGCTTCTGGCCCAACCCAGCCCAAAGGGGCATCTTCGTCTTCCACCCCGGCCAGGCAAGCAGAGAGTTGCATGCCCTGCATTCCATGGACGGCGCCACCTCCTCCTTCGCCGTGGCAGGGACTCCCCCGTCCCTATCCCCTCGACACCACACCCCCTGGACGCCCTCTCCATTCCCCCCCCTCTCTCTGGTCGCCCCCTTCTTCCTCCTCGCCGAATCCCGCGCAACCCCGAGCCCCAGCCGGAGCACGCCGTCCTAGTCCACGCGGCCAACGGGCCCCTTCCGGCGAGCCAAGCTATCCAGGGAGCTCCTCGAGGTCGACTTCGACGATCTGCAGCTTCAATTCGAGTCGGGAACCAACGGAGGCGACGTCCCCTTCAAGTCTTCACCGCCGGTCACAGCAGCTCCGGCGAACAATTCTTATACGGCCAGATCCTCCCCAACCTCGCCGCACACCAACAAGCTCCGGTGAGCTTTGCGCTTCGACCCCTCCATCCCATTCATCCTCTCGTGATGTGCATCGCCGATTTTATCGAAGACAGGAGCTGGCCGCCGCGGGCCTCGATGTCGCCGTGCTCCAGAGCCTCCCCGTGACACCCCACTGACTCGATGCGGAAGAGCACGAGCTACACGCCCATGCCCTTAGTTCCTCTCCCCATGCACTGGAACGCAATTCCGGCGAAGTTCCGGCGAGTACAGACGTCGCCGGCGATGACCTGGCCATTAGGCCTTAACCCTGCTTCTAATCCTCCCCTCAACCCAATGACATGTGGGCCCTAGTGCCTAATTAAACCAGCCGGTGTAATTTAACAAAGGGATTTAACCCCTAGTCACTGACCAGAGGGCCCCACTGGTCAGTTGGACTAGTCAACCCCCTGACGTCATGCTGACGCAAGCATGACGCAATAAATCCCTTTTCCCGTACAAAAACAATTCCAAAAATTCCAGAAAATATCCAAAACTTTGAATTTGAATAACTTTTAAACCGTAAATCAGATTGAAATGTTTTTATATGAAAATTGATCAGAATAAAATTCTCTATCCAAATATGCAACTTCCAACCATGTTTGAATTGACTATGTTGAAGAACCAGTAGCATTTTGCTATATGGAATATTTGGTATAATTCAATTAAAATGCCAACACCAATTCAACTTGATTCATTGCTATGCAATACTTATCACATGCACATCAGAAGCATAACACACCCATGATCATCATCAAACCATGCCATATTGTTTGAGCATTGTAATTTATCAATTGTGTGCTTTACTTCCAGTGCTTCGGTGATTGCTTCTTCTCGGTAGAGTTGATCTCGGAGACGAGTTCAACCTCACGTCAGAAGTACAGTACCTCGTGATCGTCAGCAAGGCAAGCACCCCCTCTTTGATCATGTCGATAAAATCCCAGTTCCCTCTCATTCTCACTTATGCATGTTTAGGATGTCACCATGATACGTTCTACCGCTAGTTGAACCTATTCCTTTGCATGACCTATCATTTTGTCACAGTAGAAAGCAAACCACAATCCTAGAAGATGTAGGAGTTGGTTGATATCATGTGGCCCCTGCAACTGTTACAGCTTATTACATGCTTAGAGTTTACAATGAGGCTACTTTGATGTGAGTCGGGATGGTAGTGATCATGTGAATGATGGTGGTAACGTGTTGGTGAATTTGACCTAAACAAGGTGAACGATGAGAGGCTGTGTAGGAGTACACAGTGGGTTGTCTCATTGAACACTGCCTTAAGCCCGAGTTCTTGTGTTGTTATCCAAGACTAAGAGTACGACCACACATTGGGCTCACTGACCCCTCTCGGCCTAGTACCTCACCCCGGACCTGTCCAGGAGTCACAAGTAGTTCGCCCTTTAACGATCTCAAAGCAGGTGGAACCAAGGTAAGTGGTTGGCGTAGGTTGTGGGCACGTTGAATCAAGTGATCATGATCGAGTTGAGCTTGCTGGCGGTCACACAACATTTGAGTCCGCATCGGAAAAATCGGCCGGATTCCGATCGTGGTCCCAACTCAAATAGGCGACTCCCTAGGACTAGAGATGGTGCCGTGAGTGAAGTGTCGTACCAGCATCCTCGCCGGTACTCACTTGAAGGGTCCATCCCCAGGCGGTAACTGATGAGGCGTGTGTGTAGCAGTACACCCCTGCAGGGTTAATGAACTATTCGAATAGCCGTGTCCGCGGTTATGGACTACTTGGAGACCTTTACTTGATCATAGACAACTTGAACAGTTACTCTTAAAACATGCCAAGATAAGTGTGAGTGCTATGGCGTGCTTTCTCGTGGGGAAGTCGAGGAAGTAACCATAGTGGTGTATTGATTGGAGACTTGATACTTGGACTCGTGTACGCTCCTTACCTCTTTCTGGTATTCGTAGTACAGGACTAGCCAAGTCAAAGCTGGCACTTCTGCATTGAAACCCCACCTCCCTTTGCCTTGATACTTGAGCATGAGTAGTATAGCTCCTATGTAAGTCTTGCTGAGTACGACTTTGTACTCACGTTTGCTTATTCTATGTTTTAGAGACAAGACCACTGACCCTAATGGTGGTCTCTACCTCGAGCTCGACGTGGACCAGGTCGTATAGTTCCAGACAGTAGCCTGTGCCCTTTGGAGGGTTGTTGTATTTTCTTTCAGGCTTCTTAAGCCATTTGTTAAACTTGTCTTTACTAAGACATAATTTGCTGCCGTTGATGTTTGATGTAATGTTGGATCACAACCATGTGATCTCTGCTTGTAATACAACTACTATGACTGCTCTGTTTAGCAGAAGTTATAAAGACTATGAGTTCGTAGAGTTCATGTTGTGATTACCTGTTGTTTACACTGGACATGTATGCTGCGTGTATGATTATAACATGCATGTCTTAGTGTGGGGTTCGATAGCTTAGTTGAGTTCTTGCCGGTGGTCTTTTATACACCAAGTGGCCCTTAGATGTGCGCAGCTTGGGGCATCGCGATGCGATTGTTCGTGACTTTGTCACGTGGCACACTTTGTTGTATGATTGAGCCCGCCCGAGATCCCGACTAGGTGATCGGGCTGGAGTCTATTTATGTAAGTGTTATAATTCAATCGAGAATATGGTTGAGGCGACTTGTCTATGAGTATGGGATTTCACCACCAATAATCACTTAGACTTGTGAGCGGACGATGAGGACCCATCTACGTTGATCATCCGGCCTGGATGGGATGCCCCTCACGTTTGATTATTTCCGAGAGCGTTCTGTGCTTGGCCTTGTCTGCTTAGACAAGTGGGTACGGCTCTCGGCTCTCCATATGATTGTGTTGTAACAGGAATTACATACGCAAACCCCGGGTCCCGACATTGATCCACCCACCAATACTTATCAACACAATACATATTACTTGGCGGAGTATGGTGAAAGTAACTTGACTATCTCTCCCGTGTGTTCTCGAGAACGCTTTAGCATTTATAAGTTTAGTTCCTAGGCTTATACTTGTGAAAGGATTGGGACACTTTCTACTCCTAAGTTACCCTGTTTACTTTGCTTGTCTTTTACTTTTCTGTTGCTTAAACCAAAAACCCCTAAATATTTACCTTTGAGTGTGTGCAACCTTTCCTTATCCAGTGTCACTTATCAACACCTTCTACTCCTCGTGGGATCGACATCCTTGTTTATCGAAAAGCTACAATTGATCCCCTAGACTTGTGGGTTATCAAGAATAGTTTTTTGGCGCGGTTAACAGGGGAGGCAACCCAACTAAACCTATTAACTTCTCCGCCATCACACATCCACCTTCTCATGACTTGATCTTCATGTCATACATGTTCCTGCTACACTGGCAGAGGCATACATTTTCATACATCATGATAGCTACATCTTCTTTATGTTGAGTACCTTGTAAAGTGTGAAAGATCTTCTATATCTTCTTGTAAAATGGAGTGTTGACCTTATGTGAGGAAAAGATCCCAAAGTGGACAAAATTAAAAGATCCCAAAGAGTACAAATGAGAGTTAAATAGAAAGATCCACACTCGTACTTCCTCTATATCTTGTACTCCATATAGATGATCATTATGCATATAGCTATGTGGGGACCTTCACACTATAGAACTTGGCTTGCATATTTCAAGGATGAGCCTCCTCAAATGAGCTCTAGGTCTTCATGAGCGAGCAAGTTGGATGCACCCCCACTAGTTCCATTGCATAGCTTTTCTTAGCACATATGTGCATCCGTTGCATGGCAATCCCTACTCCTCACATCGTATCTATCATTTGGCCTTCTCTCGCCTACGATTTTCCTCATTGATGTGAGCCTTTCACACCCTATTTTTCCTTCCTCCTCCAACATATTTCTCTCTTTGCCATCCTAAGTGTCAACTCTCGTGCTTACGCTCATCCATTGCATGAGTGCTCAAAATATCGAAAAGGAGTGGATCAAGTTGACTTGTACCTGGCTAGTGGTCTGGGGAGGAGTCAAGATAAGATTCCAAAGAATACCAAGTGTGAAACTTTAGTATATTGAGTTCTCAACAATTATATTTTTTATCTCGTATTCCCATCTCCCACTTCTTGCACGCAAACAGTGTCTAGAGGCATTCGAGTCACGGACAACAAGAGCTCTTGCACCTAAATGTTCTCATTTTGCTTGTTTCAATGCTCATATAGACTCTTGCCTGTTATGACTTGAATTGAATTACATATCTTGATTGTTTTACTTTCAAAGTTCTTATATGGCTGCTAGCATGTCACCATACAAATTATGCTTGTTATCATTTACCGACTCCAGGACGAGCAGGAATTAAGCTTGGGGATGTTGATATGTCCCAACGTATCTATAACTTCTGCTTGCTACAAGCATGTTTTGTGTGATATTGCTATGATCTAGATATACTTTCATACACTTTTGATCATATTTGTACTAACCTATTAACTCAGTGCACCCAAGTGCGAATTTCTATTTTCTGCTGTTTTTCTATTTCAGGATTCCCCCATATTAAAAGTGCTCAAAAAATTTGGGAAAATCAAATAAAATATCAGCGCAACTGAAGCTTCCAGAGTCCCAAAGGGGGCCCAGAGGGGACCCACCTGGTGCCCATGCGGGCAGGTGGCGCGGCCCAGGGTGGGGCCGCGCCGGGAGGCTTCCTGGACTCCTGGCTGCCCACCTTCACCTATATTTACCTCTCGTCCCGAAACCCTCGAGGACAGAACCCTTTTTTGCGATCTTGCCTCTGTTCTGCCGCCGCCGTGCTTCCAAGATCGGGAGAACCAACAGACCTCTTCCCGTCACCCTGCCGAAGGGAGGATTGACCTCCGGGAGCTTCTCCTCCACCATGGACGCTTCCCGGATGATCCCTGAGTAGTCTACCTTAGACCATGGGTCCATGATCAGTAGCTATGTGATGTTCTCCTCCCCTCTTTGTTCTTCATGGATTAGACCTCGTGAGCTTCCCTACATGATCGAGGCACCTATGTAATCTTCCTGCTGTTGCTAGCTGGGATCCGATGGATTATGAGACTATGTTCAGATTGTGTTTGAGTAATATATTTGATTCTCCTCTTTTATATTTATGTTCTTGAGTAATTCTTGCATGTTCTCCGTTGTTGTTTATTGCTTTGGCAAAGTAGTAGGTAGTGACTCCAAGAGGGAGAGTTATGCATGATTGTGGGTTCATGCCCCCTGATGACTAGCTTGAGTGACAGAAACATGAGTCTAGGGGATGTGTTGTTGCCACAAGGGAGAAAACAATGGTGCTTGTACTTGAGGGTGCAAGGATTGTTTACTTTACGCAAAGTTCTTTAATGCAGTTGTCTGTTGCTTTGAGTTTACACTTTGGGTGGGATTCACAACTTAATACCAGCGAGATGTTCTGGATAGATATCTCAAGGTGGATGATTAGTAGGTAGATGCAGATGGATTTCGGTCCACTTGTCTTGGCGTACCACCCATGCTTTTGAGCCTCTGCCTTTCTTTATAGCATAGTTAGCATTGGTTTGCGCACATAATCCTGTCAATTGCCCAGCTGTAATTTGTTTACCTCGCATGGCTATTTTTTCGTCTTTTGGGAGAGAGACATCACTAGTGAACATCATAGGACCCCGGTCCATATTTCCAATACTGTTTACACCCGCTATTTATTTTCTGCTCTATTTACTTTTCCGTTGCTATCAATATCATTATTATCCCTAGTGTTTGATCCTTTGTAAACAACAAGACCGGAGGAATTGACAACTCATCTGTACTCGTTGGGAGCAAAGTTATTTGCTGTGTGTGCAGGTCCAGGTGAAGTTAGCAACCTCGGTTGAGAATGGCGCCATTTTTCACTTTGCCACCTACTTTTCGATATTGGAGTCCTACTGGTTCGATACTCAACCTTAGCATCTTCGTTAAGGGAAATTCCCGCTATCTACATCTCAACCTTCCACTTTGGGTAACCAAAGAGGGGGCAAGAAATCGTACCATCAAAAGAAATTTCTGGCGCCGTTGCCGGGGACTCCACTCTTCAAGATAGGGGAGTTGCACACTATCTTTTATCTTTGCTTTTTAGTCTTGTTAGTTTACCTTTCAGTTTTTGCTTTAGTGTCTTTTATCAAAAATCAAAAAAATAGTAATCTTGCTTGCTGCTGGTATGGGTTCCTCCGAGAACACCAAGTTATGTGACTTCACTAGTCATAAAAACAGTGATTTTCTCTGCACTCCTATTGCTACACCTTCCACTTCAGCACCTTCTTATGACATTAAACTTGCTTTGCTGAACCTTGTTATGAAAGATCAATTCTCCGGTGCTGGAGATGATGCTGCTTTGCACTTAAATAATTTTATTGAGCTCTGTGATATGCAAAAGTACAAAGAAGTAGATGGTGATATTGTTAAGCTTAAGCTTTTTCCTTTCTCCTTGAGAGGAGGAGCTAAAATCTGGTTTCAATCCTTGCCTAGGAATAGCATAGATTATTGGGATAAGTGCAAGGATGCTTTTATTGGGCAGTACTACCCCCCTGCTAAGATTATCCAATTGAGGAGTAATATTATGAATTTTAAGCAATTGGATAATGAACACGTTGCCCAAACATGGGAACACATGAAATCTCTTGTTAAGAATTGCCCTACGCATGGTTTGACTACTTGGATGGTTATCCAAACTTTTTATGCAGGCCTGACCTTTACCTCGCGGAACTTGCTAGATTCGGTCGCGGGAGGAACTTTTATGTCAACAACGCTTGGTGCTTCCACAAAACTACTCGATGAGACGATGACCAACTATTCCCAATGGCACACCGAAAGAGATCCAACAGGTAGGAAGGTAAACTCTATCGAGGAGATATCCTCCCTAAATGAAAAAGTTGACTTGATTATGTCTCTACTTACCAAGAAATCTCCTATTGATCCTCATGATGTTACTTTAAATTCTTTGATTCCTCAAGATAAAGTAGACGTGAACTTTATCTCTAGAAACAAATTCAATAACAATGCTTATAGGAGTAATTTCGGTAGCAATCCTAGACCGTTCCCCTCCAATAACTATGGGAACAACAACACTTATCCTAGCACCAAGAACTCCACTTCTGAATTAGAGAGTATGCTTAAAGACTTCATCACTACCCAAAAATCCTTCAACAAGAGTGTAGAGGAAAAGCTAGACAAATTAGATAATCTCTCATCGAAGGTAGACAATTTAGCCCATGAAGTAGAACTTCTTAAAATTAGAACTTCTCCTCTTGAGGAGAGGAAGGTCCCTCCTATGAACGCTATTCAAGTGCAAATTAATGAAAACATTAGGATGATGGCTAAACTTAAAGACAGATGGGCTAGAGAAAAGGAGGAAGAAGATAGAATTAAGAGCCTTCCTACACACCATACCAATTCTACTATCCAATTTGTTAAGGATATCCAAACTCTTAGCACCCAATGCACCCCTAGTCCAATAGGACCTATTAATGGTGATGCTATTACCTCAACCGTAGAAGAAGAAACTCCGATGACTATAGAAGCTACCAAAAAAGTGAGCCTAAAGGACACCACTACCACTTTACTTGATAGTAGTGACCTTGATTTTGATAATTGCACCCTTTCTGAAGTTATTCGTTTCCTTCACAAGATATCTAGAGACCCCCACACTAGCACACTTAATCTTGCCTTCACGGAGCATATCACTAATGCTCTCATTAAAGCTAGGGAGGAGAAGCTTAGGGTAGAAGCCTCCATACCTAGAAAGCTAGAAGATGGTTGGCATCCTATGATTAAAATTTAAGTTGAATAACTTTTCTTGCTATGCTTTATGTGATGTTGGAGCTAGTACCTCCGTTATGCCCAAAAGAATGTATGATATATTTGAATTGAAACCTTTTGATCCTTGTTATTTTGGTGTTCGTCTTGTCGATTCTTCCGTAAAGAAACCTTTGGGGAAGATCGATGATGTTCTTATCATTGTCAATGACAATTTTGTTCACGTTGATTTTACTATTATGGACATTGAATGTGAACCTTCTTGTCCAATTATTATGGGACGTCCTTTTCTTCGCATCGTGGGTGCTGTAATTGATATGAAAGAAGGGATTATAAAATTCCAATTCAATCTCAAGAAAGGGATGGAACACTTCCCTAGAAAGAAGATTACATTACCTTTTGAGTCCGTCACACGGGCTAGTTATTTTCTTGAAAAGACTTGATCTATTTGCATTAAGCCTAGCTAATGGCTTTAAAGGAGCGCTTTCGGGAGGCAGCCCGCAACGAATTTAGGATTTCCTTTTTGTTTTTCTTCTGTTTTTAGTGGTCTTGATGATTGTTAATACTTTAGCAACATCATTGTATCTTTACTTTTCAAGCTTTGTGTCAATTATAGCCTCATATGACAAGGGAAGTGAAAGTTGTGACATGTTGTCCTGAAAAAAGATTCTGTCCTCGTGACGGGAAAAATCACAGAAAAATCGCAGTTCATCTTTTTGAGCTGAAATTTTTACACAGCGTGCTCTATACAATTACGGAACTTTCGTATGTTCTGAGTTTTTTGATTTGAGTTGCAGAAGTATCCCTAAAAATTCTTTACCTCCTGTTGGTCTGTTTTTCACAGTTTCTGTCATGTTTTGCGTTTTCTTCAGTTTGCAAACCTTAAGCTTCTTTTTCTTTGCAAAAACTTTTTGGCAATCTTGAGAAATAGTAGCTCTTCAAGAATATCCTTATTTCCAGTAGAGGAAAAATTATTTTATTATGGGTACTAACACTACTAGAAAAAAGGTCTTTAATGGCGCACTGTGTTTTGACATCAATGGCGCACTTTGGGTGCGCCATTACTAGCACGCCATTAGTAAGTTATAGTAATGGCGCACATTAAGTGTGCCATTACTATCTTGTATGCTAATGGCGCACCAGAAGTGCGCCATTACTATGGCCTGAAATGCGCCACTGGTGTTACTGGTCACACCACATGTGTGTCTTCTGCTCTGGGTTACTAATGGCGCACTTTGAGGAAGTGCGCAATTAGTGTGTTTCTCCACATGCGCTACTGAAGCACACTATGTGCGCCATTAATATGAATATCAGATTTTTTTTCTTTTGCTTTTCTGTATTTGCACAAATATAAACACCAGATTTATAAACAACACAGATATAAACAGCAGATTTATAAACAGCACAGTAGAAGATTAATCTCCGACTACAAATCATCATATTAGTCTCCAAATTCAAAATACCGAACAAAGTTAGAACATTACAAGTCTCGAGTAGCGAGTTTGATCACATTACAAGTCGATATATCTAAACTACCATGACATTGAAGAAGAGGGTGGCGGTCACGATGAGCATCATCGTGACCAAAGTGATCTTCATCCGGTTCCTCCTCCGCTCCCTCCTCTCCCCCGCTGGATAGCGCGTGTATCTAGCTTCCGCCTCCTCCCTTGTGGGGTACCCTTTGTAATTGTTACCATTAAAACGGTGAACCTATCTCCGACAATCCTCCCAGTCGTCGTAGACTCCGGGAATCCTACCAATGTACACGACATACAACGGCATCTGCTTTATGCACTGGACAAACAAAACATTAAGAGAAACTTACAGATAATATTTAAGAAGTGCATACGTATACAACAAAATTAAGGACCAAAGGAAGAGAAAAGAAACACACATTAATAGCACACGGTTCATGGTCCTAGTAATAAATAGCATCGATTACATATAAGTTGAATGATGACTGTTTAAACTAAGGAGACATATGTACAGACAAGTTCATAAAAGTTTATACAACACACACGAGCTCTCGTCGATAGTCCAGAACTACATAGCTAGGCGCATGGGCATCAAGACTTTTGACTCCGCTCACGGGCCGGAGCGTGGGTGAAGCCGCCGTCTTTCGTGATGGTCATGAATCAGCGATCGCCGTCAGCCTGCAATCTTAGCATTGTATCTATTTCACGGTTGGACAGTTGATTGTTGAGGTAGAACTCCCCCGTGTTACGAAGGACATCTTCAGAGATGATTCCTGCCAACTCCAACTGGATGCGAAAGAATTCTTGTCTGAGGTCGGCGTCTTGGGTTACCGACAAGCGTTCGGCCCAGTGCTTTTGATGAGCTGGGAGCGTAAGCTGCTGCTGGTCCCGTACGAACGCCCGCATGTGATGGATGGCGTAGTAGGCATCCTTCTGACCGCCGGGCGGCTGCTTGACGCAGGAGAACTTTTTTACGTGAGTGAACACATGCACGTCGTACCTAACAACTTCCTTCTTGAAGGTGACTCCAGATTTGGAGTAGCGCGAGAGAGCCTCATCGAGAACTTTCTTGATATTTGTGTAGTCTTTGTTCGACTCACGGTCCGGATCCAAATACGTGGCCATGGACCATTTCGGGTTTAGAGCGATTAGTGTGCACTTTGTTTCATCACTGCACACAACACGGAGGTTATGAGGAAAAGAACGACCGAAATCTAAGCAAAACCTAATGTACGTTACGGTGACATGAGGGGATGACTTACTCGGGAAAGTAAGGTAGGAGGAAGTTTTCCTTATCCTTGTTCGCCAGAATGACGCCTTCGAGGTAATCATTAGCGAGTCGCCGGTCCCCGGGGCTGGTCAAGAGCTTGGCACGCATGTAGAAGGGGTCGACTATAATGATGTCCGGGGTCTTGTCTCTAATGATCCGCATCTCCATACTGAGCGCAAATAGCCGAACGAATGTGTAGTGCAGCGGAAAAAGGTGAAACATAGCGAAGATGTCATCAAACCGCAGGAAGATCACAGGTCCGATGTCGCAAGAAACAAAGCCCTTTCCCTCTGGCACCTTGGCGGTGAAAACCGGGTATGCCACATCATTCTCTATGAGACGCCGCGTCTCTGTATTCAGAACAATGTCATGTAGACTCTTCATAGCACCGGTTGCAGCATCGAGCATTACAGCAGATAGCATCGGCCTACCCGCCACATGCACCCTCGACATGATTCCGTCGGGTCTTGGTGGCCTGTCTTGAGCACGGATCGTCGGTGCCGGCTGGCTCGCAGTAGTGGGACCCTTCCTCCTTCTTGTCTGTCCCTTCTTCTTCGGCTTCTCATGTAATGGGACCTTTACCTTCTCGGAGACCTCCTTCCTGAGTTTGTTGGGGCTGATAACATTTCGCGCCTCGGCCATCTCAGCCTCGGTGAAGGCGGCAGCTGGAGGCGTCTCCTAAGAACTGAATAGTCGACGCTTATTATTGGAATTCATCTCCGCGCTACGAGATGGGTGGGAGGATTCTTTTGCACCAAGGTTTGGTTCTTGAGAAGCAGGCGGGAAACGTTCGTCCATGTCGCACCCACCGTGTTCCTCGCAGAAGTCATCGACACGGGCAAGTAGTGTGTTGGTGTTGGTGTTGGTGTTGCTCCGATCTTGTGCCACATCGATGTCCTTGGGGTGGTGGCCCGGATCAGCCGACGGCGTTGCAGCGGTCTTGGCATGGCTTGGCGCCGGCACGACTGGCGGTGGGGTGGAGTAGTTCCCCACCCCCAAACGAATCTGGCTCTTCGGCCAAAGCATGCTCCAGTTCAAGCAGCCGTGGAGGTCCATCACATCTTCGTCCTCGACTCCAGGGGGTCGATAGGGAGGTAACAATTCGCCGTAGCCATC
This sequence comes from Bromus sterilis, assembly GCA_950022295.1. Classification (NCBI taxonomy): domain Eukaryota; kingdom Viridiplantae; phylum Streptophyta; class Magnoliopsida; order Poales; family Poaceae; genus Bromus; species Bromus sterilis. The sequence continues at coordinate 78,986,498 of OX465596.1, read as the reverse complement.
CAGCACCCGAATCAGTTGAACCTTATACACGTTGGCTAGCATCGGATTACCATGGAACACGCGGATGCCCGGTTGAACGATTCTGCCCGCGGCAACATCGACCAACTCCTCGTCCACGAAGTGTAGGAGAGTGCATGGAACGTTGACGGTGCTCTGCAAAAACATGCAGGGCGTCAAGGATGCCCAGTCAAAGGCAAAAGGAGATGAAGTCATCGGCCGAGGCTTAGTTACCATGATGGCGTCGAGCTCGGCTAATATCGATGGACCGCCAACGGCGGGCGGGCATGTGACGGAGGGGGCGCTTGCTCCTGAGGTGTCGGGCGTTGGTGTTTTACGCTCCAATACTTGCGCCGCCGCCGGGGTCACAAACGCATCCGCCGTCGGGGACACCGTCGCGTCCGCAGCCGGGGGCACCGTCCTGGCCGCCGCCGGGGTCACAAACGCATCCACCGCCGGGGACACCAACGGGGCCGCCGCCGCTGTCGTCGCGTTGTGAGAGTTGCTGCCCATGAAGCTGGGAATCGGGGGCAACCCCTCTTGACCACTCGCAAGCCAGTCTCGCATGAACAAAAACAAGGAAGGCATCATGTTGTTGAGCGCATGTCCAACTTGTTCTTCCACAATGCGTGGAATATGCTCCATTTTTTCCTGGAGTTGTTCCTCCGAGCCGCTAGTGCTTTTCTCCTTTCGCCTAGTGCTATAGTAGTTCGACCATTTTGTGGAACAGCCTTTGCCGGACACACGACCAGCTGACGACGGCTTACTAAGCTTATCCTTTTTCTTGAGTGTGTTGATCGCCCTATTAAAAGAGTTGTCCCAAGGGGCGATAGGCGGGGACTCCGCGCTACTGCCTTTAGTTTCCTGCATAAGGAACGCGGGGACCATTCCGAAATTTGGCTTCGCTAATTTGAAAATTCAACCTTATGGAGCTAATTTAACAGGGGGAGGTATTCTTTACCAGAAGACGCTCAAGCTCCTCCACCTTCGGATCCGTCGTCAACTCCCCTGTTACCGGGTTCCTCTTGTACCAGGCCCTGACATAGTTATCTGTAGACGTATCTCTGTATTTTTTGAAGAGGGGCGGTAGGCCTTGCGCGGCACGCTCCGCATCCTCCTTGTCCCATTTCGGTTTCGCCACTCTGTAACCGCCGGGACCGAGTCTGTGAACCCCTAAGTTCAATTCCCGCATACTTTTCCCCCACTGACTTGATTCACTGGTTGAGGTGTCCTCGCACTTGAGCTTGAACTCCGCGTAGTCAGATTCACTGATCGAAGGATTTGACTCCTTGATCTTATCGTAACTAACACCTTTACTAATCATTTTCTTCACCGTGCTTCTCCAAGTAGCCAGGGATGTGCTCATCTTCGTGAGGGCGGCACTGTTCACTTTATTCCCGTGGAGTCGTGTGTTTGCGAATTGAGCGGGGAACTTGTATCAGTTGTACAGCTTCGTGAAGAGGAGGTTGCGCAAATTCGCTCGGTCAGGATGCCTTAGGTTGTCGGTGTTGATCGAGACGGTGCCCCGGAGAATGCACCCGAGTTGTCCGGCGTACCCACCGACTAATTCTTTAGGCGCCGCTGGAAGCCCATTTTGTCAACTTCGGTAAATTCCTCCTTGACGGTGCCTAGCTTTCTCGGGCGCCTCTCCTTTTTTTTGCCTCTTCGGTTGGCTTCCATCTGTGGGTTGGCTGCCATCATCAGTGGCGGGATCGGCCTCCGCGGCACCACAATCATCCCCGCTAGAGGTTGTGTACTCGGGATCGGTAGAGTCATCCCCGATGCCCTCGTAACGGGGTTGAGGTTGTGGATCATCGTCTATGCTCATCTCCCAATATTGCTTCTGGTGGTGCGAACCGGAGGCCTCATCGTTGTCGGCCATCTACAACCACTACATAGGATAAGAAAAAATGCTACTAGAGTGATTGGATGATATCAGGGTAGCTAGTATAGATAGGATAAGAAAAAAGTTCTTGATTTTTCTATTATGATGTGTGTAGCTTTCATCCTGCCAGTGATCAAATCTGCAAGTGCCTAACACTATATGCTACTGTGGAGATTGTTGAGCTATGTAGTTGGACAATTACATGCAAAAGCACCTTCTAGGTCAAGAAAATTAACAAAGGTCATGCACGAATTCACGGAAAAATTCGGCATGACCTTTGCTAATTTTCTTGAGCTAGGACCCCATTCTCAACCGAAACGGAAATTAATCTACATTTCGGGAGAATGGGGTCATTATTTGTACCAGCACAAAAAAGGCCTACATATAGGCACAACAAGCATACATATAGGCACAACCAGGTGCACAAAGCATACATAAAAGGTCCTCCAAAATGCTTTAATACTACTCATGGAGTATGTGAGAAACTCATGAACTAATCACCATGCAATGAAAATGATAAAATTGAATTGAATTATTTGACAGTAACAAAAAAGCACATAGATAAATGATATAGCTGAATTGGATCATGGTACAATAATGCAGGCAGGCAGGCAACATGTTCTGGGTATCCCAGCATGCACATAGATAAATGATATAGTTCAGACTCACACACACACTCATAACATGTCTTGGCTATCCCGGCAGGCAGGAGGGCAGCACCTCCCCTATTTAAAACTAACTAATGCATGCAGATGCAACCACCAATACCATCGTCAAATTGTCTGTTTGTTGTCTATTACTGCTACTAATAGTATAGTTGTGATTAAAAAAACAAGTGAGCATGATCATCATCATGTTCCTGAGGCATCTCCCAAGGTGGCAGAAGCAACTAGTGGAAGAGATGGCTGGTTACCAATGATATGATAGAATAATACTAATAATAAAGCCCATTGTGCACTGTAGTCTGTGGGTGGTACTAGCACTGCAGTTCACTCCATTTGGAGAATCAAACTGACCCAACTTCCATTGCTATTATTAAAAATATTTCAGAAAAGTAGAAGCTTGTATCTGACATGATGTTATGCTTGACATAACTGTTGTTGATATAGTTCAGAAAAGATGATAACACACAAAGATTTATGTGAAACATGAAAGCAAAGTTGAGAAGCATGATCCTCGGTCCCCAGTTCGAACGAAGCATAGCAGAGTAAGCGCAGCTAGAATGAAATGGTCACAAAATATACGCTTCACTCTACATGCTCAGTTTCAGGTTAGAAAAACAAAAAAGAGTACACCGGTGCTTATTCTTCCAATTAACTTAGATTGGTTGCACTTGTTCATACACAAATCAGAATTTGTATTTGTTCAGAACAATGAGCAGGGTATTAATTTATTCAGTACAGTTTAGTAAGATCAGCTAGAACAAAATGGTTCTCTCTAGATGCTCTTGTTCAGGCCATAAAAAGCAGAATATGTTATGCTGCAGTTCAGTTGCAAGCTTGCACGTGACCCAGATCAAACACACACAACTAGCTACATTGTTGTTACTGAATTAAACTTCCTGTAACTGCCTAAACTGGTTTTGCTTAGCCAGGACAAATGAACAAGCATACAAATTTTCCATGGCCAGTAATCCTTCACTTGCATTACCACTGAACTAAACTGATCAAGTTGATAGGTAGAAAAATATTCACCAACAGTTCCTTAAGCACACAAATGTCATGTAATTAATGCTACAAGTTTCAGTTTCCATCTACTGCACACATATGCTATGTAAGTTGTACAGGCCACCGTACATTTCCCCCCGAGAACAACTCACAACTACATGTTTATTGGACAGATCAAACAATTCAAAGGCTGAAGAATAAGATACACTGATAAAGCTGCTCATGTCTCAAGGAGGCCACTGTACTCAAACCATATACACATAATTTGGCATTGCAACACAAATTTATAATTTCTGCCACCAAATTGTACAACATTAGAAGATGCACCTCTCTCATTGGACATAAACGATCCATTAATTGCTTATTGACATGGACATGAGAAGGTGAGAGAGTGAATGAGAGAGAGGGGAGGCAAACCTTCGATGGTGCCAAGGAAGCGGCTGCAGTTGGTGTCCTGGGCGATGAGGCTGAGAAGGATGCCGACGAGCACGGTGCAGTCGGCGTTGACGTCGTCGACGGAGAGCTCGATGGCGAGCCGCGCGGCGCGGCCAATGACAGAGTCGTAGGTGAAGATCGCGACCACGGACGGAGGGGATGCACGTCGAAGGGGGATCGCTGGAGGGGGGCACCGGAGTGCGGGGCGCACGGTTGCTGGAGGGGGTCACCGGAGGGGGCACCGAGGCGCGGGGGCGCGCGGTCGCTGGAGGGGGTCACCGGGGCGTGGGGGCGCGGGGTCGCCGGAGTGAGAGGAGTGAGAGATGGGATCGAGAGAGAGTGAGATCTGGAGTGAGATGGGATCGAGATAACCCTAACTACTTGGCATAGCAATGGCGCACCTTCTGGAAGTGCACCATTAGCATAGGCATAGCAATGGCGCACTTTCCATAGGTGCGCCATTAACACTTTTAATATTTTGTTATTTCTAATCATAACTATAATTCTGTGTTTTATAATTATAGTTATGTGTTTTATAAACCTTATCATAAACATCCAAACACTTTAAAATAATGGTAGTCCCATCTTTTTTGCACTTTAAAAAAATTTATATCAACCTTATAATAAACATCCAAACACTTTAAAATAACCATATGGCATATCCATCTCTAAAATAATATAATATTCAAAAATCTCCAAAAACATAGGCATCCCCTTTTTTGCACTTTTTAAAAATATATAGTAATAATGACATATCAATATCTTCATAGAAAAATGATACAAAATTCCCACATACACACACACACACACGGGGCAGACACGTTGTGATTGGATCTTATTAGCTATCATCTTTTCACGATCTTTTTGCCATTCTTTTTCACATTTTCATAATTTATCCCTGGAACCCCTTGATTTCTTCTCTTGAACGGGTGACCGCATTTAAGTAGGGTGGTCCTGCTTCTTCTTTTTTTGTATGCTACTACATCATCGTCGTCGTCATCTTCAATCTTCGGGTCGCCGTACTTGTCGAAGTCTTGCTCATTGGCGGCTCCATCCATTCCGATGATGTGCCTTTTGCCTCTCCTCACGACAACACGGCTGGGCTTTGACGGGTCGGTAATGAAGAAGCATTGGTCCACTTGGCTAGCCAGTACCCATGGCTCATTTTGCGCGGTGACGTTTGCGCCCGCGGTCTTGGATTTGGCTTTGGGTATAACCATGGTGGTGAAATACCGTCTTTCTTTTACGATGCTCTTGGACCACCTGACGCGGAACATCGGCACCTTCTCTCCAGCGTATCTGAGCTCCCAGATTTCCTCGATCCTTCCGTAGTATCTTTTCTTGACGTTACCGGTGTAGGCTTCCATTGTTACCCCGGTGTTCTGATAATCGCTCTTCATGTCCTTGTCCTCGGTGTAGAATGTGTAGCCGTTGATATCGTACGCTTGATATGTCATCAGGTTGTGCTTGGCGCCCTATGACAAGGCGAATACGAGTTTTTCTTCCTCGGAAGAGTCCTCATGTAAAGGGTACGATAGAATCTTGTCCTTGAACCAACGCGTGAAGCATGAGTTGTGCTCTTTGAGTACATCTCCGTCCGTCCACTGTTGGCCTCAGTCATTGTACGTCTTCTCAATTGATGTTTTGTGCTCTACCACCCAAAGATCGACCAAGTCAATGTGTTGCAGCGCGACTAGGTTTGCTCTTTCAAAGTCGGCGAGTCGATCCTGGAAGTCGACATGCATTTCGCAGCGACCCTCGCGGTGACCACATCCAGCGAGCCTGCCGAGGTGCCTGTTGACGGGTAGACCAACTGGGTTATCGATGCCTAGATAATTCGTGCAAAAGGAGATGCACTCTTCGGTCAGAGAGCCTTGGGTTATGCTTCCATCTGGATGTGCTCTGTTGCGAACGTATCCTTTGATCACACCATTCATCCTTTCGAACGGCATCATGTTGTGCTGGAACGTCGGCCCGAGTTGGATGATATCATCCACGATATGGACGAGGAGATGCACCATGACATCGAAGAATGCAGGAGGGAAGTATATCTCGAGCTCGCATAATATCACCACGATCTCTTCTTGTAGCCTTCTTAGTTTCCTCATGCCAACCGACTTCCGAGAGATGACATCGAAAAAGTTGCATAGGCCAAATAGCGTTTCACGGACGTGGTCGTCCATGATCCTGCGCATTGCAACCGGAAGTAGCTGCGTCATCAGCACGTGACATTCGTGAGACTTCATCCCGCTGAACCTCTGCTTCGCTGAGTCTAGGTATCTGCTGATCTTCCCAGCGAAATCGTAAGGAAGTTTTATTCCTAGGAGGCAGTTGATAAACTGCTGGATCTCCTTCTGACTTATAGTGAAGCCCGCGGGGGGGCAGTAATAATGTTCGCTCTGCTTCTTGGCCTTTTTGCCTTTCCGACGACTTTCTGTGTCCTCCGGTGGCTCATCATCATCATCATCATCGTCATCGTCATCATCATCATCATCATTAGGGCGGTTTGCGTGAAGCTCCTCCCTGATGCCCATTGATAGCAAGTCTGCCCTTGCTTTCGGCCCATCTTTGGTCTTTTCTGGCATGTTGAGCAGAGTAGCAAGCAGACTCTCGCACATATTCTTCGTGGCATGCATGACATCAAGGCTGTTTGGCACACCGAGGATGTTCCAGTACGGCAAGTCCCAAAAAACAGACCTTGTTTTCCAGACCTTCAACAGCGGCTCTGGCGCCTTTCGCTTAGAATTGATCGTTCCTGGCGGTGGGCACTCTTTCCAATTTATCAACAGCATGTCTATTTCGGTGTCGCTCCTCCTACGTGGGGCCTTTCGGGGTTCGGCTGTTCCATCGAACAGATCCTTGCGTTTTCTCCATGTGTCATTGTGAGGAAGCCATCTTCGATGTCCCATGAACACGGTTTTTTAAGACCCAGGATCCTTAGGTAGCTGGTGATACGTTGTGTCGTGCATGCACCTAGCGCATCCACAGTGTCCGTGGACCACCTGCCCCGCGACATACCCTAAACTGAGATAGTCGTGCACCGTCGTGAGCAGTGTGGCTTTCGTAGGGAAATATGTTTCTTCTAGAGCATCCCACGTATTGACTGACGTTCTCCATAGCGTATCTAGCTCCTCTTTTAGGAGCCCCAGATACAGATTGAGATCGTTTCCTAGTTGTTTCATCCCTTCAATTAGCACACTCATGTGCATGTACTTCCTCTTCATGCACTCCTAGGGGGGGATGTTGTACATGCACACAAACACTGGCCAGGTGCTATGTGTGCTGCTCTGGTTGCCAAAAGGATTTACTCCATCGGTGCTCGCGACCAACACTACGTTCCTTGGATCCTTCCCAAAGTCCTCCTCGAAGTACAATGCCTCCCACTAGGTCCCATCAGAAGGGTGACTCAACATCCTATCTTTTTCTGGATCATTTTTTTCATCTTCTTCCTTTTGCTGCTTCCTTTCCGCATGCCAGCACATGAGCTTAGCTTGCTTAGGATCCGCGAAATAACGCTGCAGACGAGGAATGATCGGAATGTACCACACCGTTTTTTGAGGAGCTTTTTTCTTCTTGTATTGACTAGCGCCACACTTCGGACATACGGTAGACTCCGCGTACTCATGCCGATAAATGATGCAATCGTTAACGCGGACATGGTATCTAACATGCGGTAAATCCAGAGGACACACGATTTTCTTCGCCTCATTGAAACTAGTCGGGCACGTGTTCCCCTTGGGAAGACGGTCTTGCCAGAATGACATGTTTTCGTCGAAGCATGTGTCGGTCATTTTATGTTTTACTTTCATCTCCAGAGCCATGAGCGCTACTTTCAGGCGGGTATCCTCGGGATTGCATCCTTCATACAAAGGAGTAACTGCGTCCATCTCAAGTTGATTCGTCTTGGCTTTCTCTCGGGCGGCAGCTCTTGCGTTATTACTCGCCTGGTTCAGAAGCAACTCTTGAAGATGAGGGTCCTGCACCCAGTCCATCGACGATGGTCCATCATTGCCGTCTTCTCCGGCATCTTCATATTCATGATGATCATGCCCTTCTTCTTGATCTTCCTCATGATCATGTCCGGCATCTTCTACATGATGATTGTGTCATTCATCGTGATCATGTCCAGGAGATTCTTCGTCTTCTCGCCCGACCTCGGCGCTATTTCTTCTTACTGTTGCCCGACCACCCTGGACGAATTCATAATCTTCTTCATCACCTTGCCACCGATAGCCATCCATGAAACCACGCGTGAGCAGGTGCCCCTTTATTGTTTTTGAATCCGGGTCCAAAAGGCACTTCAGCTTGCATCTTCGACACGGACATCTTATCTCCGTCTCGTTCTTTTGAATCATCTCGGCCTTCGCGGAGCTTAAAAACCTATCCACGATGCCTCCGGTCATCTTGCGAACCATGGTCGCCTGCGGGGCATAGAGCAAAACGATATTTAGAACCAAAAAAATTTGGCATGATCTTGCCTAATTATTAGGACAAAAAAGAATGCAAAGTGTGCCAAATTTTTGCCGAAACGGAAATGAATCAACATTCCGGAAAAATATTGGCAACTATCGCATATGTGAGGTACCTGCAAACAATCATCACACCCATACATATATACCCCATGATCATCACATCACACCACACATATACACCGACAAAAAGTGTGTTCGAGAGAGAACAAACTAGATCTACACAACAATAAAGAGATATACCTTACTTACCAATGAAAAAAGGAGATACAACTACTTATTTTGGGTAGATCTATGGTGTAAATAAGGTGAGGAGAAGAAAGGAACCGAGAGAAGCTCGTTGGAGGTGGAGGTGGACAAAGTGAATGTGGTAGGGTGGCTCCAAAACATCTAGCTGCTCCCAGACTTAGTAATGGCGCACCTTCACCAATATGCGCCATTACTAAGTATGGGAGCTAATGGCGCACCAACTAGAGGTGCGCCATTACTAACTCTGGGAGAAGGGACCAGGGGCCAGAGAGGGGGGGCCAAAACAGTAATGGCGCACCATGCATAAATGTGCCATTGCTGTTCCATAATTAGTAATGGCGCACCTCTAGGACATGCGCTATTGATGTGTCATCAGGACTGGGCCCACCCCTCCCCTGACTTAGCAATGGCGCACATCCCAGAAGTGCGCCATTAGCATCCCTGGTGCCTGATGGCGCACTTCCGGGAAGTGCGCCATTGCTAAGTCAGGGGAGGGGGGCTGGTCCAGGAGCGAATTGGCGGTGGCGCACTCATGTTCAAGTGCGCCATTAGTAGTAAGGGCACTAATGGCGCATCAGTGCAAGGTGCGCCATTGCTATTTAGTAATGGCGCACTGGACATGTGGTGCGCCATTAGTTTCCATATTATCTATAGCTATTTTTCCAGTAGTGTAACCTCGCTAATCAGATTATGATGAGTTATGTATGAAGGGAGTTTTCAAGTGTGCGAGGGAAGACGATGAAAGAAGATTCAGGAGTGTCAAACGCTCAAGCTTGGGGATGCCCCCATGCATCCCCAAGAAATATTCAAGGAGACTCAAGCGTCTAAGCCTGGGGATGCCCCCGTGCATCCCCTTCTCCATCAACAATTATCAGTTCGTCTTTCTTTTCACTATATTTTTTTCACTTCATGCGTTATGTGCTATGCTTGGAGCGTCTCGCTCTTAGATTTTATTTTTAGTTTTCTTTAGCTTTGCTTGCTGTTCATAACAAGTTAGAACCCAGATTTCTTTATGTGGGAGAGAAACACGCTCCACTTTAAAAATCTAGAACACAACATAGGATTCTTCATGCTTATCTTTGATGTGTGTGTTCTTTATCTTTTTCATAGCTACTGCCATGTTTAGCTCTTAGTTTTCATGCTTATATTTTTAAGAGCTTTTGTTTAGTTTGTTGCTAGAACTCTCTTGAGTTTTCATGTTTATCTTGTTTAGAGAGTTTGCCTGTTGCACTGAGTTTTGTGTCTTGACTTGAAGTAGGTAATTGAGGTTGCTATTCTTTTGTAGTAGTAACTTGCAATAGTTTTGAGGTATTGCTTTGAGTAATGTTTGGAATTTTGGTGTCAAGAGCTTTAGCCTATTAGTGATAGATGTCGTATTTTGGGCAATCTGTGTTTGTTTTCAAAACTCCCCAAATTAGTTGAGAACTTTAGCTACTAGATGGATCACTACTCTTTGGAGGGATCGAATATTAGAGTACACTCACGTACCATGAGTCGAGGATGCGCAAGGATAACCAAACCCCCATACACTCCTCCTCGGGGTACTTGTCTCTTTGTGAAACCTCCTTATGAGATTGAGAGTTACCGATAATAAGTGCACGAGTTCTTCAGACTAATGTGAGTATTCGAAAGTTGACACTTCCACCTTCCCATATTTTTCTAGCCTCTCATGTGTCGTGCATTGCCTTCTTCTCACTCCGAGAGTTGGCGTCCACCTTCGCCGGTACATCCAAACCCTTGTCACGATACGCTCTGTCATCGTAAACCTCCTTATATCCTTCCTCAAAACAGCCACCATACCTACCTATCAAGAAATTTCCATATCCTTTCTGAGATACATTGCCATGCAACATCCACCTTCTCATGACTTGATCTTCATGTCATACATGCTACTTGCTTGATCGATGAGCCGCATTCTAGTTGGGCCTTGCCCTAATCATTACTACATGAAGCGCTAGTATCATTGCATATCCTGCTACACTGGCAGAGGCATACATTTGCATACTTCATGATAGTTACATTTTCTTTATGATTTGCGTACTTTTGTAAAGTGTGAAAGATCTTCTATACTTCTTGTAATATATAGAGTGTTGCCCCTAAAGTGAGGAAAATATCCCAAAGAGGACAAAATCAAAAGATCCCAAAGAGGACAAAAATCAAAAGATCCCAAAGAGGACAAATGAGAGAAATAAAAAGAGCCATTGAGGCCACCAAAAAATACAAAAAATAGAAAAAAAAAGAAAAAGAAATAAAAAGAGAGAAGGGGGCACACTACTATTCCTTTTGAGAGATCCACACTCGTACTCCCTCTTATATCTTGTACTCCATAGAGATTATCATTCACGCATATAGCTATGTGGGGACCTTCACACTATAGAACTTGGCTTGTATATACCAATGATGAGCCTCCTCAAATGAGCTCTAGGTCTTCTTGAGCAAGCAAGTTGTATGCACCCCCCACTAGTTCCATTGGAGAGCTTACCTTAGCTCATATGTGCATCTGTTGCATGACAATCCCTACTCCTCACATCATATCTATCATTTGGCTTTCTCTCGCCTATGATTGTCCTCATTGATGTGAGCCTTTCACACCTTTTTTGTCTTCCTCCTTCACCATATTCTCTCTTTGCCATCCTAAGTGTCAACTTTCTTGCTTACGCTCGTCCATTGCATGAGTGCTCAAAATGTCGAAAAGGAGTGGATCATTTTAACTTGTACCTGGCTAGTGGTCTGGGGATAAGTCAAGATAAGATTCCAAAGAAGACCAAGTGTGAAACTTTAGTAGATTGAGTTCTCAACACAAAAATACTTTTTTCTCGTATATCCCTATCCCCTTTCTTGCACGCAAACACCATTTGGAGACATTCGAGTCACGGACAGCGAGAGCTCTTGCACCTTTATGTTCTTATGTTGCTTGTTTCAATGCTAATATAGACTCTTGCCTGTTATGACTTGAATTGAATTAAATGCCTTGATTCTTTTACTTAAAAGTTCTTACATGGTTGTTAGCATGTCACCACAGAAATTATTTTTTGTTATCATTTACCTACTCGAGGACGAGCAGGAATTAAGCTTGGGGATGTTGATACGTCCAAAATGTATCTATAATTTCTGCTTGCTCCATGCCTCTTTTGTGTGATATTGCTATGATATTGATGAACTTCCATACACTTTTGATCATATTTGGACTAACTTATTAACTCAGTGCACCCTAGTGCCAGTTCATGTTTTCTGCTATTTTTCTATTTCAGGTTTCCCCCATATTAAAAGTGCTCCAAAAATTTGGGAAAATCCAATAAAAAATCAGCGCTTTGGAAGCTTCGGGAATCACCGAGGAGGGGCCAGAGGGGACCCCCCAGGCGCCCTCCCGGCGCGCCCTAGGGTTGGGCCGCGCCAGGGGGGCGTCTGGACCCCTGGTTGCCCCCCTGGCTGCCCCCTTTTGCCCATATATTCTCCGTGACGCAAAACCCCCAAGACGGGAACCCTTTTTCGCGATCTCTCCTCTGTTCCGCCACCGCCACGCTTCCAAGATCGGGAGCACCAGAAGACCTCTTCCCGGCACCCTGCCGGAGGGAGGAATCACCTCCGGGAGCTTCTCCAGCACCATGGATGCTTCTCGGATGAACCGTGAGTAGTCCACCTTGGACCATGGGTCTATGATCAGTAGCTATGTGATGTTCTCCTCCCCTCTTTGTTCTTCATGGATTAGACCTCGTGAGCTGCCCTACATGATCGAGGCACCTATGTAATCTTCCTGCTGTTGCTAGCTGGGATCCGATGGATTATGAGACTATGTTCAGATTGTGTTTGAGTAATATATTTGATTCTCCTCTTTTATATTTATGTTCATGAGTAATTCTTGCATGTTCTCCGTTGCTGTTTATTGCTTTGGCCAATTAGTAGGTAGTGACTCCAAGAGGGAGCGTTATGCATGATTGTGGGTTCATGCCCCCTGATGACTAGATTGAGTGACAGAAACATGAGTCTAGGGGATGTGTTGTTGCCACAAGGAAAACAACGGTGCTTGTACTTGCGGGTGCAAGGATTGTTTACTTTACTCAAAGTTCTTTAATAAAGTTGTCTGTTGCTTTGAGTTTACAATTTGGGTGGGATTCGCAACTTAATACCAGCGAGATGTTCTGGATAGATATCTCAAGGTGGATGATTACTAGGTAGATGCAGATGGATTTCGGTCTACTTGTCGTGGCGTACCGCCCATGCTTTTGAGCCTCTGCCTTTCTTTATAGCATAGTTAGCATTGGTTTGCGCACATAATCCTGTCAATTGCCCAGCTGTAATTTGTTTACCTCGCATGGCTATTTTATCGTCTTTTGGGAGAGAGACATCACTAGTGAACATCATAGGACTCCGGTGCATATTTCCAATATTGTTTACACCCGCTATTTATTTTCTGCTCTATTTACTTTTCCGTTGCTATCACTATCATTATTATCCCGTGCGCTTGATCCTTTGTAAACAACAAGGCCGGAGGAATTGACAACTCCTCTGTACTCGTTGGGAGCAAAGTTATTTGCTGTGTGTGCAGGTCCAGGTGAAGTTAGCAACCTCGGTTGAGAACGGAGCCATTGTTCACTTTGCCACCTACTTGTCGATATTGGAGTCCTACTGGTTCGATACTCAACTTTAGCTTCTTCGCTAAGGGAAATTTCCGCTATCTACATCTCATCCTTCCACTTTGGGTAAACAACGAGGGGGCGAGAAATCATACCATCACTGCCCTACATGATCGAGGAACATATGTAATTTTCTGTTGTTGCTATGCTGAGTTTGTTGGGATCTGATGGATTATGAGACTATGTTCTCTTTGTGATTGAGTAATATATTTGGTTCTTATATTTTATATTTATGTTCTTGAGTAATTCTTGCATGTTCTCCATTGTTCTTTATTGCTTTGGCCAAGTAGTAGGTACTGACTCCAAGAGGGAACGTTATGCTCGATTGTGGGTTCATGCCCCCTGATGACACGCTTGAGTGACAGAAACATGAGTGTAGGGGTTGTGCTGTTGCAACTGTTGGGAATGTTCCCTAGAGGCAAATAAAATATGTTTATTGAGTATATTCCATTAGTTCATAATACGTTTTATACTATGCTATAACTGTATTAAGCGGAAACCTTAATACAGGTGTGGTATACAAACAACCAGGTCCCTAGTTAACTCTAGTATACTAGTCCATTGTGCGATTGATGATCAAGGTTTCCTGATCATGAGACAAATAAGTCTGTTAGCAATGGAGTCCTATCATTGGGATAATGATATGATGGACATACACCCACCAGAAGTGTTGCGATGTGATCAAGTCACATAGTTCGACATTGCGATAACTATAACGTAGTGACCAGATCCTTTGACCGTAATGATCATATGTAATTGTCATCTATGAGGAGACTTTGATTTGTATCCCACCGCCTGATTGAAATATGCTGGCCATAACGGTGCACTTTGGGTATTCTAAAATAGATGGTTGATGAGTATGCAAATAGATCAAAGCGGGATTTGTCCATCCGAGTGACGGATAGGTACTCTAGGCCCACTCGGTGATATTGCATCGTAAGGTTTGTGCAAACATGTGACTAGGTCACGGAGTTGTAATATCACGGGAACTAGTAAACTTGTTTGTTGAGAACGAGGACGAACTAGGTATATTGGATACCGATGATCAAACCTCGGACAAGAAAAGTACCGTAGGACAAAGGAAACAGGCACACGGTAAACGGATCCAACAACGATTGAAATTCGTTCGATGGAAGCGCAGGGGCCATCTAGGATTGTAACCAGATCTGATCGATGGTCATTGATCAAGAAATTGTCTTGATCATGTCTGTTGTTTCCCGGACCGTAGGGTGTCACACTTAAGGGTATTCGACACATTAAGGATAGATTCAGGATCGCCGGAGAAATAAGAGAGAACTCCGAAATCGTTTCGGAGGAGAGACGGAAAGGTTTCCGTGGTTTTCGAATTGTTCGGAAAGTTATTTGAATATGTTTTATTATTTAATTAATTAAATTAAATATTAAAATATAATTCAAATAATTAATGGAATGTTATTCTTTTTGTTTTTGTTTTTTCTTTAAGAGAAAGAAGAAAGAAGAAAAAAAGGAATAAAAGAAAAAGAAAAGAAAAAGGTGACATGGCGCCATGGGCTTTTGGCCCATGTGGCCACTTGACCTAATTGGCCACCACGCATGCCCATGCATGTGCGCCAAGACCAAGGGCTGGCCGGCCACATGTGTGGTGCTAGACACGACCATCAATGTGGATTAGTCTCACATTGCTAGTTGTAGCTGCTGCGTAGCCCCTTTTCCTCCTATATATGGATGTGGAGGGTGCCCCTTTTTTAACACAGAAAATTTTAGAAAAAATACAGATAAATTATGTTGATCTCCCTCTCCCTCTTTCTCCCTCCTATGAGCGGACTCCCCTTGTATGGAGGCTGCACTAGGTTGGAGGTTTCTCCACTATACGCATGCCGTCGTGCTACTCGGGATCCGAATCCATCTTCTTTCCGCTGCTCGCCTGGTTCAGAGCCCGGCGGGACGTCGGGTACACCGTATGTGTGTAATCCCGCGAGGCGCTACACTTGTGGCGCTACTTCATCGTCGTGGACGTATCGCGGCGTATTCACCGACAACGTTCCGACGGGGACGTAATCCCGTCATCGGTCTCAAGGACCGGGTGGCTACTGGAGTCATCGTGGAGCTGCGCGGCATCGGGGATTGCCGGTACGACTACACCAACCACGTTCACGCGGGAATGTTTCCCGCTTAACTGACTATGTACTGGTATGTGACCTATTCCATCCGTTACTTGCATCGCCATAACATAGGTCTTGGGATTGGGTATCGTAGGTTATGGAAAAATTTGTGTTTTCTGCCCCGAACCCCAACAGTGGTATCAGAGAAAGGCTATGCGTAGATGTATTGTACGGATAGAACACATCTAGTATGTCGGCATCAATTCTCCAATTGTTACCCTCTCACGTGTACTCGTTTATCATTGCGGCAATGTCCTGATGAAGCGGCCCCGACCGACCTTACGCGTTTACGCGAGACTGGTTCCACGCTTGACATATGGCGTGTACCATATAAGTGGCTGGGGGTGTCTTTCTCTCTAACATTACCTTTGCGAAGACGTTTGCAACGGAAGGCCCCGACAGGGGTGTAATAGAGACGATTGCGGAATTGGTGTTGTGGCTTGTTTTCGTAGGACAGAAATGGTTCTTTTCTCAAAACCCCTAGCAGACACGTAAAACTTGCAAAAGATAAAGTAGAAAGGCGTTTTAACTTTAATTTGCAAAGGGGGATCATAGTTTGTATGATTTATTGTTTTACATCCTGTTTTGCTAATATGCTAGATATAACGACGGTAGCATAAATAGGATAATCTCTCACAATACCAACATTGTGTTCTCCCTTAATGGGCACCGCCTGGAAGGATCTCCCATATGGCCGAAATTTTGTACATACCGGGTGTCACACATATTAAATGGCGTTCAAATGAGGTTGGGTTCGGCAAGCCTGGCATATGCAGATATGGCCTTGCTGAACAGCTAATATTAAGGTTGGATTGGCAGGCTTGACGTATGTAGATGCGGGCCTGGAACATAGTAGATCGAAAGATCAAGCATGAGTCACATAGATGATGTGATTGGCATGATGGCCTACCTTAAACAACATACTGATGGCCGTGACGATCGGGAGAGGTATGGTGTTCGAGGATTGTGTAATCACTTAGTAAATTTGAGAGATGTTGTACTAAGTGGGAATTTTGGAATTGATTAAAATTGAACTCCACATATTATGAACTTAATCTTCATGTCTTAGCAAACATCATTGTAGAAAATGTCATACCCAAAATGTTTATAACTATGGCTCTGTAGCGTTATGAAGAACTTAAGGTAGATGGGTCTTACTTCATTGATATGTACCAACACCATTAGAGACATACTCATTGCTAATGACTTGCTAAACGTAATACGAGAACTTCTAGGAGATACACCTGATAACTCCGTAATTAAGGAAAATGATGATGAGTATCGTACTCACTGTCACTTATGAATGACTGCCCAATACACCATACTTCATTCTATGGAATCTGAATTGTGAATGCATGTTAACCAACACGTATAACGTGCTAGGTCAACTTGAAAGCATTAAAGTCACAAATCAGAGTAATGGAATATGAGTATATGGACGGGGTTTCTTTCAACCATGGTGGAAGGAACAACCTGCTGAGAAAGTCACATGGAAAATGTATAAGATACATGAACACCTTGTGTATAACTAGGACTACTAAATTTACTGGTTACTTTGCGATAACTGGGGAGTTGCATCCGCTTCCTCCCAGCTACAAAGACCATGTCTAGACTATGTCATGAAGGAGAATCATTTACCTGTCATGAGATCATGGTCAAAGTTGAGAACTTTAAAGGTAGAACCAATGCAGGAATAGTTATTGACGGAGAAAGTATATTGATATACGAGTTATAAATGTCTTTCCCCACAAAACACTAATTGCGGTTGATTAAGTATTTGATGCTTGAACATACTGCTTGATAGTGTCTTGGAAGGGATGAGGTGACAATGTGTGCTGACGATAATCAAGATAGTTGATGGTCGAAAACACTCTCCCTCTACATCTATCAATTGATTAATATATGAATCAATTTATGATCGTTTGAATGTGAACTTTATTAGTGTGTCTTGCATCTTGCAAAGAAAATTATTCATATTAGTGAGAAACAAGTCAGTTGTTCTTCTTTTATGAATGATATCTTTTATGGTCACATTATGGTTATGAATGAGTTATTCTTATATTGATGATAGTAGTTTGATCATTTATAAGAAATATTGCAATACAAAGAATTATCCAGACTTAATAATGACACTACAGTTTAAGTCATGAATGGTATGATGATGTTTTGAGATACTTGATCTCTTGACACATGCAAACCATGCCTCTTGAGGTGAGATGACTAAAACCTCGTGTTCTGGTAAAACAGAGTGTGTACTGATTGTTGAATATCATACATTTTGATGTATCGTATTTCAACATGTAATGAATTTCATTATTTTGTGAACTTTGTATGTGGACTTAGATGAATATGTGTATTCACTAATGAAACATGAGTCTGAAATGATTTGATATGATCAAAAGGGATTTCAGAGTAAATATTGATATTAAATTAACAGGAAAGACAAGTCTCAACAATTTGATCAAAGTGACAAATGTTTTGAGTTACTCTTGGGCATACAGACTTGTGAAAGTTGTTTCACAAATTACAATGCTTGGACACTTCAATATTGTTGGTGTGCCTGAACATTGTGATCATACTCTATTGAATAGTGTATGGTCTAAGTTATCTCTTACCGAGTTACGTTGTTATTGTTTAGAGTTATTAATTTGATATGCAAACACTCACTCCAGTATAGGGAACCATCTGAGTTCATGGAAACCAACACTATATATGTCATGGTGTATCGTGGTTTCTAGGAAGCCTGATTTATATGATAAATCATCTTTGTAGTGTATCCTTAGTCAACTAGGGATGCATCTTCCATAACTAGAACCAAAGGAGCAAAATTTGTGTTGCTAAGTTTGGTGTTTGTCAAGAATTGCTCTTGATAAATGTGGTAATGGAAGAAAGTGAAAATTAAACCAAGGTAATTGACCTTTCCTCCAGATGTCAGAGTAGCACAACGGAATATGTTTCGGAAGCAAAACTCTACAATTAGATGAGAAAGTAATGATAATGATCATGATGTTTTGATGGAAACTTTTACTGAACAAAGTAGGATTCAAGAATACATATTTTCCCCTTGTGCAAAATGATATTCATGATTCACGTGTCAAGTTAATGGAACAAGACATACCTACGAACTACGAAGAAGCGATGGTGGACCTAAGTACGAGATATGACTATGAGTCATGAAATCCTATATTGGTTTTCATTTATGATTGTTTGAATCTTATCAAGTAAGGAGGTTACTTGATATTCCCAATAACTTCATGGTTATAAGGAATAAATGTGAACATCAAAGAAGACATCAAGATTGATTTGTCACAAAGATTGTTTTTGACAAATTCAATAGGTTGCCTAAAATATGTAGAAATGCTTGAGTCAATGGGATATTCACTACGATTGATCCAAATGGTTATCAATACCGTGACTTCCTCAAATCCTGCATTTGAGGAAGTGTTGTAATTGGTACAACAAGAAGGTTTTGAAAACATATGGATACTATGTCTCGTAACCGGGATTCTCAATTTGATTGATGATCAAAGGATTTTGGACTTAGCCAAAATATGGAGGAAACATGCATTTACATGAAACTGAGTGGGAGCTGAATAGTTTCCTAAACTTAATATGTGGACGACATATTTTGAGCGGGAGCTATGGGAGTATTATCCTAGTCTTATATGTAACCGACATATTTGAGTAGGAGCCATGTGGTTATTATCCTGGACTTAATATGTGTCTGACATATCTAAGTGGTAGCTGTGTGGATGTTGTCCTTACCTTATATGTAAATGACATATTTGAGTGGGAGAAATATGAGTGTTATCCTAAGACTTAATATGTCCATGACATATTTGAGTGGGAGCATGATAACATTCTCATATATGGATAACATATTATGAATGGTGTAGTTGGTATTAATGATTATGAATCTTTCATAAATGAAGATGAATAAGTATTAAACATTGAAAATCTATTAAGATAGATTAATGTGTTTGATAAACATTGAGTTGGAATACTTTCCTGGATAAGATTCTGAAGGAGTTCAGAATGGGATAAGTCAAGAAGTAGTTCTTACTTGTATATCCAAGAGAAGTATCGAGGTAATCTCAGTACATGAACAATGGTTAATTAAATGAAAGAAATGGATGTGCTGGATCCTCTATGCCTTTGCCATAGGTTCTTTCATATAAAACAAGAGTTATGTACTCGACGTAATATGACCCAAGTTCTTAGTAGTAAGAACATGTTGTGATATGATTTATGAGTAAATCATTGAACAAAGAGTTAAGTTTATCCTTCAGTGTCTGGAGAGAACTGAGGATACATCTCAAATTTGTAAAGGATAGTGGACTTGACCGTAAATGTTATGCTGGTTCAAGTTCTGACACTAACCTAGAAAATTGAGATATCATACTAATGAATGCCTAAGTTGAAAGAAACATGGTTAAACATCAAAGTTGCATACAGTGCACTAAGGATTAAATCTACATTGATATGGCTGCTTTAGAAGTGGCAAGAGTTATATTATGGCTTAAGAAGTTTGACCTCTGACTGAGTGAGTTTTCCGTGTGCATGACTAAGTAAAGGTCCGCGTGATCCAACGGACGTCATTGCTGAAACACAACGAACGCAGTCTCACTCTACCGCCAAATATATACCTCATCATTATAATGGATAATGAAGGAATGTCAAACTAGGTGACATTAATGATTTGCAAAAGACATACGGATCTGAATGGTTCAGACCATTGATACAACCTTTTCCACGGGCAAGCATGATCAGTAACCATATAGATGATATGGAGTTATGATCCACAGAAAATGCAGCTAGATTATTTGTACTGTAGTGCAAGTGGGAGACTGTTGGTAATGTGCCCTAGAGGCAAATAAAATATGTTTTATTGAGCATATTCCATTAGTTCATAATACGTTTTATACTATGCTATAACTGTATTAAGCGGAAACCTTAATACAGGTGTGGTATACAAACAACCAGGTCCCTAGTTAACTCTAGTATACTAGTCCATTGGGCGATTGATGATCAAGGTTTCCTGATCATGAGACAAATAAGTCTGTTAGCAATGGAGTCGTATCATTGGGATAATGATATGATGGACATACACCCACCAGAAGTGTTGCGATGTGATCAAGTCACATAGTTCGACATTGCGATAACTATAACGTAGTGACCAGATCCTTTGACCGTAATGATCATATGTAATTGTCATCTATGAGGAGACTTTGATTTGTATCCCACGGCCTGACTGAAATATGCTGGCCATAACGGTGCACTTTGGGTATTCCAAAATAGATGGTTGTTGAGTATGCAAATAGATCAAAGCGGGATTTGTCCATCCGAGTGACGGATAGGTACTCTAGGCCCACTCGGTGATATAGCATCGTAAGGTTTGTGCAAACATGTGACTAGGTCATGGAGTTGTAATATCACGGGAACGAGTAAACTTGTTTATTGAGAATGAGGACGAACTAGGTATATTGGATACCGATGATCAAACCTCGGACAAGCTAAGTACCGTAGGACAAAGGGAAGAGGAACACGGTTAACGGATCCAACAGCGATTGAAGTTCATTCGATGGAAGCGCAGGGGCCATCTAGGATTGTAACCAGATCTGATCGATGGTCATTGATCAAGAAATTGTCTTGATCATGTCTGTTGTTTCCTGGACCGGAGGGTGTCGCACTTAAGGGTATTCTACGCTTTAAGGATTGATTCGAAATAGCCGGAGAAATAAGAGAGAACTCCGAAAAAATTTCGGAGGAGAGACGGAAAGGTTTCCGTGGTTTTCGAATTATTCAGAAAGTTATTTGAATATGTTTTATTATTTAATTAATTGAATTAAATATTAAATTATAATTTAAATAATTAATGGAATGTTATACTTTTTTTGTTTTTTCTTTAAGAGAAAGAAGAAAGAAAGAAAAAAGGAATAAAAGAAAAAAAAGAAAAAAAAGGTGACATGGCGCCATGGGATTTTGGCCCATGTGGCCACTTGGCCCCTTTTCCCCCTATATATAGATATGGAGGGTGCCCCTTTTTCAACACAGAAAATTAAAGAAAAATATAGATAAATTATGTTGATCTCTCTCTCCCTCTTTCAACCCTCCTATGAGCGGACTCCCATTGTATGGAGGTTGCACTAGGTTGGAGGTTTCTCCACTATACGCACGCCGTCGTGCTGCTCGGGATCCGAATCCATCTTCTTTCTGTTGCTCGCCTGGTTCAGAGCCCGGGGGGACGTCGGGTACACCGTATGTGTGTAATCTCGCGAGGCTACACTTGTGGCGCTACTTCATCGTCGTGGCCGTATCGCGGTGTCTTCACCGACAACGTTCCGACGGGGACGTAATCCCGTCATCGGTCTCAAGGACCGGGTGGCTACTGGAGTCATTGTGGAGCTGCGCGGCATCGGGGATGGCCGGTACGACTACACCAACCACGTTCACGCGGGAACGTTTCCCGCTTAACGGAGTACATACTGGTATGTGACCTATTCCATCTGTGACTTGCATCGCCATAGCATAGGTCTTGGGATTGGGTATCGTAGGTTATGGAAAAATTTGTGTGTTCTGCCCCGAACCCCAACAACAACAAAGGGGAAAACAACGGTGCTTGTAACCGCGGTTGCAAGGATTGTCTACTTTACGCAAAGTTCTTTAAATGCAGTTGTCTGTTGCTTTGGGTTTACACTTTGGGTGGGGCTCGCAATTTAATACCAGCGAGATGTTCTGGATACGCATCTCAAGGTGGATGATTAGTAGTAGATGCAGTTGGATTTCGGTCTACTTATTTTGGCATACCTCCCATGCTTTTGAGCCTCGTCCTTTCTTTGTAGCATAGTTAGCATTGCGGTGCATTTTTAATCATGTCAAGTGCCCAGCTGTGATTTTTTTACCTTGCATAGCAGTTTTATCGTCTTTTGGGAGAGAGACATCACTAGTGAACATCACGTGACCCTGGTCCATATTGTCATCACTGTTTACACGCTCATTTATTTTACTGATTTTACTTTCAGCTGCTATCACCATTATCATTATCCCTTGCGTTTGATCCTTTGTAAACAACAAGGCTGGAGAGATTGACAACCTCTCTGAACTTCGTTGGGAGCAAAGTTATTTGTATCTGTGTGCAGGTCCACATCAACCGCTAAATTTCTAGCGTCGTTGTCACCTACTTTGACGCTTTCGGAGTCCTACGGGAGACAAATCCTATCCTTTACATAGGGGAAATTTGCTGCTATCCTACGTCTCACCTTCCACTTGGGGTAACCAACGAAGGGAGAGAAGCCATTATCATCTCTCGCGTATCAGGGGTCACCAGGGCCCAGCCGCCCCCCCCCCCTTGGCGCGACCCCCACCAGGGGCGCACTGGGAGGCCGCCTGGACCCCTGGGACACTCCCGGCTCCCCCCCTTTGTCCTATATACTCCCCGTTATCCGAAAACCCTAAAACGAGAGAAGTTTCTCGAGTTACCCCGCCGCTCCATGGAGGAAACCTACAGAGAAGAAAAGACATCTCCGGCGGGGAGATTCCGCCGGGGAGAACACCTCCCGGAAGGGGAGATCATCGTCGTCGTCATCACCATCGTCACGAGCATCATCGAGATCATCATCAACATCACCCCCAAAATCAGAACAATCTCCACATTCATCCTATACCATCTCACAATTGCAACTTGTGTTGTAATCCATACTATCTATCCTCTCTACTCTATTAGTGTTGATTACTCCTTTGTGGTGAATGCTATTGAGTTTTGTTGGAGAAATATTGCTATGTCCAGATTGTTTATCATCTATTTATCACCACTGATCATGATCTCTTTTATGTCTTGTGAGTAGTTACTTTAGTTCTTGAGGACATGGGAGAAGTCTAGTTGTTAGTAGTCATATGATGTTGAAGTAATATGTGTTGTTTGATATTTAAGATGTGTTGTTATTTCCCTAGTGGTGTTGTGTGAGTCGAACACTCAACACTTCTTCTTATTAAGGACCTAGGGGAATGCATTGTGTATAAAGAATGCATACGGTGGGTTGCCGGAGTAACAGAAACCTGAACCCCAGTTTGCACGCTTTTGCACAAGGGAATAATTGATCCTTGATCGTATTATTGTGGTTAGGCTTTTGCCTTAATTTCTACCTTGTATTTGCGGATGCTTGCAAGGTGTTTAATCATAAGAGTGCACTTATCTTAGTCTAGAAGGTGTACTAGCATAGATCCACCCACTTAACACTTATCAACACAAAACATAGTACCGATACGGAATAGGGCGAAAGCACGTGACTACCTCTCCAATGTATCCTCAAGAACACTTTAGATTCTATAAGTTTAGTCCCTAGGCTTATCCTTTGCTCAAAAGGATTGGGCCACTTGTTAATCCTCAGTACCTTTTCCTTTTCTTGCTTTTACCTTCTCGTTGCTTTTACCGAAAACCCCTAAAAAGTTATCTTTCGGTGCTTGCAGCTATTCCTTTACCAAAGTCACTTATCAATACCTTCTACTCCTCGTTGGGTTCGACACTCTTACTTATCGAAAACGCTACAATAGATACCCTACAGTTGAGGGTCATCAGGCCCATGCGCAAAAACTTTAGTTCGTACTCACAGTTCTGGTTTTGTAGGTCATAGATGTTGGGAAATGTAGTAGAAAACAAAACAATTTGTGGCTACGAATCAAGAACCCAAGATCATCCAAGAAGTTGGCATACAAGGTTTAGGTCAAAGCTCACCAACGGATGTAGCGGAAGTAGATTTGGTGAAGCTTGAAGAAGATCTCACGAACCGTCCCACGAACAATCCCTCGATCCGTCCCACAAACAAGTCCCTCGATCAAGATCTCCAAGGAAGAAGAAGCTCCTCTAAGAAGGATCAAAGTTATGATCCCTCTACCGGTATCCACACGTCTGGCACAGCAATCCGGCAGCGCTCCACCGTCCAGAGAAGAACGCCTCCAAGAAAACTAGAGGGAGAAAACCCTAGCGGATTCCGATCTAGAACAGAGTCTAAACCGGGGTCTAATGTGGAGCAACTAGCAAACTAGGGTAAGGGGGCGAATGGGGGTTCTGGGGTGTGCCTCCCCCCCCTTGGCTCACCTTTAATAGGTGGACAAGGGCCCTTGGCCGGCCACCCTAGTGGAGGAGTCCTACATGGACTCCAACCCCCCTAGGAGGAGTCCTCCTACTCCAAGGAGGATTGCAATCCTACTTGGAGTAGGATTTCCCCCCTTGGTGCCCCCCCTCCTGGCCGACTTGGGCCAGCCCAGGTGGCTTGCCCCCCAAGCCAGGGGTTGGGCGCATTAGGTGGTACTATCCGGAACCTTCTGGAACTTTCCATGACCTTCCGAAAGCTTCCAGGACCTTCCGGGATGGTTTTGGGACATTCCGGAACCTTCTGGAACACTTCAAAGACCTTCCGAGACCTCTAACGGATGTTCCAGAACTATTTGGATAGGTTTCGGGACGATCCGGGTTACGGTCTAACATGTCCAGTGACCGTGACAGTTTGTCGGGTCGTCCACCGATTACCCGAAAACTATTCCGGTTAATCTCGGACTTCCCCGGTGCCATTATCATATGTTCTAAAACCACCTGAAACAATTCCAGAGTGATTTAGACATTTCCTTTGCTCTATGAACAACTTCACTTGCATCCACTAAACCTTCAACCATTCTAGCATTCTAACAGATTACTGCACTTTAAGTGTGTGACCCAATAGGTTCGGTATTATGTGGTCATGACTCAGAACGTCTTCCGGACACATGGTCATTAGTCAACAATCAACAGCGGGGCCATGGACACCCATGTTGACTCCCACATACACGAAGAAACTTCGAGTGAACCTTTATGTTATTCATACACCATTCCTTTTGCTTCGCGATATATGACAAAGTTAGAGGAGAGAAGTTTTGGCATCCATGTGTAACAACTTCTTGAACACAAGCCATCAGTTATCCTCTTTGCTCGTTTATCTCTATTCCTCGTTTTGTATTCCGGTATCCCCGTGACTAAATCACAAAGTGTCTGGCCAGACTAGAATGGATACCGTTATACCGAGTGGGCCCAAAGTCAATATCTCTTCATCGTGAAGGAGCAAATCCCATTCTTGAGCTATAGCTATTACTAGACACACTATCTGATATGCCCATAACTTATTTTACTACTTCCCATTTACGGGAGGATTCATCTAAGAACCAAAGCATATCTTCCCGTGTGAAGCAACCCGATATTCTCATGGTCTAAGGAATTACGCATATGACAAAAAATCATGATAGACTTATAATGTAGTTACAATGTGATCTCTAAGTATATCATTTAATACGGAGGTTGGTTCAACATCATTGTTCTGCTAACAACATGCTATCATTGCAACCGACATCCATGTTGCAAGAACAATGTCCATGATTAAGAAAACGTAATCATCAGTTAGCACATGAGCTGGTCTTAGAGGCTAAACCAGGAAATCTTATTGTTTACATTTCCACACATGCATATGAGTTTTCTTCTGAATCCCATAGTCAGGGTCATTCAATTATAGCACAGAAATATAAACATTAATTATGAACTTGAATATTAATAATAACACACTTTATTATTGCCTCTAGGGCATATATCCAATAGTCTCCCACTTGTACTAGATACAATAATACTAGTTTACATAAGTTCTCGCACACCAATGGCTATCCGGTGTTGCTCATGCTTTGCTCGTGGAAGAGGCTTTGTCATTGGACCTGACACGTTCAGATACGTGTGAATCTTGCATACTTTCACATATCCTTTGTCAACGAACTCTCGGATTTTGTGATAACGGCGTTCAATGTGTTTGCACTTCAGGTGGGACCTTGATACGTCCAAAACGTATCTATAATTTCTTCTTGCTCCATGCCTCTTTTGTGTGATATTGCTATGATATTGATGAACTTCCATACACTTCTGATCATATTTGGACTAACCTATTAACTCAGTGCACCCCAGTGCCAGTTCCTGTTTTCTGTTGTTTTTCAATTTCAGGTTTCCCCCATATAAAAAGTGCTCCAAAAATTCGGGAAAAATCCAATAAAAATCAGCGTAGAGGAAGCTTCCAGAATCACCGAGGGGGCCCAGAGGGGACCCGCCAGGGCCCCAGGCGCCCTCCCGGTGCGCCCTAGGGTGGGGCCGCCTGGACCCCTGGTGGCTCCCCTGGCTACCCCCCCCCCTTCGCCTATTTAATCCTCGTGACGCAATACCCCCGAGACGGGAACCCTTTTTTCGCGATCTCTCATGTGTTCCACCGCCGCCGCACTTCCAAGATCGGGAGCACCAGAAGACCTCTTCCCGGCACCCTGCCGGAGGGAGGAACCACCTTCGGGAGCTTCTCCACCACCATGGACGCTTCCCGGATGAACTGTGAGTAGTCCACCTTGGACCATGGGTCTATGATCAGTAGCTATGTGATGTTCTCCTCCCCTCTTTGTTCTTCATGGATTAGACCTCGTGAGCTGCCCTACATGATCGAGGCACATATGTAATATTTCTGTTGTTGCTATGCTGAGTTTACTGGGATCTGATGGATTATGAGATTATGTTCAGATTGTGTTTGAGTTATATATTTGATTCTCCTCTTTTATATTTATGTTCTTGAGTAATTCTTGCATGTTCTCCGTTGTTGTTTATTGCTTTGGCCAAGTAGTAGGTAGCGACTCCAAGAGGGAGCGTTATGCATGATTGTGGGTTCATGCCCCCCGATGACTAGCTTGAGTGACAGAAACATGAGTCTAGGGGATGTGTTGTTGCCACAAGGGGGAAACACAACGGTGCTTGTACTTGCGGGTGCAAGGATTGTTTACTTTACGCAAATTTATTTAATGGAGTTGTCCGTTGCTTTGAATTTACACTTTGGGTGGGATTCGCAACTTAATACCAACGAGATGTTCTGGATAGATATCTCAAGGTGGATGATTAGTGGGTAGATGCAGATGGATTTCGGTCTACTTGTCTTGGCGTACCGCCCATGCTTTTGAGCCTCTTCCTTTCTTTATAGCATAATTAGCATTGGTTTGCGCACATAATCCTGTCAATTGCCCAGCTGTGATTTGTTTACCTCGCATAGCTATTTTATCGTCTTTTGGGAGAGAGACATCACTAGTGAACATCATAGGACCCCGGTCTATATTTCCTACACTATTTACACTATGAATTTACTTTCAGTATTTACTTTTCCGTAGCTATCACTATCATTATTATCCCATGCGTTTTATCCTTTGTAAACAACAAGGCCTGAGGGATTGACAACCCCTTTGTACTCGTTGGGAGCAAAGTTATCTGTTGTGTGTGCATCTCAACGCCTACCGCCAATCTCTGGCACCGTTTTCACCTTCCTGTCGTTGTCGGAGTCCTACTGGAGACAAACCTTGGTATCTTCACCGAGGGAAATTTGTTGTTGTCTACATATCAACCTTCCACTTTGGGTAACCAACGAGGGGGCGTTAATTCGTACCATCAAAAGTAATTTGCTGCTACTATGGATTCCTCTGAGAACACCAAGTTGTGTGACTTCACTAGTCACAACAACAGTGACTTTATCTGCACTCCTATTGCTACACCTGCTACTCCAGCACCTTCTTACGAGATTAAACCTTCTTTGCTGAACCTTGTTATGAAAGATCAATTCTCTAGTGCTAGAGATGATGCTGCTTTGCACTTAAATAATTTTATTGCGCTTTGTGATATGCAAAAGTACAAAGAAGTAGATGGTGATATTGTTAAGCTTAAGCTTTTTCCTTTCTCCTTGAGAGATGAAGCTAAAATCTGGTTTCAATCCTTGCCAAGGAGTAGCATAGATTCTTGGGATAAGTGCAAGGATGCTTTTATTGGGAAGTACTATCCCCCTGCTAAGATTATCCAATTGAGGATCTTTATTATGAATTTTAAACAATTGGATAATGAACACGTTGCCCAAGCTTGGGAACGCATGAAATCTCTTGTTAAGAATTTCCCTACGCATGGTTTGACTACTTGGATGGTTATCCAAACCTTTTATGGAGGCTTGAACTTTACCTCGCGAAACTTGCTAGATTCGGCCGCAGGAGGAACCTTTATGTCAACTACACTTGGTGCTTCCACAAAACTTCTCGATGAGATGATGACCAACTATTCCCAATGGCACACCGAAAGAGCTCCAACAGGTAGGAAGGTAAACTCTGTCGAGGACATCTCCTCCCTAAATGAAAAAGTTGACTTGATTATGTCTCTACTTACCAAGCAATCTCCTATTGATCCTCAAAATGTTCCTTTAAATTCTTTGATTGCTCAAGATCAAGTAGATGTGAACTTTATATCTAGAAACAACTTCAATAACAATGCTTATAGGAGTAACTTTGGTAGCAATCCTAGACCGTTCCCCTCCAACAACTATGGGAACAACAACACTTATCCTAGCACCAAAAACTCCACTTCTGAATTAGAGAGTATGCTTAAACACTTTATCACTACCCAAAAAGCCTTCAACAAGAGTGTAGAGGAAAAACTAGACAAACAAGATAACCTCTCTTCGAAGGTAGACAATTTAGCCCACAAAGTAGAATTGCTTAAAATTAGAACTTCTCCCCTTGAGGAGAGGAAGGTCACTCCTATGAATGCTATCCAATTGCAAATTAATGAAAACATTAGGATGATGGCTAAACTTAAAGAGAGATGGGCTAGAGAAAAAGAGGAAGAAGATAGAATTAAGAGCCTTCCTACACACCATACTATTGCTATTATCCAAGTGGTTGAGGATATCCAAACTCTTAGCACCCAATGCACCCCTAGTCCCATAGGACTTATTAATAGTGCTGCTATGACCTCAACCGTAGAAGAAGAAATTCCTATGACTATAGAAGCTACAAAACAAGTGAGCCTAAAGGACACCACTACCACTTTACTTGATAGTAGTGACCTTGATTTTGATAATTGCACCATTTCTGAAGTTATTCGTTTCCTTCACAAGATGTCTAGAGACCCCCACACTAGCACACTTAATCTTGCCTTCACGGAGCATATCACTAATGCTCTCATCAAAGCTAGAGAGGAGAAGCTTAGGGTAGAAGCCTCCATACCTAGAAAGCTAGAAGATGGTTGGGATCCTATGATTAAAATTAAGTTGAATAACTTTTCTTGCTATGCTTTATGTGATGTTGGAGCTAGTACCTCCGTTATGTCCAAAAGAATGTATGATATATTTGAATTGAAACCTTTTGATCCTTGTTCTTTTGGTGTTCGTCTTGTCGATTCTTCCGTAAAGAAACCTTTGGAGAAGATCAATGATGTTCTTATCATTGTCAATGACAATTATGTTCCCGTTGATTTTACTATTATGGACATTGAATGTGAACCTTCTTGTGCAATTATTTTGGGACGTCCTTTTCTTCGCACCGTGGGTGATGTTTTTGATATGAAAGAAGGGATTATAAAATTCCAATTCCCTCTCAAGAAAGGGATGGAACACTTCCCTAGGAAAAAAATTAAGTTGCCTTTTGAGTCCGTCACACGGGCTAGTTATTTTCTTGAAAAGACTTGATCTATTTGCATTAAGCCTAGCTAATGGCTTTAAAGAAGCGCTTTTAGGAGGCAGCCCGCAATGAATTTAGGATTTCCCTTTTGTTTTTCTTCTGTTTTTAGTGGTCTTGATGATTGTTACTATTGTAGCAACATCATTGTATCTTTACTTTTCAAGCTTTGTGCCATTTATAGCCTCATATGACAAGGGAAGTGAAAGTTGTGACATGCTGTCCAGAAAATAGATTTTGTCCTCGTGACTAGAAAAATCAGCGAAAAATACCAGTTCATCTTTTTGAGTTGAAGTTTTTACACAGCATGCTCTATACAATTACGAAACTTTTGTATGTTCTGAGTTTTTTTATTTGAATTTCAGAAGTATCCCTAAAAAATTCGTTACTACCTGCTGGTCTATTTTCACAGATTCTGCCCTGTTTTGCCTTTTCTTCGTTTTGCAAACCTTAAGCTTGTTTTTTCTTTGCAAAAACTTTTCGGAAATCTTGAGAAACAGTAGATCTTCAAGAATATCTTTATTTCCAGTAGATAAAAATTATGTTATTATGGGTACTAACCTCACTAATCAGATTATGATGAGTTATGTATGAAGGGAATTTTCAAGTGTGCGAGGGAAGATGATGAAAGAAGATCCAGGAGTGTCAAGCGCTCAAGCTTGGGGATGCCCCCATGCATCCCCAAGAAATATTAAATGAGACTCAAGCGTCTAAGCTTGGGGATGCCCCCGTGCATCCCCTTCTCCATCAACAATTATCAGTTCGTCTCTCGTTTCACTATATTTTTATCACTTCATGCGTTATGCGCTATGCTTGGAGTGTCTCGCTCTTAGGTTTTATTTTTAGTTTTCTTTAGCTATGCTTGCAGTTCATAAAAAGTTAGAACCCAGCTTTCTTTGTGTGGGAGAGAAACATGCTCCACTTCCAAAACCTAGAACATAACATAGGATTTTTCATTCTTATCTTTGTTGTGTGTGTTCTTTATCTTTTTCATAGCTACTGTCATGTTTTGCTCTTAGCTTTCATGCTTAACTTTTCAAAGAGCTTTTGTTTGGTTTGTTTCTGGAACTCTCTTGAATTTTTATGTTTATCTTGTTTAGAGAGTTTGCCTGTTGCACTGAGTTTTGTGTCTTGACTTGAAGTAGGTAATTGAGGTTGCTATTCTTTTGTACTAGTAACTTGTAATAGTTTTGAGGTATTGTTTTGAGTAATGTTTGAACTTTTGGTGTCAAGAGCTTTAGCCTATTAGTGATAGATGTCGTATTTTGGGCAATCCGTGTTTATTTTCAAAACTTACAAAATTAGTTGCGAACTTTAGCTACTAGATGGATCACTACTCTTCTGAGGGGTCGAATATCAGAGTACACTCACGTACCATGAGTCGAGGATGCACAAGCATAACCAAACCCCCATACACTCCTCCTCGGGGTACTTGTCTCTTTGAGAACCTCCTTATTAGATTGAGAGTTACTGATAATAAGTGCATGAGTTCTTTGGACTAATGTCAGTATTCGAAAGTTGACACTTCCACCTACCAATATTTTTCTAGCCTCTCCTGTGTTGTGCATTGCTTCCTTCTCACTCCGAGAGTTGGCGTCCACCTTCGTCGGTACATCCAAATCCCTGGCATGATACGCTCTGTCATCATAAACCCCCTTATATCCTTCCTCAAAACAGCCACCATACCTACCTATCAAGGCATTTCCATAGCCTTTCTGAGATATATTGCCATGCAACATCCACCTCTTCATGACTTGATCTTCATGTCATACATGTTCCTACTACACTGGCAGCAGCATACATTGCATACATCATGATAGTTACATCTTGTTTATGATTTGAGTACCTTGTAAAGTGTGAAAGATCTTCTATACCCTCTTGTAAATTAGAGTGTTTCCCTTAAGTGAGGAAAAGATCCCAAAGGGGACAAAATAAAAGATCCCAAAGAGGAAAAATGAGAGTTAAATAGAAAGAGCCATTGAGGCCACCAAAAAAAAATTTAGAAAAAAGAGAAAATAAATAAAAGAGAGAAAGGGGCAACACTACTATCCTTTTGAAAGATCCACACTAGTACTCCTCCTTTTCCTTGTACTCCATAGATATGATCATTCATGCATATAGCTATGTGGCGACCTTCACACTATTGAACTTGGCTTGCATATTCCAAGGATGAGCCTCCTCAAAAGAGCTCTAGGTCTTCATGAGCGAGCAAGTTAGATGCACCCCCTAGTTCCATTGGAGAGCTTTTCAGCTCATATGTGCATCAGTTGCATGGCAATCCCTACTCCTCAGATCATACCTATCATTTGGCTTTCTCGCATATGATTGTCCTCATTGATGTGAGCCTTTCTCACCCTTTTTGTCTTCCTCCTCCACCATATTTCTCTCTTTGCCATCCTAAGTGTCAACCTTCGTCCTTACGCTCATCCATTGCATGAGTGCTCAAAATATCGAAAAGGAGTGGATCAAATTAACTTGTACCTGGCTAATGGTCTGGGGACGAGTCAAGACAAGATTCCATATTTTGCTAGCCTCTCATGTGCCGTGCATTGCCTTCTTCTCACTCCGAGAGTTGGCATCCACCTTCGCCGGTACATCCAAACCCTTGGCATGATACGCTCTATCATCATAAACCTCCTTATATATTTCCTCAAAACAGCCACCATACCTACCTATCAAGGCATTCCCATAGCCTTTCCGAGATATATTGCCATGCAACATCCATCTTCTCAAGACTTGATCTTGATGTCATACATGCTACTCCCTCCGATCCAAAATAAGTGTCGCTCATGTTATACTAAGCTAGTACAAATTTTATACTAGAGAAGCGACACTTATTATGGATCGGAGGGAGTACTTGCTTGATCGATAAGCCGCATGCTAGTTGGGCCTTGCCCTAATCATTGCTACATGACGCGCTAGTATCATTGCATATCCTGCTACACTAGAAGAGGCATACATTTGCATACATCATGATAGTTACATCTTCTTTATGATTTGAGTACTTTGTAAAGTATGAAAGATCTTCTATACCTTTTGTAATATATAGAGTGTTGCCCCTAAAGTGAGGAAAAGATCCCAAAGTGGATAAATTAAAAGATCCCAAAGAGGACAAATGAGAGAAATAGAAAGAGCCATTGAGGCCACCAAAAAAAATACAAAAAATTAGAAAAAAAATAGAAAAGGAAATAAAAAGAGAGAAGGGGGCACACTACTATTCCTTTTGAGAGATCCACACTCGTACTCCCTCTTATACCTTTTACTCCATAGAGATTATCATTCATGCATATAGCTATGTGGGGACCTTCACACTATAGAACTTGGCTTGTATATTCCAATGATGAGCCTCCTCAAATGAGCTCTAGGTCTTCTTGAGCAAGCAAGTTGGATGCACCCCCACTAGTTCCATTGGAGAGCTTTTAGCTCATATGTGCATCCGTTGCATGGCAATCCCTACTCCTCACATCATATCTATCATTTGGCTTTCTATTGCGTTTGATTGTCCTCATTGATGTGAGCCTTTCACACCTGTTTTTCTTCCTCCTCCACCATATTCTCTCTTTGCCATCCTAAGTGTCAACTTTCTTACTTACGCTCATCCATTGCATGAGTGCTCAAAATGTCGAGATGGAGTGGATCATTTTGACTTGTACCTGGCTAGTGGTCTGGGGATGAGTCAAGATAAGATTCCAAAGAAGACCAAGTGTGAAACTTTAGTAGATTGAGTTCTCAACACAAAAACACTTTTTTCTCGTATATCCCTATCCCCTTTCTCGCACGCAAACACCATTTGGAGACATTCGAGTCACGGACAGCG
Organism: Bromus sterilis; assembly: GCA_950022295.1. Classification (NCBI taxonomy): domain Eukaryota; kingdom Viridiplantae; phylum Streptophyta; class Magnoliopsida; order Poales; family Poaceae; genus Bromus; species Bromus sterilis. Next base: position 78,952,681 of record OX465596.1, on the reverse strand, counting down.
AGAGCTCTTGCACCTTTATGTTCTTATGTTGCTTGTCTCAATACTAGATATAGACTCTTGCCTATTATGACTTGAATTGAATTACATGCCTTGATTGCTTTACTTAAAAGTTATTATATGGTTGTTAGCATGTCACCCCAGAAATTATGCTTTTATCATTTACCTACTCGAGGACGAGCAGGAATTAAGCTTGGGGATGTTGATACGTCCAAAACGTATCTATAATTTCTTCTTGCTCCATGCCTCTTTTGTGTGATATTGCTATGATATTTATGAACTTCCATACACTGTTGATCATATTTGGCCTAACCTATTAACTCAGTGCACCCCAGTGACAGTTCCTGTTTTCTGCTGTTTTTCTATTTCAGGTTTCCCCCATATAAAAAGTGCTCCAAAAATTCAGGAAAAATCCAATAAAAAATCAGCGTACAGGAAGCTTCTAGAATCACCGAGCGGGCGGGCAGAGGGGACCCACCAGGGGCCCAGGCCCCCTCCCGGCGCGCCCTAGGGTGGGGCCGCGCCAGGGGGCCGCCTGGACCCCTGGTGGCTCCCCTGGCTACCCCCTTCGCCTATTTAATCCTCGTGATGCAAAACCCCCGAGACGGGAACCCTTTTTTCGTGATCTCTCCTCTGTTCCGTCGCCGCCGCGCTTCCAAGATCGGGAGCACCAGAAGACCTCTTCCTGGCACCCTGTCGGAGGGAGGAACCACCTCCGGGAGCTTCTCCACCACCATGGACGCTTCCCGGATGAACCGTGAGTAGTCCACCTTGTACCATGGGTCTATGATCAGTAGATATGTGATGTTCTCCTCCCCTCTTTCTTCTTCATGGATTAGACCTCGTGAGCTGCCCTACATGATCGAGGCACATATGTAATATTTCTGCTGTTGCTATGCTGAGTTTGCTGGGATCCGATGGATAATGAGATTATGTTCAGATTGTTTTTTAGTTATATATTTGATTCTCCTCTTTTATATTTATGTTCTTGAGTAATTCTTGCATGTTCTCCGTTGCTGTTTATTGCTTTGGCAAAGTAGTAGGTAGCGACTCCAAGAGGGAGCGTTATGCATGATTGTGGGTTCATGCCACCCGATGACTAGCTTGAGTTACATAAACATGAGTCTAGGGGATGTGTTGTTTCCACAAGGGGGAAAACAACGGTGCTTGTACTTGCGGGTGCAAGGATTGTTTACTTTACGCAAAGTTCTTTAATGCAGTTGTCTATTTCTTTGAGTTTACACTTTGGGTGGGATTCGCAACTTAATACCAGTGAGATGTTCTTGATAGATATCTCAAGGTGGATGATTAGTGGGTAGATGCAGATGGATTTCGGTCTACATGTCTTGGTGTACCGCCCATGCTTTTGAGCCTCTTCCTTTCTTTATAGCATAATTAGCATTGATTTGTGCACATAATCCTGTCAATTGCCCAGCTGTGATTTGTTTACCTCGCATAGATATTTTATCGTCCTTTGGGAGAGAGACATCACTAGTGAACATCATAGGACCCCGGTCCATATTTCCTACACTGTTTACACTATGAATTTACTTTCAGTATTTACTTTTCCGTAGCTATCACTATCATTATTATCCCGTGTGTTTTATCCTTTGTAAGCAACAAGGCCTGAGGGATTGACAACCCCTTTGTACTCGTTGGGAGCAAAGTTATATGTTGTGTGTGAAGGTCCACGCCTACCGCCAATCTCTGGCGCCGTTGTCACCTTCCTGTCGTTGTCGGAGTCCTACTGGAGACAAACCTTGGTATCTTCACCGACGGAAATTTGTTGTTGTCTACATATCAACCTTCCACTTTGGGTAACCAACGAGGGGGCGTTAATTCGTACCATCAGACCTCGGTTCTCTATCTTGCGCCACGGCTCCACTATTGTCACAATAGATCTCCATGGGGTCTTCAGCACTAGGAACCACACCTAGTTCAGTGACGAACTTCTTGATCCAATATCCCTCCTTCGTAACTTCTGAAGCTGCGATGTACTCCGCCTCCATTGTAGAATCCGCTACCGTATTCTGCTTAGAACTTTTCTAGCTCACGGCACCCCTGTTGAGTGTGAAATCATATCCTAGTTGAGATTTGAAGTCATTCGGATCTTTCATGAAGCTTGAATCTGTGTAACCCTTTACAACAAGTTCTTCATCACCTCCGAACACCAAGAACATGTTCTTGTTTCTATTCATATACTTCAAAATATTTTTGAATGCTACCCAGTGTGCATTACCCGGGTTGCTCTGGTATTTGCTACAAAAACTCAAAGCATAGGAAACATCTGGTCTTGTACATATCATGGCATACATAACAGATCCAATTTCCGAAGCATATGGAATTGTGCTCATTTCTACCTGCTCATCAGTTGTCTTAGGACATTGACTCTTGCAGAGTACCACACCATGTGACATTGGGAGTAGCCCTTTCTTTGAACTCTCCATTGTGAACCTTTTCAGAACCTTGTATATATACGTGCTCTGGCTTAGCCCTGTCAGGCGTCGGGATCTATTTATATAGATCTTGATGCCCAATTTGTAAGCGGCTTCTCCCAAGTCTTTCATCGAAAAACTACTTTTCAATGACTCCTTTATAGTGTTAAGAAATTCTTTATCATTTCCAATAAACAATATGTCGTCTACATATAGTATTAGAAAAGATATTGCGCTCCCACTTACTTTCTTGTAAACACAAGCTTCTTCGCCATTCTGGATGAAGCAAAAACCTTTGACCACTTCATCAAAACGAAGATTCCAACTCCGTGATGCTTGCCTTAGTCCATAAAAAGACCTTTTAAGCTTGCACACCTTTCAGCATCCTCTGACGCGACAAAACCCTCAGGTTGTATCATACTACATTCTCCTCGAGATTTCCATTAAGGAAAGCATTTTTGACGTCCATCTGCCATATCTCATAATCGAAATACGTAGCAATTGCTAGTAAAATCCGCATAGACTTAAGCAATGCTACTAGCGAGAAAGTCTCGTTGTATTCAACTCCTTGCACTTGCAGGAACCCTTTCACAACAAGCCTAGCTTTATGGATGGTGACATTTCCAGCCGCATATGTCTTTCTTTTGAAAATCCATTTACATTCTATTGGTTTCACACCCTCTGGAGGGATCACCAAGTCCCATACTTGGTTCTTGTACATGGATTCCATTTCGGATTTCATGGCTTGTAGCCATTCAGTGGAGTTGGGGCTCATCATCGCTTCTTTGTAGTTCACAGGCTCATCATCTTCCAAGATGAATACTTCGTTAGCGTACCACTCGGGTAGCTGACGCATTCTGCCTGATCTCCTTGGTTCAGTCACTAGCTTCTCAGAAGTTCCTGCATCACTTGCAGGAGCTACCGGTTCCTTCATCGGAATGATTGCTGAAACAATCTCCGTTGTTTCACTCCTTGGTTCCGAAGGTTCACTAACCTGATCAAGTTGTACTGTCCTCCATCTCACCTTTGCTAAGAAACTCTTTCTCAAGAAAAGTTCCTCCTTTGGCAATAAAGACTTTGCCATCGGAAGGGTGATAGAAAAAATAGCCTACAGTGTCTTTGGCATACCCTACAAAGTAGCACTTGTCTGCTTTAGGGTCGAGTTTGTTCGGATGTAAAAAATTTACATAAGAATCACAACCCCAAATTTTCAGGAACGATACATTGGGTTTGCTCCCATTCCATAACTCGTACGGTGTCGTTTCGACAGACTTTGACGGCACCCTATTTAAAGTAAAAGAAGCAGTCTCTAACGCGTAACCCCAAAAATATAGTGGCAGATCTGTCAATGACACCATAGACCTCACCGTGTCAAACAAAGTTCGGTTACGCCTCTCAGACACTCCATTTCTCTGTGGAGTTCTAGGTCGCATCACCTGTGAAACGATTCCACGCTCCATGAGGTGTTCTCTAAACTCATGACTAAGATATTCACCACCACGATCAGATCGTAGAAAATTGATTTTCTTGTCACGATGATTCTCAACTTCGTTCTGAAATTCTTTGAACTTTTCGAAAGTTTCGGACTTTTTCTTCATTAAGTAAATATAGCCATATCTACTCAAATCGTCAGTAAAAGTTACAAAGTATAGATATCCACCACGCGCTGGTACACTCATCGGACCACACACATCGCTATGTATTACTTCCAATAAGTATGTCTCCCGTTCTACATGACCTGTGAACGGCGTCCGAGTCAGTTTGCCCATCAGACAAGCCTCGCACTTATCAAATGATTCAAAATCAAAAGATTGCAATCCATCTTTATGAAGCTTCTGCCTGCGTTTCTTTCCGATGTGAACCAGACGGAAGTGCCACATATAATTGGTATTTTCATCCTTCTTAAGACGTTTAGAGATTATGTTTAAGACGTCTTTACTACATTCAAGACCTAAATAAAACAGCCCATTCTTAATAGGTGCAAAACCATAGAACCTATTCTTCAAGTAAACAGAGCAACCATTATTCTCAGACTTAAAACTATAACCGTCATGGATTAAACATGATCCCGACATGATTTTCTTACAAATAGAAGGAACGAAATAACAATTATCTAGTTCTATGGTAAATCCTGAAGGTAGATGTAGAGTGTAGACGCCGACGACTTTAACAGAGATCGTAGCTCCATTCCTGACACGCATAGTCACTTCATTCTTTCCAGCTTCCTTATTCTCCTTAGTCCCTGTAATGAATTACAGATATGAGCAATAGCTCCAGTATCAAATACCCACGACTTAGAGTGAGGGCCGGAAATAAAGACATCTATGACATATATAACTTTTATACCTTCGCTGGTAAAACCAGGCTTCTTTCTATCTGCCAGATACTTCTTGCAGTTCCTCTTCCAGTGACCTTTAGCTTTGAAGTAGACACACTCAATATCTTTGTTAGGGCTAGTTCCAGAGGGTTTCTTGGTCTTGGCACCAGGCTTGCCGGTGCCCTTGCCCTTGGATTTTCCCTTCTTCTTGAAACTGGTGGTCTTGCTAACCGCCAACGTATAGTTGGGGTCAGCCTGCATGGTAGTCTCTGCATTCTTCAGCATTGCTAGCAGTTCATTAATCGACTTGTCCATCCCGTTCATCCGATAGTTCTGAACAATGCTCTTAAAGCTCGGAGGGAGTGACATGAGGACGATATCTGTACCCAGTGATTCTGGAATCGGAAATCCCATTTCAGTCAACCTTTGGCCAAGGCGCATGATCTTTATCACGTTCTCACTCACAGGTGATCCTTCCTTCATTTTTCTATTCAACATGGAATGAGTATCCTCATAACGTTCATTCCTAGTGTGTTTGGCATACAGAGCATCTAACTCTTGAATAATCAAGTGGGGAAGGGTATTTTCAAACCTCCCCTGTAACTCTGACTCCATACACGCAGTCATAAGACATTGAACTGCGGTGCTATCACCAAGCTTGGTCTGATGCACATTCTTCTCAGCAACCGTGGCGTCAGGCCCCGGTGCTACTGGGAGAGGTGTCGTCAGGACATAGTCCTTCTTAGCACTCCTGAGTACAACTCTCAGGGAACGAACCCAGTCTGCAAGGTTGCTTCCATCATCTTTCAATTTTTCTTTCTCAACCTATGGACCTAAGTTAAACTGGGGATTGACACGGGCTATTTTAATCTACAACATAAACACAAGTTTCACTTTAGACAATGTTCATAATTAAGTTGCACTAAGTAATTAATCAAACTATTAATCTTAATAAGTGCTCCCATTCAGATTAACATCTCTCGTAGTTAATGCTAAGTGATTCAAGATCCAATCCAGTCGTCCACCATTGATGTGACATCACTGATGACTTGGGCCGGACCGGTAGGCCAACTTGCCAATCACGCCAAAGGTGATTCTTGTTCATCTTTCGATGGGCGTGTTCCGGTAGAAAACTTTTATCCAAACCGTCAAGACAACCAAGTGTAATGTGCAGTGTGTTCTTAACACACCCGTCTTTCATGCGTCACACCGTGTGCACCCATGTGACATGACCTGCTTCGGTGTGAAACATAGTATAGACGGTGCTATAGTTGGTAGAACACTATCAACTTGATATTGTTTGCGAGAGATCACCCTAATAAAATACGACTACCGCGCATCAAACAAGGGTGCATCAGAAGGATAAACATCACAGGCAGTTTCATAAATTTTATGTGATATGGTATAGCCCTTTGTGTCTTGAAGTTGTCGTTACCTTCATGACTCCGTGATCGAAGTCTCCACCCACCACCTTTTGTCCTTGGCGCCGGGACCTCCTCACGACTTCGGCATGTATGTGGGGGGTCCACCTTCACATCGTTGATCATCACCTCGTCTCCATCTATTGCCTTGCCTCAAGCTAATAAACAGTTCTGGCATGCAGGCCATAATTAAGTGACAAACATATGACTGCAGTCCTCATGTCGTACCACGGCTCGCAGGCCGTGAAAAATATTACATCTTATAGCATCTCATACAAATACGTTGCAAATCTCGAAGGCTATACCACATCACATGCACTATTTGCAAAAACGAGTTAGATCGCTATCTACATGGGTCATTGCAAATTTTATCGTGGTTGTTAAGCAGGTTTACATGGAAAACGTGGAACCCTAGACAAAACAAACACGATACTTCTTTTGTTGCTAGTTTAACATACGGGGTGCGTGTAGCAACTAATGCCACAAGCCAAACTTCGTTGAACGCGTGACCCCCGTGTGGATTTGAGTTCATAAAATCCACAAGCACGTTCATGTAAAATTTTCTATAGAAAGACTAAGATGAGATCCAAGGAATTTGATGTAGTCCATGATCAAGGCAACCAGCATACTAAGAGAAGCATAGAGGGATCATGGCAAAACTCAAACCTTGTAGAAAAATCACATCATTCCGTTGAGCAAAGAAAAGATCACATGACAGGAAAGCAAACACGAAAATCAATGCCTCATATCAACATATGATCTACCTAAACATGCATCTAATCAAGGATCGCTCTGATACCACTATTGGGAAATGTAGTATGTACAAAAAATTACGTGCCTACGAATCAAGAACCCAAGATCATCCAAGAAGATGGCATACAAGGTTTAGGTCAAAGCTCACCAAGGAATGTAGCGGAAGTAGAGTTGGTGAAGCTTGAAGATCTCACGAACCGTCCCATGAAAAATCCCTCGATCCGTCCCACAAAAAAGTCCCTCGATCAAGATCTCCAAGGAAGAAGAAGCTCCTCGAAGAAGGATCAAAGTTATGATCCTCTACCGGTATCCACACGTATGGCATAGAAATCCGGCAGCGCTCCGCCGTCCAGAGAAGAACGCCTCCGAGAAAACTAGAGGGAGAAAACCCTAGCGGATTCCGATCTAGAACGGAGTCTAAACCGGGGTCTAATGTGGAGCAACTAGCAAACTAGGGCAAGGGGGGCGCATGGGATTATGGGGTGCGCCTCCCCCCTTGGCTCACCTTTTATAGGTGCCCAAGGGCCATTGGCCAGCCACCCTAGGGGAGGAGTCCTACATGGACTCCAACTCCCCTACGAGGATTCCTCCTACTCCAAGTAGGATTGCAATCCTACTTGGAGTAGGATCCCCCACTTGGTGCACCCCCCCTCCTAGCTGACTTGGCCAAGCCCAGGTGGCTTGCCCCCCCAAGCCAGGGGTTGGGCGCATTAGGTGGTACTGTCCGCAACCTTTCGGAACTTTCCATGACATTTCGGAACCTTTTGGGACCTTCCGGGATGGTTTCGGGACATTCCGGAACCTTCTGGAACACTTCCAAGACCTTCTGAGACCTCTAACGGATGTTCCGGAACTATCTGGCTAGGTTTCGGGACGATCCGGGTTACGGTCTAACATGTACGGTGACCGCGACAGTTTGTCGGGTCGTCCACAGATTACCCGAAAACTATTCCGGTTAATCTCGGACTTCCCCGGTGCCATTCTCATATGTTCTAAAACCACCTAAAACAATTCCAGAGTGATTTAGACATTTCCTTTGCTCTCTGAACAACTTCACTTGCATCCACTAAACCGTGATACGTCCAAAACGTATCTATAATTTCTGCTTGCTCCATGCATGTTTTGTGTGATATTGCTATGATCTAGATACACTTTCATACACTTTTGATCATATCTGGACTAACCTATTAACTCAGTGCACCCCAGTGCCAGTTCCTGTTTTCTGCTGTTTTTCTATTTCAGTTTTCCCCCATATAAAAAGTGCCAGAAAAATTCGGGAAAATTCAGATAAAAAATCAGCGTGACGGAAGCTTCGAGAAGAGCCCGGGAGGGGCCAGAGGGGAGCCAGGGGGGCCCAGGCGGCTCCACCCCTGGACGCTCCAGGGGGGTGCTTGGGGCCCCTGGTCCACCTCTGGCTGCCCCCCTTCGCCTATTTAATCTACGTCACGGGAAAACTCCAGAAGAAGAACCCTATTCCGCGAACTCGCCTCTGTTCCGCCACCGCCGCGCTTCCAAGATCGGGAGCACCAGAAGACATCTTCCCGGCACCCTGCCAGAGGGAGGATTGACCTCCGGGAGTCTCCTCTCCACCATGGATGCTCCCCGGATGTCTTGTGAGTAGTTTTCCTTGGACCATGGGTCCGTGATCAGTAGCTATGTGATGTTCTCCTCCCCTCTTTGATCTTCATTGTTTAGACCTCGTGAGCTGCCCTACATGATCGAGGCACCTTTGTAATATTTCTGCTGTTGCTATGTTGAGTTTGATAGGATCTGATGGATTATGAGATTATGTTCAGATTGTGATAGAGTAATATATTTGGTTCTTATCTCTTATATTTTTGTTCCTAAGTAATTCTTGCATGTTCTCCGTTGTTGTTTATTGCTTTGGCCAAGTAGTAGGTAGTGACTCCAAGAGGGAGCGTTGTGCTAGATTGTGGGTTCATGCCCCCCGATGACAAGCTTGAGTTACAGAAACATGAGTCTAGGGGATGTGATGTTGCCACAAGGGGGAAAACAACGGTGCTTGTAACCGCGGTTACAAGGATTGTTTACTTTACGCAGAGTTCTTTTTAATGCAGTTGTCTGTTGCTTTGGGTTTACACTTTGGGTGGGGCTCGCAACTTAATACCAGCGAGATGTTCTGGATAGATATCTCAAGGTGGATGATTAGTAGTAGATGCAGATGGATTTCGGTCTACTTATTTTGCAGTACTGCCCGTGCTTTTGAACCTCTTCCTTTCTTTTGTAGCATAGTTAGCATTGTGGTGCGTTCATAATCCTGTCAATTGGCTTTCTGTAATTTGTTTACCTCGCATAGCAATTTTTATCGTCTTTTGGGAGAGAGACATCACTAGCGAACATCACGTATCCCGGTCCATATCCTCATTATTGTTTCCAAGATATCTTTACTTTACTGCTTTTACTTCCTATCATTATCCCTTGCGTTTTATCATTTTTGAACAACAAGACCGGAGAGATTGACAACCTCTCTGAACTTCGTTGTGAACAAATTTATCTGTGTCTGTGTGCAGGTCCACGTCAGTCGCGCCGCTGACACCTACTTATCATATCTGGAGTCCTACTGGAGACAAACCTTGGTATCTTCACCGAGGGAAAACTCGCTGCTGTACTGCATCACGCCTTCCACTTGGGGCTCACCAACGAAGGGCTATAAGGCAATAAGCAAGAGTATTTCTGGCGCAGTTGCCGGGGACTCCGAGTGCTAATATAGGGGAGTTGCACACTACCCTTTACCTTTGTTATTTAGTCTTGTTAGTTTATCTTTCAGTTTTTATCTTTGTGTCTTTTATCAAAAATTACAAAAAAATCTGCCACACTTGCTGCTACTATGGGTTCCACTGAAAACACCAAGTTGTGTGACTTCACTATTCACAACAACCAGGACTTTATCTACACTCCCATTGCCACACCTGCCACTTCAGCTACCTCTTATGAAATTAAACCTGTTTTGCTAAACCTTGTTATGAGAGATCAATTCTCTGGTGCTGGAGATGATGCTGCTTTACACTTGAATAATTTTGTTAAATTATGTGATATGCAAAAGTATAAAGAAGTAGAAGGTGATGTTGTTAAGCTCAAGCTCTTTCCTTTCTCTTTAAGGGGAGATGCTAAAATCTGGTTTCAATCTTTGCCTAGAAATAACATAGATTCTTGAGATAAGTGCAAAGATGCTTTTATAGGGAAGTACTACCCTCCTGCTAAGATTATCCAATTGAGGAGTAATATTATGAATTTTCAGCAATTGGATAATGAACACGTTGCCCAAGCTTGGGAACGAATGAAATCTCTTGTTAAGAAATGCCCTACACATGGTTTGACTACCTGGATGGTTATCCAGACTTTTTATGCAGGCTTGAACTTTACCTCGCGGAACCTGTTAGATTCGGCCGCGGGAGGAACCTTTATGTCAACTACACTTGGTGCTGCCACGAAGCTTCTCGATGAAATGATGACCAATTATTCCCAATGGCACACCGAACGCGCTCCAACAGGTAGGAAGATAAACTCTGTCGAGGAAATTACCTCCCTCAATGAAAAAGTTGACTTAATTATGTCTCTACTTACCAAGCAACCCTCTATTGATCCTCATGATGTTCCTTTAAATTCTTTGGTTGCTCAAGAACAAGTAGATGTGAACTTTATTGCTAGAAACAACTTCAACAACAATGCTTATAGGGGAAATTTTGCTAGCAATCCTAGACCGTTTCCATCCAATTATGGGAACAACAACACTTACCCTAGCAACAAGAACCCCTCTTCTGAATTAGAAAGCATGCTTAGAGACTTTATCACTACCCAAAAAGCCTTCAACAAAAATGTAGAGGAGAAATTAGCTAAAATAGATAATCTCTCTTTGAAGGTAGAAAGCTTAGCCCTTGATATTGAGATGCTTAAAATTAGAACCTCCCCCCTTGAGGAGAATAAGGCCACTCCTATTAATGCTATCCAGTTACAAATCAATGAAAATATTAGGATGATGGCTAAACTTAAAGAAAGATGGGCTAGAGAAAAAGAGGAAGAGGATAGAATTAAGAGCCTTCCTACACACCACACAGTTGCCACTATCCAAATTGTTGAGGACACCCATACTATTAGCACCCAATGCACTCCTAGTCCCGTTGGATCTATTAATGGTGATGCTAATACCTCAACTGTAGAAAAAGAAACTCCTATGAACATAGAGGGTTTCAAACAAGTGAGCCTAGATGACACTACTACCACCTTTGATAGTAGTGATATTGATTTTCATAGCTGCACCCTCTCAGAAGTTATTACCTTGCTACACAAAATGTCTAGAGACCCCCACACTAGCACACTTAATCTTGCCTTCACGGAGCATATCACAAATGCTCTTATCAAAGCTAGGAAGGAGAAGCTTAGAGTATAAGCCTCCATACCTAGGAAGCTAGATGATGGTTGGGACCCTATGATCAAAATTAAATTAAATAACTTCTCTTGCTATGCTTTATGTGATGTTGGAGCTAGTACCTCTGTAATGCCCAATAGAATATTTGATATGTTTGAATTGAAGCCTTTTGAGCCCTGTTCTTTTGGTGTTCGTCTTGTTGATTCTTCCATAAAGAAACCTTTGGGGAAGATCGACGATGTTCTTATCATTGTCAATGAAAACTATGTTCCTGTTGATTTTATTGTTATGGATATAGAGTGTGAACCTTTGTGTCCAATTATTTTGGGACGTCCTTTTCTTCGCACCGTTGGTGCGGTTATTGACATGAAAGAGGGGAATATAAAATTCCAATTACCATTCAAAAAGGGGATGGAACACTTCCCTAGAAAGAAAATCAAGTTACCTTTTGAGTCCGTTACTTGGGCTAGTTATTCTCTTTCTCTTGATAAAACTTGATTCTTCTTTTTGCATCATGCCTAGCTAATGGCTTTAAAGAAGCGCTTTCGGGAGGCAGCCCGCAACGAATTTAGGTATTTCTTTTTGCTTTTGTTGTGTCTTGATGGTTTTTACTTCTGTAGCAACATCATTGTATCTTTATTTTTCAGCTTTGTGCCAAGTTATATCCTCTTACGGCAAAGGAAGTAAAAGTTGTGACTTGCTGTCCAGAAAACAGATTCTGTCCTCGTGACCAGAAACATTCCGGAAAAATCCCAGTTCAACTTTTTGAGCTGAATTTTTTACACAGTGTGCTCTATACAATTACGAAACTTCCATATGTTCTGAGTTTTTTTATTTGAGTTGCGGAAGTGCCCCTAAAAAATTATTTACTATCTGTTGTTCTGTTTTTCACAGATTCTGCCACGTTTTGTCTCTCCTAACTTTTGCAAACCTTAAGCTTGCTTTTTCTTTGCAAAAACTTTTTGGCACTCTTGAGAAACAGTAGCTCTTCAAGAATATCTTTATATCCAGTGGGTAAAAAAATTATTTATTAAGGGTACTAACCTCTCTAATCAGCTTATGATGAGTTATGTATGAAGGGAGTTTTCAAGTGTGCGATAGAAGATGATGAAAAAGATCCAGGAGTGTCAAGCGCTCAAGCTTGGGGATGCCCCCATGCATCCCCAATAAATATTCAAGGAGACTCAAGCGTCTAAGCTTGGGGATGCCCCCGTGCATCCCCTTCTCCATCAACAAATCATCAGTTCGTCCTTCGTCTCACTATATTTTTATCACTTCATGTGTTATGTGCTATGCTTGGAGCGTCTCGCTCTTAGGTTTTGTTTTTAGTTTTCTTTAGCTTTGCTTGCTGTTCATAACAAGTTAGATCCTTTCTTACTTTGTGTGGGAGAGAAACACGCTCCACTTTCAAAATCTAGAACACATCATAGGATTCTTCATGCCTATCTTTTTGTTGTTGTGTGTTCTTTATCTTTTCATAGCTGCTGCCATGTTTAGTTATAGTCTTAGTTTTTCTTTAGCAAGAGCTTTGGCTTTTGTTTAGTTTGTTTCTGGAACTCTTTTTAGTTTTCATGTTTATCTTGTTAAAGAGAGTTGGTTGTTGCACTGAGTTGTGTTTTGTCTTGAAAGTAGGTAATTGAGGTTGCTATTTAATTTTAGTAGTAGCTTGCAATAGTTTTGAAGTATTGTTGTGAGTAATATTTGGACTTTTGGTGTCAAGATCTCTTGCCTATTAGTGATAGGTGTCGTATTTTGGGCAATCCGTGTTTATTTTCAAAACCTACAAAAATAGTTGAGAACTCTAGCTACTAGATGGATCACTACTCTTCTGAGGGGTCGAATATTAGAGTACACTCACGTACCATGAGTCGAGGATGCGCAAGGATAAACAAACCCCCATACACTCCTCCTCGGGGTACTTGTCTCTTTGTGAACCTCCTTATTAGATTGAGAGTTACCGATAATAAGTGCATGAGTTCTTCGGACTAATGTAAGTATTGAGAGTTGACACTTCCACCTTCCCATATTTTGCTAGCCTCTCCCGTGCCGTGCATTGCCTTCTTTTCACTCCGAGAGTTGATGTCCACCTTCGCCGGTACATCCAAACCCTTGGCATGATACGCTCTGTCATCATAAGCCTCCCTTTATCTTTCCTCAAAACAGCCACCATACCTACCTATCAAGGCATTTACATAGCCTTTCCGAGTTATATTGCCATGCAACATCCACCTCTTCATGACTTGATCTTCATGTCATACATGTTCCCGCTACACTGGCAGCGACATACCTTGCATACATCATGATAGTTACATCTTCTTTATGTTTTGAGTACATTGTAAAGTGTGAAAGATCTCCTTTATCTTCTTGTAAAATAGAGTGTTGCCCTTAAGTGAGGAAAAGATCCCAAAGTGGACACAATAAAAGATCCCAAAGAGGACAAATGAGAGTTTAATAGAAAGAGCCATTGAGGCCACAAAAAAATAGAAAAAATAGAAAAAAAAGAGAAAAAGAAATAAAAAGAGAGAAAGGCGCAACACTACTATCCTTTTGAGAGATCCACACTAGTACTCCCTTTATATCCTTGTACTCCATAGAGATGATCTTCATGCATATAGTTTGGAGAGCTTCTTAGCTCGTATGTGCATCCATTGCATGGCAATCCCTACTCCTCACATCATATCTATCATTTGGCCTCTCTTGCCTATGATTGTCCTCATTGATGTGAGCCTTTCTCATCCTTTTTGTCTTCCTCCTCCACCATATTTCTCTCTTTGCCATCCTAAGTGTCAACTCTCGTGTTCACGCTCATCCATTGCATGAGTGCTCAAAATATCGAAAAGGAGTGGATCAAATTGACTTGTACCTGGCTAGTGGTCTGGGGACGAGTCAAGATAAGATTCCAAAAAGGACCAAGTGTGAAACTTTAGTAGATTGAGTTCTGAACAAAAATACGTTTTTCTCTCGTATTCCCTATCCCCTTTCTTGCACGCAAACACCATTTGGAGACATTCGAGTCACGGACAGCAAGAGCTCTTGCACCTTTTGTTCTTTTGTTACTTGTTTCAATGCTAATATAGACTCTTGCATGTTATGACTCGAATTGAATCTCTAACCTTGATTGCTTTACTTTTCAAAGTTCTTTTATGGTTGCTAGCATGTCACCACAGAAATTATGCTTGTTATCATTTAGCTACTCGAGGATGAGCAGGAATTAAGCTTGGGGATGTTGATACGTCCAAAACGTATCTATAATTTCTGCTTGCTCCATGCATGTTTTGTGTGATATTGCTATGATCTAGATACACTTTCATACACTTTTTATCATATTTGGACTAACCTATTAACTCAGTGCACCCCAGTGCCAGTTCCTGTTTTCTGCTATTTTTCTATTTCAGTTTTCCCCCATTAAAAAGTGCCAGAAAAATTCGGGAAAATTCAGATAAAAAATCAGCGTGACGGAAGCTTCGAGAAGAGCCCGGGAGGGGCCAGAGGGGAGCCAGGGGGGGCCAGGCGGCCACCCGGCGCGGCCCCACCCCTGGTCGCGCCAGGGGGGCACCTGGGGCCCCTGGTCCACCTCTGGCTGCCCCCCTTTGCCTATTTAATCTACTTCACGGGAAAACTCCAGAAGAAGAACCCTATTCCGCGAACTCGCCTCTGTTCCGCCGCCGCCGCGCTTCCAAGATCGGGATCACCAGAAGACCTCTTCCCGGCACCCTGCCGGAGGGAGGATTGACCTCCGGGAGTCTCCTCTCCACCATGGATGCTCCCCGGATGTCTTGTGAGTAGTTTTACTTGGACCATGGGTCCGTGATCAGTAGATATGTGATGTTCTCCTCCCCTCTTTGATCTTCATTGTTTAGACCTCGTGAGCTGCCCTACATGATCGAGGCACCTTTGTAATATTTCTGCTGTTGCTATGTTGAGTTTGATAGGATCTGATGGATTATGAGATTATGTTCAGATTGTGATAGAGTAATATATTTGGTTCTTATCTCTTATATTTTTATTCCTAAGTAATTCTTGCATGTTCTCCATTGTTGTTTATTGCTTTGGCCAAGTAGTAGGTAGTGACTCCAAGAGGGAGTGTTGTGCTAGATTGTGGGTTCATGCCCCCCGATGACACGCTTGAGTGACAGAAACATGAGTCTAGGGGATGTGTTGTTGCCACAAGGGGGAAAACAACGGTGCTTGTAACCGCGGTTACAAGGATTGTTTACTTGACGCAGAGTTCTTTTTAATGCAGTTGTCTGTTGCTTTGGGTTTACACTTTGGGTGGGGCTCGCAACTTAATACCAGCGAGATGTTCTGGATAGATATCTCAAGGTGGATGATTAGTAGTAGATGTAGATGGATTTCGGTCTACTTATTTTGGCGTACTGCCCGTGCTTTTGAACCTCTTCCTTTCTTTTGTAGCATAGTTAGCATTGCGGTGCGTTCATAATCCTGTCAATTGCCTTTCTGTAATTTGTTTACCTCGCATAGCAATTTTTATCGTCTTTTGGGAGAGAGACATCACTAGCGAACATCACGTATCCCGGTCCATATCCTCATTATTGTTTCCAAGCTATCTTTACTTTACTGCTTTTACTTGCTATCATTATCCCTTGCGTTTTATCATTTGTGAACAACAAGACCGGAGAGATTGACAACCTCTCTAAACTTCGTTGGGAACATAGTTATTTGTGTCTGTGTGCAGGTCCACGTCAGTCGCGTCGCTGACACCTACTTATCATATCTGGAGTCCTACTGGAGACAAACCTTGGTATCTTCACCGAGGGAAAACTCGCTGCTGTACTACATCACGCCTTCCACTTGGGACTCACCAACGAAGGGCGAGAAGCCAATAAGCAACCATCAACCATTCTAGCATTCTAACAGATTACTGCACTTTAAGTGTGTGACCCAATAGGTTCGGTATTATGTGGTCATGACTCAGAACGTCTTCCGGACACATGGTCATTAGTCAATAATCAACAGCGGAGCCATGGACACCCATGTTGACTCCCACACATACACGAAGAAACTTCGAGTGAACCTTTATGTTATTCATACACCATTCCTTTTGCTTCGCGATATATGACAAAGTTAGAGGAGAGAAGTTTTGGCATCCATGTGTAACAACTTCTTGAACCCAAGCCATCAGTTATCCTCTTTGCTCGTTTGTCTCTATTCCTCGTTTTGTATTCCGGTATCCCCGTGACTAAATCACAAAGTGTCTGGACAGACTAGAATGGATACAATTATACCGAGTGGGCCCAAAGTCAATATCTCTTCATCGTGAAGGAGAAAATCCCATTCTTGAACTATCGCTGTTACTAGACACACTATCCAATATGCCCAAAACTTATTTTACTACTTCCCATTTACGAGAGGATTCATCTAAGAACCAAAGCATATCTCCCTGTGTGAAGCAACCCGATATTCTCATGGTCTAAGGAATTACGCATATGACAACAAATCATGATAGACTTATAACGTAGTTACGATGTGATCTCTAAGTATATCATTTAATACTGGGGTCGGTTCAACATCATTGTTCTGCTAACAACATGCTCTCATTGCTACCGACATCAATGTTTCAAGAACAATGTCAATGATTAAGAAAATGTAATCATCATTTAGCACATGAGTTGGTCTTAGAGGCTAAACCAGGAACTCCTGTTTTTTACATTTCCACACATGCATATGATTTTTCTTCTGAATCTCATAGTCAGAGTCATTGCAATTATAGCACAGAAATATAAATATTAATTATGAACTTGAATATTAATAATAACACACTTTATTATTGCCTCTAGGGCATATATCCAACAATAGATGTGTCCTTGGAGCTCGAACACTTTGATCTCTAGTGTGAATATTCTTGAATGCAATTCTTTCATCTCATCCTCATGCTGCTTCTTCAGCTCGGTGATGATGTCAAAGTTGGCCCCGACAGCACGCTCGATCATCAACTTGTGCTTGAAGACTTCTTGCTCCACTTCTTCCAGCCTGGCCTTGGTGCTCCCCTCCTTTACCGGTCCCTTCATATCTTCTTGGTGAAGGGCACCATCCTCCACCCAAAGTGTTTGAGGATGCCTCTTCACCTCTGCGATGTAGGGGTTGATGACGTTGACAAGGAACTTGTCCTTGGGGGAACTTGGGGAAGCCATGGCACCTAGGTATTGCTGAAAGTTTCCTGGTAGCAACAAATCGAAAAGAGAACGCACGAAATCGCAAGATACAAAGCCGGGGCGATCCGGGCAAATATATAGCAAAATTTTCTGCAACAAAAGGAAGGTAACAAGCCAAAGGGGGGTCGGAGGCGGACTCCGGGTGGCCCAAGCGGCCTCCTGGCACGGCCAGAAAGTAGGTCGCGCTAGTAGGGCGGCTGGAGCCCCTGGAGCTCATCTCCAGCTCCACTTCGGCTCCAAATTTTCCAAATTTTTCAAAAACACGTAATACGGGACTTTTATGGATGTTCGCGAAGTTTTATTACCATATTACATACCTATTCTTATTCTACTCCTACTAGCGTCTGAATCCGGGCTGCAACATGGTCTTCATGGGTGGTTGTGCGTATTGTATGCACATCAACATTGACAGGATCTCCTGCAAGGTAATGCTTCAATCTTTGCCCATTTACAACTTGAGATTTGGTGCCTTCAAAATTGTTAATCTTGATTGCCCCGGAGCACTAGACTTTTTCAACGTGGAAAGGTCCTTCCCATCTGGAAAGTAATTTACCTCGAGAAAACCTGAAACGGGATATAAACAACAAAACTTTATCACCAACATTAAATTCATGTTTCAAGATTATCCTATCATGCCACTTCTTTACCTTTTCCTTAAACATTCTCGCGCTCTCATAAGCTTCACTTCTCCACTCATCTAGAGAACTCAAGTTCATGACACGCTTTTCGCCAGCAAGTTTTGGGTCAGCATTAAGCTCTATAATAGCCCAGAAAGCTTTGTGCTCTAATTCTAAAGGCAAATGGAAAGCCTTGCCACATATCATCTTATAAGAAGACATGCCCATGGGATTTTTATTAGAAGTTCTATAATCCCACAAAGCATATCCTAATTTCTTTGACCAGTCCTTTCTAGAACTGTTCACTGTCTTTTGTAAGATCAGTTGATCTCCCTATTTGTAAGATCAACTTTCCCACTCGTTTGAGGGTGGTAAGGTGAAGCAATCCTATGGTTAACATCATACTTTGCTAAAGCTTTTCCAAAAGCACCATGTGTAAAAGGTAATCCTCCGTCGGTCATGAGGTACCTTGGTACACCAAACCTTGGAAAGATCACATCTTTAAGCATTTTCAAAGATGTCTTGTGATCGACACTCTCAGTGGGGATTGCCTCAACCCACTTGGTTACATAATCAACAGCTACTAAAATGTGAGTGAACTTGTGCGAAGGAGGAAAAGGACAAATAAAATGAAAACCCCAACAATCAAAAGGCTCGATAACTAGAGAATAATTCATAGGAATCTCATTTCTCCTACTAATATTACCAACTCTCTGACACTTATCACAAGATAAAACATATTTTCTAGCATCTTTAAAGAGAGTAGGCCAATAAAACTTGATTGGAGAACCCTGTGTGCGGTCCTCTCACCGGCATGATGTCCTCCATAGGTATAGTATTTTTATGCTATAAACCCATCTCATACTTCTTGCACGCAAACACCATTTGGAGACATTCGATTCACGGACAATGAGAGCTCTTGCACCTTTATGTTCTTACTTTGTTGGTTTCAATACTAGATATAGACTCTTGCTTGTTATTGTCTTGACTTGAATTGCATATATTACTTGCTTTACTTTGAAGTTCTTATATGTGTGTTAGCATGTCACCACAGAAATTATATTGTTTATCACTTACCTACTCGAGGACGAGCAGGAATTAATCTTGGGGATATTGATACGTCCCAAATGTATCTATAATTTTTTCTTGTTCCATGCTTATTTGGGTGACATTGATATGTGTTTTGCTACACTTTCAAACCTTTTTACATATATTTGGACTAACCTACTAACTCAGTGCACCCAGTGCTAGTTTCAGTCTGCTGATGTCTGTGAATTGCAGGTTTATACCCATATTTACAGTGCCCAAAAAATTCCAAGAAAAAAATATAAAAAACGGCGTCCTGGAAGACTCCAGAAGACCGAAGGGGAGTCGGAGGGGGTCCACCCCTCCCAGGCAGCCAGTGGGCGCGACCCCACCCCTGACCGCACCGGGAGGCCGCCTGGAGGGGTGGGCCCTCCCCTCTGTGTGGGGAATGTGCCCTAGAGGCAAATAAATATGTTTATTGGCATATTCCATTAGTTAAAAATAATTTGTATACTATGCTATAACTGTATTAAGCAGAAACATTAATACACGTGTGGTATAAAACAACCAGGTCCCTAGTTAACTCTAGTATACTAGTCCATTGGCAATCGGATGATAAAGGTTTCCTGATCATGAGGACATAATCGCCTATTGACAATGGGGTCATATCATCGGGAGAATGATATGATGGACACACACCCACCAGTAGTGTTGCAATGTGATCGAGTCACACAAGTTCAACATTGCAATAACTATAACATAGTGACCAGATAATTTGACTGTAATGATCATACGTAATTACTATCTATTAGGATGCTATGATTTGCATCCACCGCCTGACTGAAATATGCTGGCCATAAAGGTGTACTTCAGGTATTCCGAAATAGATACGTTAATGAGTATGCAATTAGATCAAAGAGGGATTTGTCCATCTGTGTGACGGATAGGTACTCTAGCCCCACTCGATGATATTACATCATAAAGATTGCGATATCATGTGACTAGGTCACGGAGTTGTAATATCACGAGAGCGAGTAAACATGTTTGTTAGTAACAAGGATGAACTAGGTATATTGGATATCGACGATCAAACCTTGGAAAAACAAAGTACCGTAGGACAAAAGGAACATGACTCAACGTTAACGGATCCAATAGCGATGAATTTCATTCGATGGAAGCGCAGGGGCCATCTAGGATTGTAACCAGTCTGATCGATGGTCATCGATCAAGAGAGTGTCTTGATCATGTCTGTTGTTTCCCGGACCGTAGGGTGTCAAACTTAAGGGTATTTGACGCATTAAGGATAGATTCGAGATCGCTGGTGAAATAAGATAGAACACCGAAATTGTTCCGGTGGAGGTCAGAAATGGTTCTGGAGATTTTGAATTGTTCAAAATATTATTTAAATATGTTTTAGTATTTAAATAATGAATTAAATATTAAAAATATGATTTAAATAATTAAATAATGAATTAAAAGGCACATGGGCCTAATAGGGCCCATCAGGGGAAGAGGGAGTCTCCCCTCTGGGCCATGGCGCCAAGAAAGGGGGCCCACCCCCTTTAGGATACGCCACCCCCCTCCCTATGGGATTAATCCTACATGGGAAGTGAAGGGAGGTTGCCCCCCTCCTAGGCCTATATAAGGAGGGGTAGGGTGCACTTTTTCTTCATGAATTTTTTGAGACAAGTTCTCTTCTCTCTATCTCTCTCTTTCTCCTTCCTTTGAGCGGACTCCCCTTGCTTGGAGTCTGTGCTAGATTGGGGGTTTATCCACCATACGCACGCCGTCGTGCTGCTAGAATCGGTATCCGAATCCATCTTCTTTCCGCTACTCGCCTGGTTCGGAGCCCGGAGGGACGTACACCGTATGTGTGTAATCCCGCGAGGCGCTACACTTGTGGTGCTCCTTCATCGTCGTGGTCATACCGTGACATCTTCATCAAAAACGTTCCGACAGGGACGCAATCCCGTCATCGGTCCACAAGGACCGGGTAGCTTCCGTAATCGTCGAGGATCTCAGCCGAGTCGAGGATCGGCGGATACGACTACATCAACCACGTTCATGTGGGAACGTTTCCCACTTAACGGACTACATACTTGTATGTGACTTATTTCCATCCGTTACTTGCATCGCCATATCATAGGTCTTGCATTCGGGATGCGTAGGTTATGAAAAATGATTGTTTTACTACCCCGTTCCCCAACACTCTGGCCCTCCTTTCGCATATATTTAGTCCTCGGTACAGAAACCCTGAACAAAAGACCCCGCATCACGAATTTCACCTTTGTTTCGCCGCCGCCGCAATCCCTTGATCGGGATCGCCAGAAGACCTCATTCCGGCAGCCTGCCGGAGGGAGGATTGATCTTTGACAACTTCTCCACCACCATGAGCGCTTCCTGTATGTGCCGTGAGTAGCCCCCCTTGGACCATGGGTCCATGACCAGTAGCTATGTGATGTTTTCTCTCCAATCTTGTGCTTCAATTCTTAGTCCTTGTGAGTTTCCCTACATGATCAAGGAACTTATGTAATCTTTCTGCTGTTTCTATGTTGTGTTTGTTGGGATCCGATGAATTATGAGATTATGTTCAGATCGTGATGAGTTATATATTTGGTTCACCATTTATATATTTTTCTTGAATAATTCTTGCATGTTCTCCGTTGCTTTTTATTGTTTGGCAAAGTAGTAGATAGTAACTCCAAGAGGGAGCGTTATGCTTGATTTTGGGTTCATGCCCCCCGATGTCTAGCTTGAGTGACAGAAACATGAGACTAGGGGATGTGTTGTTGCCACGAGGGAGAAAACAATGGTGCTTGTAACCGCAGTTGCAAGGATTGTTTACCTTACGCAAAGTTTGTTAATGCGGTTGTCTGTTGCTTTGGGTTTACACTTTGGGTGGGGCTCGCAACTTAATACCAACGAGATGTTCTGGATAGATATCTCAAGTTGATGATTAGTGAGTAGATGCTGATGAATAAACGTTCTACTTGTCTTGGCGTACTGCCCATACTTTTGAGCCTCTAAATTTCTTGTGGCATAATTAGCATTGCGGTGCATTAATAGTTTTGTCCATTGCCCAGCTGTAATTTGTGTTGGGCATGTGCCCTAGAGGCAAATAAAATATGTTTTATTAGCATATTCCATTAGTTCATAATAAGTTTTATACTGTGCTATAACTATATTAAGCGGAAACATTAATACACGTGTGATATAAAACAACCAGGTCCCTAGTTAACTCTAGTATACTAGTCCACTGTCAATCGGATGATCAAGGTTTCCTGATCATGAGAACATAATCGCCTATTGACAATGGGGTCGTATCATTGGGAGAATGATATGATGTACACACACCCACCAGAATTTTTGCAATGTGATCCAGTCACATAGTTCAACATTGCGATAACTATAATGTAGTGACCAGTTCCTTTGACCGTAATGATCATACATAATTACTATCTATGAGGATGATTTGATTTGTAAACCACCAGCTGACTGAAATATGCTGGCCATCAAGGTGCACTTTGGGTATTCCGAAATAGATATGTTAATGAGTATGCAAATAGATCAAAGAGGGATTTGTCCATCCGAGTGACGGATAGGTACTCTGGGCCCACTAGGTGATATTGCATCATAAAGTTTGCAAACGTGTGACTAGGTCACGGGGCTGCAATATCACGGGAACGAGTAAACATGTTTGTCGGTAAGGAGGATGAACTAGGTATATTGGATACGACGATCAAACCTTGGACAAGCAAAGTACCGCAGGACAAAGGGATAATGCTCAACGTTAAACGGATCCAACAATGATGAAGGTTCATTCGATGGAAGCGCAGGGGCCATCTAGGATTGTAACCAGGTCTGATCGATGGTCATTGATTAAGAGAGTGTTGATCATGTCTGCTGTTTCCCGGACCGTAGGGTGTCACACTTAAGGGTATTCGACGCATTAAGGATTGATTCGGGATCGCCGGAGAAATAAGAGAGAACTCCAAAATCGTTTCGAAGGAGAGACAGAAAAAGTTTCAAGGTTCCGAATAGTTTGAAAAGTTATTTAGATATGTTTTATTATTTAATTAATGAATTAAATATTAAAATATAATTTAAATAATTAAATGGAATAAAGGTTCTTTTATTTTTATTTAAAAGAAAGGAAAAAGAAAAGAAAAAGAAAAAAAAGGTGCAAGGGTGGGGCGCCATGGGCCATGGGGCCCATGTGGCCAAGTGGCCACTAGGCCACCACGCCATGGCCTTGGCCGGCCACCACCCACGGCCACATGTGTGGCTTTGGAAGCCACGGCTAGCACACATGTGGTACTAGTTTTAGTATCACATCGCTAGTTGACACGTATTTGCACCCCGGTTTCCCCTATATATAGATGTGGAGGGTGCCCCTTTTTCTACACAGAAAATTCCAGAAAAATACAGATAAATTCTGTTGATCTCTCTCTTCCGTTTTATCCTTTCTGTGAGCGGACTCCCGTTGTTTGGAGTCTGCATTAGGTTGGAGCTTTCTCCACCATACGCATATCGTCGTGCTGCTGGAATCGGGATTCGAGTCCATCTTCTTTCCACTGCTCTTCTGGTTTGGAGCTAGGAGGGATGTCGGGTACTCCGTATGTGTGTAATCCCGCGAGGCGATACACTTGTTGCGCTACTTCATCGTCGTGGTCGTATCGCGGCGTCTTCACAGACAACGTTCCGACGGGACGCAATCCCGTCATCGGTCTCAAGGACTGGGTGGCCATCGGAGTCATCGTGGAGCTGCGCGGCATCAGGGATTGCCGGTACGACTACACCAACCACGTTCACGCAGGAACGTTTCCCGCTTAAACGGCTACATACTGGTATGTGATCTTATTCCATCCGTTACTTGCATCGCCATATCATAGGTCTTGTGATTGGGTATCGTAGGTTATGGAAAATTTGTGTTTTCTGCCCCGAACCCCAACAGTGGTATCATGAGCAAGGTTATGCGTAGATGTATTGTACGGATAGATCACATCTAGTATGTGGCATCAATTCTCCAATTGTTACCCTCCCACGTGTACTCGTTTAGCATTGCGGCAATGTCCTTATGAAGCGGCCCCGACCGACCTTACGCGTTTACGCGAGACTGGTTCCACGCTTGAAATATGGCTTGTACCATATAAGTGGCTGGGGTGTGTGTCTCTCTAACATTAGCTTTGCAAAGACGTTTGCAACAGAGGGCCCCGAAAGGGGTGTAATAGAGACAATTGCGGGATTGGTGTTGTGGCTTGTTTTCGTAGGATAGAAACGGTTCTTTTCTCGAAACCCCTAGCAGCCACGTAAAACTTGCAAAAGATAAAGTAGAAATGCGTTTTCAACTTTAATTTGCATGTCGGGGGGAATCATAGCATGTATGATTTATTGTTGCATCATGTTTTTCTAATATGTTAGATATACGACGGTAACATTATAGGATGATCCCTCACTAATCCAACAAAGTGTCCTTCCTTAGTGAAGCACCATCTGGAAAGTTCTTCATTATGGAGGCATCAAGTGTCACACGGGTGTCAAACATTTTTTACGTTCACAAGAGATGGGTGGAGCAAGCCTAGCATGTACAGAAACATGGCCTTGCATACTCAGCATATAATCACTAAGGTTATTGTGGCAAGCCTGGCATATGCAGATATGGCCTCGGGACACAAGAGACAGAAAGGTCGAGCATGAGTCACATAGATGATGTGATTGGCATGATGGCCTACCTTGAGAATATACTGATAGTCGTGTCACACGGGGGAGGTATAGGGATTGTGTAATCACTTAGAATAAACTATGAGGGATGTTTGTCTGAGTGGGAGTTCCAGAATTGTTTTAGAAACATGAACTCCTTATTATGAACTTAATCTTCATGTCTTAGCAAATATCAATGTAGATAATATCATACCCAAATGTTAATAACTATGGCTCTTTTAGTGTGATGTAGAACTTAAGGAAAATGGGTCTTACTTCATTGATTGTTACCAACACCGTTAGAGACATACTCGTTAGTAGTGACTTACTAAACATAATACGAGAACTGCTAGGAGATACACCAGATAACTCCGTAATTAAGGAAGATGATGATGAGTATCGTACTCACCGTCACTTGTGAATGACTGTCCAATACACCATACTTCATTATATGAATCTGAATTGTGAATGCATGTTAACCCACACGTATGACGTGCTAGGTGAACTTGAAAGCACTAGATCACAAATCAGAGTAATGGAATATGAGTATATGGACGGGGTTTCTTGCAACCATGGTGGAAGGAACAACCTGCTGAGAAAGTCACTTGGAAAATGTATAAGATACATGAACACCTTGTGTATAACTTGGACTACTGAATGACTGGTTATTTTGCGATAACTAGGAAGTGGCATCCGCTTCCTCCCAACTACAAAGACCATGTCTAGATTACGTCATGAAGGAGAATCGTTCACCTGTCATGATGTCATGATTAAATTTGAGAACTTTAAAGGTAGAACCAATGTAGGAATGGTCATTAACGGAGAAGGTATATTTGATATACAAGTTATAAATGTTTTCCCCACAAAACACTAATCGCGGTTAATTAAGTATTTGATGCTTGAACTTGCTGATTGATAGTGGCTTGGAAGGGATGAGGTGACAATGTGTGCTGACGATGATCAAGATAGTTGATGGTCAACAACACTCTCCCTCTACATCTATCATTTGATTAATTATATGAATAAATTTATGATCGTTTGAATGTGAACATTATTAGTGTGTCTTGCATCTCGCGAAGACAATTATTCATATTAGTGAGAAACAAGTCATTTGTTCTCCTTTTATGAATGATATCTTTTATGGTCATATTACGGTTATAAATGGGCTATTCTTATATTGATGATAGTAGTTTGATCATTTATAAGAAATATTGCAATGCCAAGAATTATCCAAACTTAATAATGACACTACCGTTTAATTCATGAATGGTTTGATGAAGTTTTGAGATACTTGATCTCTTGACACATGCAAACCATGCCTTTTTTAGGTGAGATGACTAAAACCTCGCGTTCTGGTAAAATAGAGTGTGCACTCATTGTTATACATCATACATTGTGATGTATCGTATATCAGCAAGTAGTGAATTTCATTATTTCATGAACTTCATATGTGGACTTAGACGAATATGTGTATTCACTAATGAAACATGAGTCTGAAATAATTTGATCTGATCAAAGGGATTTCAGAATGAAGACGGGTATTAAATTAACAAGAAAAACAAGTCTCTACGATCTGATCAAAGTGACAAATGTTTTGAGTTAGCCTTGGACATACAGACTCGTGTGAAAATTGTTCCACATATTACAATGCTTGGAACACTTCACTATTATTGATGTGCCTGAATATTATAATTATACTCTATTGAATAGTGTATGGTCTAAGTTATCTCTTACCGAGTTGTGTGATCATTGTTTAGAGTTATTAAGTTTAATATGCAAACACTCACTTCAGTATAGGGAACCATCTAAGTTCGTGGAAACCAACACTATATATATTATGGTGTGTTGTGGTTTCTAGGAAGCCTAATTTATATGATAAATTATCTTTGTAGTGTATCCTTATGGATGCATCTTCCACAACTAGAACCAAAAGAGCAAAACTTGTGTTGCTAAGTATTTTGGTGTTTATCAAGAAATGTTCTTGATGAATGTGTTAATGGAAGAAAAGTGAAAGTTCAAACAAGGTAATTGACCTTGCCTCCAGATGTCAGAGTAGCGCAATGGAATATGTTCCAGAAGCAAAGCTCTACAATTAGAGGAGATACTAATGATAATGATCATGATGTTTCGATGGAAGCTTTTACTGAACAAAGTAGGATTCAAGAATACATATTTTCCCTTGTGCAAAATAATATTCATGATTCACTTGTCGTGTTAATGAAACAAGACATACCTATGAACTACAAAGAAGCGATGGTGGACCTAAGTATGAGATATGACTATGAGTCATGAAATCCCATATTGAATCACATTTAAGATTACTTGAATCTTATCGAGTAAGAAGTTTACTTGATATTCTCAATAACTTCAAAGTTATAAGGAATAAATGTGAACATTAAAGAAGACATCAAGATCGATTTTTCATAAAGTATGTTTCTGTAAAATTCAAAAGGTTGACTACAATAAGTAGCGATGCTCGAGTCAATGGGATATTCACTACGATTGATCCAAATTGTTATCAATACCGTGAATTCCTCAAATCCTGCGTTTGGAGAAGTGTTGTAATTGGTACAACAAGAAGGTTTTGAAAAACATATGGATACTAGTGTCTCATAATCTGAATTCTCAATTTGATGGATGATCAAAGTGATTTTGGACTTAGCCAAAATATTGAGAAACATGCATTCACATGAAACTGAGTGGGAGCTGAATAGTTTCCTAAACTTAATATGTGGACGACATATTTTGAGTGGGAGCTATGGGAGTATTATCCTAGTCTTATATGTGTATGACATATTTGATTAGGAGATATGTGGATGTTATCCTTACCTTATATGTGAGTGACATATTTGAGTGGGAGCTATGTGAGTGTTATCCCGAACTTAATATGTGCATGACATATTTGAGTGGGAGCATGACAACATTCTCATATATGGATAACATATTAATAATGGTGTAGTTGGTATTAATGATTACTGAAATCTTTCATGAGTGAAGTTGAGCATTGAAAATCTGTTAAGATAGATTAATGTGTTTAATAACATTGAGCCGGAATACTTTCCTGGATAAGATTCTGAAGGAGTTCAGAATGGGAAAAGTCAAGAAGTAGTTCTTACTTGTATATCCAAGAGAAGTATCGAGTTGATCTCAGTACAAGAACAATGGTTAAATAAAGGAAAGAAATGGATGTACTACATCCTTTATGCCTCTGTCATAGGTTCTTTCATATAAAACCAGAGTTATGTACTGATACATCCCAAACGTATCTATAATTTCTGCTTGTGCCATGCATGTTTTGTGTGACTTTGCCATGTTTTGCTTGAACTTTCATACACTTTTGAGCATATTTGGACTAACCTATTAACTCAGTGCACCCAGTAGCCAGTTCCTGTTTTCTGTTGTTTTCTATTTCACGTTTCCGGCCATTAAAAGTGCTCCAAAAATTCCGGAAAAATTATATAAAAAATCAGCGTCCCGGAAACTTCCGGAATCACCAAGGAAGGAAGGGAGGGCCACCACCAGGCAGCCAGGCGGGTGCCTGGCGCGGCCCAGCCCTAGGCCGCGCCACCTGCCCTTCTGACTGCTTCGTGGCCCCTCTCGGTGCCCCCTTTGGCCCCTATTTTTACCCCCGAGGAGGAAATCCCTAATATCGAAGTAGTTTTTCCAGAAGCGATTCCGATCTCCGCCCCCTTCGAAAACTAGCTTCGGGGGTCACCAGGATCCTGCTCCGGCACACTGCCGGGGAGGGCCTTGGCCCCCGGGGCCATCTTCATCGACTGTCCTTCCCCCATGATGCTTCTTGAGTAGTTCCTCCTTGGAGTACGGGTTCTTGGCAGTAGCTATGTGGTATTCTCTCCCCCTAGATCTTCAATACAATGTTCTCATGAGCTGCCCTACATGATTGAGATCCATATGATGTAATTGGTGTTGTGTTTGTTGGGATCCGATGAATTGTTACCTTGTTCAGTCCTAAGAGGTTTATGAATTATTGTTGCTGCAATTTGTTGTTCTTAATGCTTGTTACTAGTGCATGAGTAGCATGATCTCAGATCTAAGCACGTTATGGTTGCATGATTATAATCGTTGTTCTAGATCTTATCTACGGTTGTATACACCTATTATAGTACGGAACCGGCGATCCCAATGGTGACAGCTTGGGACACCAAAGGGGATGGGCTATAATTTGAGGATCACATGTGTTCATGAAGTGTTAATGATTTGTTCCGGTGCTCCGCCGCAGGAGCACCTTAATCTCCATAAGTTCCTTATGTGGCCCCGTTCGTAGCGGGATGGTAGGACAAAAGATGTTGTGCAAATTTCTTATTGCAAGCACGTACAACTACATATGGAACACATGCCTACGTTTGGTTCTTAGACTAGGATGCTCTTGTTTGTTCTTTGGCTAGAGTCGGTGCAATTTTGTCAATTGCCCAACTGTAATTTGATCACCCAACACCTTATTCTTTTGCTTGAGAGGTACCACTAGTGAAACCTTGAACCCCGGTCCATCTTTCACCTTCATTGCCTTCGTTGTTACTTTTACTTTCTTTGCTGCTCCTACTACTTTGTTACTACTTTGTGTGTTGGTGATTGGGGAAGTCTTAAAGGCTACACCCGTCAACACACCGTTGCTACTTATATCTTGTCTAGTGCTTTTTCAGGTGTGGTTGATTTGACAACTCAACTGCTAAGGCTTATAAGTATTCTTTGGCTCCCCTTGTGTCAATCAATATATTGGGTTACTCTTACCCGCGAAGACTGTTTTGATCCCCTACACTTGTGGGTTATCAAGACTATTTTCTGGCGCCGTTGCCAGGGAGCATAGATTTACTTATAAGTTCACTTGATAAGTACACTTTTGCTTATTACTTTGTTTTCTACTAATGGCTACTTTCTTTGAGACTAGATCTTATTGGCAAGGCGGATTCACGGAGGATCAACAAAAATATTACAAGTAATACCTCTTGTCTCAAAAAGGGATACACTCATGGGGACTAATACAGGAGTTGTATGACTATGCTAGAAACTTGTGCTCAATATATAATATATCTTTCTGTAGGGATGAATCTTGTTGCTTGAGGCACAAACACCTTGATTTCCAATGTGAGTACAATGATGATGAAACCTTAGCTTCTTATGCTAAGGGAAACTATGATTTTTATGAGGCGGAACAAATAGAAGAAGTTGTTATCTTTAAGGGTGCCTATGAAATTGCTTCCTTTGTTGAAAATATTGATGATGCCCCTTACAAATCCGAGAGTCTTGAAATACTTAATTATTTCTTTGAGGATTTTAATGACAATTATTATATTATTGACCATCTCAAAAGGTTCTCTCCACAAGAGGAAGAGACTAATGCTTTGCAGGACTCTACGGAAGAAGAAATTGTTGAAACTGGATGCTCCTTGGATGAAAAAGAGGAGGAGAGTGACGAACAAAAGGAGGAAGAATGGAGTAGCTACCCATCTCTACCTACTAATGAGATTAACTCTTTGGCTCTTACTTTATATGATTGCCCTCCTGATGGCTTCTCGCCCTTCGTTGGTTACCCCAAGTGGAAGGTTGAGATGTAGCGCAGCAGCAAGTTTCCCTCGGTGAAGATACCAAGGTTTGTCTCCAGTAGGACTCCAGAGATGATAAGTAGGTGTCAGCGGCGCAACTGACGTGGACCTGCACACAGACACAGATAACTTTGTTCCCAACGAAGTTCAGAGAGGTTGTCAATCTCTCCGGTCTTGTTGTTCACAAAGGGTAAAACACAAGGGATAATGATAGCAATTGAAAGTAAAAACAGGAAAGTAAATACAGCGTGGAAACAGTAATAAGGATATGGACCAGGATACGTGATGTTCACTACTGATGTCTCTCTCCCAAAAGACGATAAAACTGCTATGCGAGGTAAACAAATTACAGAAGGTCAATTGACAGGACTACGAACGCACTGCAATGCTAACTATTCTACAAAATAAAGGAAGATGCTCAAAAGCACGGGCAGTACGCCAAAATAAGTAGACCGTAATCCAACTGCATCTACTACCAATCATCCACCTTGAGATATCTATCCAGAACATCTCGCTGGTATTAAGTTGCGAGCCCCACCCAAAGTGTAAACCCAAAGCAACAGACAACTGCATTAAAAAGAACTTTGCGTAAAGTAAACAATCCTTGCAACCGCGGTTACAAGGACCGTTGTTTTCCCCCTTGTGGCAACAGCACATCCCCTAGACTCATGTTTCTATCACTCAAGCGTGTCATCGGGGGGCATGAACCCAAAATCGAGCATAACGTTCCCTCTTGGAGTCACTACCTACTACTTGGCCAAAGCAATAAACAGCAACGGAGAACATGCAAGAATTACTTAGGAACAAAAATATAAGAGATAAAAACAAAAAATATATTACTCTATCACAATCTGAACATAATCTCATAATCCATCAGATCCCATCAAACTCAGCATAGCAATAGCAGAAATATTACAAAAGTGCCTCGATCATGTAGGGCAGCTCACGAGGTCTAAACCATGAAGAACAAAGAGGGGAGGAGAACATCACATAGCTACTGATCACGGACCCATGGTCCAAGGAAAACTACTCACGAGACATCTGGGGAGCATCCATGGTGGAGAGGAGACTCCTGGAGGTCGGACCTCCCTCTGGCAGGGTGCCGGGAAGAGGTCTTCTGGTGCTCCCGATCTCGGAAGCGCGGCGGCGGCGGAACAGAGGCGAGATTGCAAAATAGGGTTCTGTCCTCGGAGTTTCCCCGTGACGGAGAATAAATAGGCGAAGGGGGCAGCCAGAGGTGGACCAGGGGCCCCAGGCGCCCCCCCTGGCGCGACCAGGGGTGGGGCCGCGCCGGGTGGCCGCCTGGGCCCCCTGGCTCCCCTCTGGCCCCACTCGGGCTCTTCGCGAAGCTTCCTGTACGCTGATTTTTCCTGTATTTTTCCCGGAATTTTTCTAGCACTTTTTATATGGGGGAAAACTGAAATAGAAAAAACAGTAGAAAACAGAAACTGGCACTGGGGTGCACTGAGTTAATAGGTTAGTCCAAATATGATCAAAAGTGTAAGCCAAGGTGTATGAAAGCCCAGTTAATAGGTTAGTCCAAATATGATCAAAAGTGTAAGCAGAAAACAGAAACTTGGCTTACACTTTTGAGCATATTTGGACTAACCTATTAACTCAGTGCACCTAGTTGCCAGTTCCTGTTTTCTGCTATTTTGTATTTCAGGTTTTCCGGCCATTAAAAGTGCTCCAAAAATTCCGGAAAAATTATACAAAAAATCAGCGTCCCGGAAGCTTCCGGAATCACCAAGGAAGGAAGGGAGGGCCACCACCAGGCAGCCAGGAGGGTGCCTGGCGCGGCCCAGCCCTAGGCCGCGCCACCTGCCCTTCTGACTGCCTCGTGGCCCCTCTCGGTGCCCCCTTTGGCCCCTATTTTTACCCCCGAGGAGGAAATCCCTAATATCGAAGTAGTTTTTCCAGAAGCGATTCTGATCTCCGCCGCCATCGAAAAGTAGCTTCGGGGGTCACCAGGATCCTGCTCCGGCACCCTGCCGGGGAGGGCCTTGGCCCCCGGGGCCATCTTCATCGACTCTCCTTCCCCCATGATGCTTCTTGAGTAGTTCCTCCTAGAGCTTCAATACAATGTTCTCATGAGCTGCCCTACATGATTGAGATCCATATGATGTAATTGGTGTTGTGTTTGTTGGGATCCGATGAATTGTTACCTTGTTCAGTCCTAAGAGGTTTATGAATTATTGTTGCTGCAATTTATTGTTCTTAATGCTTGTTACTAGTGCATGAGTAGCATGATCTCAGATCTAAGCACGTTATGGTTGCATGATTATAATTGTTGTTCTAGATCTTATCTACGATTGTATACACCTATTATAGTCCGGAACCGGCGATCCCAATGGTGACAGCTTGGGACACCAAAGGGGATGGGCTATAATTTGAGGATCACATTTGTTCATGAAGTGTTAATGCTTTGTTCCGGTGCTCCGCCGCAGGAGCACCTTAATCTCCATAAGTTCCTTAAGTGGCCCCGTTCGTAGCGGGATGGTAGGACAAAATATGTTGTGCAAAGTTCTTATTGCAAGCACGTACAACTACATACGGAACACATGCCTACGTTTGGTTCTTAGACTAGGATGCTCTAGTTTGTTCTTTGGCTAGAGTTGGTGCAATTCTGTCAATTGCCCAACTGTAATTTGTTCACCCAGCACCTTGTTCTTTTGCTTGAGAGGTACCACTAGTGAAACCTTGAACCCCGGTCCATCTTTCACCTTCATTGCCTTCGTTGTTACTTTTACTTTCTTTGCTGCTCCTACTACTTTGTGGTGTTGGTGATTGGGGAAGTCTTAAAGGCTACACCCGTCAACACACCGTTGCTACTTATATCTTGTCTAGTGCTTTTTCAGGTGTGGTTGAATTGACAACTCAACTGGTAAGGCTTATAAGTATTCTTTGGCTCCCCTTGTGTCGAATCAATAAATTGGGTAACTCTTACCCGCGAAGACTGTTGCGATCCCCTACACTTGTGGGTTATCATGTACTCGATGTAATATGACCCAAGTTCTTAGTAATAAGAACATGTTGTGATATGATTTATGAGTAAATCATTGAACAAAGAGTTAAGTTTATCCTTCAGTGTCTGGAGAGAACTGAGGATACATCTCAAATTTGTAAAGGATAGTGGAATTGACCATAAATGTTATGTTGGTTCAAGTTCTGATACTAACCTAGAAAATTGAGATATCACACTAATGAATGCCTAAGTTGAAAGAAACATGGTGTGACGCCCCCAAAATCAATCCGTGTACAGTAATCATACACGTAGGGTACACGGCTGAGATTAGGGTGCCACGGTGAGAATATCACAGCACAACACTAAACACAAAAGGATAAACCAATATGTTACAATAAAGGGGGTCACGCGGACCCGAATACATAAGTTATACAAGCCATAATGTCTGAGTACAGACATAGTTAGTCAAGTTTTGCCTTAAGAAGGCTAGCACAAATAACATCAGAGATACAGATCGAAAAGGCAAGGCCTCCTGCCTGGGAGCCTCCGAAACTACTCCTGGTCCTGGTCAGCGGGGGTCTCGACGTAGTAGTATCCGCCTCCGGGGTACTCCTGCTCCTGGGATCCAACGTCGACTGCAGCGGCCGATCAGGCAAAACATAAAGGGTGAAATAAAGCAAAGGTGAGTATCTAGCATACCCGCGAGTCTTACGTCCGCTACTAAGCATTATGCATTTGTATCAACAGAAAGGGAAGGCTGTATAAAGTGGACTGCAAGATAGAAATCAGAATAAGGGTAAGAAGCTAGGCCTATCGAAGACTAGCATCTTCCGACGTTGTCTTGCAGCATGAGAAGAGAAACAGCCAACAGTTCATATAAAGCAATAAAGTAACAACGAATCAGAAGTTGCTGCAACATTGTATAATATAAGTTGTAATGATTAATAATAATAATGCCTCTGAGTTCCCCTCCTCGACTCCCATGCGAGGAAGAAAACCCGGAACCATACAGTTTAATAGTAATAGTTTGTAGTGGTAAGATCCAGCTTCAGCATAAAGCGTCCTGTTACCATGGACACGGCTATTCGAATAGATTAAACTCCCTGCAGGGGTGCACTACTGTTCAGCCTGCACGCTCGGATCTCCAGGGTGGCGTGAACCTTGTTAGGGAACGCCCTACCGAGGCTATCCGACACGACGCAACCCATCCTAGGCTCAGCAGAGAGGCCATCCGCCGGACTATATCCTATGCGCCAAGGGGTCTAGGTCCCTCACCCTTGCACGCTCCTGCACGGTACAAGACTGGCCGGTGAAGCAAAAGCAAATCCAAACACACCTGCTGCAGCAAATAAGACAAGACAGCTTCCCGGCTGTCAGCCCATGGTACTGTTGACGTCTGAAGAGCTTTCGGACGAACTACGACGCGGAGGGCCCACACCGTAATCCCACGTGTAGGTAGTGCGTACAGACCAACGGGTCTCTCAAGTCATCCGCCGAACCATTTAGCATTTTAATATTATCTCGCAGACAACCGTTATCGTTGTCTGACTAACAACACAACGGACAACGAACAGCAACAAGGCCCACCGGTAACGTCGGGGCCTGCCCTGTCGTCCCGTCAAAGCGCGCGGTTACCGACAAGGTGAACCGTCTCCTTACCTTGTCTCGCGTGTGCTCTTGGTAGAGCTCGACTTTCGTGGTTTGGTAACTCTCGCGAGATACGAGCAGGGGCCAAGCACGCCAGTAACGTCGGTCGTACCCTCCCTGTCGTTCCCGACGATATACCGCTCGCGGGCACCGTTGGGTCGCCCGACTTCTTACCTTTAAGGACAACCGCTGTCCAGGACCCTATGGCGGCAAGACAAAGTCAGCCTCGAGTGGAGTACAAGGATTACTCCTTGATAGCTCACACTTGAGGTGACTAGGCATAACCCAGATAGGGGCCTTTGGCGGTGTCTGCATTGTACCGTACCTGTACAGTTGTATATATTATAACCGTGTTCACTCCCCTGAGTGGTCACGACCCGCTATCTAGTCCTAACTAACAATGCGCAGGGCTCACTGCTGTATAATGCATAAGTATAATAGGCATCATAGGACAAAGGAAGGTACAACAAGGGGCGACAAAATCAGGCTATGCAATTGAATAGGATTGTAACGTAGCAGCAGCAGTAATCATGCCTAGTGCAAGAAAGTACGGAAAAGGTAGGCGATATCTGGGGAAGAGAATGGCTCTGCTTGCCTGGAAGCTCGACGGTAGGGGCAGGGTCGTCGACGAAGCAGTCGTACCCGGCAGCGGTGTATTCGGCGGTAGCAGCGGGGTCTACCGGAGATTAAGGGGGGAGGAAACAGTAAATACACAGCAATAATATACAAACATATGCATGACATGACAGATGAAATGTTAACGGTGTTCTAACGCAGTGCAATGCACGTTGCTCGGAGCGGGAATTCATCCGGGGATGAACTACCGGCTCCGTGTGATTAACGGACAGGGTGTCCGGAGGGGAAGGGTTCATGCCGGAGGTGTCGTGGTCATCCGACAAAGATAAGGGGGGTGTATCCGTGTTAATGGAACCATTCCGGACAACTTTCGTGTTCGGAATAAATTCATCCAGATACTTTAACAGTACCGGACAATCATCGGACAGACGGTCCGGAGGGGGATGGTTCGATGTTTGATATGTTAGAGGGGTGTGGTTGGTATATGGATAACGTATCTGTATTCGTTATATATTTCTGATCAATTTTGATGTATAAAGTTTTTCGATCCGATATACGGATAAAAAGATACTGATTTTATAAGTTTAATCAATTTTAAAACATTTATAAATCAATTATTATTTCTTTTATTATTTATTCAATATTATTTTTAATAATTTTAATACTGACCAGTGGGTCCCATTGGTCAGTGACTTATTAACTAAATTGTTTTTAGTTTATTTAATAAACTATGGGGGACCCACATGTCATTGTAACAATTTTAATTAAATAGTTTTTATTTATTAAAAAGGCCAGGGCCCACATGTAAGTCAGAGGGGGGGTTAGCCTCTGTTTATTATTAAACAGAGGGATTAAGGGGGTGCGGGGCCCATTGTCAGTGGGCAGGGGGTGGTTAGGGGGGGTTAACCCCCTGACGTGGAGGGCCCACCGGGCAGCCACACCACGCCGGAGCCGACGAGGCCGTGACGCCGGCGACGAGCTGGCGCTCGCCACAGGCCATGGGAGGGGGCGTGGAGGCGCTTGTTCGAAAGCTTGTTCGAGCGCGCGTCGTTTCGTAGTGGTGGCGGCGTCGGGGGTGGCCGGAAGCAAGGCCGGCGTCGAGTTCTGCGGCGGAGCAGAGGCAGCGAAGACGACGACGACGTGTATGCGAGTTAGAGGGGGATGTGCTAGCGCGTCGCGTGCGTGCGTGCGTGGGGAGTGTCGCGGTGCCTTCGGGGGTCAAAAGCGCGAGCTGGGGCACGGGGTTGCGTCCACCGGTGGCGAGGAGCTCGGCTCCAATGGCGACGAGTGTTACAGCGAAAGGGGGGGAAGGCGTGAGCGTACGGGGAGATGGCCAAGCTCACCGGGGAGGCGTAGGGGAGGGCAGCTAGCTCGGGGGAGGCGCGGTGGTGCGTGAATTTGCCGACGACGGCGGCGGTTGCAGGGAAGGGAACGGCGACGAGGAGCTCTCCACAGGCGGCGGGGGCTCGATTCCTTGCCGGGGAAGACGAAGACGAGGCAGCGGGGGCGAATGGACACGGTGGCTTGGTCTCGGGAGCTCGGTGGCCGCGCTGGAGCGGCGGTCGTGCCCACGGCCGGCTCGGGGAAACGACGATGGCGAGCGAGGAGGAGGGGGGCGAGATCCAGGGGAAACTGGGGGCGTTAGGGTTTGCTCTAGGGCACCGGGGTCATATGGTCGCCGGGGCGCCACTGGATGGCCTCCACGGCGGCCACCATCGTCGTGGCAGTGGCCGATGGGCGCCACGCCATGCCGACGCACTGTAGGTAGGGGACGGGGTTAGTTGGGCTAGGTGGGCTTAAGTGGCCCAGGGGGATGGGGGATGGGCCACGGTTGGGGTGGGCTCGGGCAGTAGATTAGGTTTGTTTCTTTTTTTTCTCTTTCTTTTCTTTTTATTTCCTTTGTATTTATTTTACTAGTTTTGCATTTTAGTGAAATGTGTTAGATGACCCACAAATAACTTTACACTATAAGGCAGTGCCACAAAAAGTTTGGGTAGCAACAAAAGTCATTTAATATTTTATTTAAATATTAAATGGTTTATATGAGGTTTTTGGCTACTGTTTTTAATTGTTTGATTTATTTGATAGCACAATAAATACCCATGACCACATTGCCATGGTCCCATGATTATTTGGGATTTTATAAAAGTGGTTCCAAGATTTTTGGAAAAGATTTTATTGTCACCATATTTTTAATATTCATCAAAAGGCACTTAGGGTTTGTTTGAATTTCAATTCAAATGGCCTGGACTTGTTTTGAATCCTGATGATCCAAATCCATGATCACAATGCATTCAACAATATCAAAAGGAGAAATTGAATTTGAACTGAACCAAGTTGATCAAACAAAAAATTTGAACAGTAGTGATCAACAGTAATGGTGATTACTGTTCACTGACAGTGAGAGTGTTACACATGGTTAGACATCAAAGTGGCATACAATGCACTAAGATTAAATCTACATTGATGTGGCTGCTTTAGAAGTGGCAGGAGTTATATTTTGTCTTAAGAAGTTCGACTTCTGACTGAGTGAGTTTCAGTGTGCATGACTATGGGAAAGTCCGCGTGACCCACCGGATGTCATTGCTGAAACACAACAAACAAAGTCTCACTCTACCGCCAAATATATATATATACCTCATCATTATAATGGATAATGAAATAATGTCAAACTAGGTGACATTAATGATTTGCAAAAGACATACGGATCTGAATGGTACCCAGACCGCTGATACAACCTTTTCCACAAGCAAGCATGATCTATAGCCATATACATGATATGGAGTTATGATCCACAGAAAAATGCAGCTAGATTATTTGTACTCTAGTGCAAGTGGGAGACTGTTGGGAATGTGCCCTAGAGGCAAATAAAATATGTTTTATTAGCATATTCCATTAGTTCATAATAAGTTTTATACTGGGCTATAACTGTATTAAGCGGAAACATTAATACACGTGTGGTATAAAACAACCAGGTCCCTAGTTAACTCTAGTATACTAGTCCACTGTCAATCGGATGATCAAGGTTTCCTGATCATGAGGACATAATCGCCTATTGACAATGGGGTCATATCATTGGGAGAATGATATGATGGACACACACCCACCAGAAGTGTTGCAATGTGATCCAGTCACATAGTTCAACATTGCGATAACTATAACATAGTGACCAGATCCTTTGACCGTAATGATCATACGTAATTACTATCTATGAGGATGCTTTGATTTGTAACCCACCGCCTGACTGAAATATGCTCGCCATAAAGGTGCACTTTGGGTATTCCGAAATAGATATGTCAATGAGTATGCAAATAGATCAAAGTGGGATTTGTCCATCCGAGTGACGGATAGGTAAAGTTTGAAAACGTGTGACTAGGTCACGGGGTTGCAATATCACGGAAACGAGTAAACATGTTTGTCGGTAACGAGGATGAACTAGGTATATTGGATACCGACGATCAAACCTTGGACAAGCAAAGTATCGCAGGACAAAGTGATAATGCTCAACATTAAACGGATCCAACAGCGATGAAGTTTCATTCGATGGAAGCACAGGGGCCATCTAGGATTGTAACCAGATCTGATCGATATTCATTGATCAAGAGAGTGTGTTGATCATGTATGTTGTTTCCCGGACCGCAGGGTGTCACACTTATGGGTATTCGACGCATTAAGGATTGATTCGGGATCGCCGGAGAAATAAGGGAGAACTCCAAAATCGTTTCGGAGGAGAGACAGAAAAAGTTCCGAGGTTCCGAATTGCTCTGAAAGTTATTTAGATATGTTTTATTACTTAACTAATGAATTAAACATTAAAATATAATTTAAATAATTAAATAGAATAAAGGTTCTTTTGTTTTTCTTTAAAAGAAAAGAAAAAATAAAGAAAATAAAAAGAAGAAAAAAAGTGCAAGGAGAGACAGAAAAAATTCCAGAAAAATACAGATAAATTTTGTTGATCTCTCTCTTCCTCTTCCTCCTTCTTGTGAGCGGACTCCTCTTGTTTGGAGTCTGCACTAGGTTGGAGATTTCTCCACTATACGCACGCCGTCGTGCTGCTGGAATCGGGATCCGAATCCATCTTCTTTCCGCTGCTCTTCTGATTCGGAGTCCGGAGGGACGTTGGATACACCGTATGTGTGTAATCCCATGAGGTGCTACACTTGTGGCGCTACTTCATCGTCGTGGCCGTATCGCGGCGTCTTCACCGACAACGTTCTGACGGGGACGCAATCACGTCATCGGTCTCAAGGACCGGGTGGCTATCGGAGTCATCGTGGAGCTGCGCGGCATCAGGGATTGCTGGTATGACTACACCAACCACGTTCACGTGGGAACGTTTCCCGCTTAAACGGCTACATACTAGTATGTGATCTTATTCCATCCGTTACTTGCATCGCCATTGCACAGGGCTTGGGATTGAGTATCGTAGATTATGAAAATTTTGTGTTTTCTGCCCCGAACCCCAACAATTTGTTCACCTAGCTTAGCTGTTTTATCGTCTTTTGGGAGAGAGACATCACTAGTGAACATCATGGACCCCATTCCATATTTCCACAATTGTTTACACTACCGCTATTTACTTCTTTTATTTCCTTTCCGTTGCAATCATCATCATTATTTCCATCGTGTGTTTGATCCTTTGTAAACAAGAAGACCGGAGAGATTGAAAACCTCTCTGAAA
The DNA here is from genome assembly GCA_950022295.1 of Bromus sterilis. Lineage (NCBI taxonomy): Eukaryota > Viridiplantae > Streptophyta > Magnoliopsida > Poales > Poaceae > Bromus > Bromus sterilis. The sequence goes on along the minus strand of OX465596.1, from coordinate 78,912,422 downwards.
TCGTTGGGAGAAAAGTTACCTGTGTCGTGTGCAGGTCCAGGTTAAGCGAGTGATGTTGAGTAAACGACGCGCCACTTACTTCACCACCTTCTTGTTGATCCTTGGAGTCCTCCTGGATTCGATAAACCGTACAGTCCTCGTGTAAGGGAAATTTGCTGCTACTATTTCATCACCTTCCACTTTGGGTGACCAATGAGGGGCGAGAAGTTATTTCCCGTCATCAGCAGCCCAATCCTCTCGATTTCCTTTCCTTCCGCTCCTTTCCACGGGGCTATCGAATCACGAGGGAGGAGGCAGGGAAGACCAACCGGGCGAGACGAGCCAAAACTGATAAGCCCTGACGTTCACCGCCGGCCCTCTCCTTCCCAACGCGTCGTCGCCCCTCTCCTCGCCAATGCGCCGCCCCCTCCCCTTCCCGACACCACCTCCACGCCTCCCCCTCGGGTGAGTCTCTCTGGCCTCTCCTCTCGCCCCTTCGCACCGCCACACTCTTCGTCGACGGCGTCCGTGCTTCCGTGCGCTAGGTGCATCTCCGATGAGTCGCGGTATTCCGCTGGACAAGGTGCAACTCGTTGTTAGGGTTGGTTGTCTCTTCGGTGTAGTTATGCTCTGGTCTTGCTCAATGTGCTAGTACTAAGAATGTAACTGAAATATAAAGTTGCAGTGTGGTTTACCCTGTTTTTGTTTGCTAGTACCAAGAATGTTTTCTTGTGTTTTCTTGTGCTTACACCATATTGATGTTCTGGGATTTGTATATGTTTTAGTATATTGTTCTGTTATCCTGATATTATCATTGCTTCACATGCAAACATGGCTTCACCATTGTATACAATGCATGTATGTGTAGGGTAACGCGGAAGAAAACAAAAATTTCCGCACTACGAACACGCCCAGGACCACTATGGAGACTGCATACAAGGTTTTGATCTGATCGTTACCGACTCGTAGCGCAGCGGAAGTAGAGTCGATGTAGATCGTCGGTGCAGATCCCCGCAGCTAGGATTTACAACCTCCCAACCGCGAGGATGTTCTCCCTCGTCTGCTCCTCGAACAGCGCTCCGGGAGGCGGTCGTACAGTCCCTCGGACGGTGTCACGGACAGCCCTTCGGGAGGCCCCTCGAAACTCGATCGGTAACTCGGACAGCCCTTCGGGAGGACCCTTGAAACTCGAACGATAATTTGGACAGCCCTTCGGGAGGACCCTCGAACAGCCCCTCGGGCAAAAGATCGAAACTACGACCTCTCTACGGGGTTGCACACATACGGTGTCAGCTATCCGACAGGGCTTCGCCGTCCAGAACTAGTTCCTGCCGGAACCTAGACAGCCTTTCGGCTCTACGAAACTATTTCGCTGGGAGGGAGAGAGAAAGCCAGATCATGCATGGCATTTGTATAGAACTCAAGGGAGAGCTTGGATCAAGGATATGGGGCTGCCCTCACACCTCTATTTATAGGAAACCCAAGGGGGCTTTCTTGGCTCCCAAGTCCTTCTAGAAGGCTTTCCAAAAATATCTCAAGTAGTACTTTTTACTATTCATGACACCACTTTTTCGCGTCCGAAAAATCCGAAAATATTTCTGTGGGTCTTAGAATAATTCCAACACCCACTAAAATGATTTTGGGCGCGTTCCGAAACAATTCCGGATTAGTGATTTTCATCTGCGAAAAGCAACCTAAGCATTTCCGGCAGCTCCAGAACATTTCCGGCAGCTCCGAAATATTTCCGAAAAAAATATTTTAATCTTTTCTCCAGAAAAATTCCAGAAGTTACCAGAACAATTCTGGCACTCTCCAAAATTACCAGGTGCTCTCCGAAACCTTTTCGGCTTAGTGGTTTACCCCGAAACAACTTTTCGGTTTTCTCTCTCGGAACTTTTCCGCCGTCTCCGAAACCTTTCCGGTGACTTTATCTCAGACTCCCTGTCTAGTATTCAACAGATAGATGACCCTTAAGCGTGTGACCCTGTAGGTTCGATGAAGTATAGACATGACCGGAACACTTTCCGATCAATGATCAATAGCGGAACCGAGGACATCCATATTGATCCCTATACCCATACGAAGAATTATTCGAGTGAACCTTTAGTTGCTGTGTGCTATTCCTGTTGCTTCGCGATATATTACAAATACCCGAGGTGAGACTTATTGGCATCCCCGTGAATCAACAACTTGTCCACTATGCCAGTTACCTCGTTCCTGGTATTGTTCTCTTTTCTCGTTCCTGCGTTCCGGCATCCCTGTGATCAAATCACACTGTGTCTGGCCAGACGATGGTGGATACCGTAACACCGAGAGGGCCCTAAGAATATCTCTCCAACGACGGAGGAGCAAATCCCAATCTCGAGCTACCTAGTTCCTTGTCATACTTTTCCGTGAACCCGCAAGCTGCCGTAATAGCCACCCTTTTACAGATGACGTTTAACAAAACCCCAAAGTTCACGAAGCAAGTACGAAGGAACTCGATACTCTCATGGTCTAAGGAATTATGCAAACGCACAACTTTCTCTGTGTTATAATCCATTAACTGGCGACGAATGTATCTCATAGCATAACATCAATCTGGGTCGATTCAACACAAATGTTCTTCTAACATTGTGCCCTCAAAATTGCCGGCATAGTCATGCCCATGATCAGGAAAACAGAACCATCATGCAACACTTGAGCTAGTCTTAGAGGCGAGACTAGGAATATATATTTTATCCGTTTATTATTCCACACGTGCATATGAGTCTTCCTCCGAGCCTCGTGGTTATTGCAGACTCGAGAACCATAGCAGTTATAGCATGGAATATAAACATAATTAGGAACATGGGGATAAATAATAACATTTATTATTGCCTCTAGGGCATATCTCCTACAGACTCCCACTTGCACTAGAGTCAATAATCTAGTCAATGCTAATGCACTTTACACCTATGGCATACTGGTGTAAAATATGCTTCACATGTGGTATAGCCTGATGTCCAACGGATCTGACAACTTCAACTCCGTGTGTATCTTTGCATATCCTCGCGTTTTCACGCTTTCACGAAATTCATATTTTGTGTGGACTTGGCTTTGTATATATGCGAATCACTGGTCGAACATTGATTCCTCAGACTGAGCTATGGAGCAACTATCTTCAATAGTGTTCCATTGACCAAAGCCATATTGGAACCATACTAAGTTCATGAATGAACTATATGATTCAACATTTTCTTTGTTGCTTCTAAAGCAGCAACATACATAGCCATTTGTTATAGAATTTCGCCACAGTAACCTGTTATGAACAATTCCAACTTACTGTGCCACCATATTATGTATTACACACAAAAAAACTTTAACTCAAATCGAAAATCGCATGGAGCATTGATGAAGACCGTATCGATGTAATTACTTACAACAAGTACTTCATAATCTCTTCTTGCGAGAAAACATGTCATCAGTGCTACTTTAGTACTCAATGACATTTTTCACTGTTGTCCCACGATCAGTTCTTTGATCACTTTGGTATCTATACTCACAACAACTTTGGAGTATTGGACATATCTGGTTGTTTACATACCATGGAATACATGATTAATCCCAACACGAAGGTGTGTGGAATCTCCATCATGTAATTTGCTCATCAGTGTTTTGGGACACTGAGTCTTGCAAAAACTCTTTCCATGTGACTTTGGCAAGAATCACTCCTTGTCGTTTTTAATGCTAAATTGTTTTGGCATCTTGTCAGTATGTATTTTGGCTTAGCCCTATTAGGCAATTCTATCTCTTAGATAATTATGCCTAATATCAAGGCTACTTAGCCCAAGCACTTCATCGAAAGACTATTTTCAATGAAGTCCTAATTCGTGTCAAGAAGTTTATATTATTTCTGATCAACAATGTGTCAGGCACACAAGGTTTTTAGAAATATTATTATGCTCCCACTTACTTTCTTGTAGCCACAAGCATCTTCGTTATCCATTGATGAAATCAAACTCTTTTGACTATTTCATCAAAATCGAAGATTCCAACTCCATTATGCTCTCTTTTGTCCATCGCAGGAACTCTGAAGTTTGCATACTCACTAGCATCCTCTGGACTGACAAAATACCTTGGACTGTATCATATGCAAGTCCGAGGTAGTATTTCCATCTCATGGAAATCCTTTTGGCATCCATGTTTCATATCTCATGAATGAAATACGTATTAATTGCTAGTTTAACCCGAACCGACTTTAAGCATCGCTACGGAGAGACAATCTCGCCGTAGTTAGCAACAAGTCGAGCTTTATGGATAAAACATTTTTATCCGTATCAGTTTACAGTTCCATTAATATTCGTTAGACTCAAAGTCTTCCGAATGGTCCATCAAGATACAATCTTGATTTATTTATATGGAAACTATCTCGGATTGTATTGGCATTTAGCCAATTCCGGAGTCAGGGCCCATCATCGCTTCCTTGATTATCGTAGGTATGTTGTTGTCTAACAACAATATCTCGTTTGCGCACCTGAGAGGTTTGCACGAGTTTTGCCTACGTGGCTCAGTTGCAAGTTTGACCGAAGTCCATACATCTCATGTAGAGGCTTCCGTATCAGTTGCAGTAGGAAACTCTGGAATCACTTCCAAGGTTCCTTTCCTTTGATCTGATGACGAAGATACTGTTATCTCGTCGAGTTGCACTGTCCTCCCACTCACCTTTTTGCAAGAACCATTCTCTTTAAAAGCATACCGTTCTTTGTGGCAAAACCTTTTGCCTCGGTATAGTGGTGGAGGAATTCCCAATAATTTGGGATAACCTACAAAGTAGCACTTGTCTGATTTGGAATAGGTTTTTAAACAGTTTACACAAGCCCCATATTCCAAATGTTAAGAAAAGATAAAACATGGTTGGGCGTACCATACCATGGCGTCATTTCAACAGACCTGATGGCGCTCCTTTCAGTGTAAAAGCCGCAGTCTCTAAAGCATTACATTAAAAGGGATAATGGCAAATTGATTTATGTCATCTTTGATCTTACCATGTCATAAATGGTTTGATTACATCTTCAAGGACATTCCACTTGCAGTGGTGTTCCGGGAGGTGCAAGTTATGAAAACTCTTTTCACAACTCATCAGACATTGGCTAAACTTGTAACTCAAAAATTCCTTTCTGCAATCGAATTGTAGAAACATAATTTTCTTGTCACAATAACTTTCACTTCATTTTTGAAAACCTTTCGAATGATTTCAAAAGATCCAGACTTACGTCTCATCAAGTAAATATCCATATATCTACTTGAGTCTTTTCTGAAGATAGATAAATCCACTACTAACAACATTTATCGGACTACACACATCAAATGTATGATCACCAATAAGTTTGTTGTTCGTTCCTCATGGCCTGTGAACGGTATTTCAGTCACTTAACTTTTCGGACGAAAGTTGCAAGTGTGAGATGATTCATAATCAAATGACTTCAAAATCCATCATTATGGAATTTCTCCATGCGGGTTTCTCCAATGTGACCAAATGCAGTGCCACACATATGTGGTATTCTTTTAGTCTTTCGACATTTAGCGTCATTGTTATGGATGTATCATATTACCATCAATATTCGTAACATACAACCCATCCCCGATGGAAGCATGGCCCTTTATGTTATTCATAATACTGAACAACAATTGTTCTTTTATGAACAACCTTCTTGCAACATACTTTATGCAATGGGCTAGAGTGTATAAAACTCTAAAACGAATTATGAAAATAAATACAGATGGTGATACACCGATGGAAGGTATAGTAACTTTTACTATGTTCCCAGCGCGTATCTAAACCTCATTACTGGCAAGTCTTTTAGGCCGTAGTGGTTCTTGCATCGAGATGCAACAGAATGCAAACGAGCGGGTATTCCTGTGATCAACTTTTAATCATAATACCCAAGAATTATGGACTAACTGTTTAATCAAAATTCCCAAGAACTATTTATTTTTGACCAGCCTTCCATACATCAATAACTTTCATGACTTTTATACATGAGCTGGACATTCCAGTCTTCTTTCTTTTTGCCCTTATACTTTTAACAGTTTAACTTTCAATATATTTCTCCTACTCTCAGAAGAAGCACCCAACTTTAAGAGTGGCGTTAGCCCCGGACTTCCTAAGCGTGTGAGTCATACTAACACCCTTGGGACATTTCCTTTCTCTTTAAGTTGTTTGTTTTATTCACCTTCATCATATGACAGGCGTTCTTCTGGATCCCTCTCTTATCAGTCAAATGCCCAGTAAACACTTTACTAATACTTTGCAAACAAATGTTGCTTTGGATATCTCATATCTTTTAGCCTTTGTCTGTATCTGAAAACAATTTTCAGTTCCATGAATATTACATAACTATCCCAAAACTTGTGAAGTTCGGGTTTTATGGAAGCAAACGTATTGCACTTGACCACAATGGAATTCTAGCTTTTTGATCGAAGGATGAGAGTCACATCATCCATAGCATTAGCGGGAGGACACCGAAAGCATGCGATAGGACAAAATCCTTCTCGGCACTCTTGAGGACAATCCTCGCATTACGTTACCAACCGTAAAGTTTTAACCAGATATTTAACAGCTTATTCAATTTTAATAGGGAAGGTGGAAACGCGAGCCATTATTCTACAACTATTAGCAAATTATACTTAGACAGTGTTCATAATTAATTGCACTCAGAATTAAACAAGTTAATTCTAAAATGCGCTCCCACTCAAATCAATATCTCTCAAAATTGATTATGAGTGATTCAAGATCCAAATATCAATACAACGCCATAGAATCATCATCTCATGACGAGGATTTTGATTTGGTAGGCCAACTTGCCGATCACATCTCTATGTGACTCTTGTTCATCTTTCGATGCGTGTGTTCCGAGCTCAGGACGATCCTGCCATGAACGTCAAGACAACCAAGTGATCTTGCTGCGAGGTCTGACCTCACCCGCCTTACATTTCTCCAATCGTTCGTACCCATGCATCCATGGCGCACCCCGAAAGGATAGATGCTGTGACGGTGCTACATTTGGGAGAACACTAACTACTTGATATTTTAAGTGAGAGATCACCCTAATAAAAAGCGACTACCGCGCAAACAAGAAGGGTGCAACTTAAGGGATAAACATCTCAGGTAATTCATAATTGCATGATATGGTATAGCCCCTTCTGACGGAGAAGTCAAGTATTTCTTCGTCTTTGGCATTTGCGTCGGAGTTCACCTTCGCGAAGTTTGCCACCACCTTGTCGATGCACCAAATAATATTGCTATCTTTATAGCTAATAAAATAAGTGCATTACATAAGGTTGACTCGCAGGTCATTAAAGTGACAATCATATGGCTCCAGCCATCATGCCGAATCATGACACGCAGGTCATGTTAATAAATTTACATTATATAGTCATCTCATACATAATCAAATTAATATGAGCTTTGCTATACCACATCACATGCACATCCTGCAAAACCAAGTTAGACGCCTCTAATCGGTTTATGCAAAATTTTATTTTACGTGGCTTCTAAGGTTTTGACTTAAACCGCAGCTACCAACGTTTATCATCAAGCATGATTATTCAAGTCGCTAGATTAACTTTGCGGGGTGTATGAAACACGAGATAATAAAATCTCGAGCCCCATACTGAACTTCGTCATACGCGTGATCCCCGTGCAGATCATATCTGCATTGCCCTTTAGTCTGCAGAATTTCTTCTTTCTCTAACTATGGTGGAATTCAACGAACTGTTAGCACTTCTTTGATCAATCAGGATCGCAGATTGCCAGAACTTTGAAACTCCACCATACTGTTATCGACATCAGAAATATGCAAATTCTAGGGAAGCAACAAGAACATCGAGTAACGGATTTCATCTGCCACCCGCATAAATAATTTTCAGCAATAGATCTGATCTACTCCAAAATTATATTATGCAATACCCATACATCTCTATGTATTCTAGATCGCAACATGCATCTACGCATAGCACGGCTCTGATGCCACTGTAGGGTAACGCGGCAGAAAACAAAAATTTCCGCACTACGAACACGCCCAGGACCACTATGGAGACTGCATACAAGGTTTTGATCTGATCGTTACCGACTCGTAGCGCAGCGGAAGTAGAGTCGATGTAGATCGTCGGTGCAGATCCCCGCAGCTAGGATTTACAACCTCCCAACCGCGAGGATGTTCTCCCTCGTCTGCTCCTCGAACAGCGCTCCGGGAGGCGGTCGTACAGTCCCTCGGACGGTGTCACGGACAGCCCTTCGGGAGGCCCCTCGAAACTCGATCGGTAACTCGGACAGCCCTTCGGGAGGACCCTTGAAACTCGAACGATAATTTGGACAGCCCTTCGGGAGGACCCTCGAACAGCCCCTCGGGCAAAAGATCGAAACTACGACCTCTCTACGGGGTTGCACACATACGGTGTCAGCTATCCGACAGGGCTTCGCCGTCCAGAACTAGTTCCTGCCGGAACCTAGACAGCCTTTCGGCTCTACGAAACTATTTCGCTGGGAGGGAGAGAGAAAGCCAGATCATGCATGGCATTTGTATAGAACTCAAGGGAGAGCTTGGATCAAGGATATGGGGCTGCCCTCACACCTCTATTTATAGGAAACCCAAGGGGGCTTTCTTGGCTCCCAAGTCCTTCTAGAAGGCTTTCCAAAAATATCTCAAGTAGTACTTTTTACTATTCATGACACCACTTTTTCGCGTCCGAAAAATCCGAAAATATTTCTGTGGGTCTTAGAATAATTCCAACACCCACTAAAATGATTTTGGGCGCGTTCCGAAACAATTCCGGATTAGTGATTTTCATCTGCGAAAAGCAACCTAAGCATTTCCGGCAGCTCCGGAACATTTCCGGCAGCTCCGAAATATTTCCGAAAAAAAATATTTTAATCTTTTCTCCAGAAAAATTCCAGAAGTTACCAGAACAATTCTGGCACTCTCCAAAATTACCAGGTGCTCTCCGAAACCTTTTCGGCTTAGTGGTTTACCCCGAAACAACTTTTCGGTTTTCTCTCTCGGAACTTTTCCGCCGTCTCCGAAACCTTTCCGGTGACTTTATCTCAGACTCCCTGTCTAGTATTCAACAGATAGATGACCCTTAAGCGTGTGACCCTGTAGGTTCGATGAAGTATAGACATGACCGGAACACTTTCCGATCAATGATCAATAGCGGAACCGAGGACATCCATATTGATCCCTATACCCATACGAAGAATTATTCGAGTGAACCTTTAGTTGCTGTGTGCTATTCCTGTTGCTTCGCGATATATTACAAATACCCGAGGTGAGACTTATTGGCATCCCCGTGAATCAACAACTTGTCCACTATGCCAGTTACCTCGTTCCTGGTATTGTTCTCTTTTCTCGTTCCCGCGTTCCGGCATCCCTGTGATCAAATCACACTGTGTCTGGCCAGACGATGGTGGATACCGTAACACCGAGAGGGCCCTAAGAATATCTCTCCAACGACGGAGGAGCAAATCCCAATCTCGAGCTACCTAGTTCCTTGTCATACTTTTCCGTGAACCCGCAAGCTGCCGTAATAGCCACCCTTTTACAGATGACGTTTAACAAAACCCCAAAGTTCACGAAGCAAGTACGAAGGAACTCGATACTCTCATGGTCTAAGGAATTATGCAAACGCACAACTTTCTCTGTGTTATAATCCATTAACTGGCGACGAATGTATCTCATAGCATAACATCAATCTGGGTCGATTCAACACAAATGTTCTTCTAACATTGTGCCCTCAAAATTGCCGGCATAGTCATGCCCATGATCAGGAAAACAGAACCATCATGCAACACTTGAGCTAGTCTTAGAGGCGAGACTAGGAATATATATTTTATCCGTTTATTATTCCACACGTGCATATGAGTCTTCCTCCGAGCCTCGTGGTTATTGCAGACTCGAGAACCATAGCAGTTATAGCATGGAATATAAACATAATTAGGAACATGGGGATAAATAATAACATCTATTATTGCCTCTAGGGCATATCTCCTACAGTATGTACTGTGGTTGATAGGGTTCAATGATCTTTAGATGTTCGATGATCCAAGAGATGCTGGTGGTGGTGGTGGAAGAGATGATCCAAGCGATGATCTTCACATGTTTGATGATCCAAGAGATGATCAACGAGGTGTTCTTGTTGGTGATTCAAGTAAGAAACCCGTGAAGGAACCCAAGAAGAGTAAGAAGCGTGAGGATCCAATGGTGGAAGTAATGGCTCAGTATGTGGAGATTAAGAGGAATCGGGCAGAGGAGGAATCTTCTCTCTTGGTCGGGTCAAAATGCCCAAGAGTTCGCCATCACCAAGTGCATTGTTGTTCTCCACAAGATGGAAAGCATCTAACGCAGTGAGAGAGCCTCTACCTACAAAGTCTTCAAAAATGCCGAGAACCGTGAGATATTTCTCAATTCCGCTGCCAAAGATGAAGAGAGCGATGTCGTGTTTCTTCGAAGCGAAATGGCAGATTTCCTCAACGTATCTAAGGTAAGATTTGTTGGACTCTAAATATGAAACAATTTACCATCATTTTTCTTGTTAATCTTGTTATGTACTCTGCTGGTAGAGTTCTTGTTATATTATGTGCATTCAATAATAAAAAAACCAATCGATGCTTAACTTTAAATTTTGGTGTGGGGAAATATCTATTCAGTTCCTATATATGAGGACAAGTCCTGCATAAATCAATCTTACATATTTGTTCAGCCACTAGTTTTGCTCCATCTTGGTCAATTTTATGTTTCAGTTCAGTAGTAAAACATTAGGCTATAGCTTCATGCTCTATATTTCTAGTCTGAATATGTAGTTTCAACAAATATATGTATGCTACAATCTTCTAGCTTCAAACTAGGGTAGTTTATTCATTGTATGGCCAATAGCAAGGGAGTCTTCAAAAACCTTTTTAGCACTGAACCAAAGGATGGGTTAAGTGTTATAAATATGGAGTTGGTTCTCCATCTTGTTTACGTGAGCCATCTCTGTTAGCAAGCAAACTTGGATCTATTCTACTAGTATCGCTTTGTTTACTTACTACTGATGCCATCAAATTTAGTTTTTGTACATTTTGCATATCAACTGTGTTCTTCATCTTGTTCTTGACTGTTTCCTTCCAAATTTTAATTCAGCCCACGCGACGATGAGGTACCCGGATGTCGATGCTCACGCTTCACAGTTCACTTATTCATAGTGTCGTCGGCTGCCTCCGTCATGTGAATCCAGTACTTCTTGCACTAAGATACGGGTTTAGGATCGAAAACCCAACAGCTCTTGTGTTTGTCCATTCTCCTGACAGCAAGAAATCATGTTCTCAGATTGTGAGCGATTTCATAAGTCACTAGATCAATAATGGCGCGCGTTGATGCGCCCGTCTATTTTAACGATTAAAATTAGACATTGAACTTAATATATGGATAGTTTTTTAGTTTAATTGCCTTTGGTGGAATATACATTTGTGTATTCAAGTGATTTTCTTGTTATTCCATGGTGACCCGTTTTATAAGCATCAAATAATGGTTACATCTTCATCGTTGTCTGCATTGATGACATCGCTTGGACAATGGCGTAACTCTACTCCGAAGTGATTGTTACATTTGGAACAATATGTTCTTATGATGGACTAAAGGAGAGTAATAAACGTCTTGTCATGGTGTCACAAAACTGCATGAATAACAATAATAATAATATATCCTCTTCCTTTCCAATTCATCATGACTATATTGTACTATAAATCAATTACTCCATTAGTCTATCTACATTTATTAAATTTGTGATGTTATTTTCCTATTCCATCTCGTTTTGGTGGATTGGCCATGGTAGTAATGGATTATCACATAGAAAAGGGATTGGCAGTTAGCTTTTAAAAGAATAGACATTATATAATCATGTTCAAATTGTAGGAAAGATGATGTTACATTGGTAGCCATCATCCACATGAAAAAGCGGAAAAATATTGTACTTTTGTTAAAATTTGATGGTGTGTTTTATTAGTGGATAAGCATATGAAATATGATTTCACACACTTTTAATAAGTGACCTTGTCAAATGAATAAATGAAATAATTTCTGTGTGGTGCATGTATAAACAATGGACAAATTAATAGGAACATCCATTCAAAATAAGACTGGCAACAAAATAGTTAATAAAATAATTATTACAATTTATAAATATATTAATAATTAAATAAATGATTATTATGTTTTACAAATAGGTAAATATGCCAATAATGCTAATTATTAAAATTAACAAAGTGATGGTTCACACCAGGGAGATTGTAATTGTTGTATCTAGATCATTGCCTTCTCTTCTGAAGTGGCCATGTGTTGTCTCAGGGAGTTAGTCATATCACATTTTTTAAAAGGTAGTCTCATTCATAAGGTAAACCTCAGTCAATGGGTAAAGCAAACCTTTATGTCCCCAGGTTGACCATCAATCAGGTTCTCCTTCAAAGAATAAGACCTCCTCATAATATGAAATGATATCGACAAATCAAACACTGAAACAGTACAACAAAACATATCACAATGCATACATTACAACATTATAAACTTGTTAGATCAATCAGATTTATCTAAATATCTCTTAACAATATGTGACATGTTAGTATTATTATATCAACACAACGACTTTCTAGAAAAAAGCTGACTCTAAACATCTCAATGTTCTTAAGTATCAAATTAATAACTCTAGAAAACTACACGTACAACTGATTTATTTTAAAGTTCAGTTAACATATGGATAAGCACACGAAAATATAGACAATGTTGGATTATATTTGCATGAAAAGATGGGGTATGTCAGTCCTGTGTGTGAACTAATTACCTGATCAGCAGCCATTCTAAATTGGGATTGAAGAATCCCCGAAGCAAAATATGATAACCAACCTCCATAACCTGCCTGAATCCAACAATTGGCTAGATCTAGGATTAACAAACCCATGTACAAACTGAGTTTCAAAAGAAATTAGCAAAACAGAAAGTTGAGTGGAAGAGGAAATCGTATGGCCTAGGGAAAAGAGGAAAATGAAGATAGTGGACAATACAATCGTGAACTATAGCGCTCTAGTTTCTATTGCTACAGTAAGAGAAGGACAAGCAAAAACTACATATATAGGTGTGTGAAGTGAAGCAACCGCAAATCTAGATTCTGGAAAATAATAGTGTATACCTCCATGAATCGATGCAAGCGAATGGTGCACATCTCGCTTTCAACCAGGCTGATGAGATTCAATCATCTGCTTCACCGAACAACCATACTGTTGCTTTGCTTCTCCCACGAAATTCAAGTGTCATGGCCAGCGGCGTCAGGTTGCTGAAAAATGTTGTTGTCGAAGTGCAAAGGATGGGCGAATAGTGTCAATAAAGAAGGAATATATGCTCGTACCTGTACCCCTCGATAAAAAGGATTAGCAAGACACCCGCCAAACTTGTTGGTTCATGCCTTTGAAACAAGGCCTTCAAAATTCATCGAATTTTGCAAAAACATAGAAAAAATCATCTCAGTTATTCACATGTGATAGATTGATGAATGTTTTTTGTTTCTGTGAACGCAATAACTGAATGGATGAATATATATATAAGTGATGGATGTCATCATGCAATGGTCTTGTCTAAATTACATTTTCTCCTTTCTGGATGCAATACAGACCAAACGATTTTACTTGGCATGTTGTACCATGTATTTCGAAAATATATTATTAGGGAAATTATAGGTCTTTGCTGCTTATTGAAAGAACCAGAAGACGTTGAGGTTTCGCCCTCCCTAGAATAGCATGTTCAGTGTTTCTGCACATCCGAATATATCTTTTTAAATAATCTGTCGCATATATCAATCAACAGTTTCATCCAATACTAATTTACATACATAGCTAATCGTATGCCCTAAATACTTGAATATTGAAGTATGAAGATGTAAGGTATGACACTCTACCAAAACTAATTAGCTGGCCGATCGCCATTGTCAACAGATAGTACTCAAGCCGATATATGAGAATTAAACTTCAAGATCTGCCCGAATCAATTAGCCAGAACCAGTATGAGCACTGCACAAAACTAAGATTGAGAGACATTAACACAACAAAATCACTGGATGGAAGAAGGGGTTGTAAGAAAATCATTCCAGAGGAAAGATAATGATTAAGGGGCAACCTAGCCGTAAACAATTACTGCTCCAGATCAATTGTGTTGTCAGGGTCAAAAGGAGAACGTGAGTGTCTCAGCAACGAAGCATATATATATACAATTACACACACACACACACATGAACGACAACATGCGTAGTTTACAAAAACAGTAACTTGAGGGTTCCAGAAACCTAGTTTGACTCAATTTTACTTGGAAAAAATGAAAATAATATATATATATATATATTAATTCACTAACAATGATCTGCAACCTAGTTTGACTTACACAAAACAACTTTCTACAAAAAATTTAAAGCCACAAAAATTGAACTGCAGTAGCACAAATTGTTCAATGTAAATATGAATGGTTACTTATTCAATATGAATGGGGAAATCATTTCCATTGGTGACCTTCAAAATTCTTAAGATTAAATAAATTAGATTACAGAAAGTACGATATGGAATCTTATGTACCTTGTGGCAGAAAGTAAGTATAGATGAGATGCATCATGTGATGACTTCCAAGATTCATCCAAAGGTCTGGACCAATCATGATGTAATAGGTGAGATATATAGGGGTCACCATACATGCTCAACACCGTAGTTTCATCGGTAGTTTCACCAGGCAACGATCTCATCTATTGAGCCGGTAGCCAGTGCTCAAGGCGTGCAGTCTGTACTTCTTTTCTGCCTAATTGTAAAGACCTTATAAAAAAAGCTTTATAGGATGGAGATGTATATCACACTTAATAGCTTAGGCCTCCTTTGGTTCATAGGGTAGAAGAATTGTAGGCATAAGATAGCCATAGAAAATGGGATGACATGTATCTCAAATCCTATGCATAAGAAATGGGATGCTCTTTGGTTCACATCATAGGATTTTTTTTCCATTGAGTCTAGGCTAATGTTTATTTTTCTGTGAAATGTGGAGGATAGGAAGAATTCCTCCATAGGAATAGGATTCTATTCCTACAAACCAAAGGGCTCTAAAGAAAAGAAAATCTACAAGATTCCTATCCTATGAAATTCCTACATTATTCCTTCAAACCAAAGAAAGCCTTAAGGTATATATCTGCCTTGCCCCTCTCCTACAGACAATAATATAAAGTGGAAAATGAACTCATTTGAACTTAGCATTCCATGTTATTAACTTGATTGTCATTGCAACTGGCCAACTCTTGAAGATATCTTCCAAAAAAATTCAGAACCAGACTTCAATAGTCCCCAGATCGATATATCATAACATGTAGTGAAAGTCGAAAAGAAAACAGATTTAAGACGAGTCAGACTAATCAGATGGAGAAGGTAACGGGGAGGGAAAATGTGCAGATAGCAACCTGGTAAAAAAACATATGGCCGTTAGCGAAATCTCCCTTGTAACAAACTAGGCTTTAGCGATTTCGCACAGAAAAAAAATACAACGAAAGAGCCGTTGCTATTTCGCAGTTTTCGCACAGAAAAAGAATATGACTGCCAAAAGAGCCGTTAGCGAAATCCCAACCGGCCACCCACGCCTCTCCTCGAGAGAACCCCACCCAACCCCTCCTCCCCCACGATCTTCTCGCCGGCGCCATCACCCACGCCGGTTGGTTTCGGCGAGTCCCGGCGCCGATCACCACTCTCCCCTGCCCCCCAAGCTCCGCCCCTCCCTTTCCTCCACCCAGATCTGGCGCTCAAGGCCTCTCCCCACCCCCATGGCTAGGGTTTCGGGTGCCTCCCATCTTCTTGGCCGGAATCAGCCACAACCGACGACGGCGAGGCCAGAGGTCGCCGGACCCATCACCGGCGTGGCTGAAGTTAGTACTTCCCCCTCTTCTTTCCTCAATCCCCATCAGCGGCAGCAACACGAAGAGGAGGAGCGGCCAGGCGGCTGTGGCGAGATGAGGCGCACCTCCCACTCCCGCTCTGACGCTATCCACATGGCGAGGCAAAGCCCAAGTTCGAGCAAAAAGGTCTCCTTTTCCCCATTTCCTTCTCTTGCGATTTCTTCTTCATCTTCTTTGATCGGTCTAGTGGAGAAACAGTGCAGTGCTATAGTTACTGTGAATTTGTGCATTTCCTTCTCTGAATTTTTGGCAAGGCAGGTTCAAGCCCTTTGTAAATTGGTTGTGTCAAATTCCAGGGAGCCTCTAGTTCCTCTTATTGTTAAATTTAGTGTAGCTAGCTTAGTGCATTAGTGCGCTTTTAAAAATTGCTAGTGCACTAGTGTAAATTTGCTAGAGTGGTGCTTAATTGTAAACTATTTTTGAATGTATTGTTAACTGAATTTACTTTAAACTGAATTTGAATTCCTTGCTTTGCTTGGATTTACTATAAGTTTACATTTTGGTCAGTTTGTTGTTCTTATGAGGTTGTTTGATCTGGTGATTCGTGATCTGGTCAACGCTTGTGTCAAAGTGGTGCATTTAGACACCTCCTTTTTCCATGATAAACAGGTTACTCTGACGGTGCACTTGGATTATCATCGAGATAACCGACTGTGGCGCTGACTATTGCTTTGAGTGCTTCGAACTGGCGGCGCTGATGAGCCTAAGCAGGACATTTCGCTTCTCGCCGACAAGTACCTGAACAAGGTGACACTTATTATCAGACCGACCATGCATGCGTAATGTCGATATTCTAGTCTCATAAGTCATAATGATATAATATTTTAAATCCATTTCATGGCCATTCAGACTCTTGAAACATAAATGTTTATACCAAGAAAAACGATAATAGGTAGTGGGTAGTGATGAATCAAACAAGGATGAATGATGACGGGCTTTGACCTTTGACCATTTCTTGACTCTTCCTAGGTTAGGATTGTCCCATGCTAAGTATTTGATTTTACCTGCTGGCCGCTGAAATCAGGAGCATGCGAATTTTCCATTCCAGCTTGATTATAAATTAACATCTATTTAGTACTGTCAGCTGTCAGTCATCGCTATGTTTGCCCTAATTGAGAATAGTTTTGTTGTGGTATTTAGGTATGCTCCAGCGAAGAATGACTTTTTGTTTGAGAGGGTAAGCATGAGAGAGAGAGAGAGAGAGAGGGGATAAGGACGAAAATTACTAATGTAGGCCGAGCCCCTGGGTGCAGCTTATCATGGCCGTCCTGCAGGCATAAGGATCCGAGCCATCCCTGTATTCACGGAGGCTGCCCCCCACGTATTACGGACATTCGTGTCAGAGAAAGCAACGAGGCAAGCGGTGCATCCAGCAACCACGACACATGTTCTCTGGTACAGTTTGAGGGGGGCGAATCTGAAGGACGACGTTCCAGCATGTGCCATGAAGATCCCATCCAAAACACGTTAACCAAATGTTATTAATGCTAAACAGGACAGCGGTGTAGTATAATGGAACACTAATCTTAACACCACAGATTTAACGATAAACCTTTTTCTAGCAACTTAACTTAAATTAATTAATAATGTAGGTAACCTGAAAAGAAACAAACACAAAAATTAGTTTCAGATAGAAGTATTTGTGCTATAGTTATGTAAATTAACTTGTACCACACGTGCTAATGCTACATACCCACTTACAATTAAGGTACCTTAAATAAGTGGCACGGGTCCGGTTTGTAGAGGCAGATGGTCTATGAATTAACAAAGTTGCTAGCCCACGTAGCCCCTCCCCGTCAGGTCCCGTCTTGCTAAAAGCTATTTGTCACATCGGTACCCGGACGGTGAGCATGTCGTCCTTCCTAGCAATTTTAAAATGGAGCATGGCATGAGATTCGAGCATTGTGTACCAGTCCCCACCGCATTCATACACTCGGAAGAACTCACCGCGCACCCGTCTTCTTCCTCAGTCCACCCCGATATAACGGGAGGACGAACAGATAGCTGACGAACACTTGGATCTGGCGGGTGTCACAACGGAGCCTCGCATCCTCGCATCTGCCCCAACTCACCGCGCACCCGTCTTCTTCCTCAGTCCACCCCGATATCACGGGAGGACGAACAGATAGCTGACGAACACTTGGATCTGGCGGGTGTCACAACGGAGCCTCGCATCCTCGCATCTGCCCCAACCACACCATCCGCACCTCCTCGAGCTTGGCACCGGAAGAGGTATGTGCAAATCAGTCTCCATATACATTCAGTGCATTAGATAGATTCATCTTTAGAATTCGGACCCCCCCACTCATCGATATGCAAAATCGTAGGTCCATTACTAGCTGAATGGAAAACATGTTCAGTTATGAGCAAATCCCAAGCGTCAGAAACCAAGATCCTTTTAGTGATGCTTCACCAGACGAGATAGACAGCGATGCGGATGGATCTGGGGGTTCCACAGATCACCAAGGCAACCCGGGCATTACCTCTAGGCTGTCCCTGATGAAACGTGATTTTGTCATATCCAAGTTTTCTGATTGTAAGAAACAGCTAATCAGAGAAATCGGTTTCGATGGCTTGCTCCAGATTAAGTCATGGCAGAAGATAAACCTGAAGTATAGCGCGTACCTTATGGATAGAGTCGACGCCGAACTTGGCGCCATAAACCTTGATGCGCAAGGAATGGTTGAGCTGTCAGACAAACAAGTCCACTCTGTTTTCGCTGTTCCATTAGGACAGAAAATTATAGGACCTGACGCCGGCGAGCCATCAGAAGCTTGCATTGAGTATACCAAGTTTGCAGCCAGCATCAGTGAGAAAGGAACACACAGTCTGAAGGCAGCAGAAGAATATCTGCTCAAACAGATTACACCAGAGTCAAGAAATATCGAAGTGCAGTGTTTCAAGATTGCATTTGTAATTTTTGTGATTGGTCATGTGCTGGCTCCTTCAGCTAAGTATGGTTACATCACAATAGATTTCTGGACTGCACTAAACGACGTGACAAAAATCAAGGAGTGGAACTGGTGTGATTACGTACTAAAGCATGTTTACAAAGCTGTTCGTAAATTCGAGAAGGATGTCATTAAACACAATGCAACCATACACATTACTGGATGCCATCTTTTCCTACAGGTGAACAACATTATCAATATGCATCCAACATGTCACACATCTGCTTGTTATTTGTAAGAATTTAAACTGAAACCGATCATTTTTCGCAGGTTATCTCACTAGACAGCCTCGACCTTGGAGCGTTGAACAAACCAAGGGGGATGTACCCGCGTATTGCATTGTTTGACTACGAGTCTATGAAGAGGATGATCGATAGCATATCCGTAAACATGGGAGGCGGAGAAATATCATACCATGGCGCCTCCGTAAGCTCCCCCACCGTCTCCTGGTACACATCCCTACATTTGTATTTTTTTGCATAGGAAACATATACCAACACATTTTTTTATTGGAAAGCAGGTCCGGACAGAAGAAAATGTTAGCAAAGATATTGTTTGTGCAACATCAATGACTGGTAGGGGCTAGGGTTCTACCGGTTCGGGGACGTAGGTTGTAGGGGTGGAAGTGAGGATGGAGAGGCGGAAGGGTTGGACGCCGCCGGCGTGGCGCCGTCGCGGAGGAGGAAGGAAGCGGCGGCTAGGGCGCAGGAGGGCGCCTAGGTTTGGGTCTCCCGTCTCCCTGAAGGAGACGACAGTTTAATACTGTTTATTGTCTGTTTAATATCGAAGGGGTACATGTGTTTATATAGGAGGACGGCCTCCTCTAAACCCTAATTTACTTGGGCTAAGCCCCTAATTTACTTGGGCTAAGCCCATAACTAGCCACTAGTGAGCTTCTTGCGCGTATACTGGATGCCGACCATAACATCTCTCCCCGCCTCCGCAAACAGCTCGTCCTCGAGCTGAACATCTGGAAATTGCTGACGGAGATCGTCAAGAGGCTCCCAAGTCGCATCCCCCTCTGGCATGCCTGTCCAATGCACCAAGACGTGCCAGACACCGCGGCGCTGCTGGGCCTTCATCACGCGAGCCACACTCGCCGGAGCAGGCTCGAGACGACCATCCGAAGTAGGTGGAAGTGTTGGCGGCGCCGACGGCGGTTCGCCACGGTAGGCCTTCAGGAGGCCGACGTGGAAGACGTCGTGGAGGCGCGATCCCGTGGGCAGCTCAAGACGGTAGGCGAGCGTGCCGAGGCGCTCCAGTACACGGAAAGGACCGGCGTAGCGAGGCCCCAACTTGCGCCTGGAGCGCGGGTCCAAGGACTGGGCCGTCCGGTGAAGAAGACGAAGCCAGACCCAGTCGCCCACCGCAAAATCCGCCGCGCGATGGTGTGCATCATAGTACTTCCGGGCCAACTGCTGGGCCTGAATAAGGCGCTGGCGCGCCTCAGCCAGTATCTCGTCGCGGGTACGAAGCAGGTCGTCTGCCGTCTCAGTGCGCGCCGTGCCAGGCGCATAGGGAAGCATCGCCGGCGGTGGCCTCCCATAGTCCACCTCAAAGGGCGTGGCGTGCAATGCGGAGTGGTAGGAAGTGTTGTAGCAGTACTCCGCCCACGCCAACCAGTCCACCCAAGCTCGTGGACGATCCCCAGTGATGCAGCGCAGGTACATGGCGATGATCTTGTTGACGACCTCAGACTGGCCGTCCGTCTGGGGGTGAAATGCCGTGCTCATGCGTAGCTTCACGCCCGCCAACCCAAAGAGGTCCCTCCAGACGTGGCCCGTGAACACAGGGTCACGATCACTGACGATGGAGGACGGAAACCCGTGGAGGCGGGCGATGCCGTCGAAGAAGGCGCGTGCCACGGACGCCGCCGTGTAGGGATGACCCAGGGCGATGAAGTGCGCGTACTTGGAGAAGCGATCGACCACCGTGAGGATGACGGACTTGCCGCCAACCTTCGGTAGTCCCTCGATGAAGTCCATGGAGATGTCCGCCCACACCTTGGAGGGCACGTCCAGCGGCTGCAGTAGACCCGCCGGACGGATCGTCTCCGTCTTGTTCCTCTGGCACGTCACACACGCTCGCACCCAGTCTCGCACCAGGGCGCCATCCCCGGGAATATAAAAATCCGCGTGGAGACGGTGCAGGGTCTTCTGGATGCCCTCGTGACCTGCAGAGTGTGCCAAGGACAAGGCCTGCTGGCGCAGGTCGCCATGATCCGGTACGAAGATGCGGCGGCCATGGAGGAGCAGCCCCTCGTCCAGGCGCCACGGTGCGGCCAGCTCGCCGTCGGTCAGGCGCTGGCGCAGCTGCTGCGCATCCACCCCCACGGACCAACAACAGCCGCTCCTCCACCCGCGAACAGGGAGGGATTTTATGAGAGAACCCAACCTCCTGCTCCCGCCTGTCCGATTCGCCGCCGGATCTGGCCTATTTGCCGAGGAAATCACTGGCTCTGGATACCCTTGTAAGACCTGAGACTGATCGATGGAGGATTCAGAGGAGAAACAGAAGAAATTTCACTGCCAGAGGAAAGCTTGATTGATATCTTGGGGGAAATACAAGTCACCGATACAATTGAGGAGGAACCCTAGCTAAGCTACGAGTATGATAAGATGATTCTTCCTGCCCGATCTGGAGAGGGCCAGTCTATTTATTACAGAATTCTCACGGGACTAGTAACTGTAGAAGTTACGACACACACGTTAAGTGAAACAGTAAGGTAAATGTGTCCGGAGCGCTTGTGGCCGTTGAAGAGGTAGATGCAATCTCAGCCACTCGTTATCTGAACTTGTTGACACTTGGTCTGCAGTACATAGCAGTCTTCAGTCATCTGTGGTGGGGGTCCTGACACTATGCCTGTTGATATTCCAGATTGTGCTCAAGATGGAATGATGCTCAACGTACAGCTCCATCGTGCCTTGCTGCTTGATTTGGCTTCATTGCTTGGTAGGTCTATTGCTGGACGGGCCCTATTTTCATCCACCATTGATTTTTCCTACTCCCTAGCTCGTGTTTATAATTTGCTAGTTTTTAACTGTTGATCTAATGATCCATTATTGCATTGGTAATTCATGCAGCTTGATCTTCTACTGTTCCTAAAACCATCTGTACTTGATCATCTATTGCTCCTAGATGCTTATCTGCTTAAACAACTATGTGGCCTACTACATGGAACTCATTCAATTCAGCCAGAACTTGTGTTTAATTGTCTTTGCTTCTTTAGACTGATACATCTTTTGGGAATCTGAATTCGTTCCTTGGCAACTAATCAATTACTCTCTCTCTCTCTCTGTGTGCCCAGGGCGGGGCTTGACTTGGTGGGGAAGATGTGAAAGAAATCTATTCCCTGCAGCTTCCGGGAAGTTTGATCCCACGGAGGGCAAGAAGACGGATGGATAGAGCCTGTAACGCTACTTGGTCGAAATCGGGTTGCTCCTGGATGTGGTGTGGGATCAGTTCTGGTGAGTTTTGTTGGTCTACTATGTCGGAGTGGTGCGTCCATGAATTATGCTCAAGTTGTTTGAAAGTTATTAGATGAGTGCGTTGATGAGTGCTGTTGGTCTACTCCTATGTGTGAGTGGTGCTCCTTTTTTTTAAAGTTGAGATATCACTGCATGAGTCGCTGTAGTTCTGGGTTATTAGATGTCCTTTATAAAAAGCTTGGTTCAGTTATTAGATGTTCTGGGTTATTAGTGCTAGTCAGGCCATTTTCTATTATCTATGGCAGTGTATAGCTTCATATCCATGATTCAGTTGATGCTAGCCTGTTAACTTGATATATCTGATTGTATTCTGGTTTCTGTTATACAAGATACATGCCGTGGCCCTGACACAGTTGGTGGTGTTTTTTTTACAAAAAATGCCTACGGCTTTACCCTCGTCATAGACATCATAGACACCAGGAGCAGCCAGAGGCTGACACGTGGAGGAGCTATGCTGACGGCAACCCTGTCGGCATAGGAATATATGCTGCCTCCCGAGGTCCGCCGAGGTATTTGTTGCTGATGGGGATGGCTTTCGGGTTTCCTGTAGTCCAATTTAGCCCTGTTCCTTCTACATGAGCGGTGCTAGGTGTTCTGTTGTCACCAAGCGCGCTTAGGTGCATGTTTACATTTCACTGGTTTATCCTCCTCATCTACATGAAAGTCTACACTTTGCATTATACGTTATCTCATTAACTGTATTTTGTTCAATCATTTTATGATGAATCATTTTCGAGCAAAACAAACATGCAACTGAAAATCTGTTCAAACGGTCTCTAAATTGGATAAAACTTGGCGTGTTGTCATCATTTCACCAACAATGTGTGTGGTTAAATTTAAAGGTGGTTATGATAAAACCCAATGCTACTTCGTGTACGAAGTTGTACCATTCACTTTGAAACATCGGTGTTTCTACCAGAAACATCCCCATTACAAGTGCAACATATTATTTTTAAGTGTTTTGTACACCAAAAATTTTATGTGCTCACCGTCAAGCATTCACACTAACATCCTAAAATTTCAAGCAGTTTGGACCTCGTTTGATAAATATTGTGCACTCAATGATATTTTTAAGAAAAATGCCCATGAAATTGAAAGTCGATTAAAATGACCTCTAAACGGGATGGGATTTGGCATGCCGTCACCTTTCACGAACATGGTCTATGGTAAAAATTTGAGAGGATTATGACAAAAACTGGTGGCACTTAGTATACAGACTGCATTAGTTGAATGTTGGTCAAACATTGAAAACCCCCGTTGACCGTCTCAAAAACTATTCGAAAAAAATCTCGTAACCATAGCGCGCAATAGTGGCCGTTGGATGTAACATTAGCGTCGAATGGTGGTCGTTGGATCTCAGCGCGATCCGCAAGGAGCTGGTTCTGCAACATGATTACCTGATTTTTATCAAAGTACATGCACACAGTTTACAATGAAGAAGTGTTTGGGATGCGAGAACGCAAGTGGCACTCCTCCTAACGAAGGCTTCCGTCCGAAGCAATCCAAATTTCTCATGGTTTGCTTTGCAGTACGTACAGATGGAAAAGCATACACATACATGAATATAATCGTTTGCGTTGTAAGAGCTGGTGGCTATAAACCCTAAATGACTTTGAAATCGAAAACCAATTAAAATGATGACTAATCAGTATGGGACTTTGCATGTTGTCATCGTTTCACCAGACCGGAAATTTGTGTAAATTTGAGATTATCGTGATAAAAAACAGGGGTACTCCGTGTACAAAATGGGCCATTCATATTGAAATATCAGGGTTTCTATGTGAGACAAACACATTAGAAATACAACATGTTATTCTAAAATCCTTTAACCCCCAGTTTTTTATGTGTTAAGCAATGGGCACTCACATTGGGTCCCCAAAATTTCAAATATCTTTGACTTAATTTGACATATATGATGTACTAGGCGATTTATTTTCGAGCAAAACAACCCTGCAAATGAAAATCAATTCAAATGGTCTCTAAATTGGATAAAACTTTGTGTGTTGTCATCATTTCACCAACGATGTATGTGGTTAAATTTAAAGGTTGTTATATAAAACCAATGGTACTTTGTGTACGAAGTTGTACCATTCACTTTGAAGCATAGGTGTTTCTACCGGAAACACATGCATTATAAGTACAACATATTATTTGTAAGTGATTTGAACCTCAAACTTTTTATGTGTTCAACACCAAGCATTCACACCAACATCCTAAAATTTCAAGCATTTTGGACCTTGTTTGGTAAATATTACGCATTTAGTGCTTTATTTTTTAGCAAAATGCCCATGAAATTGAAAGTCAATTAAAATGACCTCTAAACGGAATGTGATTTGGCATGCCGTCACGATTTCACGAACATGGTACGTGGTAAAAATTTGAGAGGATTATGACAAAAACTGATGGCACTTAATATACAGACTGCATTAGTTGAATGTTGGTCAAACATTGAAAACCCCCGTTGACCGTCTCAAAAACTATTCGGAAAAAATCTCGTAACCATAGCGCACAACAGTGGCCGTTGGATGTAACATTAGCGCCGAATGGTGGTCGTTGGATCTTAGCGCGATCCGCCAGGAGCTGGTTCTGCAACCTGATTAGCTTTTTTTTATCAAAGTACATGCACACAGTTTACAATGAAGAAGTGTTTGGGATGCGAGAACGCAAGTGGCACTCCTCCTAACGAAGGCTTCCGTCCGAAGCAATCCAAATTTGTCACGGTTTGCTTTGCAGTACGTACAGATGGAAAAGCATACACATACATGAATATAATCGTTTGCGTTGTAAGAGCTGGTGGGTATAAACCCTAAATGACTTTGAAATCGAAAACCAATTGAAATGATGACTAATCAGTATGAGACTTTGCATGTTGTCATCGTTTCACCAGACCGGAAATTTGTGTAAATTTGAGATTATCGTGATAAAAAACAGGGGTACTCCGTGTACAAAATGGGTCATTCATATTGAAATATCAGGGTTTCTATGTGAGACAAACACATTAGAAATACAACATGTTATTCTAAAATCCTTTAACCCCCCAGTTTTTTATGTGTTAAGCAATGGACACTCACATTGGGTCCCCAAAATTTCAAACATCTTTGACTTAATTTGACATATATGATGTACTAGGCGATTTATTTTCGAGCAAAACAACCCTGCAAATGAAAATCAATTCAAATGGTCTCTAAATTGGATAAAACTTTGCGTGTTGTCATCATTTCACCAACGATGTATGTGGTTAAATTTAAAGGTTGTTATATAAAAACCAATGGTACTTCGTGTACGAAGTTGTACCATTCACTTTGAAGCATAGGTGTTTCTACCGGAAACACCTGCATTATAAGTACAACATATTATTTGTAAGTGATTTGAACCCCAAACTTTTTATGTGTTCAACACCAAGCATTCACACCAACATCCTAAAATTTCAAGAATTTTGGACCTTGTTTGGTAAATATTACGCATTTAGTGCTTTATTTTTTAGCAAAATGCCCATGAAATTGAAAGTCAATTAAAATGACCTCTAAACGGGATGTGATTTGGCATGCCGTCACGATTTCACGAACATGGTACGTGGTAAAAATTTGAGAGGATTATGACAAAAATTGGTGGCACTTAGTGTACAAACTTCATTAGTCGAATGCTGGTCAAACACTGAAAACCCCCGTTGACCGTCTCAAAAACTATCCGGAAAAAATCTCATAACCATAGCGCACAACAGTGGCCGTTGGATGTAACATTAGCGCCGAATGGTGGTCGTTGGATCTCAGCGCGATCCGCCAGGAGCTGGTTCTGCAACCTGATTAGCTGGTTTTATCAAAGTACATGCACACAATTTACAATGAAGAAGTGTTTGGGATGCGAGAACGCAAGTGGCACGCCTCCTAACGAAGGCTTCCGTCCGAAGCAATCCAAATTTCTCACGGTTTGCTTTGCAGTACGTACAGATGGAAAATCATACACATACATGAATATAATCGTTTGCGTTGTAAGAGCTGGTGGGTATAAACCCTAAATGACTTTGAAATCGAAAACCAATTGAAATGATGACTAATCAGTATGGGACTTTGCATGTTGTCATCGTTTCACCAGACCGGAAATTTTTGTAAATTTGAGATTATCGTGATAAAAAACAGGGGTACTCCGTGTACAAAATGGGCCATTCATATTGAAATATCAGGGTTTCTATGTGAGACAAACACATTAGAAATACAACATGTTATTCTAAAATCCTTTAAACCCCCAGTTTTTTATGTGTTAAGAAAATCGGCACTCACACTGGGTTCTCAAAATTTCAAACATCTTTAACTTCATTTGATATATATGATGTAACAGGTGAATCATTTTCGAGAAAAATGACCCTGCAAATGAAAAACAATCCAAATGGTCTCTAAATTGGATGAAACTTTGCGTGTTTTCATCATTTCACGAATTATGTATGTGGTTAAATTTAAAGGTGGTTATGATAAAAACCAATGGTACTCCGTGTACGAAGTTGTACCATTCACTTCGAAGCATCGGTGTTTCTATCGGAAACACCTACATTACAAGTACAATATATTATTTGTAAGTGATTTGAACCCCAAACTTTTTATGTGTTCAACACCAAGCATTCACACTAACATCCTAAAATTTCAAGCATTTTGAACCTCGTTTGGTAAATACTACACATTTAGTGCTTTATTTTTGAGCAAACTGCATGAGTTGAATGCTGGTCAAACACTGAAAACCCCCGTTGATCGTCTCAAAAATTATCCAGAAAAATTCTCGTAACCATAGCGCACAACAGTGGTCGTTGGATGTAACATTAGCGCTGAATGGTGATCGTTAGATCTCAGCGCGATCGGCGAGGAGCTGGTTCCACAACCTGGTTGGCTGGCTTTTATCGAAGTACATGCACACAGTTTACAATGAAGAAGTGTTTGGGATGCGAGAACGCAAGTGGCTTCCGTCCGAAGCTATACTCAATCCACATCGATCTAGCCAGATTTCCCCGCCTCTGGTGATTCAAGCACACATTCCATTACTCAACCCATCAATCGACTTAGGTCTATAGGATGGGCCGTCGACTAACTACCAGAGGGCTCGTAGGGACGTCTTTGCTGCCGCTCCAGTGCTTGCCGGAGGCGGTGGTTCCGACGATGCTACCCTGAGCGCGGCCTTGCGCGCGTTTGGAGCGAGGTATCGTTTGGTGACCGATTTCTTCATTAGCCCGGCCGCCCCGATCATCGCCGATTTCTCGGCTATTTCCATCTTGTTGGCCCGTCATGCTCGATTGGCGACCCCTTTTTACTGTAGGACTCCAGCCGTCTCCGTCTTGTTCATCCCGATCGCATCCGTCCAACGCGCAGCTATGGAAGCGGCCAGGGCTACGGAAGCCGCTAAGAGGGCGGCTTACGTCGCCATCTTGGTGAGGGTAGCCGCCAGAAGAAAGACGGAAGCCGCCAACATGGCGGCGGCATACGCCAATGCCGCGAAGGCCTCTCTGCACCAGCTCATCGACGTTTAGGAGGCCAATAGGGCGGCGGAATACGCCAATGCCGCGAAGGCCTCTCTGTACCAGCAGCTAATCGACGTTTAGCTGGCCAATAGGGCGACAGCATACGCCTATGCCGCGGCGTCCTCTCTGGACCAACAGCTCAGCAACGTTTAGCGGGCCAACAAGGCGGCTGCATACGCCGATGCCTCGGAGGCCACTCTGGACCAGTAGCTCATCGACGGTCAGGAGGCCAACAGGGCGGCGGCACAAGCCGATGCCTCGGAATCATCTCTGGACCAGCTGGACTAGTAGTATTTGTTTAATTAGGCGCTGGTCTTTTGTTATTCCAGTAGATCTTGAGTAAGAGCTATGTTAAGTCCAGTACCTTGTTTAACTATTGAGTTGGTTCAATTTAGCAAGTGTGAGATTTGCTGATGACTCAGTTGTTTTCTCAAATTAACAGTTGCTCTTAATATATTCAATGCCATAGATGATGTTCGCTATAATCAGGATGATTCCCACCAAATTTTGAAGGTTCCCATACGGATTTATTTCTAGTTTCTTCTGTGATACCACTTCTCCCTCCTATATCCTTCCCACCTACCCAAAAAATTCGCCAGTCGTGGGAATATCTAAGCCGCCCCTCCTTTCTTCCACCATTAAAGGCCGCATTCCCCCCTTCTTGTTCAAACCCTCCCCTGCTCCTCCTAGCGCTGCGGCCTAGACGGTGCAGGCAACTCCAGCGAAGTGCTACATGGCGCAACACCGCCCACGTTCCACACACCGGGCGCGGCGGCCTACACGGCGCACCCCCCCCCCCCCCCGTTCCGCATACCTCGCGCGGCGGCCTAGACTGTGTACGCCGGCCGCCCCCTCCCTGCTAGCCACGCCGCTTGCCCTATTCCGGTAAGATCCCGACCGCCCTCCTCATGCGCATGCTCTTATTCCTTCATCGATCCTGTATGGCCCGACCACCAAATCATGGAGGATACACTTGATGTGGATGCCACCCTCACCGCACTCGCGTGCCATCGCATGCTTTCCTTGAATCCAGGTTCGGCAGTCGTCTGCTACGACGATGTGGAGGGCAGCCACGACGAGGAAGCCTCACTTCCTTCCTTCCAAAGGGAAGGATCCCATTTCCCTCTCCATCGGCGACGAGTAGGTTGTTATTAGCTTCCTAGATACATATGTTTAGTTAGATATGCCACAGAGTTAAATTATATTCAGATCACCCTTTCCACATGCGTTGCTCATGCCTTGCATCTATTTTTCTCTCTTTCGATTGCATCTGAAAATTATTATTTTGGTTGGATTGCATCTACAACTTCAAGTAATTGAAACCATATTCTTTATAATGTTATCACGCAATGTGTTACCCAAGTTAATCAGCGATCATTAACACATGAAAACCTATTCATTTCCTATATTTGTTAGGCATGTTGTAGTTACTTAGGTGGACTTTCCATGTCTTGAATATGTTGGATTGTATGGTGTATTATGTATGCACAAACCTATTATCATTGACTGCATGCCAATTCTTACATTACCTAATCATTATGTACTTTATGAAATTTCAGGGTAGTAATGGACAACTCTGAGATTTACAACCGAGGTATGCACATGGTCTACATGGCATATATCCCATTAGTGTACAAATGAAGGAGAAATGCCACTGATCGTGTTCTAATATTTACATTTTTCTTGTAGCTTCCTTTGTCAAAGGACTAGATCCACTGTTCGACTCATTTTGCATCTGGGGAAACTAGGTGACCATGACTATCAATCAAGTCAAGAAACTTAGAAAAATTGCAAGGATAAAGAAACTGGCCACGAAAGACAACAAACTCTTTTTCTGCACAATGAAGAAGACTTCAGTCTCCTATAGGATGGTACTAATTTACGTTCCAACCATATTTTCCCCTACGCACACAATTTCCATACTGAAAATTATATTTATGCATATCTTTGTATTCAGTCTTTTCCAAAGGAGTTTACCAATGATTATCTATCAAACCACCTGTATGGTCAAGAGGCAAGAAAGGTATTTGTACAACACCCGCGCTATAATATTGAAGCCTTCCTGAAGAGGGCAAACGATGGGCGGGCAATCATCCATAGGCGCTAGACTAAAGTTGCAAAGGCCTTTAACATTATCGAAGGCTCAATTTTCGCATCCCGCTTCGACAGTTTCCCAGATGAGATTCATCTGTCTATCTCCCGACTATGATGTTGTACTTTGCAAAGGTTGTTTCTGTATTTCGGTCTGGTGTACTATCTGCTGGTTGTTACCATAGATTTCGTGTTTATGTAATGCGGCCTACTATACTAGCTGTTGGATATACTGTGATTTCAGTAATTATGAAAATCCTGGTGACCATTACAAGCATATGAAAGATATTGTGTTATATATATATATATTTTGACATCAATGTTAGAATAACTATTCTGACAACATTCCGAACTGCAGTATTTTCGCAAAGAGAACCGCACTGCTGAATTCGGAGCACTGCAGTTCGGGTAAAACAGAACCGCATGCACCGTTTTCGCGATAACTTTTTAACCGTTGGTCGGAATTGAGCGTATGATACACCGCTGGATTCGTATGGAAAAGGAGCATCTTCCGTATGTTGAACACTTCCCCCGATTCTTCACGGATTAAGAGCAGTTTCGAAAATGGTGCGGCGACCCACTTTCACAGCTGCAGTGTTTTCGCGATTTCTCTTAAACCGTTCATCGGAATGATGCAATTGATATACCGTTGGAAATATATCGATCAGGCGCTCCATCTATATGTAGAACACTTTATCTAATTCGCTACAGATTTGATAGAAATCTAGTCGCAAAAAAACGCAGCAGCTATGTTTTTCGTTTTCGGATCTTGTAGAGAGTTGAACTTTTTAACCGCTTGTCTGATCGATGCGTATGATACACCGTTGGATTCGTCTGGAGTAGTAGATTAACCCATATGTTGAACACTTTCCCGTATTCCACACGGTTTTGAAGTAATTTGAAAAACGGTGTTGCTGCCCTCTTTTGGACAGCGGGAGTTTTTGCTTAAATTCGTTTGATTCGTTCGTCCGATTGTTGCAATTGATACACCATTGGATAGCTATCGTCGAGGCGCTCCATTTGTATGTAAAACACATACTCTAATTCCTTACGGTTTAAAAGTTGTGTCGATTTTAGTAAATCGCGGAACTCCGTTCTTTGCGGACCCGGAATCGACGAAGTGAACTGCATTCGCCGAAAACCGCACCGCATCCGACGGGCAAGCGCACTGCATTATCGCCAGACATAATTGCGCGTGTTTTTTGCGAAACAAAAAATCGGCGAATGAACTGCATCCGCGGGGCACCCGATTGCATTTGTCAACAGAAAGAACTGCACATGATTTTTTCACATGGCAAAGAGAAATACGCGTATTTTTTTCACGGACCCGGAATCGACGTAGTGAACTGCATACAAGACAAAGTAAAATACAAAGACATGAAAAATAAACCACAAAGTGCAAGTTCAGGTCTGCCCGGCGAACTGCATGTCACGGCGAACCGCTTGTGATCAAGCCTTTTCTCCAAAAATCATTGTATACGCACCACCAGCCCATACAAATTGTACTGCATTCGAGTTATAAAATACACAATACCGAACATTTGTCCAAACTGAACCTCACATCAACCGAACCTAACCAAAATTGCATTAAAAAATCTGCACTGTATTGAGGCCATGGTGGCCGATAGGGAGAGGAGGAGTCGGTGCTCCCTTCCCCTGCTCGGCATGGCGCTAGGGCCGTGAACGTAGGGACTGAGCACGATGAGAGCTCGGTGTTCGGGGCAGAAGGGCGACGGTTCGTCGAATCCACGACCGAAGCAGCCGGATTTGAGGCAGGAGCCGGCAGGGGAGCCCAGTCGTGGTTGGTGACGCGCGACCCGCCCTGATGCGCGCGGCTAGGGAGGCCGCGGTGAAGCTGACACGTCGGCGCCTGGATCCGCGCGCAGGGCAGCCACCGTTACTGAGGAGGCACCAGGGGGCCGGGTCATGCGGTGGGAGACCGGCGCATGAGACTCGGGCGGTGGGAGTTCGGATCCCTGGCGCGAGTGGGGCGGCGCAATGGATGGGATGATGGATTTGGATGCATCGCCGCTCCCCTGGTCGATCTGACCGTAGGAAATAGGTGGTGGCGGGGGTTCTCCACGGGGAAGAAGTGGGTGGGGGTTTGGATTGGGGAAGAAGGAGGGGGGGGAGGGGTCGCCGGCCTTGGAAGACATGGCGGCGCGCCGGCGAGAGAGAGCGTTGTGGTGTGGGGAGAGAGAAGGCGTCGGGCACGTGAGGTGTGGGGTGAGTTCGTGAGGTTGGGGGAGGATAGATGAATCGGTGGGGATAGGTGGGATGGGCCGAACGGTTTTTCTGCTGTCGGATCGCGGGTGCGTGGGTTAGACTGTAGTAGTGTTGGCAGAATAAGAGATTTGTTGTTAGAATAAGGTTTTAAGGGGTGTTGTTAGAATAGACCCACCCTATATATATATGAATGTGCTTATACCAATAATTAAAAAATATCCTAAAATATTTAAGATAAATACAATGATAATTAAAGTTCGAGCGATTGGATCATTGCACACGGTTCTGCATATAAGTTCGTCATTGATAGGTATGTACATCGCACACA
This sequence comes from Bromus sterilis, assembly GCA_950022295.1. NCBI lineage: Eukaryota > Viridiplantae > Streptophyta > Magnoliopsida > Poales > Poaceae > Bromus > Bromus sterilis. The sequence goes on along the minus strand of OX465596.1, from coordinate 78,879,902 downwards.
TTCGATAAGAAATGAGCGTTGGTGATTTATTTATAATTCCACACAATATTTTTTGTACAACTATTTGTAATGTTCAGCGTACAACACACACAGTTTGGACAAAAAGAACGTTTGGGATTTAATTCTGAAACCACAGAGCATTTGTGCGCAAACATTTGTGTAGGTGTCAACAACATAAACGTGTACTATATACAAACTGTATGGAATAGCTTTGGGTATCCCACGCGGTTTTTGACACACCAGCGTTTTGGATAGTATAACTCAACACAAACATAGTTTCTGTATTAAACGTATGCATAGGATAATAATCTCAGACGGACATTCGTGGATAAGTGTTTGCGATAAAAAGGTCATTTCAAACGTTCGAGTTATCTTGTGCGCCTGCGTGGACTATCCATAGGAAACGATTTCTGGCTATCGTGTGGAATAGGCCCCCCTATCGCAATCGAGAGCAAGGGGATGGTTCCGATCCCCATAGGCTATAGGGGTCAAAAACCGTTTGGATAGCTGTCGCACGCACTAGTGTCCCTCCTCCCTCACTTACAATAGTCGCAACCGTAGGAGCTATGTCACCCATTACGATGACATCCACGGCCTCCCGAGTTTCTTATATGCCCCAAATTGCGAGGAAGCCATGGGAGGAGGAGAGACCTCGTCTAGAGGAAACATCATGAGGAGTTCAACCCGGTCGGAGAAAGAGGGGAGGAGCGGATGCCAGCCAGGGAGGCTGCTCGAACCGGCTCAGCCATGGAGCTCCAGTTGCAGACTCCTAGCTTGCCTCCTTCCTTCATACGCGTGCGCAACTGCTGCTTTCTCCCCATTCTTACTCCATTTCCTCTCTTATCCAGCACGCGTTGCCGCCACTCCTCCATGGGATTGGCATCCGTTCACGACCTCATGCCATGCCACCACGGACCTTCGCGTCGCCCATGTCCTCAGCACCCGGGCCGCTTCCACACCACAAGAGATGGAGATGGCTAACGCTGGAACCGATGGTTGAGGTCGAGTATGCCCCTTTTTCTTCGCGCCTACGTCAGGTATAGTGTTAATCCGGATTGGCCTTTTCTGTTTTTATCGCTTTATTCCCTTTTGTTATCCCAAGGTTTTCATGTTCTTAAGCAGGTTATTCTAGAATAGACACGGTGGATATAAATAGTGTTGCTAAGTCCTTAAAACTTGAAGTGCATAAAGATGATAGTCTGCTAACTTGTGTCTCATCCAAGGTATAAAAAAATTGAAAGGTCCTCACAGCTATTTGATATTGTTGGACTACCTAAACTAGTGAAGAAACTGACATCTATTAGGATTTTACCATCTTGAATGTTGTCATTTTAGTTCATGAGACTCCCTTCAAGAGTTGTGGGACTATACATCGAAGATTTCTCATAGGAACAGAAGAAAGAATTCCTGCTCCAGAGCTTGTTGACACCACTGGTCATAAGAGCAATGCTTTATGATGAGGCATGTTAAGTTCTTCCTTTTTTATTCATGATATTATTTTGCACCTAAAGAGATTAATTGCTAAGAATAGACGGTGGTGATAGGAACAACAGAAAGAATTCCCGCACCAGAGCTTGTTCACAACACCGGTTGTGGAAATGCGTTTATAGGAGCAGTGCCTTACTGTGAGGCATATTAATTTCTTCCTTTTTTATTCATGATATTATTTTCTTCTTAAAGGAAGAGGTTTAATTGCTATGAATAAGAAGTAGTGACATTTCGCTGTCATAAATTCCAACCAGTCATTTTTTATTTCAAACAAAAAAATGGCCGTCGAAATTTTACCATTTCTCCTCCTATTTTAATTCAACATAGGGTTGTGCACATATATGTTGCTTCCTACAGAGATGAGGTGTTTCACTTTTCTTCCCTAAAAATCGTGAAGTATATATTATAAGGTGAGTAGGTGACAATGTCAACCAAAAATAATGGAAGCTTTTCTATTCATTTCGGTTCGCTCTGGGAATTTCTTGCTCATTTTTACGTACCTCTAGTTAGTTTTACTCTTCACAACTGAATTAGAAAAATAGCTCGTGACAAAAATAAGCAAGATATACTGACAAAAAATCCAAATAATTAATCCTAAATGTTCTCCCCTAGGTAAAACTGTGATTGCTTTATCTTAGATATCTTGGTTAGCAGCACAACTATTTCCAGAATTTACAGTTCATGATGGATGCAAGTTTTCTTTTGCTCTGCTAATTTCAATATAAATAAATGGAGTTACTATGACTACCATGGTATTGTGTGTATTAGATGTGAGTGATATATGGTCACACTCTGCATCAAATCATGTGTTTCTTCTTCTCTTTTTCCTGTTTTTATCCCGAACTTTGTTTTGGCACACCTCCGTCGGCTCACTTATCTTTCCCGTTGTTGTCCTTTAGATCCAGATTCTTCCCAGATCTCTGCTGCCATCGCTACTCCATCTCTAGAGTCATCAGGGTATTTTCCTCTTCATGCTTCTTTTCTATGACTCTGTTTGTGATGTTCACTGCTTGCTTTGTCTCTTCCCTTTACTACACCTTTGGTGTGTCTCATATCTCCTGTCTCCTGTCTCTTGTGATGGTGCTTCACTGATTTTTTCCTTGTTAAGTACTTCTGTAGTATCCATCTAGGTTTCAGCCTCGTCGTACTGATCTTGTGCTCCTGGAAAAGAAGGTTTTTTTTCCAATGCGTGGTCATATTAGGCCTCCAAGAAAAAAAACTATGTTGTGAACAACAAAATTCATTTTTTCGTCGGTGGAGTCCATCGATCATATGGTGTTGTGAGTTAACACATCATGGCTAAAATAAAGTAAATGAGCCGTGAGCTTAACTTGAATGATACAGCCACTCAACTAGGGTGACAGTTGAGCAGGAGCTAGAGTGAGCTTGCATTGTACTAAATGATATGTTGAGAAGGAAGGAGCAGTAGTTCATCTAAACATTGAAACCTTAAAGACCCTAATATTGTCTTTCTGAGTTTTCTTGCTTGTATATGTTTAACATGAAAATATATTTTGTATAGTAGTTGATATACTGAAAATTCTGCATATGCAAAAAATCACACTTCTTTTCTCTTTTCAGTGTGCCTGAAGATCTCCGATGGGAAGTATACCTTTTCATAGCCGCAGAGGAGAGACCGCCCGCCGACACGTGAGGCATGACACCTTAACCCGCAGAGGAGAGGAGGAAGCTGGACGCGCTGCAGCAATGAGCCAATGACGGATGCCGGAGTCAGCGGCGGCAACACCAACGACCAACGTGAGTCCCATCTTTAATGCTAGATAGTGTTTGATAACTGTTTAAATATGGTTAAGGCCTCGTGGTGCTTAACTACACTATGGTTTTGTCAATATGGCAGTGGCACAACTAAATTATTGCCTAAGTTGTGATGTGGAAGGCTATAGTTGCTCAAGTGAACCATGCAATTGGAGCCAAGGTAATTATCGACACACAATGTAAATAAGTGATGGGCCAGTACAGAGAGATGATCCTTGAATTGTTAATAGCATAGGTTTGACATTTTCTCTATTTTCCATCTCTTGTTCAAATTACCGTTCATGAAAGAACTTCTCGTGAGATGGTTCATCTACGAATGAACTCTTAACTGTAACCGACATGGTTATGGTCTATGTTTGTGCAGAGACAATCACAATATGCACAACAGATAGGAAGGCATTTTACTTTTCCTGTAAGTATGGATATGCACTTGAGGGTTCAGTTCTTCGTGCCGTTCATCATGCCAGTAATTTGTTCCTTACCAGATCTTTCGACATAAACTATAAAACCAAACATACTGACTTTGATAGCCCAAGTGCTACGTGTAGATGCATTTGTATTCTGTACAACCGAATATCCAATAGGCCGTAGGTTTGTTTTCTTTCAGATTTTTATTCAGTTATTTGGTTGGTGCGTATACTTGGTTTGAATTATAATTGATTGTCCTCGGATCTTCCTAATTTTCTACGAGTTGTACGTGAACTATTTTTTCTATTATTATAGAGAATATTTTCTTTCTAATATTCATTTTTCTTTCTGAATTAGTGATGATTTCTCTCTTCTTTCAGTTTAACAATTTTTATTTATCTTTTCTGCACCTGTCATTGTAAATTAGCACTCGTTCACTCATAACTATTCACTCATTCAGTTAGTGTACAGATCTAGAGATCATAATTTCTATTTTATCTGGTTTATTGGATACCATGTTCTTTTATTCGAGTGAGGTTGTGTCAGAAATTTTTGGTATTCAGTTCTACTCAATCCAGCTACATTTTTTGGGACCACCCTGCAGCTACACACTGGTTCGCTCAACTCATATATGGACAAAGGAAGAAGAAAGGTGGACACTGAAGATTTCCAGGCGCACAAACACCTCTGCCTCTCACACGACCAAGTTTTCCAGCGAGCTCAAACTCATCTAGCTGATCCAAGCAGTACATAGGAGGGAAGGTACTTAGAGCATGTCCAGCCGTTCGCCCCCAAGCCGGTTTTCGGCACTATTTTAGCGCCGCTTGGGGGCGCCTCGACGGCGAAATCGGCTTGGGCCGATTTTATTCCCAGCCGCGGCCCCAGGGGCGCCCCCCCCGGCGCGGAGATTCGGTGCATATTCGCCCACATTCGGTGCAGATTTGGTGAATTCGTCCCATTTCGGATGGTTCGACACAAAACATGAAATTTCGGCTAATTTTGGCGCAAATTCGGTGCAGTTTCAACGATAGTTCGGCGCACAACATACATTACAAATATATAGTTCGGCACAAATACTAAAAAAAAGTACAAATCAAACTAGACATTGCCTTTGCGCATCCATAGGCGATCCACTAGATCTTGCTGCAGTTGATGATGCATTTGCGGGTCTCGGATCTCCTGACGCATGTTGAGGTAGGCTGTCCAATCTGGCGGTATCCGGTGATCAACAAATGCAAGAGATCCCTGGTTGAGATATGGTTCTGTGTCATACACTGGATTTTCTTTCTCACTCTCAATGATCATGTTGTGCAAGATGACACAACAATTCATCACCTCCCACATTTGAATTTTCGACCAAGTCATAGCGGGGTACCGGACAACGGCAAATCGAGATTGGAGCACCCCAAATGCCCGCTCTGCATCGTTCTTGCAAGCCTCCAGGCACTTGGCAAAGTAGGCGTACTTCCCTCCTGGCACTGGGTTTAAGATAGTCTTCACAAATACTGGCCATCTTGGATAGATGTCATCTACTAGGTAGTATCCCTTGTTGTAGTGCTGCCCATTCACCTCGAAGTTCACCAGAGGAGCATGTCCTTCGACAAGCCTTGGAAAGACATTTGAGCACTGCAGTACATTGTTGTCATTGTGTGTTCCTGGCATGCCAAAGAAAGAGTGCCAAATCCAGAGATCGTGTGTAGCAACTGCCTCAAGTACCACACTGCAATGACCTTTTGCGCCCTTGTACATCCCCAGCCAAGAAAATGGACAATTCTTCCATTCCCAATGCATGCAGTCGATGCTATCAAGCATCCGAATAAATCCTCTTGCTTCATTCTCTGCTAGGATCCGAGCAGTGTCTTCAGCATTGGGTGCTCGCAAGTACTGTCCTCCAAAGCAGCCCACCACTGCTCTGCAAAACTTGTACATACACTCAAGGGCGATGGACTCGGCCATGCATGCATAGTCTTCTTGTTGATCACCAGGAGCTCCGTATGCAAGCATCCTCATTGCCGTTGTGCACTTCTGAAGTGTGGAGAAACCAACTGTGCTGGTGCAATATTTCTGGAAAACAAAGTAGTTGTCGTACTCTCGGAGGGAATTGACAATCCGAAGAAAAAGCTTTCGGCCCATGAGATACCAGCGCCGGAATACCTTCTCGCCGTGCAGGGGAACATCGGGAAAGTAGTCGGAGTAGAGCAAGCAATAGCCCTCTGAGAGCCGCCTCTCTTTTACCTTCCGGCGACCCATCTTGGAGCCGCCTCGCTGCAGCACCGTGTTGGCGCCGAACAGAACGGCCAACGCGGCGAGCATCAGGAGGTGTTCGTCGTCCTTGGCGCTGGCGTCGTCGTCCTCCTTCATCAGCGCGGTGAACAGCGCCTCCTCGTCGGAGTCCATCACGGAGGTGCTTTGTTCAGGAAATCCGCCGAACACCTGGCAGGCCTGGTTCGTGCGACCACCCGCTGGTGCACTCGCCGCTGGTGCACTCGGCTGGGCGCGACCAGCCGATACATCCAAAACGTATCTATAATTTCTGCTTGCTCCATGCCTTTTTTGTGTGATATTTCTATGATATTGATGAACTTCCATACACTTTTGATCATATTTGGACTAACCTATTAACTCAGTGCACCCCAGTGCCAGTTCCTGTTTTCTGCTGTTTTTTTATTTCAGGTTTTCCCACTATTTAAACCACCTCCGGGAGCTTCTCCACCACCATGGATGCTTCCCGGATGAACCGTGAGTAGTCCACCTTGGACCATGGGTCCATGATCAGTACCTATGTGATGTTCTCCTCCCCTCTTTGTTCTTCATGGTTTAGACCTCGTGAGCTGCCCTACATGATCGATGCACATATGTAATCTTTCTACTGTTGCTATGCTGAGTTTGCTGGGATCCGATGGATTATGAGACTATGTTCAGATTGTGTTTGAGTAATATATTTGATTCTCTTCTTTTATATTTATGTTCTTGAGTAATTCTTGCATGTTCTCCGTTGCTTTTTATTGCTTTGGCCAAGTAGTAGGTAGTGACTCCAAGAGGGAGCGTTATGCATGATTGTGGGTTCATGCCCCCCGATGACTAGCTTGAGTGACAGAAACATGAGTCTAGGGGATGTGCTGTTGCCACAAGGGAGAAAACAACGATGTTTGTACTTGCGGGTTCAAGGATTGTTTACTTTACGCAAAGTTCTTTAATGCAGTTGTCTGGTTCTTTGAGTTTACACTTTGGGTGGGATTCGCAACTTAATACCAGCGAGATGTTCTGGATAGATATCTCAAGGTGGATGATTAGTAGGTAGATGCAGATGGATTTCGGTCTACTTTTCTTGGCATACCGCCCCTGCTTTTGAGCCTCTTCCTTTCTTTATAACATAGTTAACATTGGTTTGCGCACATAATCCTGTCAATTGCCCAGCTGTAATTTGTTTACCTCACATGGCTATTTTATCGTCTTTTGGGAGAGAGACATCACTAGTGAACATCATGGGACCCCGGTCCATATTTCCAATACTGTTTACACTCGCTATTTATTTCCTGCTTTGTTTCCTTTTTTATTGCTATCACTATCATTATTATCCCGTGCGTTTGATCCTTTGTAAACAACAAGGCCGGAGAGATTGACAACCTCTCTGAACTCGTTGGGAGCGAAGTTATCTGTTGTGTGTGCAGGTCCACGTCAACCGCCTAACTTCTGGCGCCGTTTTCACCTTCCTGTCGTTGTTGGAGTCCTGCTGGAGACAATCCTTGGTATCTTCACCAAGGGAAATTTCTGCTATCTACATCTCAACTTTCCACTTTGGGTAACCAACGAGGGGCGAGAAGCTATCGTGCTGTTGCTGGGGAAGCAAACTATACCCGTCAACTCTCTAACCATCAAAAGAAATTTTTGGCGCCGTTGCCGGGGGCTCCACTCTTCAAGATAGGGGAGTTGCACACTATCTTTTATCTTTGATTTTTAGTTTTGCTAGTTTACCTTTCAGTTTTTGTTTTTGCTTTTGTGTCTTATATGAAAAACCAAAAAACTAGTTGCTACCTTTTGCCTTTGTCTTGCTTTGCCTAGTTATGCTATCCTCACCATGGGTGCTAAACCACCCAAATATGGTAGGATGGACATATTTGACATGTTTCACTTGGATCGTCTTCGATCAATTTGTGCTCGCGCTAAAAACCCAATCGACTTGGTTGAGGGAAAATCATTTGATGAGCATGCTCATTATACGCGGAACCGCCTATCTCGGAAAGGGAAACACTTATGGGATCAAATACATGTTTCTTATTGCCATGCTAAACTTTTGTGCTACAATTATGATTTTACTTGTTGTTCTAATATAGATCATAAACACCTCCCTTTCCAATGTGAGTTCAATGAAAATGAGATCTTATCTTCTTATGCTAAAGGTGTCTATGATTACTTTGATGTTGAAAAGATTAAAGAGTTTGTTGCTTTTAAAGGTGCTTATGAGATTGCTTCTTTGATTGAAAGGTATCACGATACTATTCACCAGTCCGAAAACTTTGCACTTCTTGCTTATTGCTTCGAGAATTATACTTCCAATTCTTATATTGAGGATTTTAAAAATAAAATGTTTTCTGCCCAATAAGAGGCCAATGATTGCTTTGAGGAGGAATCCCATGATTCCGAGGACTCACTTGAAATATCCCTTTCTGAAAATTTTGATACTTGCTTTGTTGATGGCCAAGATGCCACTATGGATGATGCTGACAAAAATGAACTCTCTATAGTTCCTTATGTTAAGCATGAAATTGTTGCTATTGCACCCACACTTGACTGTCCTATTATCCTTTTGAAATCTCCAACTCATATTCTGGAGAACTGTGCTCTTATTAAATCCTTTTGAAATCTCCAACTCATACAAGATGCCTATGCATAGGAAGTGGGTTAGGCTTAAATGGGTTTCATATTTGCTTCTTGATGCTCTCTTTTGCTTCAAATTCTTATTCTTATGAGAGCACCCTTTATAATCTTTATGCCTAGCTTAAAGGCGTAAAAGAAAGCGCTTGTTGGGAGGCAACCCAAGATGTTTTTCTTCTGTTTTTAGTGGTCTTGATGATTATTACTACTGTAGCAACATCATTTTATCTTTACTTTTTAAGCTTTGTGCCATTTATAGCCTCATATGACAAGGGAAGTGAAAGTTGTGACATGCTGTCCAGAAAACAGATTCTGTCCTCGTGACGGGAAAAATCACAGAAAAATCCCAGTTCATCTTTTTGATTTGAAATTTTTACAAAGTTTTCTCTATACAATTACGGAACTTTCGTATGTTCTGAGTTTTTTTATTTGAGTTGCAGAAGTATCCCTTAAAAATTCTTTACTACCTGCTGGTCTGTTTTTCACAGATTCTGTCTTATTTTGCCTTTTCGTTTTGCAAACCTTAAGCTTGCTTTTTCTTTGAAAAAACTTTTTGGAAATCTTGAGAAACAGTAGCTCTTCAACAATATCCTTATTTCCAGTAGAGAAAAATTATTTTATTATGGGTACTAACCTCGCTAATCAGATTATGATGAGTTATGTATGACGGGAGTTTTCAAGTGTGCGAGGGAAGATGATGAAAGAAGATTCAGAAGTGTCAAATGCTCAAGCTTGGGGATGCCCCCATGCATCCCCAAGAAATATTCAAGGAGACTCAAGCGTCTAAGCTTGGGGATGCCCCCGTGCATCCCCTTCTCCATCAACAATTATCAGTTCGTCTTTCGTTTCACTATATTTTTATCACTTCATGTGTTATGTGCTATGCTTGGAGTGTCTCGCTCTTAGGTTTTATTAATAGTTTTCTTTAGATTTGCTTGTTTTTCATAACAAGTTAGAACCCATATTTCTTTGTGTGGGAGAGAAACACGGTCCACTTTCGAAATCTAGAACACAACATAGGATTTTTCATGCTTATCTTTGCTGTGTGTGTTCTTTATCTTTTTCATAGCTACTGTCATGTTTAGCTCTTAGTTTTCATGCTTATATTTTTAAGAGATTTTGTTTAGTTTGTTTCTAGAACTCTCTTGAATTTTCATGTTTATCTTGTTTATAGAGTTTGCATGTTGCACTGAGTTTTGTGTCTTGACTTGAAGTAGGTAATTGAGGTTGCTGTTCTTTTGTAGTAGTAACTTGCAATAGTTTTGAGGTATTGCCTTGAGTAATGTTTGGACTTTTGGTGTCAAGAGATTTATCCTATTAGTGATAGATGTCGTATTTTGGGCAATCCGTGTTTATTTTCGAAAACATACAAAATTAGTTGAGAACTTTAGCTACTAGATGGATCACTACTCTTTGGAGGGATCGAATATTAGAGTACACTCACGTACCATGAGTCGAGGATGCGAAAGGATAACCAAACCCCCATACACTCCTCCTCAGGGTACTTGTCTCTTTGTGAACCTCCTTATTAGATTGAGAGTTACCGATAATAAGTGCATGAGTTCTTCGGACTAATGTGAGTATTCGAAAGTTGACACTTCCACATTCCCATATTTTTCTAGCCTCTCATGTGCCGTGCATTGCCTTCTTCTCGCTCCGAGAGTTGGCGTCCACCTTCGCCGGTACATCCAAACCCTTGGAATGACATGCTCTGTCATCACAAACCTCCTTATATCCTTCCTCAAAATAGCCACCATACCTACCTATCAAAGCATTTTCATAGCCTTTCCGAGATACATTGCCATGCAACATCCACCTTCTCATGACTTGATCTTCATGTCATACATGCTACTTGCTTGATCGATGAGCCGCATGATAGTTGGGACTTGCCCTAATCATTGCTACATGACGCGCTAGTATCATTGCATATCCTGCTACACTGGCAGAGGCATACATTTGCATACTTCATGATAGTTACATCTTCTTTATGATTTGAGTACTTTTGTAAAGTGTGAAAGATCTTATTTACTTCTTGTAATATATAGAGTGTTGCCCCTAAAGTGAGGAAAAGATCCCAAAGAGGACAAAATTAAAAGATCCCAAAGAGGACAAAATTAAAAGATCCCAAAGAGGACAAATGAGATAAATAGAAAGAGCATTGAGGCCACCAAAAAATAGAAAAAAGGAGAAAAAGAAATAAAAAGAGAGAAGGGGGCACACTACTATTCCTTTTGAGAGATCCACACTCGTACTCCATCTTATATCTTGTACTCCATAGATATTATCATTCATGCATATAGCTATGTGTGGACCTTCACACTATAGAACTTGGCTTGTATATTCCAATGATGAGCCTCCTCAAATGAGCTCTAGGTCTTCTTAAGCAATCAAGTTGGATGCAACCCCCACTAATTCCATTGGAGAGCTTAGCTCATATGTGCATCCGTTGCATGGCAATCCCTGCTCCTCACATCATATTTATCATTTGGCTTTCTCTCGCCTATGATTGTCCTCATTGATGTGAGCCTTTCCCACATTTTTGATTTCCTCCTCCACCGTATTCTCTCTTTGCCATCCTAAGTGTCAACTTTCTTGCTTACACTCATCCATTGCATGAGTGCTCAAAATGTCGAAAAGGAGTGGATCATTTTGACTTGTACATGGCTAGTGGTCTTGGGATGAGTCAAGATAAGATTCCAAAGAAGACCAAGTGTGAAACTTTAGTAGATTAAGTTCTCAACACAAAAATACTTTTTTCTCGTATATCCCTATCCCCTTTCTTGCACGCAAACACCATTTGGAGACATTCGAGTCACGGACAGCGAGAGCTCTTGCACCTTTATGTTCTTATGTTGCTTGTTTCAATGCTAATATAGACTCTTGCCTGTTATGATTTGAATTGAATTACATGCCTTGATTGCTTTACTTAAAAGTTCTTATATGGTTGTTAGCATGTCACCACAGAAATTATGCTTGTTATCATTTACCTACTCGAGGACGAGCAGGAATTAAGCTTGGGGATGTTGATACGTACAAAACGTATCTATCATTTCTTCTTGCTCCATGCCTCTTTTGTGTGATATTGCTATGATATTGATGAACTTCCAAACAATTTTTATCATATTTGGACTAACCTAGTAACTCAGTGCACCCCAGTGCTAGTTCCTGTTTTCTGCTGTTTTTTATTTCAGGTTTTCCCATTATTTAAAGTGACAGAAAAATTCCGGGAAAAATATAGGAAAAATCAGCGTAAGGGAACCTTCCAGAAGAGCCCAAGTGGGGGCAGAGGGGGGCCAGGGGTGGCCCAGGCGGCCACCTGGCGCGGCCACCCCCTAGGCCACGCCAGGGGGGGGGGGGCGCCTGGGGCCCCTGGTCCACCTCTGGCTGCCCCCCTTCGCCTATTTATTCCTCGTGACGAGAAACCCTCGGGGATAGAACCCTTTTTTCGCGATCTCTCCTCTGTTCCGCTGCCGCCGCGCTTCCAAGATCGGGAGCACCAGGAGACCTCTTCCTGGCACCCTGCCAGAGGTAGGAACCACCTCCTGGAGCTTCTCCACCACCATGGATGCTTCCCGGATGAACCGTGAGTAGTCCATCTTGGACCATGGGCCCATCATCAGTAGCTATGTGATGTTCTCCTCCCCTCTTTGTTCTTCATGGTTTAGACCTCGTGAGCTGCCCTACATGATCGAGGCACATATGTAATCTTTCTGCTGTTGCTATGCTGAGTTTGCTGGGATCCGATGGATTATGAGACTATGTTTAGATTGTGTTTGAGTAATATATTTGATTCTCTTCTTTTATATTTATGTTCTTGAGTAATTCTTGCATGTTCTACGTTGCTGTTTATTGCTTTGGCCAAGTAGTAGGTAGTGACTCCAAGAGGGAGTGTTATGCATGATTGTGGGTTCATGCCCCCCTGATAACTAGCTTGAGTGACAGAAACATGAGTCTAGGGGATGTGTTGTTGCCACAAGGGAGAAAACAACGGCGCTTGTACTTGCGGTGCAAAGATTGTTTACTTTACGCAAAGTTCTTTAATGAAGTTGTCTGTTGCTTTGAGTTTACACTTTGGGTGGGATTCACAACTTAATACCAGCGAGATGTTCTGGATAGATATCTCAAGGTGGATGATTAGTAGGTAGATGCAGATGGATTTCAGTCTACTTGTCTTGGCGTATCGCCCGTGATTTTGAGCCTCTTCCTTTCTTTATACCATAGTTAGCATTGGTTTGCACACATAATCCTGTCAACTGCCCAGTTATAATTTGTTTACCTCGCATGACTATTTTATCGTCTTTTGGGAGAGAGACATCACTAGTGAACATCATGGGACCCCGGTCCATATTTCCAATACTGTTTACACTCGTTATTTATTTCCTGCTTTATTTCCTTTTTTATTGCTATCACTATCATTGTTATCCTGTGCGTTTGATCCTTTGTAAACAACAAGGCCGGAGAGATTGACAACTTCTCTGAACTCGTTGGGAGCGAAGTTATCTGTTGTGTGTGCAGGTCCACGTCAACCGCCTAACTTCTGGCGCCGTTGTCACCTTTCTGTCGTTGTTGGAGTCCTGCTGGAGACAAACCTTGGTATCTTCACCGACGGAAATTGCTGCTATCTACATCTTAACCTTCCACTTTGGGTAACCAACGAGGGACGAGAAGCTATCGTGCTGTTGCGGGGGAAGCAAACTATAGCCGTCAACTCTCGTACCATCACCAGTCGATCACCGCCGGTGCACTCGTCAAGGAAGCTACGTCCCTTTTTCGTCCTGTTTGGCGATGTTGCAACGGCTTCCTTGCGGTGGCACGACACCAGCGACGGCAAGGGTGGTGGGGAGAGGGTAGTTGATTTGGGCGGTTTTGACCTGACAGTGGGCCACCCGACGCATTTCGCTTCGTCCGGCGCCCCCAACCGCCCCCAATGCACCGGGTCGGCTTGGGTTCGCCGGACTTAATTTTGGCTCAATCCGGCGCTATTTAGGTTCTTGGGGGCACGACTGAGAGAATTTCGTCCGTCCGACGCAAATAGCGCCGGCTTGGGGGCCTCTGGGGGCTGGAAATCCTCTTATACACGGTTGCACACACAACACGGTATCCCACTACCCACGCGCCCACGATTTGCGTGCAACGCCTGAGTCCACGACGCGTGCATATGCGCCTGCGCGGCTGCAGTCCGCATGAAACTCCACGCTCACCCCGGCTGAATCGCCAACTAACGCACACACATGCACACGCCTGATCGCCAGACCTGGTATGTACGCGCACACGCCGGTCACCACGGACCTGGCCTGGACGCACACACTCGACGATCACCACGGACCTAAGCATGGCTTATTTCCATCAGCATTTGGTTCTAGCTCTTCTATCCTTTCATGTACAGTCATGTCTTTCTTTCTGTTTAGACATTAGATGGATCAGTTTGTTTTTTCAAGCAACCGGCAGGAGCTCTACCTTTTCATTAAGAAGAAGAGAATTAGCCTGTTTATAAGGAAAACAGGCCAAAACTGATACATCTGCGACAAGCGCACACACCGTCCCCTAGGCCGCGAACCCAAACGAGTCGACTACTCTGTCACCCTAGCAACCAGAGAAGACACACGATCCGGAGCCGCCGCTCCGACTTCCTCACCGTCCCTGAGGCCGCGCTCTACACGAGCCGACGACTTTGTCGCCCACACGACCAAAACCGACACTCACAACACTAAGGTGTTTTCCGGAGCCGCCGCTCACCGGTCCCGAGACCGCGCCCATGTCTGGCCGACGATGCAACTGCCAAGCAAAGCAAGCCAATATCGACTGGCGGAATACCAGACCTCCAAGGCATCGCCCCCAAGGGGGATATGACGATGGCGCCGCCGATGCCCGCTCCGGCAAGAACCGAAGCTTGAGTTTTCACCCGGAAAATCTGAGGCTCGAAACGACGAGGGAGATGAAGGAGCTCCTCAACGATGCCCCCAACGATGGAAGCGACATCCGAGGACACCGACATCGACCGAAGTCGATGCAATGCTTTTGCGCGGAGTTCACCGTACCCAAAGTCGCTCGAACCTATCCACCAAGACAAAGAAGCCAAACCCACGTAACAGCTCGCCGCCACTACGACCTCCAAAATCAGGCCGACGAACCGCCCACATCAGGAGCCCTACCGCAGCAGATCCAGCAAGAGGACCCGCCGCCGCCACCAGCAGGATCTCGTCCACCGCCGGCTCCGACCGCACAAGCTAGCGCGCTCGTGCCCGGCCCCACACGCGCCAGGACACACCCTCGCCGCCGCGCGCCCCAGGACGCGCCACGCCATCCTTCCGGCCACCGCGCCTCGCGGTGCCCCTCCTGCGCACGTCCCTGAAGTCATGCCCGCCATGCCCCTGGCCTCACGTCACGCACGTGCCCGCGCCGGGTGCGCCGCATCTGGCCGCGCAAACGCCAGATCCGCCCTAGCTCCTTGTCACGAGGTGCCCCGCCGCCAGCCTCCCTGGAGCACGACCGTGCTTTGCCGGCGGACTCCTCAGGTGGCGGTGAGGTGTTGGGGCGAAGAAGGGTGGGGAGGAGGCGGCATCGGAGGGAGTCCCCCCGTGCCGCCAGAGAGAGGTGACGCCTGCAGGACAACTTTGATAAGGATTTCCTTACCCCTGGTTGTGATCAGATTTGATGCATCATATCTTGATTATTCCAAAAAAATGGACATCGTTCGCAAAACCAGGTTTCCTGGTAAGGATGGTTGTGTGAACTGATTTTATTTTTATAAACACATAGCTTATAGGTTTTGCTTTCCACTTGGCATGGCACAAGCGCTTATTTAGGTAGGGAACAGTGGAACAGAATTAATATATCCCTTTGCTTTATTTTTATTTTTTACCCTCCTTTTGTGAGTATTCTTTTGCACCAAAGAAAAATTATCTCAAATGGACTTGCAATTCTGGGTGACTTCCAGTGTAGTGTATTTAAAGTTTTCTCTCTATATTTCAGTCGACGACTCTTTCTACATGTTTATATTTAACCTGGTTACTTAGGTATCATGTGTTCTCAATTAAGATATATATGTTGTGTTGTAAATGTACAATAAATGTACAAATAACTTTGGGTCTGAGCTAGGATCTTGTGCCATTTGGCGCAACGGGTAATGCATCTAAACATCATCTCTACCTTTTTGCTAGGAATACAATTTTACCCACATACTCAAGGGCGCGACAGGTCTCAAAGGAGAATTATCACCCCTTTCACATCTTCATAAGTTTATTAGCATCTCAAAATGAAAGTTTTTTTCCTGCGAAAACATTGTTTTAAATGGGACTCTGCGCCATTTGGTGAGAACCTCTTGGTTGTTCTATTCTATGCTAGTCGTGTGTAGAACCTTATAATGCTACTATGCTGGAAAACTAATGTCCTTAATTTTTATTTTGCATCCACCAGGTTGGCAGATTCGGAGTGCTCAATGGCATCTCAATTGGGCTTCTACATCTGAGTCTAAGTTTTAATTATTTTAGTTTCTATCAGGTAAGCATTGTTCTTTGCTTCTGTTTGAACTTATAAAAAATGAATAGTCAATTCTGGGCCAAACACCCGTTCTGTATCTTCAATGGTAAGAGGTTCTTTTGTTGGGACATTGGGTGTACATAAAATTAGTCTGACTTTAACACATGTACCATTGTCATTGCTATGTTCTCATGGCAAATAACATCCTGGGTTCATTCTTGAAAAACTAAAATTTTGGGATAAGGATTTATGTTGAGTTACTGCATGGTGCGCGAGACTATCGTGGCAATCCCTCAAGATATCCTTCTGCTCATGCTCCCGTATGCACCTTCTCACTATTCCATCTGCGCATTCTCTGAAAAGGTGTGGGTCATTCCGAAAGTAATACCTCAAATCATGGAAGAATTTCTTCCTTTGCTGAAATGTTAAACCTGGAGGTAAAAACTTGGTAACAATAAAATTAGCATAGTCTGCAAACCAGGGATCAAAAATAGATTGTATTCTCAAAACAGCTAATTGTTCATCAGGAAAACTATCATTAACAGGAATAAGATGATGTGGTATGTTCTCTATCCTGGAGAGGTTGTCCGCTCCTTTCCTGTCAACAATCTGCAAATCAAATTCCTGAAGAAGAAGAACCCATCTGATAAGTCTAGGTTTGGCGTCCTTCTTCTCCATAAGATACTTAATAGCAGCATGGTCAGTATGAATAGTGACTTTGGAATCAACAATATAAGGTCTAAATTTATCACAAGCAAATACTACTGCTAAAAATTCCTTTTCACCAGTAGCATAATTATTTTGAGCGCTATTGCTAGCATAATGTATAACATTCAGTTTCTTATCAACCCTGTGTCCTAACACAACCCCAACAGCAAAGTCACTAGCATCACACATAATTTCAAAAGGTAAATCCAATCAGGCGGTTGAACTATAGGAGCGGTTATTAAAGCTTTCTTAAGAACTTCGAAGGCTTCCTTACAATCTTCATCAAACACAATGGGAATATCCTTCTATAGAAGATTAGTGAGGGGTCTCGAAGTCTTAGAAAAGTCATTAATAAATCTTCTATAGAAACCAACATGACCGAGAAAACTATGAATACCTTTGATGTCCCTTGGATAGGGCATCCTCTCAATTGCTTCGATCTTGGCCCTGTGCACCTCGATTCCCCTTTTGGAAATCTTGTGGCCAAGAACAATTCCCTCGTTGACCATGAAGTGGCACTTCTCCTATTTGAGCACCAAATTTGTCTCTTCACATCTCTGCACAACTTTATTAAGGAAGTGGAGACAATGGTCAAAAGAAGTTCCATAGACGGAGAAATCGTCCATGAACACCTCCACAATTTCTTCACAAAAACCATGAAAGATAGCAGACATACACCTTTGAAAAGTAGCAGGGGCATTGCATAAACCAAAAGGCATACGTATATAAGCATAAGTACCAAAAGGACAAGTAAAAGTGCTCTTCTCTTGATCAGCAGTATTAACATGAATTTGAGAGAAGCCAGAATATCCATCAAGATAGCAAAAGTGGTATCTTTGGATAACTTTTCAAGCATTTGGTCGATGAACAACAACGGATAGTGATCCTTCCTCGTCGCCTTGTTCAACTTCCTGTAATAAATACACATTCTATATCCAATAATAATTCTTTGAGGGATTAGTTCATTCTTATCATTAGGAACAACAGTTGTGCCTCCCTTCTTAGGAACACAATGTACTGGACTTACCCACTTATTATCCGCTATGGGGTAGATAATACATGCAGCTAGAAGCTTGAGGATCTCGGTCCTCACAATATGCTTCATCTTCCGATTCAACCGTCATTGATGATCAACAACAGGTTTAGCATTGGGTTCAAGGTTAATAGTGTGTTGACAAATAGACAGACTAATTCCCTTGAGGTCATCAAGGGTATATCCAATAGCACCTTAGTGTTTATGAAGGGTTTCCAATGATCGCTCTTCTTCATATCCTGAAAGGTTAGAATTGATAATAATAGGATATACTTTGTTTTCACCTAAATAAGCATACTTGAACGTACCGGGGAGAGGCTTGAGATCGAACACCGGGTCTTCTTTGGGTTGTGATAAAATTCCTAAAGGTTCAACCGGAAGGTTGTGCTTCAGGATGGCAGGTTGTCTATAGAAGGCTTCATCTAGCTCATTCCTTTCCTGCATATGAATATCATTCTCGTGGTCCTCCATGTATTGCTACAAAGGATCGTCAGGAGGAATAGCAATAGAGGCAATATCTTCAATAATTTTATCATTACTAGGCAAATCAGTACCAAGAGTTTGTTTGGAGAATTTAGAAAAGTTAAATTCATATGGCTCACCATTGAATTCAACAGATACCTTTCCTTTCCTGCAATCTATAATAGCTCCACAAGTCTTGAGAAAAGGTCTACCGAATATAATAGGACAAAAATTATCTTGCACTGAACCAAGTACTAAAAAGTCAGTAGGATATTTTACCTTTCCACATAGGACTTCAACATCTCTCACAATTCCAACATGAGCGATAGTTTCTCTGTATGCAAGATGAATAGTATCATCAACTTCTTCTAGTTCACAAGGTGAAATTTCACTCATAATGTCTTGATAGAGTGAATAAGGAATAACAGTAGCACTGGATCCCAAATCGCATAGCCCATAATAATTGTGATCTCCTATTTTAACAGATACTACTAGAGTACCTGAAATTGGGCGTTTATTCTTGGCTGTGATAAGGTTAGTGGAAACAGCATAAATAATATTTTGGAATCTACAATATCACTAGTAACAAGATCTTTAACCAATGCAACTTGAGGATCGACCTTAATCTGGTCCTGAGGCTCATTAGCTCTTCTCTCATTTTTATTTAATATACTTGTGAAAAAAGAATGCTCCCTTATCCTTGCGGGAAAAAGGGGGCTTTTCATATATAACTACATGCAAAATAGGGCCAGCAACATGAATATCAACGGGTAATTCCTTAAAGGGCTTATGATGCTGATCCTCCTTCTTTTTAGAGGAATAAATATGAGAGGCAAAGTTTTTGCAAAAATCAATCAGAAGTTGGGAATCAAGACCAATCTTAGCACAAGCGGTATTGAAGTAATCAGTTTTCACATAGATCTCAATGTAATCATGCTCGTAATTTATAATGGGTTCAATAACTTTATCGATCTCCCAATCTTCAGTGTTCTTCTCGATTCTTTCAATAATGTCCCACCTTTCTTCAACGCTTCTGGTGCGGAATACCCCACTAGAGGACGCATCAAGCATCTCTCTATCTTGACGAGAAAGTCTTGCATAAAAATTTGTAAGAATAATTTCCTTGGGGAGCTCATGATTGGGGCATTCGAGCATTAGGGACTTCAGTCTCCCCCAAGCTTGGGCGATGCTTTCTCCATCACGAGACCAGAAGTTATAAATAAAGTTCGTGTCTCGATGTATTTCACAAAGAGGATAAACTTTACATAGTAGAGAGGCATAAGTTCTTGCAAATTTAGTAAATGAGAGTTATCAAGAAGCCTATAACAATCCAAAGCCTTATATTTTAATGATAGATAGAATAATTTTCTCATAACGAAGTCCATCGATATACATGCAAGCTTAAATAAGGAGCATAGTTGTGAAAGATATAATAAGTGCTCGCCCAGATGTCTATCTCCTGCATATCGATTAGCTATAACATAATCAATAATACCAGTTGGTATTTTAAAGGGCACAATTTCCGTAGGTGGCGGAGCCTTCTCCACCACAGTAATATTGGGGAGGTTACCCGCAAGCAAAGAACCAAGAGCAGAGTGGTCCATAGGAAATAAAAGTAACAACGGAAAAATAAAAACAACACTTACAATATAAAGGTTTCCTTACCAATTTCACTAACCAATAGCGCTACGCTCCCCGGCAATGGTGCCAGAAAATGGTCTTGATGACCCAAAAGTGTAGGGGATCTATCGTAGCCTTTTCGATAAGTAAGAGTGTCGAACCCAACGAGGATCAGAAGATATTGACAAGTGATCTTGCGATAGGAATAACTTCAAGTATTGAAAGGTAACTTTTTATGGGTTTTCTGGTATAAGTAACAAGGAAGTAAATGCAAATAAAGTAAACTGTAATAAGGTGCAACAAGTGCCCAATCCTTTTGAACACAAAGGATAGGCCGAAGGATCAAACTTGTAGAGCTAAAACGTTCTTGAGGACACACAGGAGAGATAGTCATGTGCCTTCGCCATATTCCGTCTCGGTACTATGCTAGTGCACTTTCTAGATTAAGATAAGTACACTCTTATGATTAAACCTCCTGCACGCATCCGCAAATAGAAGAGATAAATTAAGGCAAAGCCTAACAATAGTAATAAACTTTAGGATCCAACATTCCCTCGTGAAAAAGTATGTGGACTGGGGTCCAGGTTTCTGTCACTCCGGCAACCCACCATAAGCATACTTTATACACAATGCATTCCCCTAGGTCCTTAAAAAGGCGAAGTGTTGTGTAGTCGACGTTCACACAACACCACTAGAAGAATAACACCACAACTTAAATATCAAACAATACATATTACTTCAACATCATATGACTACTAACAACTAGACTTCTCCCATGTCCTCAAGAACTAAAGGAACTACTCACAAGACATAAAAGAGATCATGATCAGAGGTGATAAATATACGATAAACAATCTGGTCATAACAATAATTCTCCAACAAAACTCAATAGCATTCATGACAAAGAGTAATCAACACCGATAGAGTAGAGGGGATGGATAGTGCATGTTACAACTTGGATTGCAATGGTGAGATGAGATGGGATGAAGATGGAGATGGCGCTGGTAATGAGGATGATGTTGATGATGATCTCGATGATGCCCGTGACGATGGTGATGACGATGAGGACGATCTCCCCCTCCGGGAGGAGTTCCACCCGGCGGAATCTGCCCACCGGAAAGGACTTTTCTTCTCTGTAGGTTTCCGCCACGGAGCGGCGGAGGAACTCCGGAAACTCTTATTTTTGGGGGGGGGGGGTTTAGGTCACGACGATGATATAGGCCAAAGGGGGGCTCCTAGAGTGGGACCCACCTCCCAGGAGGCCGCCTGGCGCGGCCTGAGGGGGGGGGGGCGCCACCAGGGTGCCTGGGAGCCTGGTGGCCCCCCTTCGGGTCCCCTTCGGCTGGTCTCCATCAATTCTTCAGAAAACCGCACCCCGTGAATTTCAGGTCATTTGGAGATGCGCTGATATGGCCACTTGATGTGCACTTTTCCCCGCTGATTCCTGTGTCTGCTGTTTCGGCACCGAAAAGTTATAAACTGTGTAAAACAATTCAAAACACTATAAGAACATCATCATAATATGAAATATATCAATGAATAGAGGTAAATTATGATATAAAATAGTGATGCATTTTGGACGTATCAGCCGCCGCCTCTGCCATCTTCAATCTCAAATCCACCATGAAGACTGAAGATGCCTATCTCTTGTTCAAGGGAAACGTGGACAAAGATGAGGATCTGGACCCCAATGTACGAGTAAGGATGATGAAGAGGTCCAAGGAGCATTTCCTTGTATGCGGACATACACATCCAGAGTAGCTTGATCCTCTGGTAGTCCATATTTATTTAGCTAAAACTCCGATGAACAATGCAATCCTCCATTTCTTTAGCTTGTCTTAGTTAGTTTATTATTCTAGTACTTGTTTCTGTGTATGCACGAAGCGTTTATATAAGTTCAATCTACATAATTTAGTTGTGAAAACAAGATAGTAGGAATCTATGTGCTTCTAATGTACCAGCTCTTGCAACACAATCAATTATGGATCCAGCTTCATAGACTTAAGTCACATAACATTGAGGGCATGACAGGTGGGACCAACAGCTATTGGACCCACCTGTTTATATATGGGAGACGGGCCAGCCATTTGACCTGTCCGTCGAAGTCCTTCTACCAAGCTTCTTCGGTAAGGCACACTAGTCTGTTTTAACAACCTGTGGTGGTTATGCGTTGTGATACAAATTGTATGGGTTACAATCCTATCGCAAACAATAATTTTTTTGTTTCGAGTGAGATGATACAAAAATCCTTCAGTGGATGTGGTGCTAGTTGCGTGTCCGACGATCATAAATGTTTCTGCATTATAAACTGACTGTAATATACCTGAACAAATATACAACCAATCAGGTCGCATGACCATCTTCTCGCGGATCACGCTAAGATCTAACGACTGTCGTTCGTCGCTAAGGATACATCCAACGTCAACAGTTGTACGCTAGGGTTATGAGATATTCTGCTGGGTTTTGAGACGGACAACGGGGTTTTCCAGGGTTTGACTAACATTCAACTAACCCATTTTGTGCACGAAGGGTATCTAATTTCTTTAGTAATCCATTGAAACTTTTACCACAGACCATGTTGGTGAAATGATGACAACATGCCAAATCTCGTCCATTTTAGAGGTCATTTGAATTGATTTTCAATTTCAATGTCATTATGCTTGAAAAAAATTCATTTGATGCATTAAAATTGCCAAATGAAGTCAGAAACGCCTGAAATTTCAGGATTTTAATGTCAATGCTTAATGTTGAACATATAAAAAGTTTGGGGTTTAAAAGATTTAAAAATAACATGACGCCTTTGTGACGTGGTTATTTCCGGTCGAAACCCCGATACTTCGAAAGGAATGGCCTAGTTTGTACACGAAGTATATCTAATTTCTTCAGTGATCCACATAAACTCTTAGGACGAACCATGTTGGTGAAATGATGACATCATGCCAAGTCTTGTCCTTTTTAGATGTCATTTGAATTGATTTTCAATTTCAATGTCATTACGCTCGAAAATTATTCATTTAATGCATTAAAATTGCCAAATGAAGTCAGAAACGTTTCAAATTTCAGGATGTTAGTGTATATGCTTAATGTTGAACATATAAAAAGTGTGGGGTTTAAAAGATTTAAGAATAACATGATGGCTTTGTGATGTGGCTGTTTCCGATCGAAACACAACTGTGTGTCAAAAGGAATGGCCTAGTATATATACGAAGTGTATCTAATTTGATTAGAAATCCACTGAAACTTTTACCACGGACCATGTTGATGAAATGACGACAACATGTCAAGTCTCGTCCTTTTTTGAGTTCATTTGAAATTATTTTCAATTTGAAGGTGATGATGCTAAAATAATAATTCATTTAATGCATGCCCGTCCAAAACCTTCTACCTGGCTTCTTTAGTACGAAACTCTTCGTAGCTTCCCCAGCAAGCCAAATTGCATTGCAAATAGTTTGTTTTCACAACCCGTGTGGGTTATGTGTTACGATAACAAACGATCACATATATATTGACCTAAATTCCAGTTGCATATATACATCCATTACATACAATGCTTCATATAAATTACCACAAGCACCTACAATATAATAAATACAGACATATAGTCTCGTCAGAACACAAACACTCACACACATACATATATATATACCAATAAGGATGGATCGAGAAGATGTAAACTTTCATGGTGGCACCTCTGGATCATGCTTGTTCCAGTCCTCGTAGTTTCGCAGCGACGACACTATCCACAGAGGGGCTGACTCCTGGCCGCTGTATTAACTTGGTAGGTTACAACAAAGCATAGCAGAGCCGTCCAAGGAAAAACGGCAAAGATCAGGAGATGGTGCTTCCCAATCGGAGATGCGGTGACGAGCATTGGAGACACAACCAGGCTTAAGGAACGGCAGACCATCATCCCCATCGTGCGTGCTCATCATCAGTGGTGTTATCTCGATCATGAGAGAATGACTTTTTCCTAAGAAGATGGAGTACTCACCCAAGTCGGGGACCGCCTCCCATTGTGCGCCCTGGAGATCACGTTGTCCTGTATGAATCTTGAAGACATCACAGCTCGCATTGTTGTAACTTCGAATAGTCCGGTTTAGGTAAGGAATTTTAGGTTCGTCTGCGGTGATCTCTGCAGCAACCCGCACGATAAGTAAGTAGCCATAGCCATAAGGAATGAGGTACCATTCCTTCGTATAATCATGCCAACCGGTCTGCGGAACCATATCATTGACAATCTGCAGCGCACGAATTGAAATTGGGGGCTGCATCGAACCTGCAATTGAAATAAAGCAACATACATATTATTACTATATATAAATGGACCGAACATTTACTTAAGGAAATAATAACATATACACCATGGGATATATGTAAACAAGATTTACCTCCATCATTTGGATCCCACATGTAACAATCACCGTTGTTCGTCACGGCAAAGTACCGTCCGCCACTGTAAAATGGCATCTTCATATCGCAAAGGAGTCAGATGGGGTGTTGCGAGCATGTACCATGTTAAGGAGTCGGGAACATCTCCCCAGGAGTTGGTAACAACGCACCGGCATGTGATGAAAATCCTTTTGTCGAAGACGGCGATGAGATAGTATTCTTTGAAGACGCCACTATACTTTGCAGGTGGACGTACAGTGGCTATCTTCTTCAATTTAGGATTCATGAGATCATAGCCAGAAGTGCATAGGCCGTTTGTCTGACGAAGGCCAGTAGATGACAATGGAGGCACATCAATTGTCATTCCACTGTACACGTTGTGCAACTAGATGCCTCCGCCATTACGTACAAGAAAGGAAATCCAGTCGCCATTCGCACCAACCCAAGGCTGCCGTAAGTGCAGTTGGATCGATCATCAAAAATCATGCTGAGAGAAATGAAATTTTGTAAAGAAAAATCAGTTGTAAGTGATCGATCACTGTAACACCCTCAGTTTTCTGTAACAGTAATCATCATCACTGTTGACCATCACTGTTTGTTAATCACTGTTATCCCCTGTCCTTAATCAAACTTGGCTTCTGTTCTTTTCAAACCATGCTGGTTGGTAATCAAAACCCAAGGCACAATGCATCTTGCTCATCAAGAAACCAAACCCTAGTTGAAACTACTTTAAATGGAAAATTAAAACAAAAGTGCTCAAATAAAGTTGTTCCAAAAATCAGGGAACTATTTTTGTAAATTGCCTAAAATCATTATAATCATGTTGGACCAACTTTGGTAATTTTTTGAAGTTACAGAAAATTCCAAACAATTCAAACAGTAGGTTAAAACCCTTACTTTGGACATTTAATATTTAAAATAAATATCTAATGAATTTCTTTTGCTGCAAAAACTTTTGTGGCACTGCTATATAATGTTATACTAATATTGGGACACCTAACACATTTTACAAAATTGCCTAAGCTTGGAAAATAATTACCAAAAGTGTAGACCAGAATGGAAATAAGAAAATAGGGAAAACCCCTAAGCCTCGCCCCAGGCGAGGCCCACCGCAGCCCAACCCACCTCACCTTGTCTTCTTCCTCCAACCACCCCCACCTGCCCCGTACGGCAGCCCGCCGTGGCCACGCCGCTGCCAGCCCGACCCCGCCTCCACCTGCTCCCCCTCGCCTCCGACGCAATAAGCACGCCACCGGACATCTCCTGGACATCCTCCCCCTCCCCTTCCCCTCCTCCTCGCCTCCCACGCCTCAGGGAAAATCTTCCCGAGCCGCCGCCGTTCACTGTCGTGGCCACCCGCGGCCACTCGACGAACTAGCCCACTGCACCTTGCCCACTGGACTCGCCGTCGTCGACTACCCCAAGTTGCCGGAGGAATCAAGCCGGGAACCCTCCCTCGCCTCGCCCTCGTCTTCGTTCCCCGCTCCGGCCGCCGCGACCTCGACGTCGATTCCGGCCACCTCGCACCTCCGTCGACCTCGCTGCCAGCCTCAACGCGTTCCTTGTGAGCACCCCTACCACCGGCAACGCCCCGTTCCCCCTCCCGTGCCCCATGGGCCGATCTGCCATTAGGGCAGAAGCGCCTCGCCGCCGACGAACTCGCCGCCGTGGCCTAGCCCTCCCATTTGGCACGCCACGCGCGTCGTCTTACTCCCCGGGCTCCCAGGAACTGATCCCCGTAGGGCATGCTCACTAATAACCCCTAGAACATCGTCGTCGCCAAACCCGTGCTCCGGCCGCCGCCTGACCTTGTCGCCGTCGTCACTCCGGTGACCCCCCGGCCAAGCCATTGCTTCCAGACGCCTCCCCGTTGTCTCCCCGTTCGATTGGGACTAACCGCGCCCTCCCCCGTGCCCTGTATCGTCGCCACCGTCGACCTCGCCGGCGGCGGGCTCCGGTGAGCCCTCCGGTGAGAATGACAGGCGGGCCCCCCGTGTCAGCCAGTTTAATTAGGGGTTAATCAGATCACTAGGAGTCACTGACATGCGGGTCCCCTGGTCATTTAGTTAATTAAACATGCTTTGTTAACACTGGAGTCAATGACACCTCGGCCCCACCTGTCATTTTGTTTATTAAAATAGGTTTAATAAAATTCAGTCACTGACATGTGGGTCCAGAGGCATTTTCTAATTTAATTAAAGGATTTATAAATAACGGAGGCTGACATGCGGGTCCCACATGTCAGCACTGTTCTGGATAATGTTTTGGATAATGTTGAATAAATAATAAAAGAAATCCAGAAAATCATTTAAATTTATTTATACTTTGAAATTCAATAACTTTTAAACCGTAACTCGGATTCAAAAACCTTATACATGAAAGTTGATCAGAAAAATATAACGAATACAAATACGCTATCCGTATGTCTACCACACCCCTCTAACACAACGAACATCGAACATTCCCCCTCCGGACCGTCTGTCCGATAAATTGTCCGGTACTGTTAGAGTGCCCGGATGAATTTATTCCGAACACGAATGTTTCTCGGACTAGATCAAATAGCACGGATACACCCCCCTTATGTTGTTCCGGTAACCACGACACCTCCGGCTTGATCCTTCCCCCTCCGGACACCCTGTCCGGTAATCACCCGGAGCCGGTAGTTCATCCCCAGATGAATTTCTGTTCCGAGCAATGTGCATTGCAGTGCGTTAGAACACTGTTAACATTTCATCTATCACGTCATGCATCTGTTTGTATATGCTTGCTGTGTATTTACTGTTTTTCTTCCCCCCCTTAACCTTCGGTAGACCCCGCTGCTGCCGTCGACTACACCGCTGCTGAGTACGACTACGTCGTCGACGACCCTACTACTACCGTCGAGCTTGCAGGCAAACAGAGCCATTCTCTTCCCCAAATATCGCCTATCTTTCCGTACATTTCTTGCACTAGGCATTGTTACTGCTGCTGCTACGTTACAATCCTATTCAATTGGATAGCCTGTTTTTGTCGCCCCTTGATGTACCTCTTTTATCCTATGCTGCCTATTATTATTATTATTATGCATTATTCAGCAGTGATCCCTGCGCATTGTTAGCTAGGATTAGATAGCAGGCCGTGATCACTCAGGGGAGTGAACGCGGGTACAAATATTATAACTGCACAGGTACGGTACAAGGCAGACACCGCCAAAGGCCCCTATCTGGGTTATGCCTAGTCACGTCAAGTGTGAGCTATCAAGGAGTAATCCTTGAACTCCACTCGAGGCTGACTTTGTCTTGCCGCCATAGGGTCCTGTAAACGGTTGTCCTTCAGGTAAGAAGTCGGGCGACCCAACGGTGCCCGCGAGAGGTATTACGACGGGACGACAGGGAGGGCACGACCAGTGTACCGGTGTGCTTGGCCCCTGATCGTTGGCCGCGAGAGTTACCAAACTACGAAAGTCGAGCTCCTCTAGGAGCACACGCGACACAAGGTAAGGAGACGGTTCACCTTGTTGGTAACCGCAGTGACTTGGTGGGACGACAGGGCAGGCACCGATGTACTGGTGGTCCTGGCTGCTGTCGTTGTCCGCGAGTCAGTTAAGTCGAGGCAACGAAAACGGTTGTCACGCAGGTTAATTAAAATGCTAAATGGTTCAGTGAATGTCTTGAGTTGGCTATATGCCATGTACGCACTACCTACCCGTGGTAATTACGAGTTTATGGGCTCCTCTGCTTCGTAGTGTCGTCCGAGAACTCTTCAGACGTCAGCACTACCGCGGCCTGCGCCGGGAAGTGGTGTTGTCTTATTTGCCGCGGCAGTGTGATTTGTATTTGCTTTGATTTAACTTCACCGGCCAGCCTTGCACCGTCCAGGAGTACGTCGGGGTTAGGGTCCAAAGCCCCGCGTACATAGGATATAGTCCGGCGGATGACCTCTCTGTTGAGTTTGAAAGATGGGCTATGAAGTGTCGGATAGCCTCGGTGGAACGTTCCCTAACAAGGTTCCCGCCACCCTGGAGATCCGTGCGTGTAGCGTAACACAAGTGCACCCCTGCAGGGAAGATTAATCTATTCGAATAGCCGTGTCCACGGTAACAGGACGCTTTATGCTGAAGCTGGATCTTACCACTAGAAACTACTCCCTCCGTCCCAAAAAGAATGACGCACGCACAGTATACTGGTATTTTTGCAAAAAAACCCTCATACTTTTGAAACCATTACAATCGGGTATCTGTCTTGTTCCTCCGTCGCTGGCGCGTCGCTGGACGGCCGGATGGCTGCACGATCCGTCCCCCGGAACTGCTCCTCCGCCACCCGCCCACAAGGAGGAGCTCCGCCGCCCGCCCACGACCCCAAGCTCCGCCTCCGCCCAAGACCAGGAGCTCCGCCGCCCGCCAACGAGCTGACAGCCGCCGCGCTGGTTCCGCGGTGGTCCATAGCCGCCGCGCTGGTTCTGCGCTGCTCCACAGCCGTCGCGTTGGTTCCGCGCTGCTCCACAGCCGCCGCGCTGGTTCCATGCTGCTCCACAGCCGCCACGACGACTCTGCTGCCGCTTCTGTTGGTGGTGGTCGACGCCTCTGGTGATTGACGAGCCGCGACGACCAGGAGCTCCGATCACAGCCCCGCCAGTGACGCCTCTGGGTACTCCTCTGTTCCTGATTCAAAATTGATTTGAGTCAAATTTGACAGTGAAATCTGATCCTGTGCAATTAAGTGTAAATTTCACATGTTAAAAATCCATCCCCTCACATCACAATTCATAATCGTCCATATCAGATAACATGGATCATGAATCACAATATCATAATACTCTGTTCCTGATTCGATCACAATTCACACAATATACTGACATGAATTAGCAAGACAATGTTTACTTCCCGTACTGATCATGCAGTACACTAAATTGGTCACAATACAAGTTACCAACCTCTACACAGTCCTTCTCTTTCCATATTTGTATTGGGTTGCTTGCTGACCCCAGCAACTTACCCTTGTCATCAAAGAGTCCTGCATCAACAGACAATGAAAAATTTACAGCACTGACCCAACAAAACTGAACATATCTCCTTGCATTTTCAGTTAATAACATGTCAGATTCCATTTGTACACAAACATGTCAGACTCCTGTTGCCACTGCTTGCACTTGTTCAGTTAGTTGTACTTTGCAACTTACCATGACTTGACTCCATGTCTTGGGCTTCAGAAGACAAGGCTCTGTTCACAAACCATGTCACGGAAAATAGGTTAATGTTGCATACACGGAAAATTTAACTATGTGTGTACAGCTGAAAGAAAATTAAGTGTGGTGCAGAGCAAAACCTGAAGGTGGCTCTTGAGGTGAATTAAGTAGGACTGAATAATAAGCTGATAGTAGCAGCTCCTACATGATATTCAATCAGCTGCAATGTCCCAGGTGATTAGATTATCTTAGGCATCACTCTATTATTATGTCCGACACAGGGTACTTCTCCTAGTTAATTAAACATTTACATTCATCTTTTCTTAGTAATCAAATGCAATTGAGTATCTTTTTTGTATACTTTTGATATGATTATTTGCTAACCCTATTCATCTTTTCTTAGCAGGAGCACATAATTATGGACTTAAATTTGATGCCTCAACCTGAAGATGAGGAGGGAGTGCTTGATTTGAACTGGATGCCTTATGAGGAGGGAGTGCTTGATCTGAACTGGATGCCTCAACCTGAAGATGAACAACCTCAAGACGAACAACCTCAAGACGAACAACCTCAAGATGAACAACCTCAAGACGAACAACCTCAAGATGAACAACCTCAAAATGGAAGCAATCCAAAAAGGAAGGAATTGTCAGATAAGGAGAGGTTTTCTATTTACTTTGCTTTGCGAGTAATCGAGATCAAAACTGGAGGTGTTCATCCAAATGACAAGTTCATAGTCTCAACCCTGTTGAGCATAGGCATAAGATCTGTTGAAAGAATCTGGAGAGAAGCCAAAGATCAAATTGCCTCAGGCCAAGAAGTAGATGTTTCAAGCAAAAAGAAGCAGAGATGTGGCAGGAAAAGAAAAGACATGGACCTATCGCGGACGGCAACAATCCCTTTGAATAAAAGAAGGACAATCCGAGCTTTGGCAAGGTCTTTAGGTGTTCCCCGTTCAACTCTACACAAAAGGTTTCAGTTGAAAGAGCTCAAGCGCACTAGTAACACCGTCAAGCCTTTCCTGAAGCCACAAAACAAGATTAAGAGGCTGCAGTTTTGCATAGATATGCTCGACGAGAACTAGATCACATCTGATCGGCCTCTTTTCAAATCAATGACAAACATGGTGCATATAGATGAAAAGTGGTATGATATGACAAGAGTGAAGAATACATACTATCAACTACCAGGAGAAGCTGAACCTGAGCGCACCGTGCAAAATACCAACAACATAGGAAAAGTCACGTTCTTAACTGCTGTGGCGAAGCCTAGGTACAATGATGATGGAGAGGTGACATTCGATGGAAAAATTGGTACTTGGGCGTTTGTTGAAGAGACTGAGGCCCTTCGGAGAAGTCATAATAGAGAAAGGGGAACGTTAGAGCTGAAATCCGTGAAAGTAACCAGAGATGTCTGCAGAGATTACCTAATTAATAAAGTAATCCCAGCGATACAGGATAAGTGGCCCGATGATGATATGGGAACAACAATCTACATACAACAAGATAACGCCAAACCGCACGTCCTTCCCGATGATCCAGTTTTTCGAGAAGTAGTGGACCAAACCGACCTTGACATTAGACTCTTACAACAACCTCCAAACAGCCCTGAATTTAATGTTCTAGACCTCTGCTTCCATCGCTCTCTCCAGTCCTATACAGACTGTAGATCACCGACAAATATACAAGAATTGGTCCAGGGTGTGGAAGAGGAGTTTGAGAACTATGAAGTCCGCAAGTTGGCCGATAGCATTGTCACGTTGGAATCAGTTATGATTGAAGTAATGAAAGACAAAGGAGGAAATAAATACAAGATCCCCCACTTGCACAAGAACCGGCGTCGCAATGAGGGAAGGCAAATCATTAGTCTATCTATGGACGCCCAGTTAGTTGCCGACACTAAAGCAATCATAGAATAAATAATAGAAAGGACAAAGAAAAGGAAAGGAAATGCAAAGGAATATTTGTCATGTATATTCAGTATATGTCTTGTGTAATTAGTGTATTCAGATTTGAACACTGAATTTTGGTGATCTGGAGTTTTAGAGTACCTAATGTATTGGTCCTATACATTGGCCATATATAGACCATATATTGAATGTTTATAACCAGTACAAACTACTAGTGTATCTAATTAAGTCATGCATATTTGAGTCTGCATATTTGAGTCTGAATATTCATACAAAGAAATTGCACAAACTATGAAAGTTCAGAAAATTAAACACACTCAGAAGATTCAGGCAAGTTGTCTGATAGCAAAGTTATCCTGTTTCTACCAAGTGTTGTTTGCAATTCAAGGTACTCCAGCTGAGCTCGAATTGTCCATGTTAAAACTGAAATAAACATCTCAACATTTCTCAAATATGCAGTGCCAGACAGTAAATGCATAAAGTAACAATGCAGCAGAAGTTGCTGCAGCCTTGTATAATAATAAGTTATAATAATTAACAATGCCTCCGAGTTCACCTCCTCGACATCCCCGCGAGGAAGAAAACCCGGAACCATACAGTTTAATAATAATACTCCCTCCGTCCCAAAAAGAATGTCGAAATGACATTTTTACAGTTAAGTCCCTCACAAATTCCCGACACAACCCGCACTCCACCGCTCTTCCTCACTCGTTCTTCCGCCTCGCTCGCTTCCGACGCCGGCCGATCTCCTTCCCCACGCCGGACCGCGCCGCGCCCCAGCGCCGGACCGCTCCGCCCTGTGCCGCCCCGCTCCACCCCAAGCCGGCCCGCGCCGCCCCAAGCCGGACAGCTACTCCCCAAGCCGCCGCCTCGTTCCTTCCTCGTTCCTGCGAGGAAAATATTTAAGTTTTCCTCAGCCGCGTTCCTTCCTCTCCGATGGCGAGAAGGAGCCGAGGGATTCGAGCCGGAGCTGGCCCTTCCTCTTCGTCATAGACCACCTCATCGCCTGGCCGCCGTCGACCGGAGCTGGTGGAGCCACAAGCCGCCGTGGCCGTGTGACATGGGAGCAGGCGGCGCCGTCGACCGGAGCGACCCAAAAGCGACGCCTTGACGTTGCCCTCATCGTCTTCATGCGTGGTCAGAGAAGCCGCCGGCATCTGCAATCGTCTTCATGCTGCTCTGAATTTGAGGTATTGCTCTAAATCTCTGAATTTGTTCCTGTTGCTGCTACGAACACCTATGGTTCGTTGGTTTCATTCACTGAAGTAGTTTCAGTTTGAGCACTAGTTTCAGTCGCTTAATTTTCACACTTTAGAGCAAAAGAACAAAGGAGAAACAAAGCACTAGTTTCAGTCATTTGAACAAAGTTTTCTTGACAACAACCCTTGCACAGAAATGATGCTTAGAAATTTTTGATTTGCCTGATGTTTAGCAAACCTGAAGGAACACCTATGGAGTACAAAGATTCAGAACCTTTTGTTTACTGCAGTATTTTTCTTAGCTTGTTTCAGAACACAATATGCCATCCTAAGATTCAGAACCTTCTTGTCATGCATTTAGTAAACTAGACAATTTATTTATTGGTTTCAGTAAGGAGGATTGGGTGAGAATGTCACAACCACCTGGTAGTATTCCACTGAAATTTATTTAGTGGTTTCAGATCAGTTGAGAAACAAAACTCTCAAATGTTGAGAAGTTTATTTACTGGTAGTATTCCACCTTCTTTTCTTACCTCATGCTGCAAGACATCGTCGGAAGATGCTAGTCTTCGTTAGGCCTAGCTTCTTACCCTTGCTCTGGATTTCTGTCTTTCAGTCCACTATATACAGCCTCTTCTTTCCGTTGATACAATGCATAATGCTTAGTAGCGGACGTAAGACTCGCGGGTATACTAGATACTCACCTGCTTTATTTCCTTTACTGTTTTGCCTGATCGGCCGCTGCAGCCGACGTTGGAGCCCAGGAGCAGGAGTACCCCGGAGGCGCCTACTACGACGTCGAGTTCCCCGTTGACCAGGAGTAGCTCGGTGGATCCCAGGCAGGAGGCCTCGCCTTTTCGTTCTGTATCTCTGATGTGATTTGTGCTAGCCTTCTTAAGGCAAAACTTGACTAACTATGTCTGTACTCAGATATTATGTCTTGTATGACTTATATATTCGGGTCCGCGTGACCCCCTCTATTGTAATATATTTGTTTATCCTTTTGTGTTTAGTGTTGTGCTGTGATATTATCACCGTGGCACCCTAATCTCAGTCGTGTACCCTGTGTGTATGATTACTGTACACGGTCTGATTTTGGGGGCGTCACAAGTTGGTATCAGAGCCGACTGCCTGTAGGAAGCCACCCCACCACTACCTGGTCGAAGTTGAGTCTAGACTTAGAAAAACTATTTTGCTAACTTAATATTTGGCTTACGGGCCCACATCGATGTCACTACGTGTGATATCTATGGTATTAGGATCCTTTTCTCCTTACCTATGCTCTGGGGATCTGCTCTCTTATCCTTGCTGGTAAGTTTTACAAAGGCTGACATTAGGATCCCGTTCTCTTGATTCCACCCGGCGTTTTTGGTGCTTCCCCCCATTGATTGAGTCGTGTCGCAGGCGTCGTAAGCCAGATCCCAGACCGCGGATCCCATTCTCATTCTGGGCAGGCCGCGCGTTCTCTGGCATCAACTCCTGTGGCCAACAGTTTTCTTGCGGCGTGATTGACATAGTGGAATCTATGTCGCGTCGTGTAATCCTTACCGCGGTCTACGCGCCGCCTAGAGAGTCATTTTTCCTTAATTTCTACGACGTTACGCTGCCCGATTTTCGATTGATTCTGTGTGCGCATGTGTATGTCTTATATTACTAATCCTTTATATATCTACGCCTCCTTTTCGTTGTCGTTTTACTTCAGGCTTGATTCCGGTATCTCGCTAAATTTTCATCGCTGAAATACCCCTGTTAAATTCTAGCAGGATGGCTGGTTGTGGTCGTGGTCGTGCTGCCAACGACCCACCTCCGCCGCCGGATTACATGGCCGCGATGATGCAGCAGTTCGAGATGAATCGTCAGTTCATGCAGAATATCATGGCTCAGTTCGCCCAGCCGAATCAGAATGGGCACCACCATCAGCATGCCACTGTGACTCTGCACGACTTCACCCGCCTCAACCCCACTATGTTCCGCAACACTGTTCAGCCGCTGGATGCTGATGACTGGCTTCGCGACATCACTCACGAGCTGGAGTCTGCTAATGTCGATCCAGCCGACTATGTGAACTTTGCGTCTTATCATCTGAAAGGTGCCGCTGCTCAGTGGTGGAGCACCCACAAGCGTTCCCTGCCAGTTGAAGAAGCCATCACTTGGGAAGAATTTCAGTCTGCCTTCCGTGCCCGCTACATTCCTCAGGGGATCATGGATCGTAAGGCGGAAGAATTCCGTAACCTCACTCAGGGCGATATGACGGTTGAAGCCTATCAGTGCGAGTTCCTCAACCTCTCTTGCTATGCGGAAGGAGAGATCACCAGTGATGCTCGCAGGCAGCAGAAGTTCCGTCGTGGCCTCAACCCAGAACTCAGGCTCGCTCTTGCCGTTCATGATTTCGCCAACTTCGCCACCATGGTGAACAAGGCTATCACCGTCGAGACTGCCCAGATGGAGCACAAGCACTCTCTGAAGCGTTATCGCGACGTTGGCTCATCTTCGGGCGCAACGCAGAAGCGTCGTATCTGGCTCCCTACCAGTGTGACTCATTCAGCTGTCCCTGCTCCAAGGCCGTCTTATGCTGCACCCCGTCTGCCTCCACCACCGCAGATGCCAAGAGCTCTTCCTGCACCACCCAATGCTATCCCACTTCGTCCTCAGGATGGATTATGCTTCACGTGCCGCCAACCGGGGCATTTTTCCAGGGAGTGCCCCCAGAAACAGAAACAACTCGTAGTTCACCCCGCTGGCCGTGGAAATGGTCGTGGCAACAACAGGACCCCCAACTATAATACTGGGTCTGCTGCTTATGCTCGTGGACATGCTAACCACGTCAATGTTGAAGAAGCTCAGCAACAACCCGCTACCGTGATGGGTACCCTTCTCGTTAATTCTGTACCTGCTGCTGTTTTATTTGATACTGGAGCATCGCATTCATTCATGTCGGAAGCATTTGCATTTTCGCATAACTTCAAGTACGAAACGATGAAACCACCGATGGTTGTTCGCACTCCGATTGGCCAATGCCGAACCACCATGATAGTGCCAAACACCACCATTGAAATCGAAGGAGTTGAATTCTTTGCGTCGCCCATCCTCCTGAAGTCTTCCACCATAGACCTCATTCTGGGAATGGATTGGTTGAAATTTCACGATGCCGCACTGTATTGTGGCACCAAGTCTGTCCAGCTTTTTCACCCCACCGGTGGGATTGTTAACCACACCGCCCGAGTTACCCGTAATGCTGAAACACAGATCTTTATGATGAATGATTTGAATATCTCACCTTTGAAAGGCATCGAGAACGTTCCGGTCGTTCGCGATTTTCCCGACGTCTTCCCAGAAGAACTGCCGGGAATACCCCCGATCAGAGAAGTTGAATTCGTCATCGACTTGAAGCCAGGCACTGTTACTATTGCCAAGCGTCCTTACAAGATGACGCCACATGAACTCCTTGAACTTAAGGAGGAAATCGACAAGGCACTTCAGAAAGGATTCATTCGCCCCAGTTCCTCAGCTTGGGGAGCACCTTCGCTCTTTGTCAAGAAGAGCGATGGGACAAACTGATTGGTCCATGATTATCGGCCCATTAACCAAGCCACCATCGAGAACAAATACCCACTTCCCCGGATCAACGATCTATATGATCAACTTGCCGGATCCAAGGTGTTTTCTAAACTCGACTTGAGGTTGGGTTATCACCAAATCCGAGTCCATGATGTGGACATTCCGAAGACTGCCTTCATTACTCGCTATGGTTCATACGAGTACACCGTCATGTCTTTTGGCTTAACCAATGCTCCAGCCACCTTCTCCAGATTGATGAATTATATTTTCATGGAGTACCTCGACCAGTTCGTAGTGGTTTATCTGGATGATATATTGATATATTCCAAGAATGAAGAAGAACATGCTGAACATCTTCGTCTTATACTGGAGAAGCTTCGGGAACACAAACTCTACGCTAAGTATTCTAAGTGTGAGTTCTGGCTTCCCGAAGTAACCTACCTTGGGTATGTGATATCCAAGGATGGCATTGCCGTCACCCCAGAACGTATCCAGGCTATTCTCGACTGGACTCCTCCCAAGACCGTCAAGCAAGTCCGCAGTTTCCTCGGACTCGCTAGCTATTGCCGCTGTTTCGTCGAGAATTTTTCCAAGATTGCCAGGCCTCTGACTAATCTGCTTCACAAAGGCGTCAAATTTGAGTGGACAGATAAATGTCAAGAAAGTTTTCAAGCACTCAAGGACAAGCTAACTTCTCCCCCGGTGCTCGCTCCCCCTGATACTTAGAAGGACTTCGTGATATATTGCGACGCGTCTCGTCAAGGATTAGGCTATGTCCTATTGCAAGAGCGCAAGGTGATTGCTTATGGCTCTCGACAGTTGCGTGCTCACGAAGACAAATACCCAACACATGATCTCGAATTGGCAACAGTAATTTATGCATTGAAGCTGTGGCGACATCACCTCGTTGGTAACCGTTGCGAGATCTACACCGACCACCAAAGCCTGAAATACTTGTTTACCCAGCCCGACCTGAATCTCCGTCAACAAAGATGGCTCGAGACAATAGCCAATTTCAACATGGATATTCATTACACCCCTGGCAAGGCTAATGTGATGGCCGATGCTTTGAGCCGTAAAGCTTACTGTAGTGAACTTGAAGTTCAAGTACAACAACCACTTCTGTATGAAGATTTTCAAAAGTTGAACCTCAAGATTGTTCCTCAAGGTTATGCAAATAACCTGGTTATCGAACCGGATCTCGTCAGATCCGTCAAGGGTATACAGTTTTATGATGATTTCGTACACAAGATTAAGCGCGATATCGCGAATGGGAGACCCTCACCCTTCACCGTTGATAGCAAAGGTGCGGCGTACTACCAGAACCGTTTAGTGGTTACTCACAGCAAGGGCAGGCATGAGAACCTGGATATGACCCCGAAGGTCATGAGAGCGGCTCACGATACCCCGTTGTCCATTCATCCTGGAAGCACCAAGATGTACCAAGACATTCGTCAGCAATTCTGGTGGCCTAACATGAAGCAAGACATTGCCCGATATGTTTCTGAATGTGACGTTTGCCGTCGCGTCAAGGCAGAACATCAAAGACCTGCTGGAACTCTACAACCACTCTCTATTCCTGAATGGAAGTGGGACAAGATCGAGATGGACTTCGTCACCGGTTTTCCCTGATCACAGAAGGGTCATGATGCCATCTTTGTCGTCATCGACCGATTCTCCAAGTTTGCCCACTTTCTGCCAGTCAAGGAGACGATCTCTGCTAGTCAGTTAGCAGACTTGTATGTTTCCAGGATCGTGTCCCTCCATGGTATTCCGCTGGAGATCAGTTCAGATCGTGGCAGCATTTTCACCTCAAGATTTTGGGATAGTTTCCAAGAAGCTATGGGAACTCATCTAAATTTCAGCACCGCTTATCACCCCCAGTCGCAAGGACAAGTCGAACGAGTCAATCAAGTGCTTGAAGATATGCTCCGAGCTTGTGTCATCTCATTCGGTAAGAAATGGGAGGAATCCCTTCCATTTGCTGAATTCTCTTACAACAATAGCTATCAGGCTAGTCTGAAGATGGCACCCTTTGAAGTTCTTTATGGACGTAAGTGTCGAACCCCTCTGAATTGGTCCGAAACTGGGGAACGAACTCTCGTTGGCCCGGACATTATACAGCAAGCTGAAGATCAGGTTCGCGTTATCCGTGAACACTTGAAGGCCGCTCAGTCCCGCCAGAAAAGCAACTATGACCGCAAGCACAAAGAAATGGAGTATCAGCCTGGTGAATACGCTTACCTCCGTGTCACTCCCATGAGGGGCACTCACCGCTTCGGGATCAAAGGCAAGTTAGCTCCTCGCTACATTGGCCTGTTCCGTATCCTTTCCAGGAGTGGACCCGTGGCATACCGGTTGGAATTGCCGCCGAACCTCTCCCAAGTCCATGATGTCTTCCATGTGTCGCAACTCCGTCGCTGCTTCAAGGATCCTATCCGCGAAGTGGAGCATGATATGATCGAGCTGCAACAAGACTTGACTTATCAGGAACATCCGAGCCGCATTCTCGATCAGTCTGAACGTCGAACCCGCAACAAGACCGTCAAGTTCCTCAAGGTCCAGTGGTCGAATCATTCTGAAGATGAAGCCACTTGGGAACGCGAAGATCGCCTTCGCGATGAATACCCCGATCTTTTCCTCGCTACCACTTAAATTCTCGGGACGAGAATTCTTGTAGTGGGGGAGATTTGTAACACCCTCAGTTTTCTGTAACAGTAATCATCATCACTGTTGACCATCACTGTTTGTTAATCACTGTTATCCCCTGTCCTTAATCAAACTTGGCTTCTGTTCTTTTCAAACCATGCTGGTTGGTAATCAAAACCCAAGGCACAATGCATCTTGCTCATCAAGAAACCAAACCCTAGTTGAAACTACTTTAAATGGAAAATTAAAACAAAAGTGCTCAAATAAAGTTGTTCCAAAAATCAGGGAACTATTTTTGTAAATTGCCTAAAATCATTATAATCATGTTGGACAAACTTTGGTAATTTTTGAAGTTACAGAAAATTCCAAACAATTCAAACAGTAGGTTAAAACCCTTACTTTGGACATTTAATATTTAAAATAAATATCTAATGAATTTCTTTTGCTGCAAAAACTTTTGTGGCACTGCTATATAATGTTATACTAATATTGGGACACCTAACACATTTTAAAAAATTGCCTAAGCTTGGAAAATAATTACCAAAAGTGTAGACCAGAATGGAAATAAGAAAATAGGGAAAACCCCTAAGCCTCGCCCCAGGCGAGGCCCACCGCAGCCCAGCCCACCTCACCTTGTCTTCATCCTCCAACCACCCCACCTGCCCCGTACGGCAGCCCGCCGTGGCCACGCCGCTGCCAGCCCGACCCCGCCTCCACCTGCTCCCCCTCGGCTCCGACGCGATAAGCACGCCACCGGACATCTCCTGGACATCCTCCCCCTCCCCTTCCCCTCCTCCTCGCCTCCCACGCCTCGGGGAAAATCTTCCCGAGCCGCCGCCGTTCACTGTCGTGGCCACCCGCGGCCACTCGACGAACTAGCCCACTGCACCTTGCCCACTGGACTCGCCGTCGTCGACTACCCCAAGCTGCCGGAGGAATCGAGCCGGGAGCCCTCCCTCGCCTCGCCCTCGTCTTCGTTCCCCGCTCCGGCCGCCGCGACCTCGACGTCGATTCCGGCCACCTCGCACCTCCGTCGAGCTCGCTGCTAGCCTCAACGCGTTCCTGGTGAGCACCCCTACCACCGGCAACACCCCGTTCCCCCTCCCGTGCCCCATGGGACGATCTGCCATTAGGGCAGAAGCGCCTCGCCGCCGACGAACTCGCCGCCGTGGCCTAGCCCTCCCATTTGGCACGCCACGCGCGTCGTCTTACTCCCCGGGCTCCCAGGAACAGATCCCCGTAGGGCATGCTCACTAATAACCCCTAAAACGTCGTCGTCGCCAAACCCGTGCTCCGGCCGCCGCCTGACCTTGTCGCCGTCGTCACTCCGGTGACCCCCCGTCCAAGCCACTTCTTCCAGACGCCTCCCCGTTGTCTCCCCGTTCGATTGGGACTAACCGCGCCCTCCCCCGTGCCCTGTATCGTCGCCACCGTCGACCTCGCCGGCGGCGGGCTCCGGTGAGCCCTCCGGTGAGGATGACAGGCTGGCCCCCTGTGTCGGCCAACTTAATTAGGGGGTTAATCAGATCACTAGGAGTCACTGACATGCGGGTCCCCTGGTCATTTAGTTAATTAAACATGCTTTGTTAACACTGGAGTCAATGACACCTCGGCCCCACCTGTCATTTTGTTTATTAAAATAGGTTTAATAAAATTCAGTCACTGACATGTGGGTCCAGAGGCATTTTCTAATTTAATTAAAGGATTTATAAATAACAGAGGCTGACATGTGGGTCCCACATGTCAGCACTGTTCTGGATAATGTTTTGGATAATGTTGAATAAATAATAAAAGAAATCCAGAAAATCATTTAAATTGATTTAAAGTTTGAAATTCAATAACTTTTAAACCGTAACTCGGATTCAAAAACCTTATACATGAAAGTTGATCAGAAAAATATAACGAATACAAATACGCTATCCGTATGTCTACCACACCCCTCTAACACAACGAACATCGAACATTCCCCCTCCGGACCGTCTGTCCGATAAATTGTCCGGTACTGTTAGAGTGCCCGGATGAATTTATTCCGAACACGAATGTTTCTCGGAATAGATCAAATAGCACGGATACACCCCCCTTATGTTGTTCCGGTAACCACGACACCTCCGGCTTGATCCTTCCCCCTTCGGACACCCTGTCCGGTAATCACCCGGAGCCGGTAGTTCATCCCCAGATGAATTTCCGTTCTGAGCAATGTGCATTGCACTGCGTTAGAACACCGTTAACATTTCATCTATCACGTCATGCATCTGTTTGTATATGCTTGCTGTGTATTTACTTTTTTTCTTCCCCCCCCTTAACCTTCGGTAGACCCCGCTGCGGCCGTCGACTACACCGTTGCTGAGTACGACTACGTCGTCGACGACCCTACTACTACCGTCGAGCTTGCAGGCAAGCAGAGCCATTCTCTTCCCCAGATATCGCCTATCTTTCCGTACATTTCTTGCACTAGGCATTGTTACTGCTGCTGCTACGTTACAATCCTATTCAATTGCATAGCCTGTTTTTGTCGCCCCTTGATGTACCTCTTTTATCCTATGCTGCCTATTATTATTATTATGCATTATTCAACAGTGAGCCCTGCGCATTGTTAGCTAGGATTAGATAGCAGGCCATGATCACTCAGGGGAGTGAACGCGGGTACAAATATTATAACTGCACAGGTACGGTACAAGGCAGACACCGCCAAAGGCCCCTATCTGGGTTATGCCTAGTCACCTCAAGTGTGAGCTATCAAGGAGTAATCCTTGAACTCCACTCGAGGCTGACTTTGTCTTGCCGCCATAGGGTCCTGTAAACGGTTGTCCTTCAGGTAAGAAGTCGGGCGACCCAACGGTGCCCGCGAGAGGTATTACGACGGGACGACAGGAAGGGCACGACCAGTGTACCGGTGTGCTTGGCCCCTGATCGTTGGCCGCGAGAGTTACCAAACTACGAAAGTCGAGCTCCTCTAGTAGCACACGCGAGACAAGGTAAGGAGACGGTTCACCTTGTTGGTAACCGCAGTGACTTGGTGGGACGACAGGGCAGGCACCGATGTACTGGTGGTCCTGGCTGCTGTCATTGTCCGCGAGTCAGTTAAGTCGAGGCAACGATAACGGTTGTCACGCAGGTTAATTAAAATGCTAAATGGTTCATTGAATGTCTTGAGTTGGCTATATGCCATGTACGCACTACCTACCCGTGGGAATTACGAGTTTATGGGCTCCTCTGCTTCGTAGTGTCGTCCGAGAACTCTTCAGACGTCAGCAGTACCGCGGCCTGCGCCGGGAAGTGGTGTTTTCTTATTTGCCGCGGCAGTGTGATTTGTATTTTCTTTGATTTAACTTCACCGGCCAGCCTCGCACCGTGCAGGAGTACGTCGGGGTTAGGGTCCAAAGCCCCGCGTACATAGGATATAGTCCGGCGGATGACCTCTCTGTTGAGTTTGAAAGATGGGCTATGAAGTGTCGGATAGCCTCGGTAGAGCGTTCCCTAACAAGGTTCCCACCACCCTGGAGATCCGTGCGTGTAGCGTAACAAAAGTGCACCCCTGCAGGGAAGATTAATCTATTCGAATAGCCGTATCCACGGTAACAGGACGCTTTATGCTGAAGCTGGATCTTACCACTAGAAACTATTATTATTAAACTGTATGGTTCCGGGTTTTCTTCCTCGCGGGGATGTCGAGGAGGTGAACTCGGAGGCATTGTTAATTATTACAACTTATTATTATACAAGGCTGCAGCAACTTCTGCTGCATTGTTACTTTATGCTTTATATAAACTGTTAGCTGATTCTTACCTCATGCTGCAAGACATCGTCGGAAGATGCTAGTTTTCGTTAGGCCTAGCTTCTTACCCTTGCTCTGGATTTCTGTCTTTCAGTCCACTATATACATCCTCTTCTTTCCGTTGATACAATGCATAATGCTTAGTAGCGGACGTAAGACTCGCGGGTATACTAGATACTCACCTGCTTTATTTCCTTTACTGTTTTGCCTGATTGGCCGCTGCAGCCGACGTTGGAGCCCAGGAGAAGGAGTACCCCGGAGGCGCCTACTACGACGTCGAGTTCCCCGTTGACCAGGAGTAGCTCGGTGGATCCCAGGCAGGAGGCCTCGCCTTTTCGTTCTGTATCTCTGATGTGATTTGTGCTAGCCTTCTTAAGGCAAAACTTGACTAACTATGTCTGTACTCAGATATTATGTCTTGTATGACTTATATATTCGGGTCCGCATGACCCCCTCTATTGTAATATATTTGTTTATCCTTTTGTGTTTAGTGTTGTGCTGTGATATTATCACCGTGGCACCCTAATCTCAGTCGTGTACCCTGTGTGTATGATTACTGTACACGGTCTGATTTTGGGGGCGTCACAATCACCTACCTGAGGGCGACAGAAAATCATCGCTGGAAAAGGTGTGACATCAAGAGGGGTGATGGTGCACTTCTCGCTCAGCGGTTGTTGTTGTTCCGACTCCAAACCCCAGTAATGATCATCATCTTGTAGTTTCTCCATTACGCATGGACACCCTAGCACCACATTCACCTCCACACATTCACGTAGGAGCATGCGCATAACAACCGCGTCAGATGCTGCAAGCCTTGGGCCGCTCAAGACATCCACTCTAGTGTTGTCGGAGACCACGATTGTAAGGGGGTCAACGCTGATGTCCTCTAGGCGGCGCCTTTGCGCCAGAGGGGAACCTTCAATGTCGTCCTGCGCAGCCATGTCGAACTTCTCGAGAGCGCTGAGAAGATGATGAAACTTTTGGTGTGTGCGGGATGACTTGCTTCCCGGCTTCCATAATATGCACGCATGGTAAGTTGGCAACCGAACGAAGGGCGCGCCTTTTGGTTCGTTGAGGCGAATCAGGGGCCGGGCTCGCCCAATTGGCACGCCGGTTAAACTGTACACGTGACACTTCCCAAGCGGCGCCATCGAGGGTACGTATACTGGACGAGCGGGCGGCAGGGGCTTCAATGCTTGGGCACTCGGTGGCCGTTCGAGTTTGCAATCGCCTGCTACTTATACAGGGCCGGGTGCGCTATAGGGGTTCCATACTTCGCCACCAGCCTGCAATTTTCCTCTACCTCTTCGCTCCTCCAACTCCGGCGATCTATTCCATGGCGAGGAACTCAGCCGAAGGTCCTAGCCGTTGAGGAAACTGCGGATCCCGCGGAGGACGTGGCCGTGGAGGAAACGGCAGCGGCTCCCTCTACGACCGCGGTTCTGGTAGCTCCATGGGCCCCGGTACCTACACCTTCCTTCCAACAGGCGTCGAAGGCAGCGTCGATATTTGGACGAACGCCCTCGGGTTAACCCGGAGCTCGGGACGGCTCTCGCTAAGCTCTACCACGCCAAGCAGGATCTTCACGCCGCCAACACTGCACTCATGGCCATGGAAGATCGGGCGGTCGCACGCTGTGTCATGGAAAAATCGGCTTACGATGTCGCCTACGATGAATACAAGGAGGTGATCGACCACGCTACATCCGCCCAGCCGTGATCCGGCGCCGACTTCACCTGCAGCCTGCAGAGCCATTCTAGCTAGTATTGTATTTCAAGTTTGAATGAGTTAAACATGTAGGGATGAACTCCGGGTGTGTACTTCATGCGCTGGTGGCCGGCTTCAATGTACCTCGAACTATCTATATTTAAATGTTTTCTGAATGCTCATAGTAGACAATTGTTTGGACGGACCGTCAGCCTTGCTTCCACCCACGGAAGGATTTTCAAAAACGTTCCTGATATATTACACATCCCACACGTTTCAGTAAATAAAAATGATTGTGAAAAAGGGCTAGCGGTTCATTCTTTGCAACCGTGGGTTT
Source organism: Bromus sterilis (assembly GCA_950022295.1). Taxonomy (NCBI): domain Eukaryota; kingdom Viridiplantae; phylum Streptophyta; class Magnoliopsida; order Poales; family Poaceae; genus Bromus; species Bromus sterilis. The sequence continues at coordinate 78,835,367 of OX465596.1, read as the reverse complement.
GCTGGCTGCTCATGCAGACGGTTGTTTGAACGAATCGCCAGCCCTTGTTTCACACACGAAAGGATTTTCAGAAGCGTACCTGATAGATTAGAAATTCCAAACATGTCAGTTACTATGAACGATTGCATAGACAGGCTGGCGGTCCTTTATTTGCAACCGTGGGTTTTCACCCTAAACATCCCAGACCGATTTTCAAAGACCCGTCAGCCCTACATCAGCCACGCAATAATTTTTAGAATTGTGGCCGTTCAAGTTTGTTTCTCAGACGGTTCAGTTTCGGGCACACGGTTTTTTATTTATACCATTTGCGTTGATAGCATCGCAAACAATTTCGGCGAAGAGATTGGGAAAGGGGTGTCGTGTTAGCCCCTCTTTGCAGTAGTGTCTAGAAACCATACATTAGCTTTATCATGTACTCCCTCCGATCCATAATAAGTGCCGCTCATCTAGTACAAAGTTTATACTAGCTTAGTACAAAATGAGCGACACTTATTATGGATCGGAGGGAGTAATGAGAAAGAAAATAGTTTTAACTTCGCCACATTAGGATCAACTTATATATTTTTTTTCATATCATATAGATCAACAAAATTATTAAGCACTAGTAGAAAACGGGCCTTTGGACCGGAGCACTAGTCTCGATCGGGTTTTGGACCAGGACTAATGTGACCACTAGTCCGTGTTCATGAGTCTAGGCTTTAGTCCCGGTTCATAAGGAACCTCTAGTCCCGGTTGGTGTTACAAAGCGGGACTAAATGGGTGGCCCCTGCGATCCCCTTTAGTCCTGGTTGGTAACACCAACTGAGACTAGTGATGGACCTTTAATCCCGGTTGGTATCCCAAACCGAGACTAAAGGTCTATTTTTTCCTAAATAGAACAGTTTTTTTTAGATTTTGAATAACTGTTAGAATATTTATAGTTTTTGAATGAATATTTTTGCTTTAGATGAAAAACATTATAAACTTTCTGTTAGTGCCAATAGTTTTCAAACTTAAATAGTTTAAATTTTATTTCTTTTGAAATTTTTGTGAATCACTAGTTTGTGAATAACTTTAGTTTAAAAATAGATTTTTGAGTGATTATTTTTCCTGTTGTCTAATACTAGTATGTTTTATCTGTACATTCAATTTGGGAATTTTTGGGATATTTTAAATAGGTGTTTTGATCAAAACCAATTATGTTTAACTCTTTTAGTTTTATACCTTCATTTGTTTTAAATATTATATTTTATGTTTTATTGTTATTCTTTTTCCAAATTATATTATTTTTCTGTTAGTCAACATGAGGAGTTTTAATTTTCAACCCTTACTTACTTCATTTGCTATTTTTCATAAATTTATTGATTTTTTGTGCTAAATGACCCTGAAATAAAAAGAACTACAAATGAACTATGAAAAGGTTGAAACTTGGCATGGTATCAATTTCACCCACATATTATGTGATATAAAGTTGAGAGGGTTACGACAAAAAGTGGATGCACTTCGTGTACAAACTAGATCATCTCCTTCGAAGTATGAGGGTTTCGGACGAAAACTCATCTGTAAAAAGGCATTTCATTTTTTTAACTTATTTCAACTCCAGACTTTTTGTGCATTAAATATGCACCATTCAAATCCACATCCTCAATTTTCAACCATTTCTAACTTCATTTTCTATTTTTCATGCATTTAATGTTTTTTGCATTGAATAACCCTGAAATTGAAAAGCATTAGAAATGAACTCCAAAAAGGTTGAAACTTGGCATGGTATCATCATTTCACACACATAGCATGTGCTAAGAAGTTGAGAGGGTTGCGAATACAACTAAATGCACTTTGTGTACAAACTGTACCATCTCCTTCGAAGTATGAGGATTTCAAACGAAAACTCATTTGTTACAAAGGCATTTCAAGTACCCAACTATGTCTTGGAAGACCAGCAACGAAGATTAAGAGTTGTCGATATTTCCCTAGCAAAGCAGACAGATGAACTTGAAGCTATGAAGAAGGCCCTGGCAGAATAGAACCTCAAACTTGAGTCTGTCAAGAAGGCTCTATTAGAGCAGCAACAAGTAATTGATGGCGTGATGCATGTTCTGCCATCCGCAACATGAACTTCAAATTGTGAAGATTATGCTTGTAGACTAGAGATAAGAATTTCAAGGTGAAAAGAAGGCACTGCCGGAGTAGCAGGATGAAATTGAAGGTCTGAAAATTTTCGTGGTACAGTTTCATACTCATCTTGAATCTATCATCTTTGACTTCATTCAAGAACACGAAGATATTGAAGAGAATGTGATACGTCCCAAACGTATCTATAATTTCTGCTTGTTCCATGCCCTTTTATGTGACATTGCTATGTGTTTTGCTACACTTTTATATATTTTTACACATATTTGGACTAACCTACTAACTCAGTGCACCCAATGCCAGTTTTTGTATGCTGATATTTGTAAGTTGCAGGTTTTTACCCATATTTACAGAGCTCAAAAAATTCCAAGAAAATCAGATACAAAATCAGCGTGACGCTTCCAGAGCACCGAAGGAGAGCCGGGGGGAGTCAGGCCCCACCCAGGCATCCCCTGGTGCCCCCCTGGGAGGTGGGGCCACCCCTGGTGCCCCCCTTCGGCCTGTTTTCAGCCCTTGTTCCGAAAACCCACAGGGAGACCCCCGCATCGCGAATTTGCTCTCTGTTCCACCGCCGCCGCGCGTCCAAGATCGGGAGCACCAGAAGACCTCTTCCCGGCACCCTGCCGAAGGGAGGATTGACCTTCGGGAGCTTCTCCACCACCATGGACGCTTCAGGATGTGCCGTGAGTAGTCCCCCTTGGACCATGGGTCCATGACCATTAGCTATGTGATGTCTTATCTCCATTCTTTTTCTTGAATTCTTAGCCCTTGTGAGCCGCCCTACATGATCAAGAAATCTATGTAATTTTCCTTCTGTTGCTATGCTGTGTTTGCTGGGATCCAATGGATTATGAGATTATGTTTAGATTGTGATGAGTTATATATTTGGTTTACCTTTTATATTTTGTTCTTGAGTAATTCTTGCATGTTCTCCGTTGATTTTATTCCTTTGGCCAAGTAGTAGATAGTAACTCCAAGAGGGAGCGTTTATGCATGATTGTGGGTTCATGCCCCCTGATGTCTATCTTGAGTGATAGAAACATGAGACTAGGGGATGTGTTGTTGCCACCGGGGAGAAAACAACAGTGCTTGTAACTGCGGTTGCAAGGATTGTTTACCTTACAGAAAGTTTGTTAATGTAGCTGTCTGTTGATACGTCCCAAACATATCTATAATTTCTTCTTATTCCATGCACTTTTATGTGACATTGCTACATGTTTTGCTACACTTTCATATCATTTTACACATATTTGGACTAACCTACTAACTAAGTGCACCCAGTGCCAGTTCCTGTCTGCTGATGTCTTTTAGTTGCAGTGATTTTACCCCAATTAAAAGTGCTCCAAAAAATCCAGAAAAATCAGAATAAAAATCAGCAGAACGGAAGCTTGTAAAACCCCGGAGGAGGGCCAGGGGGGCCCCACCTGGCACCCAGGCAGCCAGGTGGCGTGGCCCCACCCCTAGTTGCACCACCAAGGCGCCTGGGACCTCTTGGTGGCCCCTGGCTCCCACTTTGGCGTATATTACCTCTTCGTCCACGAAACCCTCGAAGAGAACCCCGCATCACGAAATACCTCTATGTTCCGCCGCCGCCGAGTTCCCAAGATTGGGAGCACCAAAAGACCTCTTCCCGGTGATGACCCTCAACTGTAGGGGATCGATTGTAGCGTTTTCAATAAATAAGAGTGTCGAAACCAACGAGGAGCAGAAGGTATTGGTAAGTGACTTTGGCAAGGAAATAACTGCAGGCACTGACAGATATCTTTTTGGGGTTTTCTCGGTATAAGAAACAAGAAGGTAAAAGCGAGCAAAGCAAAAGATACTGAGTAGTAACAGGTGTCCCAATCCTTTTGAGAAAAGGATATGCCTAGCAACAAAACTTATAAAGGCTAAAGTGTTCTTGAGGACACACGGGAGAGATCGTCATGTTTCGTCATATTCCGTGTCGGTACTATGTGATGTGTTGATAAGTGTTGAGTGGGTGGATCTATGCTAGTGCACCTTGTAGACTAAGATAAGTGCACTGTTATGATTAAACACCTTGCAAGCATCCGCAAATACAAGATAATAATTAAGGAAAAAGCCTAACCATAGCAATACGATCGATGATCCATTGTTCCCTTGTGCAAAAGCGTGCAAAGTGGGGTTCAGGTTTCTGTCACTCCGGCAACCCACCGTAAGCATTATTTATACACAATGCATTCCCCTAGGTCCTAAATAAGGAGAAGTGTTGAGTGTTCGACTGATGACCCTCAACGTAAAGGGATCTATTGTAGCGTTTTCGATAAGTAAGAGTGTCGAACCCAACGAGGAGCGAAAGGTATTGATAGGTGATTTTGGGCAAGGAATAACTGCAAGCACTAAAAGATAACTTTTTAGGGGTTTTCGATATAAGCGACGATAAGATAAAAGCAAGCAAAGTAAATAGCACTGGGGAGCAGCAAGTGGCCCAATCCTTTTGTGCAAAGGATAAGCCTGACAACTGAACTTATAAAGACTAAAGCGTTCTTGAGGACACATGGAGAGGTAGTCACGTGCTTTCGCCATACTCCGTTTTGATAACAAGTGTTGTGCTGATAAGTGTTGAGTGGGTGGATCTATGCTAGCACACCTTCTAGAATAAGATAAGTGAACTCCTATGATTAAACATCTTGCAAGCATACGAAAATACAAGATAGAAATTAAGGCAAAGCCTAACCACAGCAATAAGATCAAGGATCCATTACTCAATTGTGCAAAAGTGTGCAAACTGGGGTTCAGATTTCTGTCACTCCGGCAACCCACCGTAAGCATTCTTAATACACAATGTATTCCCCTAGGTCCTTAAGAAGGCGAAGTGTTGAGTGTTCGACTCACACAACACCACTAGGAAAATAACAACACAACTTAAATATAAAACGACACAAATTACTTCAACATCATATGACTACTAGCAACTAGACTTCTCCCATGTCCTAAAGAACTAAGGTAACTACTCACAAGACATAAAAGAGATCATGATCAGAGGTGATCAATATATGATAAACAATCTGGACATAATGGTATTTCTCCAACAAAGCTCAATAGCATTCACCACAAAGTAGTAATCAACATCGGTAGACTAGAGAGGATAGATAGTACGGATTACAACACAAGATGAACTTGTGAGGTGAGATTGGATGGTGCTGGAGATGGTGCTGATGTTGGGGATGATGTTGATGATGATCTCGATGATGCCCGTGATGATGGTGATGAGGATGGAGATGATCTCCCCTTCCGGGAGGTGATCTCCTCGGGGGAATCTGCCCGCCGGAGAGCCCTTTTCTTCTCTGTAGGTTTCCGCCACGGAGCAGCGGCGGAACTCCGTGATGGCCTTCTATTTTAGGGTTTTCGCGTAACGAGGAGTATATAGGCCAGAGGGGGAGCCGGGAGTGGCCTCAGGGCTCCTGGCGCCCTCCCGGCGCGGCCAGGGGTGGGGCCGCGCCAGGTGGTCGCCTGGGGCCCCTGTGGCCCCCCTCTGGCCCCTCTTCGGCGAGTCTTCGTTATTCTTCTCGAAAATACCCCCCGTCGATTTTCAGGTAATTTGGAGTTATTCTTCTTAAGCAACTCAGCGCCCACTTTTTACCGCTGAATCCTGCGTCTGCTGCTTCGGCACCGGAAAGTTGCAAACTGTGTATAATAAGCCAAAACAACATAAGAACATCATCGTAACATGAAATATATCAATGAATAAGGATGAATTACGATATAAAATAGTGATGCATTTTTGACGTATCAACTCCCCCAAGCTTAGACCTCGTTTGTCCCCAAGCGAAAACTGAGCTCGGTAAACCTGTCCACAAGTTTAGAGAGTGAAGTGTCGATAAATAAAATACAGACAAGAAGCATCATGATCTTTTCACCAAACTGAAACATCCTAGTCAGCAATCTCCAACTCATAAAGCCTTTATGAAAGAGTAATAACAATTATAAATAAAAGTAAGGCTAAGGAAACTCATCAAATCATGGAAAACATGTCCTTTGGTCAAGGGACAACTAAAAGCTTTTACCTTTGCTCTTTCTCTTTATATTTTGAAGTGATGATTTGGGTCTTTTTGAAAGAACAAGCTATTAGTCATGAAGTGTAAATGCTAACACAAAGGAAGATGTTTGCTTGGCAAATGATTTGCAAACAACTTACTTATCAAGAGATAATGTCAACAATGATATGGCATGGAAAACTTTAAGGCAGCATTATATGGATGAATCTTCATCAACATCAAGTGTCTTTTCTCTTTGGGAAGGGAGGCAGTAGGGAAAACTGACTCAACATAAAAGTAAAGGAGCTAACAGCCTTGTTAAAGGCAAGCAGGGAAAACTCAAGTGCTATCCTTAGATCAAACAGAATGAAAACAAGTTTTGAGAGGTGCATGATTTGTCAACGAATGCTAATAGATAACTCAATTGCTTCTCAGATTGGACAAGTTTCGAGGAACGGCTCCCAAAAGGGGACGATCACATCCTCGCAATCTCCTTTGTTTATCACTGCAAAAGTTTTCTGATTTCTCATGAACAAAGCGTGAAGGAGGGTTGTTGGTTGTGATTATCTTTTGTGAGCTGGGCGCACTCATGCCAGTTCCTTCTCGTATTAGGGGTTTGCATATTAGACATGCAATCCCGGGGTAAAACTTGTCCAACTTAAGAAGATCATGAGTTAACTACTACTTCCTCATGAGCTTAAAACAGGGGCACAAAACAGAAGATTTTGAACATCCAAGGATAACACAAAAATTCTATGCTTTAGGAGTGGCAGTGGAATATCACGAATAGGAAGGTATGGTGGACTCATCTGGAAGGTACTGGTTTCAGGGTATGGATGTACAAGAAGAATTCCTCTTAGTACAAAGGTTTGTCTAGAAAAGGCTTTGAGAGAACAGACAATTGATGATGACTTGGATGCAAAGCAATATAAAGCATAAACATTAAAACAAGCATAACACATCAAGTTGTCTTCCTTGTCAACATAGCACTACAAGCATAATAACAAAGAGGGTTTTGGCTATGTCGCTACTTTGAGAAAAAAAATAACATGCTTGTTGTCATGACCAAAGCTATGTTTTCCAAGATTAAATAAAGTTTTCAAAGCCATACCTGATATAAGGTCAATACTCCCCATAAGAATCATCACGAGGTCGATTACGTGAAGAGAATACCGAGTGCAGCGAAGGGATCAATAGACTTCTCATTAATATTTCATCATAGACGACTCCACACTCACGGATACATAACTCTCCAGAAAGGAGTGATAGACCTCAAAGCAAACACCTATTTTATAAGATAACTTCCCTATACATGATATTACTCTACTTGACTCTAAAAGACAAAGATAAAGATAAAAATACCAGGCACTCCCCCAAGCTTGGAAAAAGCTAAGGGGATGCCAATACCCGAGGAGATTTACTCCTCATTCTTGTTCTTGTCGGTCACGTACTCCTTGGCGAAGCGCTTCCATGGTAGTTGCTCTCCGGTCTCAAAGGACAATTCCGTCTCCAAGATCCTGCACTCAGCACCCAAACCCATGCGCATAAACTTTAGTTCATACTCACAGTTCTGGTTCTGCAGATCATAGATCTGTGCTTGGAGCCCATAAACTTTTTCTTCTAGTGCGGCCAAACTTGACAACATCTCCTTCATCTCCTTCTTGTGGGAAGCCTCGATCTCGTTCATGATGTCGAAATTAGCTTCAACACCACATGTTCCATCTCCTTCAGCTGCTCCTCGGTGCTCCCCTCCTTGACTGGTCCCTTCAGATCCTCCTTGTAGAGGTCACCTTCCTCCACACGAAGGATCTGGGGGTGCCTCTTCACCTCAGCGAGGTAAGGGTTGATGACGTTGACGACAAACTTGTCCTTCGGGGAACTTGGGGAAGGCATGGCACCTAGGCCTAGCTGAAAGTTTTCTTGGCAGAAACAGCTCGAAAAGAAAACACACGAGATCGCGAGATACGTTGTCGGAACGATCCGGGCAAATATATAGCAAAAATTTATGAACATAAAGGAAGGTAACAAGTCAAAGCGGATTCGGAGACGGGCTCTGGGGTGCCCAGGCGGCCTCCCGGCACGGCCAGGGGTGGGGCCGCGCCAGGGGGCGCCTGGCCCCCCTGGAGCTGGTCTCCGGCTCCACTTAGGCCTCAAATTTTCTATATTTTGCAAAAACTCATAATCTGGAACTTTCATGACGGTTTCGCGATGTTTCCTTGCCGTAATACATACCTTTCCTTATTCTGCTTCTGTTGGCGTCTGAAACAGGGCTGCAACATGGTCTTCATGAGACTTTGTGTATACCAAATCCACATCAACATTGACAGGATCTCCTGCTATGTAATCCTTAAGTCTTTGCCAATTCACCACTTGAGGTTTGTTGCCTTCGAAATTGTTAATCTTGATTGCATCTGAGTGGTAGACTTCCTCAATATGAAATGACCCTTCCCACCTGGAAAGTAGTTTACCTGGAGAAAACCTGAAACGGGATCTAAACAACAAAACTTTATCGTCAACATTAAATTAACGTTTCAAAATCCTCCTATCATGCCACTTCTTTACCTTTTCCTTGAACATTTTAGCGCTCTCGTAAGATTCACTTCTCCACTCATCTAGATAAGTCAAGTTCATGAGACGCTTTTCACCAGCTAACTTCGGGTCAGCATTAAGCTCTCTAATAGCCCAGAAAGCTTTGTGCTCTAATTCTAATGGCAAATGGCAAGCCTTCCCATAGACCATCTTATAGGGAGACATGCCCATGGGGTTTTTGTAAGCAGTTCTATACGCCAACAAATCATCTCCTAACTTATTTGACCAATCCTTTCTATTTCTATTGACTGTCTTCTGTAAGATCAACTTGATCTCTCTATTGGTGAGCTCAACTTGCCCACTAGTTTGGGGGTGGTACGGTGAAGCAATTCTATGATTGACGTCGTACTTGGCTAAAGCCTTTCTAAAAGCTCCATGTGTAAAGTGTGAACCCCCATCAGTCATGAGGTACCTAGGTACTCCAAACCTAGGAAAAATTACATCCTTGAGCATTTTCAAAGATGTCTTGTGATCAACACTTTCAGTGGGGATTGCTTCTACCCACTTGGTTACATAATCAACAACAACTAAAATGTGAGTGTACTTGTGTGAGGAAGGAAAAGGACCCATAAAATCAAAACCCCAGCAATCAAAAGGCTCAATCACTAGAGAGTAATTCATAGGCATCTCATTCCTTCTACTAATATTACTAACTCTCTGGCACTTATCACAAGATAAAACATAATTTCTAGCATCTTTAAAGAGAGTAGGCCAATAAAAACCTGATTGAAGAACCTTATGTGCGGTCCTCTCACCGGCATGATGTCCTCCATATGGACTGTCGTGACATTGTTTGAGAATGTCCTTCTGTTCGTGTTCCGGTACGCATCTTCTCACGATCCCATCTGGACCTTCTTTGAAAATATGTGGGTCATCCCAAAAGTAATGCCTCAAATCATGAAAGAACTTCTTCCTTTGCTGAAATGTTAAACCTGGAGGCAAAAACTCTGCAACGATAAAATTAGCATAATCTGCAAACCAAGGGTCAGAGAGAGATTGTACTTTAACAACAGCTAGTTGTTCGTCTGGAAAACTTTCGTTGACTGGAATGGGATCATGCGGTATATCTTCCATCCTTGAAAGATTATCCGCCACCGGATTGTCTGCTCCTTTCCTATCGACAATCTGCAAATAAAATTCTTGAAGGAGTACCCATCGAATGAGCCTTGGTTTGGCATCCTTCTTCTCCATAAGATACTTAATGGCAGCATGATCAGTATGAACAATAATCTTAGAATCCACAATATACTGCCTAAACTTATCACAAGCAAACACTACTGCTAAGAATTCCTTCTCAGTAGTAGCATAATTCTTTTGAGCATTATCAAGGGTTTTGCTAGCATAAGATATACCATTCAACTTCTTATCAACCCTTTGTCCTAAAACAGCTCCAACAGCAAAATCACTAGCATCACACATTATTTTGAAAGGTAAATTCCAATCAGGTGGTTGTACTATAGGAGAAATTGTTAAAGCTTTCTTAAGAACTTAGAAGTCTTCCTTACAATCTTCATCAAAAACAAAAGGAACGTCCTTCTGGAGAAGATTAGTGAGGGGTCTCGAAGTCTTAGAAAAGTCTTTAATAAATCTTCTATAGAAACCAGCATGACCGAGAAAACTATGAATACCTTTGATGTCCCGTGGATAGGGCATCCTTTCAATTGCTTCGATCTTGGCTCTGTCCACTTCAATTCCCCTCTCGGAAATCTTGTGGCCAAGAACAATTCCCTCGTTGACCATAAAGTGGCACTTTTCCTAGTTAAGCAGCAGATTTGTCTCCTCACATCTCTGCAAAACTTTATTAAGGTTGTGGAGAAAATGGTCAAAAGAGGTTCCATAGACGGAGAAATCGTCCATGAATACCTCCACAATTTCTTCACAAAAACCATGAAAGATAGCAGACATACACCTTTGAAAAGTAGCAGGGGCATTACATAAACCAAAAGGCATACGTCTGTAAGCATAAGTACCATAGGGACAAGTAAAAGTGGTCTTCTCTTGATCAACAGTGTTAACATGAATTTGAGAGAAGCCCGAATAACCATCTAAATAACAAAAATGAGTGTTTTTGGATAACCTTTCAAGTATTTGGTCGATGAACGGCAACGGGTAGTGATCCTTCCTGGTTGCCTTGTTCAGCTTCCTGTAATCAATACACATTCGATATCCAATAATAATTCTCTGAGGTATTACTTAATTCTTATCATTAGGAACTACAGTTGTTCCTCCTTTCTTTGGAACACAATGAACTGGTCTTACCCACTTACTATCAACTATAGGGTAGATAATACCTGCGTCTAGAAGCTTGAGAATCTCAGTCCTTACGACATCCATCATTTTCGGATTCAACCGTCGTTGATGATCAACAACCGGTTTAGCATCAGGTTCAAGGTTGATGGTATGTTGACAAATAGACGGACTAATCCCCTTAAGGTCATCAAGGGTATAGGCAATTGCACCTCGATGTTTGCGAAGTACTTCCAATAAAGGCTCCTCTTCATACCCTGAAAGGTTATAATTGATAATAACAGGATATACTTTCTTTTCATCTAAATAAGCATATTTGAGCGTATCGGGAAGAGGTTTAAGATCAAACACTGGATCTTCTTTTGGTTGCGACAAAATTCCCAAAGGCTCAACTGGAAGGTTGTGCTTTAGGATAGCAGGTTGTCTTAGGAATATTTCGTCCAGCTCATTTCTCTCTTGCATGTGCAAATCATTCTCGTGGTCCTCCATATATTGCTGCAAGGGATCGTTAGGAGGAACAACAATGGAAGAAATATCTTCAATAATCTTATCATTACTAGGCAAATCAGTACCACGAGGCTGCTTAGAGAACTTAGATAAATTAAATTCATATGGCTCACCATTGAATTCAATAGAAACTTTACCTTTCTTGCAATCTATTATAGCTCCACAAGTCCTGAGAAAAGGTCTACCGAAAATAATGGGACAAAAATTGTCCCTTACTGAACCAAGTACTAGAAAGTCGGTAGGATACTTTACCTTTCCGCATAAGACTTCAACGTCTCTCACAATTCCGATGGGAGAGATAGTTGCTCTATTCGCAAGATGAATAGTGGCATCAACTTCTTCAAGTTCGCAAGGTGAAATTTCACCCATGATCTCTTGATAAAGTGAATACGGGATAACACTGGCACTCGATCCCAAATCGCATAGCCCATAATAATTATGATCTCCTATTTTGACAGATACTACTGGAGTACCTGAAATTGGGCCCTTATTCTTGGCTGTGACAAGGTTAGTGGAAACAGCACAAAAATTTATATTGGAATCCAAAGCATCATTAGTAATAAGATCCTTAACCAATGCAACTCGAGGATCGACCTTGATCTGGTCCTTGGGCTCATCGATTCTTCTTTCACTCTTATTCATTATGCCTGTAACAAAAGAGTGCTCCCTTATTCTTACGGGAAAAGGGGGCTTTTCATACATAACTGCAGGCACAATAGGGTCAGCAACATGAACATCAATAGACGATTCTTTGAAGGGTTTATGATGCTGACTCTTCTTCTTCTTAGAAGAGTCGATATGAGAGGCAATGTCCTTACAAAAGTGAATCATTAGATGGGAATCAAGACCAATATTAGAGAAAAAGGAATTAAAGGAATTAGTTTTCACATAGCTCTCTATATAATCATGCTCATAATTTATAGTGGGTTCAATACCTTTATCTATTTCCCAATCTTCGGTATTCTTCTGGATCCTTTCAAGTAGATCTCATCTTTCTTCAATGCTTTTCGTCGGAAATACCCCACTAGAGGAGGCATCCAACATCTCCTTATCCTGACGAGAAGGTCTGGAATAAAAGTTTGTAAGTATAGTTTCCTTGGGGAATTAGAGATTTCAATCTCCCCCAAGCTTGAGCGATGCTTTCTCCGTCACGAGACCAAAAGTTAAAGCTATAATTCTTGTCTCGATGAATTTCATGAAGAGGATAAAACTTGGTGTAAAAGAGAGACATAAGTTCATGCCAATCAAGCAAATGAGAGTTATCGAGAAGGTTATACCAATCCGAAGCTTTATGTATAAGCGATACGGAGAACAATTTCTTCATGACAAACTCCTTTGATACACCTGCAAGCTTAAATAGAGAACATAGTTGTGATAAATATAGCAAGTGTTCACTGGGGTGTCTATCTCCTGCATAACGATTAGCCAAGACACAATCGATAATACCAGCTGGTATTTTATAAGGCACAATTTCAGTAGGGGGAGGTACAACCACCACAGATGTGGGGCGTTTCCCCATAAGCAACGATCCAATAGCTAGGTTGTCCATACGGACAAAGAATAGCAACAACAAAATAAAAGCAACGATATAAAAATTCCTTACCAGATTCACTTACCAATAGCGCTATGCTCCCCGGCAACGGCGCCAGAAAACGTAGCTTGATGACCCTCAACGTAAAGGTATCTATTGTAGCATTTTCGATAAGTAAGAGTGTCGAACCCAACGAGGAGCGAAAGGTATTGATAGGTGATTTTGGACAAGGAATAACTGCAAGCACTGAAAGATAACTTTTTAGGGGTTTTCGATATAAGCGACAATAAGATAAAATCAAGCAAAGTAAATAGAACTGAGGAGCAGCAAGTGGCCCAATCCTTTTGTGCAAAGGATAAGCCTGACAACTGAACTTATACAGACTAAAGCGTTCTTGAGGACACATGGAGAGGTAGTGACGTGCTTTCGCCATACTCCCTTTTGATAACAAGTGTTGTGCTGATAAGTGTTGAGTGGGTGGATCTATGCTAGCACACCTTCTAGACTAAGATAAGTGCACTCTTATGATTAAACATCTTGCAAGCATCCGCAAATACAAGATAGAAATTAAGGCAAAGCCTAACCACAGCAATAAGATCAAGGATCCATTACTCCCTTGTGCAAAAGTGTGCAAACTGGGGTTCAGGTTTATGTCACTCCGGCAACCCACCTAAGCATTCTTAATACACAATGTATTCCCCTAGGTCCTTAAGAAGGCGAAGTGTTGAGTGTTCGACTCACACAACACCACTAGGAAAATAACAACACAACTTAAATATCAAACGACACAAATTACTTCAACATCATATGACTACTAGCAACTAGACTTCTCCCATGTCCTCAAGAACTAAAGTAACTACTCACAAGACATAAAAGAGATCAGGATCAGAGGTGATAAATATATGATAGACAATCTGGACATAATGGTATTTCTCCAACAAAACTCAATAGCATTCACCACAAAGTAGTAATCAACACCGGTAGAGTAGAGAGGATAGATAGTACGGATTACAACACAAGATGAACTTGTGAGGTGAGATTGGATGGTGGTAGAGATGGTGCTGATGTTGGGGATGATGTTGATGATGATCTCGATGATGCACGTGACGATGGTGATGACGATGGCGATGATCTCCCATTCCGGGAGGTGATCTCCTCGGCGGAATCTGCCCGCCGCAGAGCCCTTTTCTTCTCTGTAGCTTTCCGCCACGGAGCAGCGGCGGAACTCCGTGATTGCCTCCTCTTTTAGGGTTTTCGCGTAACGAGGAGTATATATGACAGAGGGGGGAGCCGGGAGTGGCCCCAGGGCTCCAGGCGCCCTCCCGGCGCGGCCAGGGGTGGGGCCGCGCCAGGGGGCCGCCTAGGGCCCTTGTGGCCCCCCTCTGGCCCTTCTTCGGCGAGTCTTCGTTATTCTTTTGGAAAATAACCCCTGTCGATTTTCAGGTAATTTGGAGGTATTCTTCTTCAGCAACTCAGCGTCCACTTTTTACCGCTGAATCCTGCGTCTGCTGCTTCGGCACCGGAAAGTTGCAAACTGTGTATAATAAGCCAAAACAACATAAGAACATCATCGTAACATGAAATATATCAATGAATAAGGATGAATTACGATATAAAATAGTGCTGCATTTTGGACGTATCATCGACTCACACAACACCACTAGGAAAATAACAACACAATTTAAATATCAAACAACACATATTACTTCAACATCATATGACTACTAGCAACTAGACTTCTCCCACGTCCTCAAGAACTAAAGTTACTACTCACAAGACATAAAAGAGATCATGATCAGTGGTGATAAATAGATGATAAACAATCTGGACACAATGATAATTGTCCAACAAAACTCAATAGCATTCCCAACAAAGTAGTAATCAACACCGATAGAGTAGAGGGGTGTCACAACCCTAGTTTTGGTATGTGCTTTTTATTTCTAGAAATAAGGAATCATGTTTAAATTTCTTTATTTAATAATTGGGAATTTGGAAAAGCCTCAATTAGAATTTAAATAAATGGCCACACAAAAATCTTTTTCCAAAAATCTTCTGAAGTTTTTACAAAGTCCTATAAATGGGCATGATCACATTTCATGTGTTGTGGGTTCAACCTCATGCTCATGGAATTTTTAAAAATTCAAACAGCAGCTTGGAAATTAAATTTTATTCATATTTGAATTGGATTCAAATAATTTGAAATCCAAAAATCCTAAAAATTTGGGTGTGACTTCATATCAATCACATATAGCCCCAATAAAAATATGAGGGTTTTATAAAAATGTTTGGTTATAAAAACAAACCAAAACAAAACAAAACAAAAGAAACAGAAACAGAAAGAATAAAAAGAAAAAGAAGGAAGGGACATAGCCCACTTACCTGGCCCACCTGGCCCAGTAGAAGCAGCCCAGGCCATAGGGGCAGGGTCGTCTTCTACCTCGGCAGGCAGGGAGCTGCGTGCCGCGCATGCCCTCGCCGGCGCCACCTCCTGCTTGCCGCTTCGGCTATCCCTGAGTGCCACGAGGACACCCAGAAGCCGATGCAGTCTTCCGCTTCTTCTTCTGTCTCTTTCTCGCCCTCTCCTACTCGTTTTCGCCACTGACCAGAAGAACACCGTCGCCGCCGACGTGGGCCAGCGCGGCACCGTGCCCCCACGCCGAACCTTCGTGTCCAGCAGCTCCGCCGTGGCCGTCTGCGTCGTCGTGCGCCTTCAGTTTGAACCGAGGACGCCCCACGACGACACCCGCGACCTCCCATCCTCGCAACAGCCGCTGGATCGCGACGCCAAATTCGCCGCCGTCCAACCCCCTCCGGCATCCCCGACCTCACCAGCGAGCTCACGGTGAGCTCCTCTCTCGTTTCCCCCTCCCCGTTCGCCTCCTCGCGCCCCGTTGCCGTTTCCACGCTTAGCCGAGCTCCAGGTGCCGAGCTTCTCGATGCCGGCGAGCCTCCAGAGCCTCCCCATGGTCGCCTTGTGCTCTGGGCGACGCGGGCGAGCCCC
Organism: Bromus sterilis; assembly: GCA_950022295.1. Lineage (NCBI taxonomy): Eukaryota > Viridiplantae > Streptophyta > Magnoliopsida > Poales > Poaceae > Bromus > Bromus sterilis. The sequence goes on along the minus strand of OX465596.1, from coordinate 78,819,385 downwards.
AGGACCCCAACTGTGCCCTCCGTTTGACAAGAGGAGCCCGGAGCCGCCATCTCCAGTGAGCGCCGCCACGCGGTTTGGTCCCCGGCGAGGCCGACGTGGCCCCGCTTAATTAGTGGTTAACCCCCCTGGTTAGTTGGCCTAAGTAACTGACAGGTGGGCCCCAGCCCCCCTTAATCCCTTCTTAGTTTTAATCTAAACAGAGAATTAACCCAGCCCCACTGACAGTGCTGACCCACATGTTAGCCCCCCCTCCCACGTCAGCATTGCGTCATCCTGACGCAATAAATCTTTTCTCTGTTTATTAAAAATTCCAGAAATTTCAGAAAATATTTAAATCTTTGAAATTGAATAACGTTTAAACCATAAATCAAAATCAAACAAATAATATATGAAAAATTATCATAAAAATGCAAGGAATCCAAATATTCTACTTTAAAGCATGACCAAATAGTTTACAAAGATCAAAGATTAGCAAATGCAATTTGGACAAATTTTAATATTCATTTGGAGTTTGAATTTGAATTTCTTATTCAAATCAACTTCAATTAACATGTTGTAACTTGAACATAGAGCATATCAGTACAATGCCATGCTATGTTATGCATCTTGTTTGAGCATTAGAATGTGATGTTTACATTGTTGTTGTCTTTGTGTTTGCCTCTTCTCGATAGATTCATCGCCGGACGTAGTTTCGGACTGCCCTGAAGAGTGACACCTCGTGATCATCAACAAGGCAAGAAAATCCCATTGATCCTATCTATATAAACCCATTTCCCTCTTGTTCTCTTATGCATGATTAGGTGATTCACATGTTACCGTTCTACCGCTAGTTGAACCCATCCTTTGCATGACCTATCATTGCTGCCATAGTACAAAGCAAACCTCAACCTAGCAGATACAAGGTTGTTTGTGTTCATCATGTGGCCCTTCATCCATGTTATGATATGCTATGCTAGAGTTGTTTGCAATGAAGTTGCTCCATCTGGGTGATGTATCGGGATGGTAGTGAACAATGCAACATGATGGTAATGTTTTGGTGAAGTCACCCTAACAAAGGTGAACAATGAGAGGTTGTGTAGGAGTACACAGTGGGTTGTCTCATTTACACTGCCCTAGGCCCCGAGTTCTCGTGTTGTGATCCAAGACAAGAGTACTTCCACATGCAGGGCTATGGGACCCCGTTTGGCCTACTAACTCACCCCGACTATGGTCCAGGATTCACATGGGTTATTGATTCTTCAATTTGATTTTGTGCCGGAGTGGGAGGAGATGCACAGTTACTTTGTAGCACGGTTTTAGACAACTGCAGTAGCATCGTGGAGGTGGGCTTGTTAGGCCGTCCATACATCGTTTGAGTCCTCAATGGAAACCCCGGCCGGATTTCCGATTGGGGTACATACTCAAATAGGCGATCCCCTGGACTAGAGTTGGAGCCATGTGGTAAGTGCCTTGGTGTTTATCCTCGTCCGACATCCGCTTGAAGGATGACAAGTCACGGGAGGTAAGTGATGACACGTGTGTGAAGCGTACACCCTGCAGGGTAATGATCTATTCGAATAGTCGTGTCCGCGGTTATGGACTACTTGGAGACCTTTACTTGATTATTAGACAACCTGAACGGATACTCTAAAACTGCCAAGATAAGTGTGAGTGCTTTGGGTTGCTTTCTTGTGGGAAGTCAAGGAAGAATCCATGGTGTTGTATTGATGTGGTGATCAAGATTAGATGGATTCGAGTGCGCTTCTCATCTCAACTCTATGTAGTCGTAGTACAGGATAGCCAAGTCAAAGCTTTCTGCATTACAACCCCACTTGCCTTTACCTTGATACCTGAGCATGAGTAGCATAGTTCTGATGTAAGTCTTGCTGAGTATGACTTTGTACTCATGTTTTCTTATTTTATGTTTTAGAGACGAGACCACTGACCTGATGGTGGCCTCTACCTCGAGTTCGACGCCGACTAAGTCGTATAGTTCCAGACAACAGCCTGGTTCCTTTGGAGGGTCGTTGTATTTTGTTTCAGGCTTATTAAGCCATTTCTTAACCTTGTCTTTACTAAGACATAATTTGCTTCCGTTGTTGCTTGATGTAATGTTGGGTCGCAGTCATGTGATCTCTGCTTGTAACACTACTATATCTGCTCTGTTCAGCAGATGCAAGAAAGCTATGAGTTTGTAGAGTTCATGTTGTGTTACCTGCTGTTATACACTTGGCATGCATGCTGCGTGTATGTTTATATCGTGCATGTCATGTGTGGGGTTCGATAGATTAGTTGTGCTCTCGCCGGCGATCTTTCTTACAGCAAGGGGCCCTGAGATGTGTGCAGCTTGGGGCACCGCGATGTGATTGTTCGTGACTCCGTCACGTGGCACACTTTGTTGTATGATTGAACCAGCCCGAGACCTCGACTAAGTGATCGGGCTGGAGTCTGTTTATGTAAGTGTTATAATTCAATCGATAATATGGTTGAGGCGACTTGTCTATGACTATGAGATTTCACCACCCATAATCATTTAGACTTGTGAGCGGGCGATGAGGACCCATCTCAGTTGATCATCCGGCTTGGATGGGATGCCCCTCACGTTCGATGCTTACCGAGAGTGTTTTGTGCTTGGCCTTGTCTGCTTAGAAAAGTGGGTACGACTCTCGGCTCTCCATATGATTGAGTTGTGACTGGAATTATATACGCATATTCCGGGTCCCGACAGACTTGGTATCAGAGCAGGACTGTCTGTAGGATTACCAAACCTTGGCCGATGTCGAGTCTAGAATTATATAGTTATATTGTTACTTGGGTATATGGGAACAACGTAAGACTTCATTTTTCTCCTTACCTCTTTGATCTGAATTCTGAGTCACACTCATCTTTTCTACGGGAAGATAGGACTAGGCTCTTCTTTGTCTCTACTAGGACATCTCATTGATTGCTTCTTTGTAGCCATAGGAGTGTTGGGTCTTCCAATGTCATCATTCTATCAAGTTTCTTGAGAAAGTTCTGTCCTATTTCTTGCAAGTTGTTTCATTTTTCATCCCGGTACAGCCGTTATGCTGTCCGATTCATTCTAGGAATTCTTGTTGAGGAGCATCCGATTTTTAGAATCCGGTGATGATGCATTTACAAATCTTTCTTCCCACTTAAGATATCTTTTAGCCAGAGTAACCACACTAACCTTTTTGTCAGGGTACTTTGTTACTCTGACATGTCTGTTGTAGTTATTACGGAGCCATGATCAACAATAGGAATACCACCTAGTAATCCAGCTTCGTATGTATACAGTTTTACCTGTGTGATGAACCTAGCCACCATTCTCGAAGGTATCCCCAAATGTCATTCATTAGTGGCCACTCCTCCATGAGGATATTGTATGAATTATTCTATAAGTTGTTCCTTATGGATCCTTTGTGTTCCGAAGTCCGACCTTTACTTGATGACCATATCGATGCTACTTTGAGGCATGATTGTGGTATCTGCAACATCAAGGAGAACATTTGAAGCGGAGTGCTAAATGTCTCTCGGTCGATCATCCAGACAAGTTATGTTGGCAAGCATATTGCTTTACCAAGAAAACAAATCTGATCAGGTGTTATCTTCCTTTGCAACCGCATCCCCCACATATATTCATCATGGTTGTACGAAGTGTTACCAATATCTTCGGCACATATTTGGTTAAGCCATATGAATGTGGAATGCTCAGGCCATAGAAATTGTGCTCAACCACTAGGTTATATCCTTCGGTATGAAATGGGAATGAGCCTCTCGTTTGCCGAATTATCTCTATGACCATAGTTTCCATCCAAATTTGAGTGTGCCATTCTTTCGAATTCCTTCAGCGATCGCTTTTGTATGCCTAAGCTTGGTGAAAGAAACGTCTATGATCACTGTATCAAAAGTTATTCTTTTTGCCTGAATTAGGAAACATTTCTACAAGTCACCTCTCCTTAAGGTGCCTTGTTTGGTATCAAGGGCAACCTATCTCCTCGCTACTTTGAAAACTTGTTCACTATCTACTTAAGCGTGGAACTGTTGCCTACCAAATTGAAGCTCCCCCTACCTCCTTCCTTCATTTTGATTTGTGTCGTGTGTCTCAACTCAAGAGATGTTTTCATATCTCATTCCATGAGTTCATCATGATGTTCTCAGTCTTCTTGAAGATGCATCATTGAAGATTTTCCCTCTTACCTTTCGTCTTGAATCTCGGAACGAGATTCTTTTGAGTGGGGGCGAGTTGTCACAACCCTAGTTTTCGTATGTGCTTTTTATTTCTAGAAATAAGGAATCATGTTTAAATTTCCTTATTTAATAATTGGGGATTTGGAAAAGCCTCAAAAAGAATTTAAATAAATGGCCAGACAAAAATCTTTTTCCAAAAATCGTCAGTTGTCACAACCCTAGTTTTGGTATGTGCTTTTTATTCCTAGAAATAAGGCATCATGTTTAAATTTCTTTATTTAATAATTGGGGATTTGGAAAAGCCTCAAAAAGAAGTTAAATAAATGGCCACACAAAAATCTTTTTCCAAAAATCTTCTGAAGTTTTTAAAAAGTCCTATAAATGGGCATGATCACATTTCATGTGTTGTGTGTCCAACCTCATGGAATTTTAAAAAATTCAAATGAAAGCTTGGAAATTAAATTTTATTCATATTTGAATTTGATTCAAATAATTTGAAATCCAAAAATCCTGAAAATTTGCGTGTGATTTTATATCAGTCACATATAGCCCCAATAAAAATACCAGGGTTCTATAAAAATGTTTTGTTATAAAAACAAAACAAAACAAAAGAAACAGACAGAATAAAAAGAAAAAGAAGGAAGGGACAGAGCCCACTTACCTGGCCCACCTGGCCCAGTAGAAGCAGCCCAACCCATAGGGGCAGGTCGTCTTCTACCTCGGCAGGCAGGCAGGGAGCTGCGTGCCGCGCATGCCCTCGTCGGCGCCACCTCCCGCTTGCCGCTTCGGCTATCCCTGAGCGCCACGAGGACGCCCAGAAGCCGTTGGAGTCTTCCCCTTCTTCTTCTGTCTCTTTCTCGCCCACTCCAACTTGTTTTCGCACTGACCAGAAGAACACCGTCGCCGCCGACGTGCGCCAGCGCGGCCACCGTGCCCCCACGCCGAACCTTCGTGTCCAGCAGCTCCGTCGTGGGTGTCTACGTCGTCGTGCGCCTTCAATTTGAACCGGGGACGCCCCACGACGACACCTGCGACCTCCCATCCTCGCAACAGCCGCCGGATCGCGTCGCCAAATTCACCGCCGTCCAACCCTCTCCGGCATCCTCGACCTCACCAGCGAGCTCACGGTGAGCTCCTCTCTCGTTTCCCCCTTCCCGTTCGCCTCCTCGCGCCCTGTCGCCTTTTCCACGCTTAGCCGAGCTCTGGCTGCCGCGCTTCTCGACGTCGGCGAGCCTCCAGAGCCTCCCCGTGGTCGCCTTGTGCTCTGGGCGACGCGGGCGAGCCCCAGGACCCCAACCGTGCCCTTCGTTTGACAAGAGGAGCCCGAAGCCGCCATCTCCAGAGAGCGCCGCCGCGCGGTTTGGTCCCCGGCGACCTCACGCCGGCGAGGCCGACGTGGCGCCGCTTAATTAGGGGTTAACCCCCTGGTTAGTTGGCCTAAGCCACTGACAGGTGGGCCCCAGCTCCCCTTAATCCCCTGTTAGTTTTAATCTAAACAGAGAATAAACCCAGCCCCACTGACAGTGCTGGCCCACATGTCAGCCCCCCCCCCCACGTCAGCATTGCGTCAGCCTGACGGAATAAATCTTTTCTTTGTTTATTAAAAATTCCAGAAAATATTTAAATCTTTGAAACTGAATAACTTTTTAACCATAAATCCAAATCAAACAAATAATATATTAAAAAATATCAGAAAAATGCAAGGAATCCAAATATGCTACTTTCAAGCATGACCAAATAGTTTACAAAGATCAAACATTACAAAATGCAATTTGGACAAATTTGAATATTCATTTGGAGTTTGAATTTGAATTTCTTATTCAAATCAACTTCAATTAGCATGTTCTAACTTGAACATAGAGCACATCAGTACCATGCCATGCTATGTTATGCATCTTGTTTGAGCATTGCGATGTGATGTTTACATTGTTATTGTCTTGGTGTTTGCCTCTTCTCGATAGATTCATCGCCGGACGTAGTTTCCGACTTCCCTGAAGAGTGACAACCCGTGATCATCAACAAGGCAAGCAAACCCCATTGATCATATCTATATAAACCCATTTCCCTCTTGTTCTCTTATGCATGATTAGGTGATTCACATGTTACCGTTCTACCGCTAGTTGAACCCATCCTTTGCATGACCTATCATTGCTGCCACAATATTAAGCAAACCTCAACCTAGCAGATACAAGATTGTTTGTGTTCATCATGTGGCCCTTCATCCATGTTATGCTATGGTATGATAGAGTTGTTTGCAATGAAGTTTATCCATCTGGGTGATGTATCGGGATGGTAGTGAACAATACAACATGATGGTAATGTGTTGGTGAAGTCACCCTAACAAATGTGAACAATGAGAGGCTGTGTAGGAGTACACAGTGGGTTGTCTCATTTACACTGCCCTAGGCCCCGAGTTCTCGTGTTGTGGTCCAAGACAAGAGTACTTCCACATGCAGGGCTATGGGACCCCGTTTGGCCTACTAACTCACCCCGACTATGGTCCAGGATTCGCATGGGTTATTACTTCTTCGATTTGATTTTGTGCCAGAGTGGGAGGAGATGCACGGTTACTTTGTAGCACGGTTTTAGACAAGTGCAGTACCATCCGTCGAGGTGGGCTTGTCAGACCGTCCATACATCGTTTGTTTCCTGAATGGAAACCCCGACCGTATTTCCGATTGGGGTACATACTCAAATATGCGGTCCTCTGGACTAGAGTTGGAGCCGTGAGGTAAGTGCCTTGGTGTTTATCCTCTTCCGACATCCGCTTGAAGGATGACGAGTCACGGGCGGTAAGTGATGACACGTGTGTGAAGCGTACACCCCTGCAGGGTAATGATCTATTCGAATAGCCGTGTCCGCGGTTATGGACTACTTGGAGACCTTTACTTGATTATTAGACAACCTAAACGGATACTCTAAAACTGCCAAGATAAGTGTGAGTGCTTTGGGTTGCTTCCTTGTGGGAAGTCAAGTAAGAATCCATGGTGGTGTATTGATGTGGTGATTAAGATTAGATGGCCTCGAGTGCGCTTCTCATCTCAACCCTATGTAGTCGTAGTACAGGATAGCCAAGTCAAAGCTTTCTGCATTACAACCCCACTTGCCTTTACCTTGATACCTGAGCATGAGTAGTATAGTTCTGATGTAAGTCTTGATGAGTACGACTTTGTACTCACATTTGCTTATTTTATGTTTTAGAGACGATACCACTGACCTGATGGTGGCCTCTACCTGTAGCTCGACGCCGACTAAGTCGTATAGTTCCAGACAGCAGGCTGGTTCCTTTGGAGGGTCGTTGTATTTTCTTTCAGGCTTCTTAAGCCATTTGTTAACCTTGTCTTTACTAAGACATAATTTGCTTCTGTTGTTGCTTGATGTAATGTTGGGTCACAGTCATGTGATCTCTGCTTGTAACACTACTATATCTGCTCTGTTCAGCAGATGCAATAAAGCTATGAGTTTGTAGAGTTCATGTTGTGTTACCTGCTGTTATACACTTGGCATGCATGCTGCGTGTATGTTTATATCGTGCATGTCATGTGTGGGGTTCGATAGCTTAGTTGTGCTCTCACCGACGGTCTTTCTTACACCAAGTGGCCCTAAGATGTGTGCAGCTTGGGGCATCGCGATGCGATTGCTCGTGACTCCGTCACGTGGCACACTTTGTTGTATGATTGAGCCCGCCCGAGACCTCGACTAAGTGATCGGGCTGGAGTCTGTTTATGTAAATGTTATAATTCAATCGATAATATGGTTGAGGTGACTTGTCTATGATTATGAGATTTCACCACCCATAATCATTTAGACTTGTGAGAGGGCGATGAGGACCCATCTCAGTTGATCATCCGGCCTGGATGGGATGCCCCTCACGTTCGATGCTTTCCGAGAGTGTTCTGTGCTTGGCCTTGTCTGCTTAGACAAGTGGGTACGACTCTCGGCTCTCCATATGATTGAGTTGTGACTGGAATTACATACGCATATTCCGTGTCCCGACAAGGGGATAGATAGTACGGATTACAACATGAGTTCCAATTGTGCGATGAGATAGGATGGTGGTGGAGATGGTGCTGATGTTGGGGATGATGTTGATGATGATCTTGGTGATGCCCGTGACGATGGTGATGATCTCCCCTTCCGGGAAGTGTTCTCCCCGGCGGAATCTTCCCACCGGAGATGTCTTTTCTTCTCTGTAGGTTTTCGCCACGGAGGGGCGGCGGAACTCACGAAACTCCTCCCGTTTTAGGGTTTTCAGACGATGATGAATATATAGGCCATAGGGGGGAGCCTGTGGTGGCCCCAGGGGTCCAGGCGGCCATCCGGCACGGCCAGGGCTGGCCCGCACCAGGGGGGGCATGGGCACCTGGTGGCCCCCCTCTGATCCTAGTTTTGCGTGCCTCCGTCATTTCACATGAAAATAGTCTCCGTAGATTTTCAGGTCATTCAACAACTCAGCATCCACTTTTTACAGTTGAATCATGCGTCTGCTGCTTCGGCATCGGAAAGTTGCAAACTGTGTAAAACATTGTGGCATCATAACATGAAATATATCAATGAATAGGAATGAATTACTATATAAAATAGTGATGCATTTTGGACGTATCAACTCCCCCAAGCTTAGACCTCGCTTGTCCCGAAGCGAATACTGAGCTTGGTAAACCTGTCCATAAGTTTAGAGAGTGAAGTGTCGATAAATAAAATACGGACAACAAACATCATGATTTCTTCACCAAACTCAAGAATCCTCAACAGCAACCTCAACTCATAAGGCCCTTATGAGAAAGTAATAACAATTATAATCAAAAGTAGGGCGGAGGAAACCCATCAAATTATGGCAAACATATTCTTGGTCAAAGGACAACTAATAACTTTTACTTTTGCTCTTTCACTTTATAAAGAGACAATTTGGAGGTTTTGAAAGAACATGTTATTAGCCATGAAGTGAAAAATCTAACACAAAGGAGGATGCTTGCTTGGCATAAGCTTTCTCAAACAACTTACTTATCAAAAGATAATGTCAACAATGATGTGGCATGGCAAAACTTAATGCAGCATTATATGAATGAATCCTCATCAACATCAAGTGCCTGTTCTCTTTGGGGAAGGAAGGAAGTAGGAAAACTGACTCAGCATAAAAGTAAAAGTAAGGCCTTGTTATAGGCAAGCAGGGAAAACTTATGTGATATCCTTAAATCAAACAGAATGAAAGTAAATTTTGGGAGGTGCATAGTTTGTCAACGAATGCTAATGGATAGCTCAATTACTTCTCAAGCTGGACAAGTTTCAAGGAACGGCTCCCAAGTGGGGACGATCACATCCCCTTAATCTCCTTTTTTATCACTGCCAAAGTTTCTGATTTCTCATAGACCAAGCGTGAATGAGGGTTTGTTTATTGCATTATCTTACGAGCTGGGCGACTCATGCCAGTTCCTCCTTGTATTATGGGTTTGCAGATTAGACATGCAATCCCGGGGTAAAACTTGTCCAACTTAAGAAGATCGTGAATTGCCTACTACTTCTTCATGAGCTAAACAAGAGGCACAAAACAGAAGATTTTGAAAATTTAAGGACAACACATAAATTCTATACTTTTAGGAGTGGTAGGGAAATACCACGAATAGGAAGATATGGTGGACTCATATGGAAGATATTGGTTTCAAGGTATGGAAGCACACACAGAGATCTGCTTGGCAAAGATTTTTTGGCTAGCAAAGGTTTTGAGAGAACAAACAATTGATGCTAACTTAGATGCAAAGCACATAAAGCATAAACATTAAGGTAGGCATAACCCACCAAGTTGTCTTCCTTGTCAACATAACACTTCAAGCATAATAACATAAAGGTTTTGGCTATGTCACTACTCGAGAAATCATGCATGTTGTCATGACCAAAGCTATGTTTACCAAAATTTAAATAAAGTTTTCAAAGCCATACCTGATATAAGGTCAATACTCCCCATAAGAATCATCAAATAAGGTTGATTGCGTGAAGAGAATACCGAGTGCAGCAAAGGAACCAATAGAATTATCATTAATATTCCATCATAGACGACTCCACACTCACGGATACAAGACTCTCCACAAAGGAGTGATAGACCTTAATGCAAACACCTATTTCATATAATAACTTCCCTAGACATGATACGACTCTACTTGACTCTAAAAGACTAAGATAAAGATAAAGATATCGGGCACTCCCCCAAGCTTGGAACAAGCCAAGGGGATGCCATTACCCGAGGAGATTTACTCCTCCTGTTGTTGTAGATTTTTCAGATCCCTGTTGACATGGCGAAGGGTTCGGTTTTCAGACTCCAAGACTTCCACTTGTACTTTAAGTACACGGAAATCTTCGCAAAGTTGGTTGGTGATGCGGTAGGCTTCGGAGATGGTGGAAGTCATACGTTGATCTTCAAGCGAAGGGGCCATTCCTGAAAGGTTAAGAGAAAGATCATAATAAGGTTGGACACTCCCCACCATGATTGGGTTGCTTGATCTTCCTCCTTGTGTAGATGGACCCCCTAATTGTTGGGAGGTAATAATCTTGACTTCATCTCTCACGGATTTCTCCATCTTCGCTTGCCTTGCAGCGATTTCTTCTTCTGTAGCCCAATCTATGTATTTCCCCTGGTTGAGATCCTGCTGGACTTTGTGCAGACCGTCGTCCCAAGAAGTCTTCTCCGCTTGAGCCAAGAATACATCTGTAACAACTTTTTGTCCTGGTAGAAACAACTCGAAAAGAAAACACACAAAATCGCGAGATACGGTGCCGGGACTATCCGGGCAAATATATAGCAAAACTTTCTGCAATAAAAGGAAGGTAACGAGCCAAAGCTGAGTCGGAGGCAGACTCTGGGGTGTCCAAGAGGTAGGCCGCACCAGGGGGGCGCCTGGGCCCCCTAGAGCTCCTCTCCGGCTCACATCAGGCTTGGAATTTTCCTAATTTTGCAAAAACTCGTAATATGGAACTTTTATGGCGGTTCGCGATGTTTCCTTACCGTAATACATACCTTTTCTTATTCTTCTTCCGCTGGTGTCTGAAACTTGGCTGCAACATATTTTTCATGAGTTTTTGTTTATATAGAATTTACATCAACATTGACGGGGTCTCCCGCCATGTAATGCTTGAGTCTTTTTCCATTCACAACTTGAGGTTTGGTGCCATCAAAATTGTTAATCTTGATTGCACCGGAGCGGTAGACTTCTTCGATATGAAATGGCCCTTCCCATTTGGAAAAAAGTTTACCTGGAGAAAACCTGAAACGAGATATAAACAACAAAACATTATCACCAACATTAAATTCACGTTTCAGAATCCTTCTATCATGCCACTTCTTTACTTTTTCCTTGAACATTTTAGCGCTCTCGTAAGCTTCACTTCTCCACTCATCTAGAGAAGTCAAGTTCATGAGGCGCTTTTCACCAGCTAACTTTGGGTCAGCATTAAGCTCTCTAACAGCCCGGAAAGCTTTGTGTCCTAACTCTAATGGTAAATGGCAAGCTTGTCCATAGACCATCTTATAGAGAGACATGCCCATGGGGTTTTTGTAAGCAGTTCTATACGCCCACAAGGCATATCCTAACTTCTTTGACCAGTCCTTCCTAGAACTATTAACTGTCTTTTGCAAGATCAACTTGATCTCTCTATTGGTGAGCTCCACTTGCCCACTAGTTTGAGGATGGTACGGTGAAGCAATTCTATGATTGACATCGTACTTGGCTAAAGCTTTTCTAAAAGCTCCATGCGTGAAGTGTGATCCTCCATCTGTCATGAGGTACCTTGGTACACCAAACCTAGGGAAAATTACATCTTTAAGCATTTTAAAAAATGTCTTATGATCAACACTCTCATTGGGGATTGCTTCGACCCACTTGGTTACATAATCAACAGCTACTAAAATGTGAGTGTACTTGTGTGAGGGAGGAAAAGGACCCATAAAATCAAAACCCCAACAATCAAAAGGCTCAATCACTAGAGAGTAATTCATAGGCATCTCATTCCTCCTACTAATATTACCAACTCTCTGACACTTATCACAAGATAAAACATAATTTCTAGCATCTTTAAAGAGATTAGGCCAACAAAAACTTGATTGGAGAACCTTATGTGCGGTCCTCGCATCGGCATGATGTCCTCCATAGGGACTATCGTGACATTGTCTGAGAATGTCCTTCTGCTTGTGTTCCGGTATGCATCTTCTCACGATCCCGTCCGGGCCTTCTTTTAAAAGATGAGGGTCCTCCCAAAAGTAATGCCTTAAGTCATGAAAGAACTTCTTCCTTTGCTGAAATGTTAAACCTGAAGGCAAATACTAGCATAATCTGCAAACCAAGGATCGGAAAGAGATCGTACTTTTACAATGGCAAGTTGTTCGTCTGGAAAATTGTCGTTGACTGGGATGGGATCATGTGGTATATCTTCCATCCTTGAAAGATTGTCCGCTACCGCATTATCTGCTCCTTTCCTATCAACAATCTGTAGGTCAAATTCTTGAAGAAGGAGTACCCACCTAATGAGTCTTGGTTTGGCATCCTGCTTCTCCATAAGATACTTAAGGGCAGCATGGTCAGTATGAATAATGACTTTTGAATCAACAATATAAGGTCTAAACTTATCACAAGCAAGTACTACTTCTAAGAATTCCTTCTCAGTAGTAGCATAATTCTTTTGAGCACTATCAAGGGTCTTGCTAGCATAATGTATAACATTCAATTTCTTGTCAACCCTTTGTCCTAGAACAGCTCCAACAGAAAAATCACTAGCATCACACATAATTTAAAAGGGCAAATTCCAATTAGGTAGTTGTACTATAGGAGCGGTCATTAAAGCTTTCTTAATAACTTCGAAGGATTCCTTACAATATTCATCAAATACAAAAGGTACATCCTTCCGGAGAATATTAGTGAGGGGTCTCGAAGTCTTAGAAAAGTCTTTAATAAATCTTCTATAGAAGCTAGAATGACCGAGAAAACTATGAATACCTTTGATGTCCCTTGGATAGGGCATCCTTTCAATGGCTTCAATCTTCGCCTTGTCCACTTTGATTCCCCTCTCTGAAATCTTGTGACCAAGAACGATCCCTTCGTTAACCATGAAGCGGCAATTTTCCCAGTTTAGAACTAAATTTGTGTCCTTGCATCTCTGCAAAACTTTATTAAGATCGTGGAGACAGTGGTCAAAGGAAGTTCCATAGACGGAGAAATCGTCCATGAAGACTTCCACAATCTCCTCACAGAAACCATGAAAAATAGCAGACATACATCTCTGAAAAGTAGTAGGTGCATTGCATAAACCAAAAGGCATAAGCCTATAAGCATAAGTACCGTAAGGACACATGAAAGTGGTCTTCTCTTGATCGACAGTGTTAACATGAATTTCAGAGAAGCCAGAGTACCCGTCCAAATAGCAAAAGTGGGTGTTTTTGGACAACCTCTCTAGCATCTGATCAATGAAGGGCAGAGGGTAGTGGTCCTTCCTGGTAGCTTTGTTCAACTTCTTGTAATCAATACACATTATATATCCAATAACAACTCTTTGAGGTATTAGTTCATTTTTATCATTAGGAACAAGACTCATACCTCCTTTCTTAGGAACACAATGGACTGGACTTACCCACCTACTATCATCTATTGGATAGATGATACCTGCAGCTAGAAGCTTGAGAATTTCAGTCCTAACCACGTCCTTCATCCTTTGGTTCAACCGTCGTTGATAATCAACAACTGGTTTAGCATCAGGCTCGAGATTGATAGTGTGTTGGAAAATCGATGGACTAATCCCCTTAAGGTCATCAAGGGTATAGCCAAGGGCACTGATACGTCCAAAATGCATCACTATTTTAAATAGTAATTCTTTCTTATTCATTGATATATTTCATGTTATGATACTGTTCTTATGTTTTTTTGGCTTAATTTACACAGTTTGCAACTTTCCGATGATGAAGCAGTAGACGCGGGATTCAACGGTAAAAAGTGGACGCTGAGTTGCTGAAGAAGAATACCTCCAAATTACCTGAAAATCGACGGAGGGTATTTTCCAGAAGATTAACGAAGACACGCCGAAGAGGGCCAGAGGGGGGCCACAGGGTGCCCAGGCGGCCACCTGGCGCTTCCCCCACCCTGGTCGTGCCGGGAGTGCGCCTGGACCTCTGGGGACACTCCCGACTCCCCCCTTTGGCCTATATATCACACATATTCCAAAAACCCTAAAACAGAGAGAGTTTTCGGAGTTCTGCCACCGCACCGTGTCTCTGGCGGGCAGATTCCGCTGGGGAGAACAGCTCCCGGAAGGGGAGATCGTCGCCATCGTCATCACCATCGTCACGGGCATCATCGAGATCATCATCCACATCATCCCCAACATCAGCACCATCCCCACCACCATCCAATCTCAACTCACAAGTTTATCTTGTGTTGTAATCCGTACTATCTATCCTCTCTACTCTACCGGTGTTGATTACTACCATGTGATGAATGCTATTGAGTTTTGTTGGAGAATTATCATTGTGTCCAGATTGTTTATCATCTGTTTATCCCCACTGATCATGATCTCTTTTATGTCTCGTGAGTAGTTACTTTAGTTCTTGAGGACATGGGAGAAGTCTAGTTGCTAGTAGTCATATGATGTTGAAGTAATATGTGTTGTGATATATTTAAGTTGTGTTGTTATTATCCTAGTGGTGTTGTGTGAGTCGAACACTCAACACTTCGTCTTATTAAGGAACTAGGGGAATACATTGTGTACAAAGAATGCTTACGGTGGGTTGCCGGAGCGACAGAAACCTGAACCCCAGTTCGCACGCTTTTGCACAAGGGAACAATGGATCAACGATTGTATTGCTATGGTTAGGCTTTTGCCCTAATTACTATCTTGTATTTGGGGATGCTTGCAAGATGTTTAATCATAAGAGTGCACTTATCTTAGTCTAGAGGGTTCACTAGCATAGATCCACCCACTCAACACTTATCAACACGCCACATAGTACCGATTCGGAATATGGCGAAAGCACGTGACTATTTCTCCCATGTGTCCTCAAGAACGCTTTAGCCTTTATAAGTTCAGTTCCTAGGCCTCTCCTTGGCTCAAAAGGATTGGGCCACTTGTTACTCTCCAGTGGTCTTTACTTTTCTTTCTTTTACCTTCTTGTTGCTTATACCGAAAACCCCTAAAAGCTATCTTTCAGTTCCTGCAGCTATTTCTTTACCAAAGTCACTTACCAATACCTTCTGCTCCTCGTTGGGTTCGACAATCTTATTTATCAAAAACGCTACAAACGATCCCCTACAGTTTAGGGTCATCAAGTACTATTTTCTGGCGCCGTTGCCGGGGAGCGTAGCGCTATTAGTAAGTGAAGCTGGTAAGGAAGTTTTTATATTTTTGTTTTTGTTTTTCCATTGCTTCTTTTGTCCTTATGGACACCTCTACTCTTGGATCGTTGTTTATGGGGAAACACCCCACAACTGTGGTGGTCACTCCTACCCCTACTGAAATAGTGCCTTACAAAATACCTTCTGGTATTATCAACTATGTCTTATGTAATCGTTATGCAGGAGATAGACATCTAGGTGAACACTTCCTATATTTATCACAACTATGTTCATTATTTAAGCTTGCAGGTGTGTCACTGGAATTCATCATGAAGAAATTATTCTCCGTGTCGCTTATAGGTAAAGCTTCAGATTGGTATAAGCTCCTCGATAACTCACATCTACTTACTTGGGAAGAGCTTATGTCTCTCTTTTATACAAATTTTTACCCTCTTCATGAAATTCATCGAGACAGGAACTACATCTACAACTTTTGGTCTCGCAACGGAGAGATCATCTCTCAAGCTTGGGGGAGACTTAAATCCCTAATGTTCAAATGTCCTATCCATGAACTCCCCAAATGTATTATACTTACAAATTTTTATGCCAGTCTTTCTTGCCAGGATAAGGAGATTTTGGATGCCTCCTCTAGCGGGGTATTCCAAACAAGAAGTGTCGAAGAAAAGTGGGATCTTATCGAAAGGATCTAGAAGAATACTGAAGACTGGGAAATCGACAAAGGTATTGAACCTGCTATAAATTATGGGCATGATTATATTGAGAGCTATGTGAAAACTGATTATTTTAATACCTTTTGTTCTAAGATTGGTCTTGATTCCCAGCTTATGATTGATTTCTGTAAGAACTTTGCCTCTCACATTGAATCTTCTAAAGAAGAGAAGGCTAAGTACCATAGGCCCTTTAAAGAATTACCTGTTGATATTCATGTTGCTGAACCTATTCTGTCTGCAGTTTTTTTATGAAAAGCCCCATTTTCCTACAAGGATGAGGGAGCACTCTTTTGTGACAGGCATAATAAATAAAAGTGGGAGAAGAATTGACGAACCTGAGGACCTAATGAAGGTCGATCCTCAAGTTGCGAGGGTTAAAGATTTAGTTACGAATGATGTTTCAGATTCCAAGATAAATTTTTGTGTTGTTTCAACTAACATTGTCACAGCCAAGAATAAGAGCCCAATTTCAGGTACACCAGTTGTATCTGTCAAGATAGGAGATCACAACTATTACGGAATTTGCGATCTAGGATCCATTGCTAGCGCTATTCCTTATTCACTCTAGCAGGAGATCATGGGTGATATTTCACCCTGTGAACTTGAAGAGATTGATGTTACTATTTATCTAGCAAACAAAGAAACTATCTCTCCCATTGGAATTGTGAGAGATGTTGAAGTCCTTTGTGGAAAGGTAAAGTATCCTACCGACTTTCTCATACTTGGTTCAGTGCAAGATAGTTTTTGCCCTATTATCTTTGGTAGACCTTTCCTCGGCACTTGTGGTGCTATTATAGATTGTAAAAAAAGGTAAAGTATCTGTTGAATTCAATGGTGAGCCATATGAATTTAACTTTTCTAAAGTTTCCAAGCAACCTCGTGGTACTCATTTACTCAGTGATGATACAATTATTGAAAATATTGCTTCTATTGCTATTCCTCCTAATGATCCTTTGCGGCAATATATGGAAGACCACAAGAATGATATGCATATGCAGGAAAGAAATGAATTAGACGAAATATTCACAAGACAAACTGCTATCCTGAAGCACAACCTTCCAATTGAGCCTTTGGGGATTCTAGCACAACTGAAAGAAGACGCGGTGTTTGACCTCAAACCACTGCTCGATATGCTCAAGTATGCCTATTTAGATGAAAAGAAAATATATCCTGTCATTATCAATGCTAACCTTTTAGGATTTGAAGATCGACTATTGGAGACACTTCGCAGACACCGTGGTGCCTTGGGCTATACCCTTGATGACCTTAAGGGGATCAGTCCATCGATTTTCCAACACACTATCAATCTCGAGCCCGATGCTAAGCCAGTTGTTGATCATCAACGACGGCTGAACCCAAGGATGAAGGACGTGGTTAGGACAGAGATTCTTAAGCTTCTATCCGCAGGTATCATCTATCCTATAGCTGATAGTAGGTGGGTAAGTCCAGTTCATTGTGTTCCTGAGAAAGGAGGTATGACTGTTGTTCCTAATGATAAAAATGAAATAATACCTCAAAGAGTTGTTATTGGATTTAGAATGTGTATTGATTACAGGAAGTTGAACAAAGCTACCAGGAAGGACCACTACCCGCTGCCCTTTACTGATCAGATGCTAGAGAGGTTGTCTAAAAACACCCACTTTTGCTATCTTGATGGGTACTCTGGCTTCTCTCAAATTCATGTCAACACTGCGGACCAAGAGAAGACCACTTTCACATGTCCTTACGGTACTTATGCTTACAGGCATATGCCTTTTTGTTTATGCAATGCACCTGCTACTTTTCAGAGATGTATGTCGGCATTTTTCATGGTTTCTGTGAGAATATTGTGGAAGTCTTCATGGACGATTACTCCGTCTATGGAACTTCCTTTGACCACTGTCTCCACAATCTTAGTAAAGTTCTGGAGAGATGCGAGGATACAAACTTAATTCTAAATTGGGAAAAATGCCACTTCATGGTTAACGAAGGGATTGTGCTTGGTCACAAGATTTCCGAGAGGGGAATTGATGTGGACAAGGTGAAGATTGAAGCTATTGAAAGGATGCCCTATCCAAGGGACATTAAAGGTATTCGTAGTTTTCTCGGTCATGCTGGTTTCTATAGAAGATTTATCAAAGACTTTTCTAAGACCTCGAGACCCCTCACTAATCTTCTCTAGAAGGATGTTCCTTTTGTATTTTATGTAGATTGTAAGGAGGCTTTCGAAGTTCTTAAGAAAGCTTTGATAACCGCTCCTATAGTGCAACCACCTGACTGTAAATTACCCTTTGAAATTATGTGTGATGCTAGTGATTTTGTTGTTGGAGCTGTTTTAGTACAAAGGAATGATAAGAAATTGAACGTTATACATTATGGTAGCAAGACCCTTGATAGTGCTCAAGACAGTTATGCTACTACAGAGAAGGAATTCTTAGCAGTAGTATTTTCTTGTGATAAGTTTAGACCTTATATTGTTGATTCAAAAGTTATTATTCATACTGAACATGCTGCTCTTAAGTACCTTATTGCGAAGAAGGATGCCAAACCAAGACTCATCAGGTGGGTACTCCTTCTTCTAGAATTTGATTTACAGATTTTTGATAGAAAAGGAGCTGACAATCCGGTGGCGGACAACCTTTCAAGGATGGAAGCTATACCGCATGATCCCATTCCAGTCAACGACAGTTTTCCAGACGAGCAACTTGCTATTGTAAAAGTACAATCTCTCTCCAATCCTTGGTTTCCAGATTATGCTAATTTTATCGTTGCAAAGTATTTGCCTCCAGGTTTAACATTTCAGCAAAGGAAGAAGTTCTTCCATGATTCGAGGCACTACTTTTGGGATGACCCTCATCTTTTCAAAGAAGGTCCAGACGGGATCGTGAGAAGATGCATACCGGAACATGAGAAGAAGGACATTCTCAAGCAATGTCACGACAGTCCCTATGGAGGACATCACGCCGGTGAGAGGACCGCACATAAGGTTCTCCAATCAGGTTTTTATCGGCCTACTTTCTTTAAAGATGCTAGAAATTATGTTTTATCTTGTGATAAGTGTCAGAGAGTTGGTAATATTAGAAGAAGGAATGAGATGCCTATGAATTACTCACTAGTGATTGAGCCTTTTGATTGCCGGGGTTTTGATTTTATGGGTCCTTTTCCTCCAAACAAGTACACTCACATTTTAGTAGTTGTTGATTATGTGACCAAGTGGGTTGAAGCAATCCCCACTGAGAGTGCTGATCACAAGACATCTTTGAAAATGCTCAAAGATGTAATTTTCAATAGGTTTGGTGTACCTAGGTATCTCATGACTGATGGAGATCACACTTCGCGCATGGAGCTTTTAGAAAAGCTCTAGCAAAGTACGATGTCAATCATAGAATTGCTTCACCGTACCATCCTCAAACCAGTGGGAAATTTGAGCTCACCAATAGAGAGATCAAGCTGATCTTGCAAAAGAAAGTTAATAGTTCTAGGATGGACTAGTCAAAGAAGTTAGGAGATGCTTTGTGGGCGTATAGAACTGCTTACAAAAACCCCATGGGCATGTCCCCGTATAAGATGGTCTATGGCAAGGCTTGCCATTTTCCATTAGAATTAGAATATAAAGCTTTCTGGGATATTAGAGAGCTTAATGCTGACCCAAAGTTAGCCGGCGAAAAGCGTCTCATGAACTTGACTCCTCTAGATGAGTGGAGAAGTTAAGCTTACGAGAGTGCTAAGATGTTCAAGGTAAAGGTAAAGAAGTGGCATGATAGAAGGATTCTGAAACGTGAATTTAATGTTGGTGATAAAGTTTTGTTGTTTAGATCTCGTTTCAGGTTTGCTCTAGGTAAATTACTTTCCAGATGGGAAGGGCCATTTCATATCGAAGAAGTCTACCGGTCAGGTGCAATTAAGATTAACAATTTTGACGGAACCAAACCTCAAGTTGTGAATGGGCAAAGACTCAAGCATTACATGGCGGGAGATCCCGTCAACGTTGATGTAAATATAATACACACAACAACTCATCAGGATTATGTTGCAGCCCCGTTCCAAACACCAGTAGAAGCAGAATAAGAAAAGGTATGTATTACGGTAAGGAAACATCGCGAACCGCCATAAAAGTTCCAGATTACGCGTTTTTGCAAAATATAGAAAATTCAGAGCCTAATTGGAGCCGGAGAGGAGCTCCAGGGGGCCTAGGCGCCCCCCTGGCGCGGCCTACCTCCTGGCCGAGCCTGGAGGCCTTGGCACCCCGGAGCCCGTCTCCGACTCCACTTTGGCTCGTTACCTTCCTATTGTTGCAGAAAGTTTTTCTATATATTTGCCCGGATAGCCCTGGCACCGTATCTCGCGATTTTGTGTGTTTTCTTATCGAGCTGTTTCTGCCAGGAAATCTTTTAGCTAGACCTAGGTGCCAAGGCTTCCCCAAGTTCCCCCAAGGACAAGTTCGTCGTCAACGTCATCAACCCTTACCTCGCTCATGTGAAGAACCATCCTCGAACCGTCCAATTGGAGGACTGTGCTCTTCACCAAGAAGATCTAAAGGAACCTGTCAAGGAGGGGATCATCAAGCTAACTTCGACCTCATCAACGAGCTGAAGGTGTTCTACAAGAAGGAGATGAAGGAGATGTGGAAAAGCATCACCTCATCAGAAGAAAGAATTGAAGAGCTCCAAGGGCAAATTTATGATCTGCACCACCAGAACTGTGAGTATGAACTAAAGTTTATGCGCATGGGTATGGGTGCTGCATGCAGGATTCCAGAGACCGACTTCTCTTATGAGACTGGAGAACCCCTTCCATGGAAGTGCTTCGCCGAGGACTACGTGATCAACATGACCAGGAAGGAGGAGTAAATCTCCTTGGGTAATGGCATCCCCTCAGCTTGTTCCAAGCTTGGGGGAGTGCCTGGTATCTTTATCTTTATCTTAGTCTTTTAGAGTCAAGTAGAGTCGTATCATGTCTAGGGAAGTTATTATATGAAATAGGTGTTTGCATTGAGGTCTATCACTCCTTCTATAGAGAGTTTGTATCCGTGAGTGTGGATTCGTCTATGATGGAATATTAATGAGAAGTCTATTGGTTCCTTCGCTGCACTCGGTATACTCTTCACGCAATCGACCTTATATGATGATTCTTATGGGGAGGATTGACCTTATAGAAGGTATGGCTTTGGAAACATTATTTAATTTTGGCAAACATAGCTTTGGTCTTGACAACATGCATGTTTTCTCAAGTAGCGACATAGCCAAACCTTTATGTTATTATGCTTGAAGTGTTATGTTGACAAGGAAGACAACTTGATGCGTTATTCTTGCCTTAATGTTTATGCTTTATATGTTTTGCATCTAAGTTATCTTCAATTGTCTGTTCTCTCAAAGCCTTTGCTAGCCATACTCTTTGCCTAGCAGATTTCTGCTTGTGCATCCATACCCTGAAACCAATATCTTCCATTTGAGTCCACCATACCTTCCTATTCGTGGTATTTCCCTACCACTCTTAGAAGTATAGAATTTATGTGTTATCCTTAACTGTTCAAAATCTTCTGTTTTGTGCCTCTTGTTTAGCTCATGAGGAAGTAGTAGGTAATTCATGATCTTCTTAAGTTGGACAAGTTTTACCCCGGGATTGCATGTCTAATCTGCAAACCCATAATACGAGGAGGAACTAGCATGAGTGTGCCCAGCTTGAAATATAATATAACAAACAAACCCTCCTTCACGCTTGGCCTATGAGAAATCAGAAACTTTGGTAGTGATAAACAAAGGAGATTGAGGGGATGTGATCGTCCCCACTTGGGAGCCGTTCCTCGAAACTTTTCCATCTTTAGAAGTAATTGAGCTATCTATTAGCATTCGTTGACAAACTATGCACCTCCCAAAATTTATTTTCATTCTGTTTGATTTAAGGATAGCACATGAGTTTTCCCTGCTTGCCATTATCAAGTAATTTCCTTTACTTTTATGTTGAGTCAGTTTTCCTAGTTCTTTCTTTCCCCAAAGAGAACAGACACTAGATGTTGATGAGGATTCATCCATATAATGTTGCATTAAGTTTTGCCATGCCACATCATTGTTGACATTATCTTTTTGATAAGTAAGTTCTTTCCGAAAGCTTTTTCCAAGCAAACATCTTCCTTTGTGTTAGCATTTGCACTTCATGACTGACAACATGGTCTTTCAAATCTTCAAGAAAAAGTAAAAGTTTTTTGTTGTCCTTTGACCAAGGATATGTTTTCCATAATTTGATGAGTTTTCTCAGCCCTACTTTTGATTATAATTGTTATTACTTTCACATAAGGACCTTATGAGTTCAGGTTTCTGTTGAGGATGTTCGAGTTTGATGAAGAAACCTTGATGCTTCTTGTCCGTATTCTACTTATCGACACTTCACTCTCTAAACTTGTCGACAGGTTTACCGAGCTCAGTATTCGCTTGGGGACAAGCGAGGTCTAAGCTTAGGGGAGTTGATACGTCCAAAATGCATCACTATTTTATATAGTAATTCTTTCTTATTCATTGATATATTTTATGTTATTATGTTGTTCTTATGTTGTTTTAGCTTAATTTACACAGTTTGCAACTTTCCGATGCCGATACAGCAGACGCAGGATTCAGCGGTAAAAAGTGGACGCTGAGTTGCTGAAGAAGAATACCTCCAAATTACCTAAAAATCGACGAAGGGTATTTTCCAGAAGATTAACGAAGACACGCCGAAGAGGGGCCAGAGGGGGCCACAGGGTGCCCAGGCGGCCACCTGGTAGGGCTCCCACCCTGGCCGCGCCGGGAGGGCGCCTAAACCCCTGGGGACACTCCCGGCTCCCCCCTTTGGCCTATATATTGCACATATTCCAAAAACCCTAAACAGACAGAGTTTTCGCAGTTCCGCGACCGCTCCGTGGAGAAAACCTATAGAGGGGAAAATACATCTCCGGCGGGCAGATTCTGCCGAGGAGAACACCTCCCGGAATGGGAGATCGTCGCCATCGTCATCACCATCGTCACGGGCATCATCGCGATCATCATCAACATCATCCCCAACATCAGCACCATCTCCACCACCATACAATCTCACCTGACAAGTTTATCTCGTGTTATAATCCGTACTATCTATCCTCTCTACTCTACCGGTGTTGATTACTACCGTGTGATGAATTCTATTGAGTTTTGTTGGAGAATTATCATTGTGTCCAGATTTTTTATCATCTATTTATCCCCACTGATCATGATCTCTTTTATGTCTCGTGAGTAGTTACTTTAGTTCTTGAGGACATGGGAGAAGTCTATATGCTAGTAGTCATATGATGTTGAAGTAATATGTGTTGTTTGATATTTAATTTATGTTGTTATTTTCCTAGTGGTGTTGTGTGAGTCGAACACTCAACACTTCGCCTTATTAAGGACCTAGGGGAATACATTGTGTACAAAGAATGCTTACGATGGGTTGCCGGAGTGACAGAAACCTGAACCCCAGTTCGCACGCTTTTGCACAAGGGAACAATGGATCAACGATCGTATTGCTATGGTTAGGCTTTTTCCTTAATTACTATTTTGTATTTGCGGATGCTTGCAAGATGTTTAATCATAAGAGTGCACTTATTTTGTCTAGAGGGTGCACTAGAATAGATCCACCCACTCAACACTTATCAACACGGCACATAGTACCGATTCGGAATATGGCGAAAGCACGTGACTATTTCTCCCATGTGTCCTCAAGAATGCTATAGCCTTTATAAGTTCAGTTGCTAGGCCTCTCCTTCGCTCAAAAGGATTGGGACACTTGTTACTCTCCAGTGTTCTTTACTTTGCTTGCTTTTACCTTCTTGTTGCTTATACCGATAACCCCGAAAAGCTATCTTTCAGTTCCTGCAACTATTTTTTTACCAAAGACACTTACCAATACCTTCTGCTCCTCGTTGGGTTCGACACTCTTTTTTATCAAAAACGCTACAAACGACCCCCTATAGTTGAGGGTCGTCAGGCACCACGGTGTCTACGGAGTGTCTCCAATAATCGCTCTTCTTCCAATCCTGAAAGATTAGCATTGAGAATAACAGGATAAAATTTCTTTTCATCTAAATAAGCGTACTTGAGCGTATCGGGAAGTGGTATGAGTTCAAACACCGGGTCTTCTTTCGGTTGTGCTGGATTCCTAAAGGTTCAACCGGAAGGTTGTGCTTCAGGATAGCAGTTTGTCTTGTGAATATCTCGTCTAACTCATTTCTCTCCTGCATATGCATATCATTCTCGTGGTCTTCCATATATTTCTACAAAGGATCATTAAGGGGGATAGAAATGGAAGCAATATCTTCAATAATTTTATCATCACTGTCACATCCCAACTTTTACTCTCCTGTTAATTTAGATAACCAAAAATTAGGGCCAACAAAAACTTTGCATGAAATGTTGTGTTGATTGAATCCATGTTTGAAGTTGTGTGAAGTCTTGGTGTAGTAGTTGATCGTGTATGAAATTATGGTGATAGGGTAGATCATTATACCACCAACTTGGCTAGATCATCTCGATTTGAGCATGAAATGAAACCACTTGATCGACCCCAAAAAAACTTCACTTAGCGATAGCAATAAACAATAACATCATTTAGCACTTTCGCACCCTCGCATAATATTTGCTTGTAGTTGGTTTTGCTCCTATTTTTCCTCTTTTTCTTAGATAAACATGAAAGTATTGTCAAGCCATATATATTTCTGTAATATAATTAAAAAAACTAACCTAACCACCCCACTTATCCCTCCCCTGATCTCTCTCACCCTAACCTCCCTCTCTCTCACGTAAAGGGAGAGTTCCTCTCTCCCTCCCCACGGTTATCTTCCCTCTCTCTCGGTAAAAAAGAAAACCCCTAGCCCAGAGCTTTCTCCCTCTCTAGCCTGCTCGCTGATCCCCCCTGTCATCCTCTCACGCCCTCGCTCGCTCCAGACTGTGAGTACGCCTACCAGGAGCCGATGTCACGGATCGATGGCGTGGCCTGACCTCGCTCGCGTACCCCCCAACCGCTGCTCCAGACGTGGAAGGTGACAGCCACGCTGGAATCTACCCGCCTGCGCCCTCTCACGAGCTCGTCCACCGCCCCTCTCGGCCAATCCTCAAGGAGGCCATGGATCGCCCCCATGGCATTCCCACCCGTTGGAGCCCCTCGCGCGCGCTCCCTGTTCCTTATCGCCTCACAGCAGACTCCTTCGCTCGCGCCTATATAAGGAGGCTCCTAGCGCTTCTCCACTCCACACCTCACAACACCAACCCACCCCGTACAGAAGAGGAGAAAGGAGGAGTAAGCAGTAGAAGAGGAGAAGAGGAGTAGGGTGAAGTAGGAAGCAGAAGGAGGAGGAGTAGGAGAGGGCCGGCGAGGCTCGCCCCCTCTCTGCCTCGACCGCCGGTGCTACCCCGGCGAGGAGACGCCTCTAGAAGAAGACGTCGCTACCCGAGCCATCCACGAGCCGGCCATCTCGACGTCGCCCATTACCACCCGGGACCCCAAAAACGGGTTCCCCACGCCATGCCGCACTCCCGCCACCCTTCTCCGTCGACCTCCGCCGCCTGGAACGTCGCCCCCCGGTGAGCCCTAGCCCCTATGCGCCATGGCCAGGACCGGCCCGAACTGGATCGAGCTAGTGGGGAAGATGTCCCACGGCCGTATATGCACCCACTGCGCTCGGGCTCAGCCCATAGAGAGAAATTGACCTAGGCGAGATTTAATCCTGGTCTGGCCCCATTGGTTCATTTTTGTTTTATTAAATCGCAGAAACTAGATAAGTTATAGAAAATGAATACAACTCCGAATTAGATGAAACAATTTTTGCCTTGCTCCAAAATTCGTGTTCTATTTATTGACAAGCTTGGAATAATTTTATTGCAGAATCAAAGTATTTTTTTCCTTAGTTTTAACTAGTTAATTATACTCTTTATAAGCTTAGAGAAATTTTAGTTAATTCTCTGTTAAACCTAAAAATGGAATGTTAGTTGTTTTATATTCCTGTTTTTATGCTTGATTTTTCTGTATGTTTAAAGTTATTTATTTTATAAACTAAAATTATGGCTAATAAATGAAATGTCCTATTAATATGTAGATTAGATTGGTTTTAATAAGTTCTTGTTTTTGATTAATTATGTAAAATCAATTTTATTAACAATGTTTATGATCGTAGTTAATTTATGTTTAAATAGAAAATTAAAGTTTAAAGCAAACAAAAAAAATGTTGTAACAGAACTAGGCCAACACCCTGGAAGAATTTATCTCATGGCGTAATATAGTAGTGTATTGGGCAATGACAAATCTGTTTATTGTTTTTAAAACTCATCCAGGACTAAAATAGTATTAGAAAAATAAATATTCATCAGAAAAATGTGAAATAAATTTTGTTATGACTAATTATGCTTTATTTTTCTGTTCAGGTAGAATTATTCTTTACCGAAATAAATTTAACGGTCACATTATTAAAATTGGTAATATTTCATGTTTAGGGTAATTTTAGTTTATTTCGGTTAACTAATTAAATATGTTAAATTTTGTTATGCTTGTCTCTGGACAATAGGTACCTATGGTATTGTTAAATAATTTAAACAAAGAAAAACAATGCTTAAGATACAAAGAAAGAATTGTTAGAACCATATGTGAGTGCTACATAACTTGTTACTAATGTGGCTTCAACCACACGTTAAATATTGTTATTATACCTTAGAAATTATGCTCTTGTGTTAGGTTAAACCATGAGTAAGTCATGACACACTTACTAATGTTTGTCATGTGTTTCTATGTTAAGTGTTAAGTGTGTGGTATGTGTTTTTGAATGTTTGGATTGAATGTCTTGTTTGTGAATGTCTTGATTGTAATTGTGTGTTATTTTCCGCAACGTGTACACAAGACGCTTGACGTTGCAGGTGAAGACTCCTTCTAAGCCGAAGAAGCCGTACCAGGAGACACCGCGAGGAAGGCAAGCCATCTTCAAAAACTTAACCCTTGTCCTGCATTTTTACTTTCTTTGTACCATTTTATTATCATGCTATTATTATACCATTTTGGGTTGAGATTATATTAGTTTTATTAGGTGAACCCCCACATACCTTATACCTTACCTATTTGGGAAAAAAGAATTAAACACCAAGGATCTTGATGTACTATCCCTAGCCTTGCTAAAGAACTAATGACAACATTATAACTTGGTTAATCTTGCTCCACCCTAATGTGATGGCATACATCTAGGAAGATCCGATGGCTAGGATTTTGGTTGTTGGAAACATCGCTGAACATATTCAAAGTCTAGAGGGACTCTCTATAAGTGCCACCGAAACCTAGCCTTACAGTACAACCACAATACTCTGGTATGGGACAGGGCTAGTTGGAAGCTTGTGTATCTTAGTACGTGGGTCTTATAACTACACATGGATGTTTGATTCCACGAATCTGATAGCCCTCGAAGTTGAGTGGTGAAATTCGCTAGGCTTGGCGTCTGAGGGAACCTTGGTGCTCTTCGACTATGGTGCAGGCATGGGTCCAAGAGGAGCATGACCTGGCACGCGGACAGTCCATGTAGTACGGAAGGGGTAGATTCACCTGTACTAGGATAGAAAAGGGGAAGACTACGGTCGATTACCCTAAAACCGCATACTAAGGTATGACTATCCGTGGGAATTCACGGAGGATGTATCGAATGTTGTGGGTAATGTGTACAACCTCTGCAGAGTGTAAACTATTCGAGTAGCCGGAGTCCACGGTCATGGACAGCTCGTGAGGCCACACTTTGTGGGGAAATAGATGAGAAATTCTAGTACTGAGATTATGGTTCATGATGATGATGTTGGTATTATGAAAAAGGGTTGGACATGATTAAATCAAATATAATTGTGGGATTAAAATTTGTCAAGGATAAAATGTTGCCAACTTAACTAATATTGAGTAGTAGGGTCCCCCATGATAAACCCCACCATATAGCCATCCCATTATTTTTCCTATGCAAAAATACTTGTTCCTTTGTGTAGGTGGTTTGCGAGTACTTTGTATGTACTCACGGCTTTGTCCCTAGTTATTCAATCGGCCAGGCTTGGAGGAGCAGGTATTTGACGATGACGCTACTGACCAGTACTAGGATGTGCTACGCTCTGAGCTTTACATGTGGATTGTGCCGCTACTATCTAGGATGCTTTTGCTTATTCCGCTGCTATTTGAGCCCGATGAGGCCATGTAAGACTATGTTGTTGTATGACTTTGTATTCGGTATTGTATGAACTTGTGACTGTGATATCCATTGTCGAGTTGTGCGTCATGCGATACTGATCATGGGATCATGACGGTATGCATAGCTGGCCGCTTCGGACATACAGTCCATGGTCCCCGCAATCACTAGGTAAATCAGTACCACAAGGCTGCTTAGAGAACTTAGAAAAGTTAAATTCATATGGCTCACCATTGAATTCAATAGAGACTTTACCTTTTTTGCATTCAATTATAGCTCCACAAGTTCTGAGGAAAGGCCTACCAAAGATAATAGGCAAAAAACTATCTTGCACTGAACCAAGTACTAGAAAGTCGGTGGGATACTTTACCTTTCCACATAGGACTTCAACATCTCTCACAATCCCAATGGGAGAGATAGTTTCTTTGTTTGCTAGATAAATAGTAACATAAATCTCTTCAAGTTCACAGGGTGAAATCTCACATATGATCTCCTGATAGAGTGAATAAGGAATAGCGCTAGCACTTGATCCCAAATCTCATAGCCCGTAATAATTGTGATATCCGATTTTGACAGATACAACTGGTGTACCTGAAATTGAGCTTTTATTCTTAGCAGTAACAATGTTAGTTGAAGCAGCACAAAAAATTATAATGGAATCTGAAACATCATTGGTAACTAAATCTTTAACCACTGCAACTTGAGGATCGACCTTGATCTGGTCCTCAGGTTCGTCAGTTCTTCTCTCACTTTTATATATTATGTCTGTCACAAAAGAGTGCTCCCTTATCCTTGCGGGAAAAGGAGGCTTTTCATATAAAACTACAGGCAGAATAGGGTCTGCAACCTTAATATCAATAGGTAATTCTTTAAAAGGTTTATGATACTGATCCTTCTCTTCCTTAGAAGAGTCAATGTGAGAGGCAATGTTCTTACAAAAATAAATCATAAGCTGGGAATCAAGACCAATCTTAGAGCAAAAGGTATTAAAGTAATCAGTTTTCACATAGCTCTCAATATAATCATGCTCATAGATTATAGCGGGTTCAATACCTTTATCAATTTCCCAGTCTTCAGTGTTCTTCTGGACCTTTCAATGAGATCCCATCTTTCTTCAACGCTTCTTGTTTGAAATAAACCACTAGAGGAGGCATCCAACATCTCCTTGTCCTGTCGAGAAAGCCTGGCATAAAAAAATGTAAGTATAGTATCTCTGGAGAGTTCATGAATAGGACATTTGAACGTTAGGGACTTCAGTCTCCCCCAAGCTTGAGCGATGCTCTCTCTGTCACGAGGCCAAAAGTTATATATGTGGTTCCTGTCTCGATGAATTTCATGAAGAGGATAAAAATTTGTATAAAAGGGAGACATAAGCTCTTGCCAATTAAGGAAATGTGAGTTGTCGAGGAGCTTATACCAATCTGAAGCTTTATCTATAAGTGATACGGAGAACAGTTTCTTCATAACGAACTCCCTTGACACACCTGCAAGCTTGAATAATGAACATAGTTGTGATAAATATAGTAGGTGTTCACTCGGGTGTCTGTCTCCTGCATAACGATTAGCCAAGACATAATCAATAATACCAGTTAGTAAGTAAGGCACAATTTCAGTAGGGGTGGGAGTGGCCGCCACAGCAGTGGGGCGTTTCCCCAGAAATAACGAACCAAGAGTAGAGGTGTCCATAAGGACAAAAAGCAGCAACATCAAAACAAAAATATAAAAGCTTCCTTACCAGCTTCACTTACTAATAGCGCTACGCTCCCCGGCAACGGCGCCAGGAAACAGTACTTAATGACCCTCAACTGTAGGGGGTCGATTGTAGCATTTTGGTTAAATAAGAGTGTCGAACCCAACGAGGAGCAGAAAGTATTGGTAAGTGACTTTGGCAAGGAAATAACTACAGGCACTGAAAGATATCTGTTTAGGGGTTTTCTCGGTATAAGCAACAAGAAGGTAAAGAGAGCAAAGCAAAAGATACTGAGGAGTAACAAGTGGCCCAATCCTTTTGAGCAAAGGATAGGCCTAGCAACTGAACTTATAAAGGCTAAAGTGTTCTTGAGGACACACGGGAGAAATCGTCACGTGCTTTCGCCATATTCCGTATCGGTACTATGTGTTGTGTTGATAAGTGTTGAGTGGGTGGATCTATGCTAGTGCACCTTCTATACTAAGATAAGTGCACTCTTATGATTAAACACCTTGCAAGCATCTGCAAATACAAGATAATAATTAAGGAAAAATCCTAACCATAGCAATGCGATCGATGATCCATTTTTCCCTTGCGCAAAAGCATGAAAAGTGGGGTTCAGGTTTCTTTCACTCCGGCAACCCACCATAAGCATCCTTTATACACAATGCATTCCCGTAGGTCCTTAATAAGACGAAGTGTTGAGTGTTCGACTCACACAATAGAACTAGGAAAATAACAACACAACTTAAATATCAAACAACACATATTACTTCAACATCATATGACTACTAGCAACTAGACTTCTCCCACGTCCTCAAGAACTAAAGTAACTACTGACTAGACATAAAAGAGATCATGATCATTGGTGATAAATAGATGATAAACAATCTTGACACAATGATAATTCTCCAACAAAACTCAATAGCATTCACCACAAAGTAGTAATCAACACCGATAGAGTAGAGGGGATAGATAGTATGGATTACAACATGAGTTGCAATTTTGAGATGAGATAGGATAGTGGTGGAGATAGTGCTAATGTTGGGGATGATGTTGATGATGCCCGTGATGATGCTGATGACGATGTTGACGATTTCCCCTTCAGGGAAGTGTTCTCCCCGGCGGGTTTTCGGACGACGATGAATATATAGGCCATAGGGGGAGACTGGGGTGGCCCCAGGGGTCCAGGCGGCCACCCGGCACGGCCAGGGGTGGGGCCGCGCCAGAGGGGCGCCTAGGCACCTGGTGGCCCCCCTCTGGTCCTATTTTTGCGTGCCTCCGTCATTTCACTGCAAAATAATCTCCGTAGACTTTCAGGTCATTTGGAGGTCTTCTGATTCAGCAACTCAACATCCAGTTTTTACCGTTGAATCCTGCGTCTGCTGCTTCGGCATTGGAAAGTTGCAAACTGTGTAAAACAAGCCAAAACAACATAAGAATATCATCATAACATGAAATATATCAATGAATAGGAATGAATTACTGTATAAAATAGTGATGCATTTTGGACGTATCACCCGGCACCCTGCCGGAGGGAGGATTGACCTCCGGGAGCTTCTCCACCACCATGGACGCTTCCCGAATGTGTTGTGAGTAGTCCCCCTTGGACCATGGGTCCATGACCAGTAGCTATGTGATGTCTTTCTCCAATCTTGTTCTTCAATGTTTAGTCCTTATGAGCTGCCCTACATGATCAAGGCACCTATGTAATTTTCCTGATGTTGCTATGTTATGTTTGCTGGGATCTGATGGATTATGAGATTATGTTCAGATTGTGATGAGTTATATATTTGGTTTACCTTTTATATTTTGTTCTTGATTAATTATTGCATGTTCTTCGTTGCTTTTTATTGCTTTGGCCTAGTAGATAGTAACTCCAAGAGGGAGTGTTATGCATGATTGTGGGCTCATGCCCCCCCCCCCCCCCGATGTCTAGCTTGAGTTACAGAAACATGAGACTAGGGTATGTGTTGTTGCCACCAGGGAGGAAACAACGGTGCTTGTAACCGCGGTTGCAAGGATTGTTTACCTTGTGCATAGATTGTTAATGCAATTGTCTGTTGCTTTGAGTTTACACTTTGGGTAGGGCTCGCAACTTAATACCAGCGAGATGTTCTGGATAGATATCTCAAGGTGGATGATTAGTGAGTATATGCAGATGGATTTTGTTCTACTTGTCTTAGCGTACTACCCATACGTTTAAGCCTCTTACTTTCAAGTAGCATAATTAGCATTGCGGTGCGTTTATAATTCTGTCAATTACCCATCTGTAATTTGTTCACCCAGCATTAGATCTTTTATTGTCTTTTGGGAGAGACATCACTAGTGAACATCATGGGACCCCAATCCATATTTCCACCATTTTTTACACCTCCACTTTATTTAATGTATTTACTTTCAGTTGCTATCACCACTACCATTATCCCCTTGCGTTTAATCCTTTGTAAACAACAAGGCCGGAGAGATTGACAACCTCTCTGAATTACGTTGGGAGCAAAGCTATCTGTTGTGTGTGCAGGTCAAGGTTAAGCAAGTGATTCTATTCAGATGGCGCATCA
The DNA here is from genome assembly GCA_950022295.1 of Bromus sterilis. NCBI lineage: Eukaryota > Viridiplantae > Streptophyta > Magnoliopsida > Poales > Poaceae > Bromus > Bromus sterilis. Next base: position 78,786,770 of record OX465596.1, on the reverse strand, counting down.
CTTGCCGAGCCACCTACTTGTCGTCTTCGGAGTCCCACGGGAGACATAAACCTTGGTATATTCACCAAGGGAAATTTGCTGCTATCTACATCTGATGGCACTGAAGTAGCGCTCCTCGTTGGATACCCCAAGTGGAAGGTTGAGATGTAGCACAGCAGCAAATTTTCCTCGGTGAAGATACCAAGGTTTGTCTCCGACGGACTCCGACTACGACAAGAAGGTCGTTCGGCAAGTGATGCGTCGTTTATGATAATCACTTGCTTTGCCTGGACCTGCACACAAATACAAATAACTTTGTTCCCAACGAGTACAGAGGGGTTGTCAATCCCTTCGTCCTTGCCGTTTACAAAGGATCAAACGCAAGAGATAGATAGTAGTGATAATTGCGACTAGAAAGTAAAATAGGAAGTAAATGGAAGGTGTAAACAATGATGGAAATATGGACCGGGGTCCCATGAAGTTCACTAGTGATGTCTGTCTCCCAAAAGACGATAAACAACTATCTGAGGTGAACAAATTACAGTTGGGAAATTGAATGGATTCAAAACACACCGCAATGATAACTATGCTACAAAAGAAAGGAAGAGGCCCAAAAGCATGGGCAGTACGCCAAGAAAAGTAGACTGAAATCCATCTGCATCTACTCACTGATCATCCACCTTGAGATATCTATCTAGAACAACTCGCGGGTATTAAGTTGCGAGCCCTACCCAAAGTGTAAACCCAAAGCAACAGACAAATGCATTAAAAGAACTTTGCGTAAAGTAAACAATCCTTGCACCCGCAAGTACAAGCACCATTGTGTTCCCCCTTGTGGGAACAACACATCCTCTAGACTCATGTTTCTGTCACACAAGCTAGTCATTGGGGGCATGAACCCACAATCATGCATAACGCTCCCTCTTCGAGAACATGCAATAAACAGCTATGGAGAACATGAAAGAATTACTCAATAACATAAATATAAAAGGAGAAGAACCAAATATATTACTCATCACAATCTGAACATAATCTCATAATCCATCATATCCTAGCAAACTCAACATAGCAACAGCAGGAAAATTACATATGTGCCTTGATCATGTAGGGAATCTCACATGGTATAATCAATGAAGAGCAAATGTGGAGAGAAGACATCACATAGCTACTAATCATGGACTCGTGGTCCAAGGTGGACTACTCACGGCTCATCCGGGAAGCATCCATGGTGGTGGAGAAGCTCTTGGAGGTCAATCCTCCCTCCGGCAGGGTGCCGGGACAGGGTCTCCTGGCAGCCCCGATCTTGGAAGCACGACGGAGGCGGAACAGAGGGGGATCGCGAAAAATGGTTCTGTCCTCGGGGGTTTCGGGACGAAAGGTAAATATAGGCGAAAGGGGGCAGCCAGGGGGCCACCAGGAGGTCCAGGCGTCCTGCCAGCGCGACCTAGGGTAGGGCGCGCCCCTTGTCCGCCTGGGGGTCAGGTGGGGCCCCCTTGGCCCCCTTTGGGCGTCTGGAAGCTTCCGTGTCGCTAATTTTTTATATATTTTCCCAGAATTTTTCTGGTACTTTAAGTAATGGGAAAACCTAAAATACAAAAACAGCAGAAAACAGGAACTGGCACTGGGGTGCACTGAGTTAATAGGTTAGTCCAAATATGATCAAAAGTGTATGAAAGTGTATCAAAAGCATAGCAATATCACCCAAAACATGCATGGAGCAAGCAAAAATTATAGATACGTTTGGGACGTATCAACATCCCCAATCTTAATTCCTGCTCGTCCTCGGGTAGATAAATGATAACAAGCATAATTTTTGTGGTGACATGCTACCAACCATAAAATAACTTTTAAGTAAAGCAATCAAGGCATGTAATTCAATTCAAGTCATAACAAGCAAGAGTCTATGTTAGCATTAAAAAAAGCAACATAAGAACATAAAGGTGCAAGAGCTCTCGCTGTGGATGACTCGAATGTCTCCAAATGGTGTTTGCGTGCAAGAAGTGGGAGATGGGATTACAAGAGAGAAAAAACATACTATTTAATTTAGTTGAGAACTTAACCTACTAAAGTTTCACACTTGGTCTTCTTTGGAATCTTATGTTGACTCGTCCCCAGACCACTAGCCAGGTACAAGTCAAACCCTTTCTCATGTCGAGAGTTGGCACATAATTCGCCGGTGCATCCAAACCCTTGGCAAGAAAGTTGACACGTAGGATGGCAAATAGAGAGATGATGGAGGAGGAAGACAAAAAGGTGTGAAAGGCTCACATCAATGAGGACAATCATAGGCGAGAGAAAGCCAAATGATAGATATGATGTGAGGAGTAGGGATTTCCATGCAACGGATGCACATATGAGCTATGGAAAGCTCTCCAATGGAACTAGTGGAGGTGCATCCAACTTGCTTTCTCAAGAAGACATATAGCTCATTTGAGGAGGCTCAACATTGAAATATACAAGCCAAGTTCTATAGTGTAAAGGTCCCCACATAGCTATATGCATGCATGATGATCTCTATGGAGTACAAGATATAAGAGGGAGTCCGAGTGTGGGTCTCTCAAAAGGAATAGTAGTGTGCCCCTTCTCTCTTTTTATTTTCTTTTTCTTTTTTTTCTTTTTTTTGTATTTTTTTGTGGCCTCAATGGCTCTTTCTATTTAACTCAAATTTGTCCTCTTTGGGATCTTTTCCTCACTTTAGGGGCAACACTCTATATATTACAAGAAGCATATAAGATATTTCACACTTTACAAAAGTAGTCAGCATAAAGAAGATGAATCTATCATGATGTATGCAAATGTATGCCTCTGCCAGTGTAGCAAAAGTATGTATGTCATGAAGATCAAGTCATGAGAAGGTGGATGTTGCATGGCAATGTATCTCAGAAAGGCTATGGAAATGCCTTGATAGGTAGGTATAGTGGCTGTTTTGAGGAAGGATAAGGAGGTTTATGATGACAGAGCGTATCATGCCAAGGGTTTGGATGCACCGGCGAAGTATGTGCCAACTCTCGAGATGAGAAAGGGCAATGCACGATACCGAAGAGGCTAGAAAAATATGGGTGGTGGAAGTGTCAACTTTCGAATACTTACAGTAGTATGAAGAACTCATGCACTTATTATCGGTAACTCTCAGTATAATCAGGAGGTTCACAAAGAGACGAGTACCCTGAGGAGGAGTGTATGGGGGTTTGGTTATTCTTGCGCATCCTCGACTCATGGTACATGAGTGTAGTCTAATATCCGATCCCTCCAAAGATTAGTGATACATCTAGTAGCTAGAGTTCTCAACTAGTTTTTGTAGTTTTTCGAAAATAAGCACGGATTGCACAGAATACGACATCTAACACTAATAGGCTAAAGCTCTTGACACCAAAAGTTCAAACATTTCTCAAAACAATACCTCAAAACTATTGCAAGTTACTACTACAATTGAATAGCAACCTCAATTACCTACTTTAAGTCAAAACACACAACTCAGTGCAACACGCCAACTCTCTAAACAAGATAAACATGAAAAGTCAAGAGAGTTACAGCAACAAACTAAACAAAAAGCTCTTAAAAAGATAAGCATGAAAACTAAGAGCTAAGCATGACAGTAGCTACGAAAAGATAGAGAACACACATAGCAAAGATAAGCATGAAAATCCTATGATGTATTCTAGATTAAAGTGGAGCGTGTTTCTCTCCCACACAAAAAAAATCTGGGTTCTAACTTTTTATGAACAACAAACAAAGCTAAAGAAAACTTAAAAGTAAAGAGCAAGACGCTCCAAGCATAGCACATAACGCATGAAGTGATAAAAATATAGTGGAACGAAGGACGAACTGACAATTGTTGATGGAGAAGGGGATGCACGAGGGCATCCCCAAGCTTAGATGCTTGAGTCTCCTTGGATATTTCTTGGGGGTGCATGGGGGCATCCCCAAGCTTGAGCGTTTGACACTCCAGAATCAAACTGTAGGGGATCATTTGTAGCGTTTTCGATAAATAAGAGTGTCGAACCCAACGAGGAGCAGAAGGTATTGGTAAGTGACTTTGGTAACGAAATAGCTGCAGGAACTAAAAGATAACTTTTTAGGGATTTTTGATATAAGCAACAAATAGGTAAAAGCGAGAAAAGTAAAGAGCAATGAGGAGTAAAAAGTGGCTCAATCCTTTTGAGCAAAGGATAGGCCTAGAAACTGAACTTATAAAGGCTAATGCGTTCTTGAGGACACACGGGAGAAATAGTCAAGTTCTTTCGCCATATTCCATATCGGTACTATGTGCCGTGTTGATAAGTGTTGAGTGCGTGGATCTATGCTAGTGCACCCTCTAGACTAAGATAAGTGCACTCTTATGATTAAACACCTTGAAAGCATCCGCAAATACAAGATAGTAATTAAGGCAAAAGCCTAACCATAGCAATACGATCGATGATCCATTGTTCCCTTGTGCGAAAGAGTGCAAACTGGGGTTCAGGTTTCTGTCACTCCGGCAATGTACCGTAAGCATCCTTTGTACACAATGTATTCCCCTAGGTCCTTAATAAGTATAAGTGTTGAGTGTTCGACTCACACAACAGTACTAGGAAAATAACAAAACAACTTAAGTATCAAACAACACATATTACTTCAACATCATATGGCTACTAACAACTAGACTTCTCCCATGTCTTCAAGAACTAAAGTAACTATCCACAAGACATAAATGAGATCATGATCAGTGGGGATAAATAGATGATAAAGAATCTGGACACAATGATAATTCTCCAACAAAACTCAATAGCATTCATCACATGGTAGTAATCAGCACTGGTAGAGTAGAGAGGATAGATAGTACGGATTACAACAAAAGTTGGACTTGTGAGGTGATATTAGATGAAGATGAAGATGGTGCTGATGTTGGGGATGATGTTGATGATGATATCGATGATGCCCGTGACGATGGTGATGACGATGGCGATGATCTCCCCTTCCGGGAGGTGGTCTCCCTGGCGGAATCTTCCCACCAGAGATGTCTTTTCTCCTCTGTAGGTTTCCGCCACGGAGCGGCGGCGGAACTCCGAAAAATCTCCCTGCTTTAGGGTTTTTGGTATATGAGCGATATATAGGCCAGAGGGGGGAGCCGGGAGTGGCCCCAGGGGTCCAGGCGCCCTCCCGGCGCGGCCAGGGTAGAGGTCGCGCCAAGTGGCCGCCTGGGCACCCTCTGGCCCCCCTCTGGCCCCTTTTCGACGTGTCTTCGTTAATCTTCCGACAAATGCCCTCCATTGATTTTCAGGTAATTTGGAGGTATTCTTCTTCAGCAACTCAGCGTCCACTTTTTACCGCTGATTCCTGCGTCTGGTGCTTCGGCATCGGAAAGTTGCAAACTGTGTAAAATAAGCCAAAACACCATAAGAACAACATCATAAAATGAAATATATCAATGAATAAGAAAGAATTACTATATAAAATAGTAATGCATTTTGGACGTATCAACTCCCCCAAGCTTAGACCTCGCTTGTCCCCAAGCGAATGCTGAGCTCGGTAAACCTGTCCACAAGTGTAGAGAGTGAAGTGTCGATAAATAAAATACGAACAAGAAGCATAAAGGTTTCTCCATCAAACTCAAGCATCCTCAAAATCAACCTCAACTCATAAGGCCCTTATGAGAAAGTAATGACAATTATAATCAAAAGTAGGGCTGAGAAAACTCATCAAATTATGGCAAACATATCCTTGGTCAAAGGACAAGCAATAACTTTCACTTTTGCTCTTTCTATATATAATGAAACATTTTGAAGATTTTGAAAGAACATGTTATTAGTCAAGAGGTGCAAATGTTAACACAAAGGAAGATGTTTGCTTGGCAAAAGATTTCGCAAACAACTTACTTAACAAAAGATAATGTCAACAATGATGTGGCATGTCAAAACTTAATGCAGCATTATATGGATGAATCTTTATCAACATCAAGTGTTTGTTCTCTTTGGGAAAGGAAAGAAGTAGGAAAACTGACTCAACATAAAAGTAAAGTAAGGGCCTTGTTAAATGCAAGAAGAGAAAACTCATGTGCTATCCTTAAATCAAACAGATTGAAAAATAGATTTTGGAAGGTGCATAGTTTGTCAACGAATGCTAATAAAAAGCTAAATTACTTCCCAAGATGGACAAGTTTCGAGGAATGGCTCCCAAGTTAGGACGATCACATCCCCTTAGTCTCCTTTGTTTATCACTGCCAAAGTTTCCGATTTCTCATAGACCAAGCGTGAAGGAGAGTTTGTTTGTTATATTATCTTTTGAGCTGGGCGCACTCATGCTAGTTCCTCCTCGAATTATGGGTTTGCACATTAGACATGCAATCCCGGGGTAAAACTTGTCCAACTTAAGAAGATCATGAATTACCTACTACTTCCTCATGAGCTAAACAAGATGCACAAAAGAGTAGATTTTGAACATTTAAAGATAACACATAAATTCTGTAATTTTAGGAGTGGTAGGGAAATACGACGAATAGGAAGGTATGGTGGACTCAAATGGAAGGTAATGGTTTCAGGGTATGGAAGCACAAGCAGAAATCTTCTAGGCAAAGAGTTTGGCTAGCAAAGGCTTTGAGAGAACAGACAATTGATGCTAACTTAGATGCAAAACATATAAAGCATAAACATTAAGGTAAGCATAACACGTCAAGTTGTCTTCCTTGTCAACATAACACTTCAAGCATATTAACATAAAGGTTTTGGCTATGTCGCTACTTGAGAAAACATGCATGTTGTCAAGACCAAAGCTATGTTTGCCAAAATTAAATAAAGTTTTCAAAGCCATACCTGATATAAGGTCAATACTCCCCATAAGAATAATCATATAAGGTCGATTGCGTGAAGAGAATACCGAGTGCAGTGAAGGAACCAATAGATTTGTCATTAATATTCCATCATAGACGACTCCACACTCACAGATACAAACTCTCCACAGATGGAGTGATAGACTTCAATGCAAACACCTATTTCATATAATAACTTCCCTAGACATGATACGGCTCTACTTGACTCTAAAAGACTAAGATAAAGATAAAGATACCGGGCACTCCCCCAAGCTTGGAACAAGCTGAGGGGGTACCATTACCCGAGGATATTCACTCCTCATTCTTGTTGTGGTTGTTTCTTCAGATCCTTGATGACACGGCGAAGGGTTCAGTTTTCTGACTCCAAGAGTTCCACTTGTACTTTTAGTACACAGAAATCTTCACAGAGTTGGTTGGTGATGCGGTAAGCCTCGGAGATGGTGGAAAGCGTACGTTGATCTTCAAGTGAAGTGGAGGGCCCTGAAAGGTTAAGAGAAAGATCATATTGAGGTTGGACAGATCCCACCATGATGGTATTGCTTGGACCTCCTTGTTGTTGGGCAGTGATAGTCTTGACTTCCTCTCTCACGGAGCGCTCCATCTCCGCTCGTCTTGCGGCAATTTTTCTTCGGTAGCCCGATCAATGTGCTTCCCTTGATTTAGATCCTTCTGGACTTGACGTAGACGCCATCCCAAGAAGTCCTCTCTGCTCGAGCCACAAGAAGACATCTCTAATAATCAACTTTTAGTCCTGGCAGAAACAACTCCAGAAGAAAACACGCGAAATCGAGAGATTCGGTGTCGGGGCTATCCGGGAAAATATATAGCAAAAATTTCTGCAACATATGGAAGGAAACGAGCCAAAGTGGAGTCGGAGATGGCTCCGGGGTGCCCAGGCGGCCTCCCGGCGCGACGAGGAGGTAGGACTCGCCAGGGGGGCGCCTGGGCCCCATGGAGCTCCTCTCCGGCTCCAATCAGGCTCTGAATTTTATATATTTTGCAAAACTCGTAATGTCGAACTTTTATGGCGGTTTCGCGATGTTTCCTTACCGTAATACATACCTTTTCTTATTCTTCTTCTGCTGGTGTCTGAAACGGGGCTGCAACATAATCTTCATGAGTTGTTGTGTGTATTATATTTACGTCAACATTGACGGGGTCCCCCGCCATGTAATGCTTGAGTATTTGCCCATTCACAACTTGCGGTTTGGTGCCATCAAAATTATTAATCTTGATCACACCTGACCGGTAGACTTCTTCGATATGAAATGGCCCTTCCCATATGGAAAGTACTTTACCTGGAGAAAACCTGAAATGGGAACTAAACAACAAAACTTTATCACCAACATTAAATTCACGTTTCAAAATCCTTCTATCATGCCACTTCTTTACCTTTTCTTTAAACATTTTCGCGCTCTCGTAAGCTTCACTTCTCCACTCATCTAGAGAAGTCAAGTTCATGAGACGCTTTTCACCGGCTAACTTCGGGTCAGCATTAAGCTCTCTAACAGCCCAGAAAGCTTTATGTTCTAATTCCAATGGCAAATGTCAAGCCTTGCCATAGACCATCTTATACGGGGACATGCCCATGGGATTTTTGTAAGCAGTTCTATACGCCCACAAAGCATCTCCTAACTTCTTTGACCAGTCCTTTCTAGAACTGTTGACTGTCTTTTGCAAGATCAACTTGATCTCTCTATTGGTGAGCTCAACCTTCTCACTGGTTTGAGGATGGTACGGTGAAGCAATTCTATGATTGACATCATACTTTTCTAGAGCTTTTCTAAAAGCTCCATGCGTGAAGTGTGATCCTCCATATGTCATAAGATACCTAGTTACACCAAACCTAGGGAAAATTACATATTTGAGCATTTTGAAAGATCTCTTGTGATCAACACTCTCAGTGGGGATTGCTTCAACCCACTTGGTCACATAATCAACAACTACTAAAATGTGAGTGTACTTGTTTGAAGGAGGAAAAGGACCCATAAAATCAAAACCCCAACAATCAAAAGGCTCAATCACTAGTGAGTAATTCATAGGCATCTCATTCCTCCTACTAATATTACCAACTCTCTGACACTTATCACAAGATAAAACATAATTTCTAGCATCTTTAAAGAGAGTAGCCAATAAAAACCTGATTGGAGAACCTTATGTGCGGTCCTCTCACCGGCGTGATGTCCTCCGTAGGGTCTATCGTGACATTGCGTGAGAATGTCCTTCTGCTTATGTTCCGGTATCCATCTTCTCACGATCCCGTCAGGACCTTCTTTGAAAAGATGAGGGTCATCCCAAAAGTAGTGCCTCAAATAATGGAAGAACTTCTTCCTCTGCTGAAATGTTAAACCTGGAGGAAAATACTTTGCAACGATTAAATTAGCATAATCTGCAAACCAAGGATCGGAGAGAGACTGTACTTTTACAACGACAAGTTGTTCATCTGGAAAACTATCGTTGACTGGGATGGGGTCATGCGGTATATCTTCCATCCTTGAAAGATTGTCCGCCACCGGATTGTCTGCTCCTTTTCTATCAACAATCTGTAAGTCAAATTCTTGAAGAAGGATTACCCACCTAATTAGTCTTGGTTTGGCATCCTTCTTCGCAATAAGGTACTTAACAACAGCATGTTCAGTATGAATAATAACTTTTGAATCAACAATATAAGGTCTAAATTTATCACAAGCAAACACTACTGCTAACAATTCCTTCTCAGTAGTGGCATAATTATTTTGAGAACTATCAAGGGTCTTGCTAGGATAATGTATAACATTCAATTTCTTATCAACCCTTTGTCCTAACACAGCTCCAAAAGCAAAATCACTAGCATCACACATAATTTCAAAGGGCAATTTCCAGTCAGGTGGTCGTACTACAGGAGCGGTTATCAAAGCTTTCTTAAGAACTTCGAAAGCCTCCTTACAATCTTCATCAAATACAAAAGGAACATCCTTCTAGAGAAGATTAGTAAGGGGTCTCGAGGTCTTACAAAAGTCTTTGATAAATCTTCTATAGATACAAGCATGACCGAGAAAACTACGAATACCTCTAATGTCCCTTGGATAGGGAATCCTTTCAATAGCTTCAATCTTCGCCTTGTCCACTTCAATTCCCCTCTCGGAAATCTTGTGACCAAGCACGATCCCTTCGTTAACCATGAACTAACATTTTTCTCAATTTAGAACTAAGTTTGTGTCCTCGCATCTCTGCAAAACTTTATTAAGATTATGGAGACAGTGGTCAAAGGAAGTTCCATAGACGGAGAAATCGTCCATGAAGACTTCGACAATCTCCTCACAAAAACCATGAAAAATTGCAGACATACATCTCTGAAAAGTAGCAGGTGCATTGCTGATACATCCAAAATGTATCGATAATTTCTGCTTGCTCCATGCATGTTTTGTGTGATATTGCTATGATCTAGATACACTTTCATACATTTTGATCATATTTGGACTGACCTATTAACTCAGTGCACCCCAGTGCCAGTTCCTGTTTTCTGCTGTTTTTCTATTTCAGTTTTCCCCCATATAAAAAGTGCCAGAAAAATTCGGGAAAATTCAGATAAAAAATCAGCGTGACGGAAGCTTCGAGAAAAGCCCGGGAGGGAACAGAGGGGGGCCAGGGGGCCCCAGGCGGCCACCCGGCGCGGCCCCACCCCTGGCCACGCCAGGGGGGCGCCTAGGGCCCCTGGTCCACCTCTGGCTGCCCCCTTCGCCTATTTATCCCCCGTCACGGGAAAACTCCAGAAGCAGAACCCTATTCCGCGAACTCGCCTCTCTTCCGCCGCCGCCGCGCTTCCAAGATCGGGAGCACCAGAAGACCTCTTCCCGGCACCCTGCCGGAGGGAGGATTGACCTCCGGGAGTCTCCTCTCCACCATGGATGCTCCCCGGATGTCTCGTGAGTAGTTTTCCTTGGACCATGGGTCCGTGATCAGTAGCTATGTGATGTTCTACTCCCCTCTTTGATCTTCATTGTTTAGACCTCGTGAGCTGCCCTACATGATCGAGGCACCTTTGTAATATTTCTGCTATTGCTATGTTGAGTTTGATCGGATCTGATGGATTATGAGATTATGCTCAGATTGTGATAGAGTAATATATTTGGTTTTTATCACTTGTATTTTTGTTCCTAAGTAATTCTTGCATGCTCTCCGTTGCTGTTTATTGCTTTGGCCAAGTAGTAGGTAGTGACTCCAAGAGGGAGCGTTGTGCTGGATTGTGGGTTCATGCCTCCCCGGTGACATGCTTGAGTGACAGAAACATGAGTCTAGGGGATGTGTTGTTGCCACAAGGGGGAAAACAACGGTGCTTGTAACCGCGGTTACAAGGATTGTTTACTTTACGCAAAGTTCTTTTTAATGCAGTTGTCTATTGCTTTGGGTTTACACTTTGGGTGGGGCTCGCAACTTAATACCAGCGAGATGTTCTGGATACATATCTCAAGGTGGATGATTAGTAGTAGATGCAGATGGATTTCGGTCTACTTACTTTGGCGTACAGCCCGTGCTTTTGAACCTCTTCCTTTCTTTTGTAGCATAGTTAGCATTGCGGTGCGTTCATAATCCTGTCAATTGCCTTTCTGTAATTTTTTTACCTCGCATAGAATTTTTATCGTATTTTGGGAGAGAGACATCACTAGCGAACATCACGTATCCTGGTTCATATCCTCATTATTGTTTCCAAGATTTATTTACTTTTCTGTCGGGACCCGGGGTTAGCGTATGCAAGTACACCTAAGACATAGTCATATGGAGAGCCGAGAACCGTAACCACTTGTCTAAGCAGACAAGGCCAAGCACAGAACGTTCTCGGAAAGCATCGTACGTGAGGGGCATCCCATCCAGGCCGGATGATCAACTGAGATGGGTCCTCATCGTCCGCACACAAGTCTAATGATATGGGTGGTGAACTCCCATATTCAAAGACAAGTCGCCTCAACCATACTAACGACTATCTCATAACTCTTACATAGACTTACTCCAGCCCGATCACTTAGTCGGGGTCTAGGGCGGGCTCGATCATACCACAAAGTGTACACGAGACGGAGTCTCGAGAAATCGCATCGCGATGCCCCAAGCTGCGCACATCTAAGGGCCACTTGGTGTATGAAAGACCGCCAGCCAGAACACAACTAAGGTCCCGAAAACCCATACAAAGACATGCATGTTATAAACATACACGCATCACACATGCCTTGTATGAACAGTAGGTATCATTGGAATTCTCTACAAAGTATACATTTTTATTGATAACTCTTATAGAGTGCAAACAGAGATCACAAACATGTGATCCAACATTACAACACAAACGGAAGCAAATTATGTCTGAGTACAGACAAGTTTAACAAATGGCTTAAGAAGCCTTATTTAAACACAAGCCCTCCACGAGGGAACCAGTCGTCTGACTGGGACTAGACTAGCTTGATCTTCAGTCGTCCAGCTCGATGAAGAAGCCACCTTCGGGGTCGGTGGTATCATCTAAAACATAGATTAAGCAAATGTGAGTACAAAGTCGTACTCAGCAAGACTTACATAGGAGCTATACTACTCATGCACATGTATCAAGGTAAAGGGGGGTGGGGTTCATTTGCAGAAGTGCCAGCTTTGACTTGGCTAATCCTGAACTACGAATACAAGACTTTGAGGTAAGAAGCGTACACGAGTCCACTACTTTCTCCAACCAATTACACCACTATGGTGCCTTCCTCGACTTCCCCACGAGAAAGCACGCCATAGCACTCACACTTATCTTGGTGTGTTTTAGAAGTATCCAGTTCAAGTTGTCTAATAATCAAGCTAAGCTTTCCAAGCAGTCCATAACCGCGGACGCGGCTATTCGAATAGTTTTGTTAACCCTGCAGGGGTGTACCGCTACACACACATGATCATCGGTTACCGCCTTTGTACTCGACACCGTTCAAGAAGTGTCGGCGAGGATGCTCACCACAACTGTTACCTCATAGCCGATCTAGTCCAAGAAAGACGCCTACTTGGGTTGGCTACCACAATCGTGAACCCGGCCGGTTTACCGAAGTGGACCCAAGGGATGTGTGCGTGGTGCATAAGCCGGTCTCGGGTGAGCCGTTCTCTCACTTAGCATCCAGGCCACAGACCTACCAGAACTCCGAACTATTGCGACATCTGGACATCGAAAGGGATGAGTTAGTAAGTTGAGAGGGGTCAGTGAGCCCAATGTGTGGTTGTACTCTTCATCTTGGATCACCACACCAGAACTCGGACTTAGGGCGGTGTTCAACGAGACAACCCACCGTGTACTCCTACACAGCCTCTCATCGTTCACCTTGTATTAGGGTCGATTCACCAACACTTTTCTACCATCATCATCATGATCACTACCATCCCGACTCACATCACAGTATCATCATGGTATCATTCTAAGCATGCAATAAGCAGTAACAATTGCAGGGGCCACATGATATCAAACAACTCCTACATTTGCTAGGATTGTGGTTTGCTTACTACTGTGACAAATGATAGGTCATGCAAAGGAATGGGTTCATCTATGCGGTAGAAACGCATCATGGTAATCATCCTAAACAATGCATAAGCGAGACATGAGAGGGAAGTGGGATTTTATCGACATGATCAATGGGGGTTTGCTTGCCTTGCTGACGAGGTTCGGGTTCTGGGTCTTCAACGAAGGGGGCAGCCTCCTGCTCCGGTTCCACCTCTACTCGACAAACAACAAGCAAAGTAGCAAAGTAAATACAATGCACAATCACATGATGGAAGATTGAAACCTGATGTATATGCTTTGATGTGTGAAGCAATTCCATTTAAATGAAGTATATTGCAAATTGAATTGCAAATTCAAACTCCAATTTGAATTCAAACTTAGTCAAGTTACATGTGACATTGTTTGATCATTTTGAATCATCTTCAAATGTGTATGATATGCCTCTGAGGTGTGGTTGAATTGTAGCATAATTCCATGGTCCAAGTTGCAAAAGCATTTGATTTGAATTTGAATTAATTTCAAATAAACCAAATGACATATGCTACTGGTCCCATTTTAAAATCAACTCAAACATAGTTGAAAGTTGCTTATTTGGAAAGATAAATTTCTCCTGACCATTTTTCATATATTATTTGTCCAATTTGGAGTTAATATGAATTTTCTATGAATTTCCAAAGTTTGGGGTATTTTCTGGAATTTCTGGAATTCTTTAATTCAATTTGATTTTCTGGAAATTCATTTAATAGATTTATTGCGCCAGGCTGACGTCAGGGGGGGCTGACATGGGGGTCCCACCTGTCAGTGGCTGGGTTAATTAATCAGTGGCTTAATTAAGCCACTGGGCCCACTGTCAGTGACACCAGGGAGGGATTAGGGGGGTTAACTTAACCCGGCCACGTCATCTCGCCGGCGACGAGTCGGCGGCGACTCGCAGACGCGGCGGCGTCCAAGGAAACAATGCTCCCGTCGACGAATTGAAGCGCTGAGACCACCATCTTGAAGCCCTTGTCGTTGCGCGTCGAAAGAGACCGATCCCAAGTGCTGGGGTGCCCTGTACGCTCGCCGGCGTCGAGTTCTGCGGCGACGGAGCTACGGCTGTGATCGGGAATTCGCTACAAGGCGCGAATTGAGGCGGGGCTAGGCTGGTTCGAAGAAGTGGAGTACGGGGAACGTGATGGACAACACGGCGATCTCGATTGCGTAGTGGTTGGTCGTCGCCATGGATCCCGGCGGCGAGGAGCTTTGGCTCTCATGGCGGTCATGGATAGAGGAAGCAATCGAGAGGGGGAGGTTAGGGGTTTTGATCCCGAGCTCACCAGGAACCCAACGGAGGAGGTGGCGATGGCTGGGGTGGCTCGACGGCGAAGTAATCGACGAAGTTGCGCGGCGGCCGCAGACGAAGACGACGACGCGATTCGGCAGCTCCAGGGGGCTTCAGCTCCTCCTATTCAGCTCGAAGACGAAGACGACAACGGTGAAGACGATGGACAGGGTCCTGGGGCTTCTCGGCGTCGATGGCTAGGCGGGGGCTCAACGGTGCTCCGGCGTTCTTCTCGGGCGTCAACGAAACGGGCGAGGGAGACGGGGAGGAAGCTCGTGGAGGGGGGGAATGGAGTGGGGAAGCTTCTGGGCGTCTCCACGCGTGGAGATATGGCACGGGGGAAAGCAGGAGGTGGCCAGGCACGTTGGCGGCCTCGGCATGGCCGGCACGCAGCTTCCTGGCTGCCTGAGGAAGACGACAGGGAGGGGAGGTGGGCTGGGCCGGCTGGGAAACTAGTTGGGCTTCTTTCGCAGGTAAGTCCCTTTTTCTTTTTCTTTCTGTTTTCTCTTCTGACATTTGTTCTGTTCAGCTAAATAAAATAGCTAAACATTTTATTAAATGCTGAAAACTTTTATATGGCCTCATAATAAAATAGATTAGCCACTTATAAGGTTTCAACATTTTTAAAATTCAAATAATTTGAATCTTAACTCAAATAGGGGTTTTTCATTAAATCCAAGGTACTGTTTGAATATTTGAAAAATCTATGAGCATGGGGTGGGTCCCACATCACTTGATATGTGATCACACTCATTTATAAGACTTTTCAAAAATCTAACATGAATTTTTGGAGAAGATTTTTATCTGGCCTTTTGAATTAATTCATCTGGGGGGGTTTTCTTCTCCCACTTTGCTTTTGAATTGATTTCAAAGATTTCTTTTGAAAATTTTGACATGATGCAAGGTTACTTTGACACTAGCACATTACCTAACAGAGGGTTCTGACAACTCGCCCCCACTCAAAAGAATCTCGTCCCGAGATTCATAAGTCTGCGGGAGGAAGGTGGGGTACTCGGCACTGAGACGGTCTTCTCTTTCCCACGTGGCTTCTCTCTCAGAGTGGTGTGACCATTGCACTTTCAGAAATCTAATCTTCTGACGAAGAGTGACACGCTCTGCGGAATCAAGAATACGAACGGGTATTCTCGATAAGAAAGGTCATCTTGGAGATCAAACGTTTCATGGTCGACTTCGCGGATGGGGTCCTTGAAGCAACGCCTGAGTTGGGACACATGGAATACATCATGTACTCGGGAAAGGTGCGGGGCTAGTTCAAGTTGGTAGGCAACTTCTCCATGTTTAGCAATAATGCGGAAAGGTCCGATGTAACGTGGGGCCAACTTGCCTTTGATACCGAAACGTTGGGTTCCCTTCAGAGGAATAACCCAAAGGTAAGCTTTCTCATCCAGATTGTAGCTCTCTTGCCTATGATGACGATCATAGTAGCTTTTCTGACGAGACTGGGCTGCTTTCAATTGATCACGAACAATGCGAACTTGCTCTTCTGCTTCCTTGATCATATCAGGTCCAAAGAATTGTCTTTCACCGGTTTCTGACCAGTTTAGTGGTGTTTGACATCGTCGTCCATATAGGAGTTCAAAAGGAGCCATGTTCAGACTAGATTGAAAACTATTGTTATAAGCAAATTCGGCAAATGGAAGAGATTTCTCCCAGTTCTTTCCGAATGAGATAACACAAGCTCTGAGCATGTCTTCAAGAATTTGGTTAACCCTTTCGACTTGACCGCTAGACTGAGGATGGAAAGCTGTACTAAAGGAGAGATGAGTTCCCATAGCCTTCTGAAAGCTTCCCCAAAATCTAGAGGTAAAAAGGCTACCACGATCAGAATTGATTTCCAAAGGAACACCGTGAAGGGATACAATTCTAGAGATGTACAAGTCCGCTAACTGGCTAGCAGTTATAGACTCGCGAACCGGAAGGAAGTGAGCAACTTTGGAAAGCCTATCTATGACAACGAAGATGGCATTGTTTCCTTTCTGGGTTCTTGGAAAGCCGGTGATGAAGTCCATACCGACTTTGTCCCATTTCCACTCGGGAATAGACAAAGGTTGAAGTGTACCAGCAGGTCTTTGATGTTCTGCCTTAATGCGACGACAAACATCACATTCGGCAACAAATTGAGCAATGTCTCTCTTCATCCTAGTCCACCAAAATCTCTGGCGTACATCTCGGTACATTTTTGTGCTACCGGGATGAATCGAGAGGGGTGTGTCATGGGCTTCCTTGAGGATGAGTTGCCTTAGTTCCCTATTCTTAGGTACTACCAAACGATTTCCAAAGAATACCGTTCCCTTGCTATCTGTGGAGAAACATTTAGCAACTCCGCTAGCAATGTTCTCCTTGATCCGGCGAACACCTCGTGCACGCCTTTGGGCAACTATGATTTGATCCTCAAGAGTTGGTTTCGCCACCAAGGTAGAAAGATAGCCATGAGGAACAATCTCAAGATTGAGCTTGCGAAAGTCCTCATGAAGAAGTGGTTGATACTGTTGTAACATGAGGTTGTTACAATACGACTTACGACTTAGTGCATCAGCCATGACATTGGCTTTGCCTGGGGTGTAACAAATTCCTACGTCGTAATCTTTTATCAACTCAATCCAGCGTCTTTGCCTGAGATTAAGATCTGGCTGGGTGAAAATGTATTTGAGGCTTTGGTGGTCGGAATAAATCTCACAACGATTACCAAGGAGGTAATGTCGCCAAGTTGTTAGGGCATGAACTACGGCAGCGAGTTCAAGGTCATGGGTAGGATAGTTCTCTTCATGTGGCCGCAACTGGCGTGATGCATAAGCTACCACATGTCGATCTTGCAGAAGTATGCATCCTAACCCTTGCCATGATGCGTCGCAATAGATCTCGAAATCCTTTTTGGTGTCTGGAGGTGCAAGTACAGGTGCAGAAGTCAATCTTCTTTTTAGCTCTTGAAAGCTTTCCTCGCACTTGGGAGTCCATAAGAATTTCTTATCTTTCTTGAGGAGTTCAGTTAGAGGCTTTGCAACTTTAGAAAAGTTCTCGACGAAGCGACGGCAATAGCTGGCTAGGCCAAGAAAACTCCTAACTTTCTTAACCGATTCAGGTGGAGTCCAGTCAAGAACGGCCTGAACTCTCTCGGGATTCACAGCAATGCCTTTTGCAGAAATTACGTGGCCTAAGTAGGTCACTTCTGGTAGCCAGAATTCACACTTGGAGAATTTAGCATACAGGCGATGCTCTCTAAGTTTCATCAATACCAGCCTTAGGTGTTTGGCATGATCTTCCTCGTTCTTCGAGTAGATGAGAATATCATCGAGATAAACCACAACAAATTTATCTAGGTACTCCATGAAGATCGAATTCATCAAGCGTGAGAATGTGGCGGGGGCATTGGTTAAACCAAAGGACATGACGGTGTACTCGTAAAGACCATAACGAGTAGTAAAAGCCGTTTTGGGAATGTCCTCGTTTCGGATTTTGATTTGATGATAACCTAATCTCAAATCCATCTTGGAGAAGACAGAGGATCCTGCAAGTTGATCATAAAGATCATTGATCCTGGGTAGTGGGTATTTGTTCTTTATCGTCGCTAAATTTAGCGAGCGATAGTCTACGCACATCCTTTCTGTTCCATCTTTCTTCTTTACGAACAGAACGGGGCAACCCCATGGTGATGAGCTAGGGCGGATGAAGCCTTTCTCCAACAAAGCTTCCAGTTGGGTTTTAAGCTCAGCTAACTCACGTGGGGCCATTTTGTATGGGCGTCTAGAAATTGGTGCGGTTCCTGGGGCAAGATCTACAATGAACTCTACACATCTATCGGGTGGCATGCCCGGCAGCTCTTCAGGAAAGACATCCGGGAAGTCACGAACCACCGGAATATCTTCAAGTTCGGGAAGGGGAAGTACATTCAAGGAATTCACTTGGGTCCTTGTTCTGGGTGAGGTATAGTTGACTGTTTTTCCTGAAGGGTGGGTGAGTTTCACGGATTTTCCTTTGCAATCCAGGTAGGCATTCTGTCTTGATAGCCAATCCATGCCAAGGATGACATCAATGTCTGAAGACTTGAGGGCTATGAGTGAAGCAAGGAATACTAAACCCTCAATTGCAATCTGATTACCATGGCTTACTCTATTAGTTTGCCATCTTGACCCTGGAGTTTGAATAATCATTGGAGTGGACAATTCAACAAAAGATAACTCATGACGAAGTGCATAACTTTCCGACATGAATGAATGAGATGCTCCTGGGTCGAAAAGAACGGAAGTAGGAACATAATTGACTGGGAGCGTACCAAGAATGACGTCAGTGGTGTCGTCAGTCTCTTCGGCGGCGATCTGGTTCACACGTCCACGAGTGGCGGGAGGAGCGGGTTTGGCGGTGTAGACCTTCTGGGGTGGCTTGCCACGACCATTGCTGTTGTTGCCTCCGGCACGGGGTGGAGCATTCTGATGCTGGATCTGGTTCTGGGGACACTCGCGAGAGTAGTGGCCTGCCTGACCACACTTTTCACAGGCTCCAAAAACAGTGCGTGGAGCTGGGTTGTTTGGTGGAGCTGGGTGGAACTGGGTTGGTGGACGAGGCGCCACATAGGATGGCCTCGGTGGGTTGTTCTGGCGGAACATACTGTTTGGGATCCAGATCTTGCGCTTCTGAGAGCCGGAACTGGATGAACTGTCATCTCTAGGGTGTTTGCAGAAGTCGTTGGGGGTGTTCATGTCCTCGGCCTTGATGGCCTTGTTGACAAGGACCTGGAAGGTGGCAAAGTCATGAAGGTTGAGCTCACGACGGAGTCCAGTGTTGAGGCCACGACGGAACCTCTCTTGCTTCTTTGCGTCGGTGGAGACTTCTTCGGTAGCATAACGAGCAAGTCGGTTGAACTCACGACTAAACTCGTCAACGGTCCTTTTGCCTTGGGTGAGGTTGCAGAACTCCTCACGCTTGCGGTCCATGAGACCTTTGGGAATGTGGTGCTCGCGGAAGGACGTGCAGAATTCCTCCCAAGATGTAGGCGGTCCAACGGGACGCATATTCAGAAATTTCTCCCACCAAGAGCTAGCTGCACCTTCGAGGTGATAGGCGGCATAGCTGACCTTGTCGCCATCTGCAACATGGCCTGCTTGGAGCTTCCTCTCGATGCTGCGAAGCCAGTCATCGGCGTCAAGGGGCTCGGTGGAGTAACTGAAAACCGGGGGATGAAGCCGGATGAAGTCGTTCAGGGACACCAGCTCATTGCGCTGCTGAGTGGTGTTGCGTGCAATGACTTCCAGCAGGTGGTGAGAGTATCGGCGGTTCCTCTCGACCTCCATCAGAACCTGAGCCATTGTGGGTGGGGATGGAAGGTTGCCTTCCTCCTGGTCATTCCCACGACCTTGGTTACGACCAACCTGGCCACGGGTTCCTTGAGACATCCTGAAGGGAAAACCAAAGTCAAACAGAGTTGATTGGAAGAGTCTAAACAAGGTATTGAAGTACTAGAAGGATTACAGAGCAATGGAAGTAATCATCTTGACAACATGGTGATAAAGCATACAAGCCATATATTCACAAGCTGTCATACAAACCATACATCGTTTTAGTACAAGCACCAAGCTAATACGAACGTGATGAAGATGATACATCCTTCAGAGGCACTCTGACTTCCTATACATTATTTATCTAAGCCTCTAGAACTTAGACACCTTGCATACAATATACTAAGATACTACTACATCATCACTAAGTAAGACCACAGGCGGTCTCACTCATCTCCATCTCCATAGTAGTCCTCATAAAAGTTACCCGCGTATCCCGCTAGCTGGAGGTGACCATCGGAAAACACGGAGGCTTGTGGACCCTGATATCCATTTGGGCAAGGATGGGGCCTAGGTCCAGCGTAGGGTGGAAGCAAAGGACCACGGTGTGGAAAAATACCTCCAATCTCGGGCCAAGCAACTCGAGAAGGCATCTGAGTCCTCACTGGGTATATAGCATCATGCTCAACTGATCCCATGCTCACAAAGGGTGCCAAGAGTGTCAGTGCTCGATACAGACGAACACGGGTGGCGTGGAGCTCAAAACGGAGAGCGCGTGCATCACGATCTCGATCACTAGCAAACCTAGCAGTCACCTGAAGTGCTGGATCCTCTGCAGAGTGATCTGAGTAGAGTCCGGTGTAATATCCCTCTTCTCCTGGAAGTGCAGCAGGGATATAGCGGAATGAGGTCTCTCTCAGCATGGTGTGCTCCTCTCTCAGCAGGGTAATACATGAGTATGCAGCATCCTGCACAGCCATGTGCTCGGTGATGCCAATGCCATGTCCAAAGTGGATAGGCTGAGTGACCCCAACGTGGTGCGGGTAGATCCTGACAATGCAGTGGAACTGCGTCTGGTTGAAGTCGTGGAACTGCTCCTCGACGGTGTACTCAGGGTACCACCGATATCCCACATAGGACATCATCTCGATCAACGTGGTGTGATGGCCACGCACACCAAGGCACCTGGTCAAACGAACAATCTGTCGAGGGGGAAGATCTGCCATCTGAAACAGAAGGAGTTTGCAAATGCATCAGATTATGAGATAAACCTGGAATGACTCGGACAGCATAACGGCTGTAATTGCAAGAAAAAGACAATTTCATAAAACATGGAAACAGCACTTACATACGATGTAATAAAACAGGGAGCATAACCACTCTAACAAACCGGTCACAACTTTCCTACGGCTACAAGGAAGCAAACAACGAGATGTTCTAATCAGACAGAGGAGAGCCTAGTCCTATCTTCCCGTAGAATAAGATGAGGGTGACTCAGAACTCAGAACGAAGGGGGTAAGGAGAAAAAAGAAGCCTTACATTGTTCCCTTATATACCCAGAGTAACTATATAACTATAGAAGGCTAGACTCGACTTCGGCCAAGGCTACTAGTCCTACAGTCAGTCCTGCTCTCATACCAAGTCTGTCGGGGCCCGGGGTTAGCGTATGCAAGTACAGCTAAGACATAGTCATATGGAGAGCCGAGAACCGTACCCACTTGTCTAAGCAGACAAGGCCAAGCACAGAACGTTCTCGGAAAGCATCGTACGTGAGGGGCATCCCATCCAGGCCGGATGATCAACTGAGATGGGTCCTCATCGTCCGCACACAAGTCTAATGATATGGGTGGTGAACTCCCATATTCAAAGACAAGTCGCCTCAACCATACTAACGACTATCTCATAACTCTTACATAGACTTACTCCAGCCCGATCACTTAGTCGGGTTCTAGGGCGGGCTCGATCATACCACAAAGTGTACACGAGACGGAGTCTCGAGCAATCGCATCGCGATGCCCCAAGCTGGGCACATCGAAGGGCCACTTGGTGTATGAAAGACCGCCAGCCAGAACACAACTAAGGTCTCGAAAACCCATACAAAGACATGCATGTTATAAACATACACGCAACACACATGCCTCGTATAAACAGTAGGTATCATTGGAATTCTCTACAAAGTATACATTTTTATTGATAACTCTTATAGAGTGCAAACAGAGATCACAAACATGTGATCCAACATTACAACACAAACGGAAGCAAATTATGTCTAAGTACAGAAAAGTTTAACAAATGGCTTAAGAAGCCTTATTTAAACACAAGCCCTCCACGAGGGAACCAGTCGTCTGACTGGGACTAGACTAGCTTGATCTTCAGTCGTCTAGCTCGATGAAGAAGCCACCTTCGGGGTCGGTGGTATCATCTAAAACATAGATTAAGCAAATGTGAGTACAAAGTCGTACTCAGCAAGACTTACATAGGAGCTATACTACTCATGCACATGTATCAAGGTAAAGGGAGGTGGGGTTCATTTGCAGAAGTGCCAGCTTTGACTTGGCTAATCCTGAACTACGAATACAAGACTTTGAGGTAAGAAGCGTACACGAGTCCACTACTTTCTCCAACCAATTACACCACTATGGTGCCTTCCTCGACTTCCCCACGAGAAAGCACGCCATAGCACTCACACTTATCTTGGTGTGTTTTAGAAGTATCCAGTTCAAGTTGTCTAATAATCAAGCTAAGCTTTCCAAGCAGTCCATAACCGCGGACGCGGCTATTCGAATAGTTTTGTTAACCCTGCAGGGGTGTACCGCTACACACACATGATCATCGGTTACCGCCTTTGTACTCGACACCGTTCAAGAAGTGTCGGCGAGGATGCTCACCACAACTGTTACCTCATAGCCGATCTAGTCCAAGAAAGCCGCCTACTTGGGTTGGCTACCACAATCGTGAACCCAGCCGGTTTACCGAAGTGGACCCAAGGGATGTGTGCGTGGTGCATAAGCCGGTCTCGGGTGAGCCGTTCTCTCACTTAGCATCCAGGCCACAGACCTACCAGAACTCCGAACTATTGCGACATCTGGACATCGAAAGGGATGAGTTAGTAAGTTGAGAGGGGTCAGTGAGCCCAATGTGTGGTTGTACTCTTCATCTTGGATCACCACACCAGAACTCGGACTTAGGGCGGTGTTCAACGAGACAACCCACCATGTACTCCTACACAGCCTCTCATCGTTCACCTTGTATTAGGGTCGATTCACCAACACTTTTCTACCATCATCATCATGATCACTACCATCCCGACTCACATCACAGTATCATCATGGTATCATTCTAAGCATGCAATAAGCAGTAACAATTGCAGGGGCCACATGATATCAAACAACTCCTACATTTGCTAGGATTGTGGTTTGCTTACTACTGTGACAAATGATAGGTCATGCAAAGGAATGGGTTCATCTATGCGGTAGAAACGCATCATGGTAATCATCCTAAACAATGCATAAGCGAGACATGAGAGGGAAGTGGGATTTTATCGACATGATCAATGGGGGTTTGCTTGCCTTGCCGACGAGGTTCGGGTTCTGGGTCTTCAACGAAGGGGGCAGCCTCCTGCTCCGGTTCCACCTCTACTCGACAAACAACAAGCAAAGTAGCAAAGTAAATACAATGCACAATCACATGATGGAAGATTGAAACTTGATGTATATGCTTTGATGTGTGAAGAAATTCCATTTAAATGGAGTATATTGCAAATTGAATTGCAAATTCAAACTCCAATTTGAATTCAAACTTAGTCAAGTTACATGTGACATTGTTTGATCATTTTGAATCATCTTCAAATGTGTATGATATGCCTCTGAGGTGTGGTTGAATTGTAGCATAATTCCATGGTCCAAGTTGCAAAAGCATTTGATTTGAATTTGAATTAATTTCAAATAAACCAAATGACATATGCTACCTAACAACCAAAGATTTCTTTTGAAAATTTTGACATGATGCAAGGTTACTTTGACACTAGCACATTACCTAACAGAGGGTTCTGACATTTTCTGCATTTACTTTCAAGTTTCTATCATTATCCCCTTGCGTTTTATCATTTGTGAACAACAAGACCGGAGAGATTGACAACCTCTCTGAACTTCGTTGGGAGCAAAGTTATCTGTGTCTGTGTGCAGGTCCGCGTCAGGTGCGCCGCTGACACCTACTTATCATCTCTGGAGTCCTACTGGAGACAAATCTTGGTATCTTTACTGAGGGAAAACTCGCTGCTGTACCGCATCACGCCTTCCACTTGGGGCCTACCAACGAAGGGCGAGAAGCTGTCATCAAGGGTAATTTCTGGCTCCGTTGCCGGGGACTCCAAGTGTTAAGATAGGGGAGTTGCACACTACCCTTTACCTTTGTTTTTCAGTCTTGTTAGTTTACCTTTCAGTTTTTATCTTTGTGTCTTTTATCAAAAATACCAAAAATACCTGCCACACTTGCTGCTACTATGGGTTCCACTGAAAACACCAAGTTGTGTGACTTCACTAGTCACAACAACCAAGAGTTTATCTGCACTCCCATTGCCACACCTGCCACTTCAGCTACCTCTTATGAAATTAAACCTGCTTTGCCAGATCTTGTTATGAGAGATCAATTCTCTGGTGCTGGAGATGATGCTGCTTTACACTTGAATAATTTTGTTGAATTATGTGATATGCAAAAGTATAAAGAAGTAGAAGGTGATGTTGTTAAGCTCAAGCTCTTTCCTTTCTCTTTAAGGGGAGATGCTAAAATCTAGTTTCAATCTTTGCCTAGAAATAGCATAGATTCTTGGGATAAGTGCAAAGATGCTTTTATAGGGAAGTACTACCCTCCTGCTAAGATTATCCAATTGAGGAGTAATATTATGAATTTTAAGAAATTGGATAATGAACACGTTGCCCAAGCTTGGGAACGAATGAAATCTCTTGTTAAGAAATGCCCTACACATGGTTTGACTACTTGGATGGTTATCCAGACTTTTTATGCAGGCTTGAACTTTACCTCGCGGAACCTGTTAGATTCGGCCGCGGGAGGAACCTTTATGTCAATTACACTTGGTGCTGCCACGAAGCTTCTCGATGAAATGATGACCAATTATTCCCAATGGCACACCGAGCGCGCTCCAACAGGTAGGAAGGTAAACTCTGTCGAGGAAATTACCTCCCTCAATGAAAAAGTTGACTTAATTATGTCTCTACTTACCAAGCAACCTTCTATTGATCCTCATGATGTTCCTTTAAATTCTTTGGTTGCTCAAGAACAAGTAGATGTGAACTTTATTGCTAGAAACAACTTCAACAACAGTGCTTATAGGGGAAATTTTGCTAGCAATCCTAGACCGTTCCCATCTAACTATGGGAACAACAACACTTACCCTAGCAACAAGAACCCCTCTTCTGAATTAGAAAGCATGCTTAGAGACTTTATCACTACCCAAAAAGCCTTCAACAAAAATGTAGAAGAGAAATTATCTAAAATAGATAATCTCTCTTTGAAGGTAGAAAGCTTAGCCCTTGATATTGAGATGCTCAAAATTAGAACCTCTCCCCTTGAGGAGAATAAAGCCACTCATATTAATGCTATCCAGTTGCAAATCAATGAAAACATTAGGATGATGGCTAAACTTAAAGAAAGATGGGATAGAGAAAAAGAGGAAGAGGATATAATTAAGAGCCTTCCTACACACCACACAGTTGCCACTATCCAAATTGTTGAGGACACTCAAACTATTAGCACCCAATGCAGTCCTAGTCCCGTTGGACCTATTAATGGTGATGCTAATACCTAACCCGTAGAAAAAGAAACTCCTATGAACATAGAGGGTTTCAAACAAGTGAGCCTAGATGACACTACTACCACCTTCGATAGTAGTGATATTGATTTTGATAGTTGTACCCTCTCAGAAGTTATTAGCTTGTTACACAAAATGTCTAGAGACCCCCACAGTAGCACACTTAATATTGCCTTCACGGAGCATTTCACAAATGCTCTTATAAAAGCTAGGGAGGAGAATCTTAGAGTAGAATCCTCCATACCTAGGAAGCTAGAGGATGGTTGGGATCCTATGATCAAAATTAAATTGAATAACTTCTCTTGCTATGCTTTATGTGATGTTGGAGCTAGTACCTTTGTTATGCCCAAAATAATATTTGATATGTTTGAATTGAAGCCTCTTGAGCCTTGTTCTTTTGGTGTTCGTCTTGTTGATTCTTCCATAAAGAAACCTTTGGGGAAGATCAACGATGTTCTTATCATTGTCAATGACAACTATGTTCCCGTTGATTTTATTGTTATGGATATAGAGTGTGAACCTTTATGTCCAATTATTTTGGGACGTCCTTATCTTCGCACCGTTGGTGCGTTTATTGACATGAAAGAGGGGAATATAAAATTCCAATTCCCATTAAAAAATGGGATGGAACACTTCCCTAGAAAGAAAATCAAGTTACCTTTTGAGTCCGTTACACGGGCTAGTTATTCTCTTTCTCTTGATAAAACTTGATTCTTCTTTTTGCATCATGCCTAGCTAATGGCTTTAAAGAAGCGCTTTCGGGAGGCTGCCCGCAACGAATTTAGGTGTTTTCTTTTTTTCTTTTGTTGTGTCTTGATGATTGTTACTACTGTAGCAACATCATTGTATCTTTATTTTTCAGCTTTGTGCCAAGTTATAGCCTCTTACGGCAAGTGAAGTAAAAGTTGTGACATGCTGTCCATAAAACAGATTATGTCCTCATGACCAGAAAAATTCCATAAAAATCCCAGTTCATCTTTTTGAGCTGAAATTTTTACACAGTATGATCTATACAATTACGAAACTTCCGTATGTTCTGAGTTTTTTTATTTGAGTTGCAGAAGTACCCCTAAATTTTTTTTTACTATCTGGTGTTCTGTTTTTCACAGATTCTGCCACGTTTTGTCTCTCCTTACTTTTGCAAACATTAAGCTTTCTTTTTCTTTGCAAAAACTTTTTGGCACTCTTGAGAAACAGTAGCTCTTCAAGTTTATCTTTATATCCAGTGGAGAAAAATTATTTATTAAGGGTACTAACCTCTCTAATCAGCTTATGATGAGTTATGTATGAAGGGAGTTTTCAAGTGTGCGTTGGAAGATGATGAAAGAAGATCCAGGAGTGTCAAGCGCTCAAGCTTGGGGATGCCCCCATGCATCCCCAATAAATATTCAAGGAGACTCAAGCATCTAAGCTTGGGGATGCCCCCGTCCACCCCCTTCTCCATCAACAATCATCAGTTCATCCTTCGTCTCACTATATTTTTATCACTTCATGTGTTATGTGCTATGCTTGGAGCGTCTCACTCTTAGGTTTTGTTTTTAGTTTTCTTTAGCTTTTCTTGCTGTTCATAACAAGTTAGATCCTTTCTTACTTTGTGTGGGAGAGAAACACGCTCCACTTTCAAAATCTAGAACACATCATAGGATTTTTCCTGCCTATCTTTTTTCTGTTGTGTGTTCTTTATCTTTTCATAGCTACTGCCATTTTTATTTTTAGTCTTAGTTTGTCCTTAACAAGAGCCTTGGCTTTTGTTTAGTTTGTTGCTGCAAATCTTTTTAGTTTTCATGTTTATCTTGTTAAAGAGAGTTGGTTGTTGCACTGAGTTGTGTCTTGTCTTGAAAGTAGGTAATTGAGGTTGCTATTTAATTTTAGTAGTAGCTTGCAATAGTTTTGAGGCATAGTTGTGAGTAATGTTTGGACTTTTGGTGTCAAGAACTCTTGCCTATTAGTGATAGGTGTCGTATTTTGGGCAATCCGTGTTTATTTTCAAAACCTACAAAACTAGTTGAGAACTCTAGCTACTAGATGGATCACTACTCTTCTGAGGGGTCGAATATTAGAGTACACTCACGTACCATGAGTCGAGGATGCGCAAGGATAACCAAACCCCCATACACTCCTCCTCGGGGTACTTGTCTCTTTTTGAACCTCCTCATTAGATTGAGAGTTACCGATAATAAGTGCATGAGTTCTTCGGACTAATGTAAGTATTGAGAGTTGACACTTCCACCTTCCCATATTTTGCTAGCCTTTCCCGTGCCGTGCATTGCCTTCTTCTCACTCCGAGAGTTGGTGTCCACCTTCGCCGGTACTTCCAAACCCTTGGCATCATACACTCTGTCATCATAAGCCTCCCTTTGTCCTTCCTCAAAACAGCCACCATACCTACCTATCAAGGCATTTCCATAGCCTTTCCGAGTTACATTGCCATGCAACTTCCACCTCTTCATGACTTGATTTTCATGTCATACATGTTCCTGCTACACTAGCAGGGACATACATTGCATACATCATGATAGTTACATCTTCTTTATGTTTTGAGTACCTTGTAAAGTGTGAAAGATCTCCTTTACCTTCTTGTAAAATAGAGTGTTGCCCTTAAGTGAGGAAAAGGTCCCAAAGTGGACACATTAAAAGATCCCAAAGAGGTCAAATGAGAGTTAAATAGAAAGAGCCATTGAGGCCACAAAAAAATACAAATTGAATAGAAAAAAGAGAGAAAGAAATAAAAAGAGAGAAAGGGGCAACACTACTATCCTTTTGAGAGATCCACACTAGTACTCCCCTTATATCCTTGTACTCCATAGAGATGATCTTTATGCATATAGTTTGGAGAGCTTCTTAGCTCGAATGTGCATCCGTTGCATGGAAATCCCTACTCCTCACATCATATCTATCATTTGGCATCTCTTGCCTATGATTGTCCTCATTGATGTGAGCCTTTCTCATCCTTTTTGTCTTCCTCCTCCACCATATTTATCTCTTTGCCATCCTAAGTGTCAACTTTCGTGCTTACGCTCATCCATTGCATGAGTTCTCAAAATATCGAAAAGGAGTGGATCAAATTGACTTGTACCTGGCTAGTGGTCTGGGGACGAGTCAAGATAAAATTCCAAAGAGGACCAAGTGTGAAACTTTAGTAGATTGAGTTCTCAACAAAAACACTTTTTCTCTCGTATTCCCTATCCCCTTTTCTTGCACGCAAACACCATTTGGAGACATTCGAGTCACGGACAGCAAGAGCTCTTGCACCTTTTGTTCTTTTGTTACTTGTTTCAATGCTAATATAGACTCTTGCCATTTATGACTTGAATTGAATCTCTGACCTTGATTGCTTTACTTTTCAAAATTATTTTATGGTTGCTAGCATGTCACCACAGAAATTATGCTTGTTATCATTTACCTACTCGAGGACGAGAAGGAATTAAGCTTGGGGATGTTGATACGTCCAAAACGTATCGATAATTTCTGCTTGCTCCGTGCATGTTTTGTGTGATATTTCTATGATCTAGATACACTTTCATACATTTTTTATCATATTTGGACTAACCTATTAACTCAGT